>JAFMSR010000005.1:47750010-48215010 GCA_022818135.1 Saxidomus purpurata
GTTAAGTAAGTGGGATTGATTCGTCTGTAAGAAACTATAGTTTTAAAGTGTACTGTCTGCTCTACCAGTTCGGCGCTGGACACCAAGGAATCCGATGTGACCGTTTTGGAAAGTACTACATGTACAACGTGCAGGGTAATCCTCATGAAAAAATAAATCAAAGTTTAGTATACATGTACTTAATTTCAGTTTGTTAAATACAGACTCTCAGTTGTATGCTTGGTTATAACCTAAGTGAAAGGACTTTGTAAAGCTTGACATAGATAACACACCTAACAGTAACAGAGAATGTACTACAACACAAAACAAAACAGATTATACACTGGAGCACAACACATACACTCAGGAACAGTGAATACACTAGGGTACAACCGAAAACAGAAACAGGTATTATACTGGGACACAGCACAAAACACAGAACACAGAATATGCTAGGGTGCAAAACAAAACAGAGTCTGAAATATACCAGAGCCAAGCGCAAAGCCGGAACAGACAATCTACTTGAGTACAACTAATAAATTAATGTAAGTGGAGAAAAAAGTATTGGAACACTAAATACCAGTAAACAGGAACATTAAATGCACAAGAGCACAGAAAAAGCTAAAATAAGAAATATACTGCAAAGCAAATAGGACAGAGAATATACCTGAGCATAATACACTGAAGTACAAAAAAAGGCAGGAACCAAAATATACCGGACTCAAGAAAAGAGGACAAGGGAATATTTCAAAGCACAAATTAAACATCAACAAAATGAATCAGAGTACCAAACAACACAGAACATAGAATACACCAGATCGCAAAACAAACAGGCACCGAAAATACCTTGAAGCAAAAGAAAAACATTTACGGATTCAAGAGCACACAAAACAAAAAGGAACAAAGCATATAGTAGAGCAAGTCTTAGAAACATGATCAGATAATTTAAACCTAACAAATCAAACCTCGCATGCCATAGGAGACAAATGCATCCTTTTTACTTCTTACGACATATGCGACACAGTTTGTTAGAGAACGGCATCCCAACTACCTGGCACGTGATAGGACCTCATACGACATATGAGACAAATTGTGTGAAAGAAATACATCCTCTTAGAGAGTCTCTACCGCTCCCGTCATTTGGAACAAAACTATGCAAATAATATCAATTCAACTGAGTTAAGTTTACATTAGCGAGTCTGTGGTGATAATGTGCAAACCCTTTTGATGGACAAACAACTTGATGTTTGAAGACATAACAATAATATTTCATTTATCATTTACAGAGCAGTGAATACAATGTAAGGTTTGACTGTAGACACAAATAAGAAAATGCGATCAAAGCTATGTTGGCTGTTGTATTTTTAATAGTCACAAGAACACAGAAAACAGCATACATTATTGAGCGGACATCAGAAATGTAGACGGAAAGTGCGTGTTATTGACATGTAGCTCACTGCGCCTTGTGATCTCTGAGACTGCTCTCGGTGCTCATTGCGACATCAACACGCAAGAAAATATATAAATACGTATTGGTTGATTGGTTTGTTACAGAGCATGTCACGACATTGTGCTATAAATCTTCATTAACAAGGCTAACACAGTTGTCTTTTTAGATTGTTGCATTTATGATTTACTTAATTAAACTTTTATTTTAGCACGGCCTCTTCCTGTTTGGTAATAGCACAAGGTAAAATGTTTAAAAACGGACTGAATTATTAGATAGAAGTTCTGCTACCATGTACAGACAAACCAGTGATAAATATCATTTTTGCATAAAGTCCATTTTGAGAATCAGGACTAACTAGGAGAAAGCATGTTTACCCACTACTTGTGACCAAAGATCACTTAAGCTTCTGTCGGTCCGTAGTCTGTGTTCGTATGATTTGCCTCTGTATAAAAACATCCGTCCAGACTTACCTATGATAATCTTTGAACACTTGACAGTAATTATGCCTCTATGGATGACGAAAGTTCCTACATGTTGAAAAAAAGTAGTGGTTTATGCAAAAGATAGCATTTTATAGTTTACCAAGTTAAGTATTCCAAGTCAGCAGTGAACAGTAAATATACTCTCTGTTTTTGCAAAGTACAATGTCTTTTTTTCTCTCGTATTTTCAAGATATATTTCGCATACAAAATGAAAATGAAGTGGTAATTCACATCATCAAAAAGTGTGTCTGTGTAGTGGTGGTTAGTGTGTGCGAGACATTACACGGGTATACTATAAACAGTCACCTAACATGTACATTTTAGACGATCAACGCGGTAGGTCTGCAGTAATTACCTTAAAATTGGCATTTAAACACGTAATTACGCATTAACGCGCCGATGAGAACGTTGCGCAAAAAGAGGAGATGCATCTGATTTGTTACCGTATTCGTAAAACCTGATTCGTGCTACAGCGATCATCAATTAGTAATGGCATCCATTAAACCTGTGTCTGATAGCAAGCAGAAGCGCGAATCAGTATCAATTATACCTGATTAGTTTTTAAATCCGGAATATGTCCTTTATTCAAATTACACGGATTTCGTGATTACGACTGAGAGAGGATTGAGAAAAAAATTCTGGCCGTCTGTCACACGACTTCATAACGTGTTAGTGAATTTCATAGCTTTTTTGTGGGCTCCTGCAGCCTTATCGGCACCATATATGAGTACAAAGATGGTGGGTTTACACAGAGTGACATAAAACTTGAAGTGATATTTCATGTTTAATTATTCTGTTTTATCATCAAATAGTAGCAAAGAGTTACCAGATTCGACCAGACTTTGTTTAGCAAATATGAAATGAATGTGTTTTTGATGTTTCTACTTATCAAATGTCATTTGTTTTCAAAGAATAAATTTCGTTGATGAATATGTTTATGCAAACGCTAAAGCGTTCGTCAAGCTACAATTCTGAAATGTTTATTCCCTAAAGTGTGTTATAAAAAATCGCAAACGTATTCAAACACAGCGCTCGCCTACAAGCAGACATGCATCCTTCAACCACAAGAAACGACAGCAAACAAGTATATGAAATATCTAAGCTCATGAAGTAAAGAACAATGTCATCAATACGCCACGATATGCAAAACAACCATTATAATAAAGTAATACGTCCGTGTTAGGTTGACAACGGATTGGGGGTCGTGTTGTCACATTTGTGAAGACAACCCCTGGGTTTTTCTGTTTACCGCAATACAGTCCACCCGCAAAGTCTTTAAAAAGAACTTTATGATATTTGTAGCCGTTGTGTATGTACGGGCTGAGTAAGTTGCTTGACCACATTAGTTACCAACACACATGAAAACTGGATGAAAATGAAAATTCATGTTGTTGTTTTTTTTCTTTTCGTTTTATCTGTGTGTTAGTGGATTTTTTATCATCTCACGTTATCATCATTAAAATGGACTGTTATAACAGTGTGTTGATATGCGGGATTGTTTCTTTTCGAGCTGGCCTGATCCCCGGTCTGCAACGTTTAATTTTAACAGAAGGATAAAAAGTATACACCGTGATGAACTTTGTCATGATTCCACATGTCTGGAAAGTAATGTATAGCCTATTTTTATTTTCAGACATGACTTATAGACCTATTTATGTTTACTGCTTGCGTTTGGAGATTTTCACAGCACGGCATGATATTAGGATGAAGAAATACAGACTGGCAAAACGTGATTCCCTAGGTAAGAAGTCTGTCAACGTCTTCAGTTCTAAGAAATCAGAGGTGATATATCACTCTGCTTTGTTTTCAAGCTTAATTAAAATACAATTGCGCATGCACTTAACACGTAACAACTGTGACATTTAAAATTGCTTTCCAGTGGTATTAAAAGCGACGGTTCGTCTGTATGCAAATTACTTTTAGATCTAACACACGCGAAACAATGGTAGTGATAGAACAACTTTGCAGAGTTCTGAGATAGTAGACAATCCAAATTATGCCTGACAGTCCCTGTATGATGTAGTGTAACTGGGGAAAAACAATGATTTGGACTTGATATGATTTGATACATTTATTAATAACTTTATAAAATCTCTTTCAAAAATAAGAAACCATGTACCTGTCAAAGGGTCTTATTTGTAAATACACAGCAAAATAAAGTAGGTTTTTGATCTTTACGGAGACATATTTTTTTATGAAATCTAAGAAAAGACTGGAGAAATTAGTGGTATCTTGCATAGCCAGTCTAGCTTGTCTTAAGTATCTAAATTTGTTTATTTCTGTTATTTGTTAGCCAATCAGTTAGTTTTAGAGTTTGGGGTTGAGTGTTGTAGGGGTTCGTGAAGAAATAACCTGCAGAGTAAAGAAAATATTAAGATCTGCGTTTATAAATTGTACTTATAGAATTGTGCAAAGTTATGATGGTCCGTATAAACAGTATAGTAGATCATGATAAATAGAAACAGGTCGAACGCACTATGAAGTTATGTTTTCAAAGTGAATCCACGGCTGTAATAAGTTACAATGCACCATAATGCTCAACAGGGATGTACGTTTAAAGAAAAAGCTGTAATAATCATATTGGAATAGAACAACTTCGGGAGACATTTGCACTAGTTTGTCTGTGTCCTTTATTGCCTCTATTTCCAAACATTTCATTTTAGAACACCATGGACAAAGTTATTACAGTTCATGATAATTTTGATGTTTTGGGTTTAAAACGTTCTGCTTTGATATACCTTACGCTAATGCAGTATGTTATCAATCATCAGTTGGCTTATTTAAATGCAGATCACTTTCTAAGTACATACCATAACAATGACTGTTGTCACACTTGTCAATAGGAAAACAGAAAACAGACCATTTTACCATAAGTTTAGAAACAACACAAAATGTACGTAGAAAATATATTAGTATGCTAACATTTTGTTGTTGTTGTTGTTGTTGTTGTTGTTGTTGTTGTTGAATCATAGTAAACATGTACTATCTACTGTCAAACTGTAAGCTTATGCTTGTGTTAGTAGAAGAGGAAATAAATTCCTTTTACCGCAATTTTAAAAACGCCATATATTACTCACGATATTATTAGTATGTAAAATGTATACAGCTCTACTTTATTCCCGAGACAAATGTATTTTTGCTAATTGTCGCATTGTCATTCTACTCTAAAACACATTAACAGCAGGCGGTCGTTACTGTTATGTATTAAAATGTTATACAATGTAGATGAATGTTGATTGTCACGTCAAACTCTAAGCATAATTTATAATATAGCAAATTTTGTGTGTTTTCGTTGATTCTAAAACTATACTGTTTTCAGTAGAAGTACATATAACCATGTATGGGTATATGGCGTATAAATATCCCCGGACGAGCGTGATGTACGTTAGAATGACGCTTCTTAAATTATATGAAGGTGTATAAGTGCTGGTATGCTGCTTGTTCGTTTTCTACGTAGATTTCATAAAACGTTGATGTATTTTGTAAGTTAGTGTGAATGCGACTCAAGGGTCTAACGTGTTAAAATTATACAGAATATTGCTCATTCTAAGAAGAAAACTATGATACAAAAGTATCACAGTGGGCCTTAGAACAGTGTCTTAAATAAGTCGAGACCCCATTTATTATTAATGTTGTTTTTGCATTTCGAGAGATAGCTTCCTAGTCATTTGTGATATGAGCAAAACTATTTAACGTATTACAAATTTTATGTAAAAGAAACTTTATTTTTTGATTTAAGCAAAAGCAATGACTATAATTGATGATATCAATACCACCTTATTATCCCTCGCCAGAGGTGGAGAGGTGTGTGCGTTGCCCGTCTGTCCGTCCGTTCGGAGTCATAACTCAAGAACAAATGGATAGAATTTCATGAAACTTATAACAAGTGTACAATAGCATAATGCCGCGGCGCACACACAACTTTTGTCAAGACTGGGTTAGTATCTCCTGAGGTTTTGCTCTTTAATTGTTGTTTTCTTCTATATTCAATATAAAAACATTAAAATTCTACTTCTCTGAAGCCGGTTATCAAAATTGTAATTGGCTAAAATAATTTAATGATCACTCCTTTCAATATCTACACCCTACACTTCCTGATTTTTCTAGAAATGAGACTCCTTAAGGGGGTGTAGTGCTTTTCTTAACTATTCTATTTAGACACTTTTTTTCTTTTCTGAATATTATGGTACTGATTACTTTAACTTACAACAACTGAGTTCTGATGCAAAAAAAGAAATACCCCTCGGAGATGAGGCCCCAATGGGGTGGTGAAATTTTAAAGATGATGCTTTTTTTGCTGAAAAAGGCTTGTAAGAATCTGATTTTTTGGCACAAATAATCAACTTTGTAGTACAAGTATGAACAACACAATATGAATAAAACTATCGTACGATGCATACTAGTACAAATGTATATATACAGATTACATTAAAATGTAAAAACAATGACAGACATTGAAGATGATATTTCACTTTCGATATAAAGTAGGTTTCTAAAAAAGTAGTTACAATTGGTCAGTTTAAAGCAGAAATGCTTTTAGCTATGTTTAAATGCACTGAAATTTGATAAAAGTCTTGTATCAACAGGATTTTGGTTCCAAATTTCCTTACTATAGAGTAACTAAATGTCTTCTATATTTTGAATAAGTAGCAACTTAAAATTTTGCAATTTTGCAATACATAAATTAATTATACTGTCCATGCCGTTTCCAATACATTTTTTGTAATGTATATATTAGTCTGTAGCTTAAAATGCATAATTCATTACGTAGTCCCTACAGCTCGCTTGCTTGATGAATCAGTCTATGCGGTGTTAAGACTTTGGCATATAAAATGTGCACCTTTGGGACGAGTCTGTCACACGACAATCTATATCAAAGGTATTTTTCCTGGCTCGGAAAGGCAATGAATGCAGTCTATTCTAGAATCAGTGGGTGTATTGTAAAGATCTGAGAAAAATTAATGCAGTAGCCAATTTCTGAAAAAGTTGAGAAAGGTCATTCCAGCTGTTATATCAGAATAAGGTTCCAGTGCCCATCCGATTTATTACAAAAACAATTATCAACACCGTACTAACTTTTGTTTTACTTCAGCATAACACCGGTATTTCGCTGGCGTCAGCAGTAAACTCAGACAACTAAATGTCACACTCGGAAGATGGCAGAACTTATATTGCTGGTTTGGTATTGAGGGACTATATTTCGACATTGTAAAATCAGCGTAGCCTTTCTGTGCCAGTCTGTGCCACGTAAGTTATTCGCTACTTTCATTTTTTTTAAATTACGTGATTTGTCCCAATATATCATTGATTCTCCAATCTTGGTAAAACCAAGACGTCTCATTACGTTCACTCCTTGTACATATATACAGCGGAATCATAAAACACCATTTCCACTAAGATATTTTTTCGCTAACGAAAATGCCATGTTGCTAAACTGCAAACAAAGCAAGAGGAGGTCTCAATGTTGTTATGTTAGTGTGACAATATCAATAATTAAATCATTTAACCATCTAATATCTGTAAATCTAGTTACCAAACTTGATTAGGATATCAATATACAAAATTGCACGCACAAGTTGCATCGGATATGAATTAATAAATTATGTTGTTTTATATCCAAGTCATTCGAATAAATACCACAGCACTTTTGCTGTGTCATCTTGGAACACCGTGACCAAAACGTTCGTCGTCTAGCTAAACAACGAAGATACGATCGAAGTACTACATATTGATAGCTCCCGGTAACAAAAATATAGGCCTACATCGCACACTTGATAATGATAAAGCTTTGTTTATTTAGAAACTGCAAATACATTTTATTTAAGAAATAATCTATGGCTTGGAGTGCTTTATCGAAATTGAAGCATTCCCCGGAGGTGATGTGCCTGGCGGAATAATTCACGAGGGCGAAGCCCGAGTGAATTATTACGCAGGCACAGTACCGACGGGAAATGCTTCGATTTCGATAAAGCACTCCAAGAAGTACATTATTTCGATTCTTAAAAGCCGATCGTAACTACTACGGACCTTTTTTCAGTTCGGCGGTAATGTGTAAAATAGCATAAATAGTGGCTGTTGGAATTCACTCCCCTATTCGGGTAACCAGTCAAGATATCACAGATAACTATATTAAACAAACTTATTTAAGTTTTATCATCTAATGCATAGAATATCCAAAAAAAAAAAAAATACCCGACTGTGACATTATGCTTAAGACGTCAGATTCAGAACCTAACAAAGCAGACAATCGATTATCTGAACTGTGCAACTTTTTAATGTGGTGTAAAGACGTCAGTGTGATGACGTCAACGTTTTCATTCATTGTTTTGTCTCCCGGAATCAAAACATTGTATGTCGTTAATTCTGATTGTTCTTAGCCTTTTTAAAGGAAAACAAGGTGAAGGTACTCTAAGGCTTACTTGACCCAATCAAAAATAATATTTAGGTTCTTAAACACAACTTTTTCATGCGACTGATGTATTTATACAGATATTATTTCTATTTCTATAGATCTATTCTATTTTCTGTGCGGGAATAAATTAGAAAAGTTGGAAGGTGCTACTTCTATGTCCGAAACTCCGCCTTCTTTTCCGAGTGCTTTAATCATATTAATGCACTCGAATTGACTATAGAAATATACCATAGGCATATTAGAATTAAGAAATAATCTATGGCTTGGAGTGCTTTATCGAAATTGAAGCATTATCCGGAGGTGATGTGCCTGGCGGAATAATTCACGAGGGCGAAGTCCGAGTGAATTATTACGCAGGCACATTACCGACTACTATTAAAGGGAGACTATCAACTTACGTCACTTTCTGAATGGTCTCTTGGATTCTCAAGCAGCTTTGTTAATTGGAATGAAGGATTCGAATTATATTTAGGAAGCCAGAGATTTGCTGGAAACATAATTATATGCGCCTTCGCGATGAAGTGAAAGATGGTAGTGTTCACAATGTTTCTTCTAAAATGTTACAGAAGTTTGGAAAGGATATAAAGTCATAAATAGGCAATTTGGCAACTCTTATTAAACCAGAAAATGAGAAAATGGAAAAACGCATTTGTCGCACCCCAAAAGCCGATCTGAAGAGTGTTGAATGCATAAATGTCATGAATTCGGTCGTTATGCCAAGGATTGACCACCGAGCCGTGAAGTGAAAAGCTCCACCGGGGAAGTAGAGGCCTGTGCTAACGGCCAACTACCTGTCCAAGAAATGTAAAGGAATTTTAGGATAATTGCATGTAGAAATACTACTTTTTTCTTTGAAAATTTAAACTTTGAGTGCTAGTTTTGTTATTGATACTGGTACTTGTTCAATTAGTATATCATCAGCTTCTTTTGATAATATTCCAGACAATTGTAGACCAGACCTTGAGAACTCTTCTGAAAGATTGAAAGTTGCCTACTATTGATGGACAATGTGAACTAAAATTGCCATCTTATGGTCAGACATTCAAAATAAGTGTTTTCGTTACATGGACTTATTGAGAAAGACAATCGATTAGATGTTCAGACGAGACTGAAAATATATTCAACAATTGTTGAAAACGATTACGTGCAGTGAGGGTTCCATGTGCTACAAAAACTGTAATTCCTGCAAACTCTGATGCATCGTTAGCCATAAATCTTGGAGCCTTTAATTCACAGTATCGTTTGATTTGCCCAAGTGATAATAAGATAGCTGCTCATATTTATGGTCAATGTGCTGGTGTCCCCAGGGACTATGAATTCAAATAATTTACCAGTGAGGTCTGTTAATGCCTTAATTAAAAAAATAAGCTTTATAAAGGTGTAACCTTGAGAGCTTTTATGGACTTGCAATCTGCGCTCAAGGTTGATGAATTATGGCGTATCCTCAGGATAAAGGATTATTTATTGTTGACACTGATGGTTCGAACTGTAGCATAGGTCGATGTTTATCTCACTTGCAGTGCAGTTAGAAAGCAAATGACTATGTAGAGAAATCAATTATGTGTGCGAGCAAGTCGCTCGATAAAAGTCTGCGTAAATATTGTGCAACGCGAAAGGAACTTTTGGCTGTTGCTACCTTCGTAACGCAATTATCTTCTTAGTTAACAGTTTCTGCTGAAAACTGACTAATGTAGTTAAAATGTCCGACTGATCAAATGGCATGTAGGTTAGAGGTGTTGTCAGCGCATGATTTTAAGAAAGAGCATCGAAGTGGTAAGAAGCATATCAAGAGGGACCTGCCATTCGAGAATTTCGTGTGATCCTGATGAATGTGAGTGATTTACTTATATATATGCCTTATTCTGAACCTTGCTTACAATTGAAACAAGTAATATTCTTATTGTTTTCCCATTTCCGTTTTTGTGAGGCATACGGCAGAAAAAGTGTCAAGCGTATATCAGCAGGCAATCGATAAGTTTTGGGGATTAGGAGTTTACGGAAACAACTACGGTTCGGTAATATCCGTAAATAACGGTCAGGGTCATAAATCATTGATTATCGATTGTACTGGAATATTGCCTAAGGGAGATATTGAACTTGACGCGTAACTTTTGTGAAAATCTTGTTTTAATTTTTATCATTTCTACCAGAAGATAAAGAAAATTCAGCATTATCATTCACATTACTTGCAGTTAATAATAATAATAATAGTAATGTTTTAACTAGTAGCACTATTTCATTACAGTCACATCATCAGTCATAAAAATAGTCACAGAATAATCCAAAAGCTACAAAATTCGTGAATTTTGACATAATAATGAAAATGAATCTAGTGTGCACTTGATTTTTCATAATCGGCTAATCCCTTTACACGTGCGTAACGTTTGCTCGTGAGAATTGTTTAAAATTTTAGACCTCTTTATTTTCAAGTACAGACGCACACGGCAAGTCTGTTGCAAAAGTATGGTGTGCTTTAGAAACGTAAATAGATGGACCAACATGTCCCCGGTAGATAGTACGTCAACTTGTTTTATTTTGCGATCTTAAATTCCTAATCAGTGTTATTCCTGATCTGATAAAGACTGACATTTGATTTCGGTCGGCTTTTTTAACTTGAGAAATAGAACAGTTTCCTTTCAGAATATCAAATAGATTTTACATACTCTAGTAAACGCTTGATGTTGAATACCTTAAAAAGTATGTGATTTTTCATCACATGGCTTGAAAATATAATTAACATTTTAGAAAAATAAGGATTTATTGTAGGAAAAAACTTTTCCGTTTCTGCAGTAGAATAATACCTGTTACATTTTACAGATTTTGTCATTTAATACTCTGCACACAGATCAAACCTTGCGTGTTTCTTTTTTCTTCTCTCTTTTTGTTAATGTAATAATCAGCTTATTTCTTCAGGAAGAATTGAAAGACAAAAGATACGAGTAATAAGACTACCTGGTTTTGACCTGTGTATTATGAAAACTAGCTTTGGTCTGGAAGAAACTTTATGTTGACACCTATAAAATAAAACCAATTTCAGCGGAGCGAATTCTTACCTTTCACTCGAGACAAAGAGAAATGTAAAACAAAATATAAAGTACCCGTGCAAGTGTTTCGAAATAAAAATGCATGCATAGTGAATCTTTTATGTGTTGCAAATTAACATCAAAAGCTAAATAATATTATTGATAATTATACTGAAAATTTCATGGAACCTCGCTATAAAAACGATATCATCAGGAACCTGATATCATGTATATCCGGTTTCAATGAAAGGTTTTGCCTTTTTATGAACAAAAAACTGAAGATTCTAACCCAGTTTGCATTTTAATGTAAAACAAACCCCAATATACAACGTTTTAAAGATCATGGTAAATGTTACGTAATGTCCGGCCATAA
Source organism: Saxidomus purpurata (assembly GCA_022818135.1). Lineage (NCBI taxonomy): Eukaryota > Metazoa > Mollusca > Bivalvia > Venerida > Veneridae > Saxidomus > Saxidomus purpurata. The sequence continues at coordinate 47,761,730 of JAFMSR010000005.1, forward strand.
AACTTATCGATGGCCTGAAGCAGTTAGATCAATCATTCGGAAGTGTTCGGCCAGTATTACGGAAGCAACCGAGCTCCGATCGTAAACCTGAAATTATATACCTGTTAAACAAAACCTTAAAAAAGACCATTCTCTTCTTTTCTTTTATTTTTTATATAAAATATATCACTTAAATGGAGAATGATTGTTTTATTCAATCCCGTTTGTGATTCTAAAATAAGTGTTATAGTTTTTGAACAAATTGAAGATAAGCTGCAAAATTTTCACTTAAAATTGTGACTTTTGGGCGTTTTACTATATATTATATAGTAAAACGACGGGTAGAGTTTATAAGTTAAAAAAGACCAAACAAATAAAGTCTCAGAAAAATAAAAACATATTCATTAAAAAGGGGAAATGTTATATTTTATCATCCCGTTTGTGATTTTAAAATAACTTTATTAGTTAAAATGTTATCGCGAGTTAATGACAGCGCTCCTATACAAACCTATAGTAAATTTGTGGCGTGTATTGGCCCTGGCTGTGACACTTTTTCTGCCACATGACTAAATTTTTGTTTTTTTTTAGGCATAAGTCATCAAAATTGTTTAAGGATGACCATTAAGCCCAGTTGTAAATTGATAATAAAAGGTTTTAAATGGCCTCACAGAGTATTTCTGACAGAGAAATCGCTCCTGTTGGTGTGGGGCTCAGTTAAGGATAGTGCTTGTCAGGACTTGTTTTTACAGTTAGCTTACCTTTCTGGCATTACACTGCTAATGCTGTAATTTATGGGTTAGTGTGCAAATGAGGTTAGCTTTCCTTGACCTTTTTGTGCATTAGTACTAGATAGACCTTTTTCGAAGCCTTTGTCAAGTACTAGAATTTCGGCAGTTAAAACAAGTTCCGTTTAATGATATACTAACATGGAAAAGGGGGCAGAAAGGGGAGGGAACAGCACGTGTACTTCTGAAAGCATCACAGGGTTACATACAACGTGTTACTCACCTGATAGTGAGACTGAATTAAGGCATGTACATGTATTGACCATAATTTTGCAATAAATTGACGCTTACTATGTGTCTTTTTATTTCACTAGTAATTTTCAATGAACCCGTAAAATATTTTCTGCTCTGTCTGAAATCTGTAAAATTTCAGATGACAGTTTATCAGCATTGAAAAAAAACCGCTTAGATCCATTTAAATTTCATATCAAACCAATTGATAGAATCACGTTTAATGTGGCGAAATTTCACTGACAATGCACAGAGTCCGTTTATTTGTATGATCCGCATTTTTTAAACCTGTCTTGGTATCGAGGCGACAGTGCCGTTTACTCTAGTTTGAAGCATTCTGCCTATAGTGTATTGTTGTATACTGCAAATGCCGATCTTCTTTACTTATTTGCTAAAGTATTGCAAGCTGAACGTCTGCACATGTTACACATTCATACAATAGGAAGAAATAGGATATTAAGTTTAAAGTCTTCAACTATTATATTAACTATAAAAGCTTCGCCATCATATACAGAAGTTTAAAGGGCAGTGTAAAGAGCTCGCCTAGCATAACTCCGGCTTGTAAATTGCTTCGTTCTTTCAGAACCTCTGTCAATGGTACTATCTATATATAAGGGCGTGCTATAACGTGAGCGTTTTGCATGTGAGAAGTTCTGTTTTGTTCTTTTATTCGGGAAGAGGCTTAAATCGTAAAACTGTAATTTACATTTGCATGTTTTGTTGTTTCATTTGTTGATATTTTACATGGTACAAATGTAGTATTATCTGTCTGATAAAACAACAAAGAAGATTTGGTTTATAAAAATATTTGTATCATTTATTACAAAAATATCACAGTTAAGTGTGTTAAATAGAACGATAACAACAAAATTTTCACACATATTCTTCATACATTTGCACGCATCCCCGTGATTTATTTAATATTAAACAATTGTTTAAAATCAGCAATCTTACTGGAGACACGAAAGTTTGAACAGGAATTTAAATTTATGTTTTGTATCGTCACCATGGGATATAATGTGAAAGTAGTTTTGTCTCTGACATTATTTGACTATAAAAGCATTTATCTTGGTTGTGAGAACAATATTTAACATTCTAATACTCACACGTTTACATGTTTCTCTAATTCATCATAATCACGGGGATGACATGCGTTACTTACATAAACAAAATAACTTAAGTACGGCTTAACAGAGTCTAGGTTAAATAACACGCAGGCTATCAGTACATGTTGGTCTTGTCGGGGTTTTGATCTCTACAAGAAATGGCTTTTGATTTCTGATATTTTTAGTTTTCAAAAGAGTTCTGATAAAACACGCAGGTATTTTATCTTAGAAGATATTCGTCGTTTAACTTGCATAGATGTTTGTATTACTTTTTAGATAACTTTTCAGATAACGCTCTCATGTCATCAGAATATGATAAATGACGTCATTAGTTACCAAATTCGTTGTTACTAAATGCTTTATTCAGAAAAAAATGAAACGTTTCGAAATACCTTTTCAAAAGAATCTGAAGTAAAACTACAGTTCGGACCTGTAAATCTATTGTATGATAGCCTAGTTACTGTTAGTCAACCTTTGATTCAAACCTAATTTGATATTATCAAAAACAAAAAATAAAAAGCATGTTAAATAACTATATTCTGAGTATTTCCACGCTACACATGCCCACATGCAATGGATAAGTCACTTCTTGTCCGGTTGTCTCCTGCCCATAATGCTCGTGAGAGGTGTGAGGCAGTATGACTAGATAGATAGATAGGTTGTTCCGTTTATGACCTGACCTGGAACCAGATGTTATAGCAAAACAGCCTCTGGTTTCCTGCTCTACATCAATGAAGCATATAATACAGATATGCCTATAGTCCTCTCTCCCACATATTTAAAAGTGGAACATCCATTGCAGAGGACTGTCTTTCAAAAGTAAATTATTTTATATAAACAAGCCGATCTTACAGCTATTACCTTCTAAACAAGAGGGTCATGATGGCCCTATATCGCTCACCTGACTACCATTGGTTATAATACAAGGGGTCATGTTTCTAACATAATTCTAAGAGGTCCACTACACAATGCTAAGTAACATTCCAAATATCTATTCTCTGCCTGTCGGTCATGTGGTTTTTTAAGTTATGTGAAATCAAGTGATTTCTCCCCCCCCCTCTCCCTGGAAGGGTTACTTTTGACTAGGGGATCATGATTTGAACAATCTTGGTAGAGGTCTACTAGGCATTTCTACATGCCAAATATCTAATATCTAGGCCTTGTGGTTTCAGAGAAGAAGATTTTTCAAGTTTTTCCTATATAAGCCTATGTAAAACCAAGTGACCCCCGGGCGGGGTCAATTTTGACCCAGGGTCATAATTTGAACAATCTTGGTAGAGGTCCACTAGACAATGCCACATGCTAAATATCTAAGCTCTAGGTCTTGTGGTTTCAGAGAAGATTTAAAAAGTGTTTCCTTTTTTTGGCCATAGCAACCAGAGTTCTGCATTGAATGAAATTCTTTGAGCAACTTTGATGGAGCTTTATGCAAGGAACATCCCTGGAAAGTTTTATCAATATTGGCCCAGTGGTTTCAGAGGTGATGTCGTTTGAATGAATTGGTGGATGGATAGACGGAGGACGTACAACGTACGACAGACCCCGGACGGTAAGTGATCCTAATAGCTCACTCTGGCACTTTGTGCCATGTGAGCTAAAAATGAGTACGTACGAGGGCTGTTCCTGAATTAAGTTTTATACACTGATCTTACAGATCCTATGTAATCTTAGACACACATTGTCTAAAACTTGAGCATAAAAATGTAAGTTCAGAGCTCTATTGATATAGAGATAAATTTCACCAGAACACAACTTATCAAATAATACTAAAGTTTGCAAATAAAAAGTATGAAAATCGAAAAATAATAGCAGATTATAGCAGATCATAGTATTTTATCCCTTTGAATGCTACTGTTTAACACTAATAATTACACCAAAGTGTATTCAGCAGGTGTAATGTATCCGGTAATAAGCACATCTACCGATTCATTTTAGAATTGAAAAAATATCATTTTTGACGGTAGTGAATCAAAATTATATTAAGAATTTTGAACAGCCCTCGTACAATGTACTGACCAATCGATTTATTTGTTAAAAAAAATTGGCTAAATGAAATATTTAAATTCTGTGACCTCTAATCCAATAAAGATTGAACTAAAAATATAACCTCTGTCACATGCAAATCAAAGAAACAATAGCACATTAATTGAAGAAGCTATTTTGGTGAACAACACCCACAACACTGATCATTTGGTTTACGTTTCTATACCCTGTTGTCCGTAATACCATTTACTTATAATTTATTTTTTCTATTATGCCACTATTTGTCTACACAGTTATACAAAACTCTCAAAAATACTCCAAGTTAGTCCAAACAAAACTATGGTTCTTGTCACCATTTTGTTGCTTTTGTTTTCACCCTTTTTTCAAAGTTAAAAACTTACACGAAGGTACATCGTTTAAGTCATTAGTTAATCTTGAATTATTTACAACTTTTGTTAACTACTTCTTAAACTTGCTCCCTGGCTGTCGAACTTTACTAAGTAAAATACTATACAGACAGGATGCTATCATGTGAATACTGAGTACAGACATGATGTTACCACGTAAATACTGAGTTGAGTATCCAACTATCTACATACAAACTATCAATTATCCTGAATCATTTATAAAATCGGCGTAAATGAAATCATTTTCGTTTGTTCGCTAAAGAATCGACACTATATAAACATCCATGGTGACAAGAAACAAATGTACTATGTTTTGTTTGGCCTTACATAACCTGAAACAAAGACATAAAATCATGAGTATCATACTTCTAATGATTCAGTAACTGGCAAAACACGAATATTTGTTATGAGAGCATCGATGCGGTCATGATATAAATACTTGCCAAATATATATATCAACCTAAAGTCAGATATACTATTTACGTGCAGAAATAAACAACACTCCTTCACTTGCCAAGAGAAAAAACTTTCTAAAAATTCTGGTTCGAAACATTTTGAAAAAAAACTTTCCGCCTGTGTAAAATAAATTTGACTTTGTTGATTTTACAAATGTCACTTCAATTTGTCATAACTTTGCATTTGAATAAACTCTGGCAAAATAGGCCTGAACAATCATGTTTCTGCCTTGAAAATTGTCACAAAAATATTACCCATAAAATCTTTCTCTCATTACTTCTGCTAGAAATTTACATCTTGGCTAAACTATTTATTCAGGAATGATAATAACTACATTTTTCAAATGATTATGGCGAAAAGTCCACCGGTGCTATATTATTAACATGAAAAAAATGTCAATTTCTGACAGCTTCTTACATCAGCTACAATACCTTAAATCTCCACAGACCTTCAATTTCATTAGACCCATAAACACATGTAATTGAGCGTCCATTTAAGGCAGTCTCAAATCATTCAACAAGCCTCGGTTTATACGACAAAGACAAAAATTGAATTCCTGTTAGAAACAGGGATATTTATCCAATGAGATGGCTGAAAAGACACACAAATTAGAACATATGTACTATCAACGGGTAAACAATTCTGGGCTGAATATCCCATAGACAATAATTATTATATCTCATTCAATTATGCGTCAACAATATATGTCAATATAGCATACACTTGTTTTAAAATACATTTTCGTTTATAAACAATCTCAATTTGACTAAAAACTTAAAAATAATTTCACTGTACGTCCATGGCCTTCCACCGAGCGTGCAATTCCTAAAACAATCCTAGCTATTTGGATAACGTACACTTTCAGTGTACGAGGACAAATAAAATACATTACCGGCAGTTTGAAATTCCGCTTAAATTGTTTTGCAAATAGATAAATATAATTATATAAAATTTCTCTCCTTTATAACCCTTAACTGTTTTTTTTTACCAAATCAAATCAATAGATTTATTCTTTCAATTTCATTACTAAAATAAAATCTGGCATTTCTTTGGTATGCATATAATGTATATATCTAGGTTCGTTATATGTTGCATGGTTCATATATAGACTGCACATTTATTTTGGTAATTCACAATAAATACTGCAAAAAGAATAACATAAACGCTGTATACGTTTGTCAATTATGTTGGCCTTGCAGTAAATATGTTTATCAAAACATGTCCTGGCAATCTTTTTTGAAAAGCTGCAAATTGGAAATTAAACATGTTCGCAGAATAAATAATAACAACACTAGCTAAATAATACAGTATCTCTACAAAGACACAGACTATGTTGAACACAGGAAACTGGTAATAAGAGACCATGAACGTACAGTAACTGAACACTTAACTGAGTATTCATGCTGACCAGCACACACAAGGCAAGCAAATTTAGGCATACAAAATCATTATTGACCAGTAACTGGTCATTGCACTCAACGATCACATGCTACCCCCATTACCAAACAGGTGTAACATGTGTAAAATAAGTCAAATCAAAATATAACTTTTAACATATATCATAAATTAAATTCATTCGTTAGGCCTTCGAATAATGTGTTATTATGCCTTATATTGAAATAAAGACCTATTGGTTTTCTAGATACATACTTAACAAGCACGTTACAATGCTATCACCAGGTAGTACTGGTGAGGCTGTACCAAGTTTATTCTGCGTTAGCATCACAATTAATTCAGAAAAAAGCTGTATGATAAAATCTTTTGGCAATTTTAAGGTAATTAGGTCTATAATGACAATACTATTGAAATGACTTTTAATCAGTTCAAATAAAGACAAATAAAATAGTATTATTGCCCTTTTAAGTCCATAATTGTTTAAGGTTTTTTTTCAAAAGAACAATATTCATGTTGATAACTTCAATATATTTCGGTCAGATATTATGCAAAAAAAATGTTAAAACAATTTGAGCAAACTAACATGTTTTAAGAAACTGGTTCAACTGCATACGATATTCAGTTTTTCAGTATAATTTTGGCAAAATTAAAAAGCTTGTCCATATTTTATGCTTTTTTTTTCTTAATGGCTAAGTTGCAAAGACTTTACCAACCTTAGACGCTTAACAGAGAATCAATTTGGTACTGCCTATTATGTAATAACTATGGTTATCAATTTTTTGACAAAATCAGATTTGACTAACCAGTATTATTTACAAATATAAACCATTTTATAAATAGAATTTATGAGGTTCATTATCTTGAACAAACATTCTTATAGAATCTGCCATCCGATCAAAATATAATAAGATGTTTCTGTTGTAAAATATCTTGAGTCTATTTTATGAATAAGATATTAATACGTCCATTTTTTATGTTTTCCTTTACGACTTTTCTCGGATTTCTGAGTCTACAGCTTGTTTTATCAGTCATTCACTTTAGACCAATCAAATCCAGTATACCATTTGTCTGAAGTCTCATTGAAAACGGCAATACCCGCATCCGAAGTTGGCATGGTGATACCCGCATTCAGATTGCAATCGAAATTAACTGGTATATGCGAGCGTGCACTATTTCATTTTATAACGAACGATCTGGAACATATTCCGTGTCATTTCCTCTTGAAAACACCCAAGTCTTCCTAATGAGGTTAATTCATTCTTTATCACTGTCGAATAAATCAAACAGCTCTAAATCACATTTCAAGAGTGTCGTCATTGAACAACTGGAATGGAATGGAAGGATGCTCTGTCTCACCGCACTCGCCATAACAGAAACAATAGAAAATTGCACACTATCGTTGGTAAGGAAACACTAGTTCTTTGCACACCAGATATGGTATTAATATCCTTGTGTTCTTCAACGTCCGTTCGTTCATTGCTTGTATTCTGATCTGCTTGAATAGCATTGTCTATACAAGGATCTGAAACAATTAAGATAAAACATGGACTAAAACTCAATCACTACATATCAAGGACAGGCCATAGTCATACATGACATATTAATGTCTTAAGCAAAATAAATTACAGAACTATGTCTAGTAATCATTGTCTACATTATTTCTATAGTTTTCATGACTGATTCATAATGGCTATCTATCAATCGGTAACAGAAACTAAAAAATATCTAGGTAATTATAAACAACCTCAGAGACATACAATGAAAACTATTACTGACAATGACAACGGAAATTACCTGGATGATTATAAAGTAGATAATTTAGATATTGATTTGTAACTGTCCATCTATCTGACTGACAGCTGTCGTCTGACTGAAGCTCCACCCCAAATTCTGTATCGATGAACGTCTGCAATTTACAGGGATATATGTTTTACTGTACTGTAGAAGTTATATACCTTACATCGTAACAATGCGTATTGCAAAGCCTAAACACGAGTTAACTACAGATAAAAAAGTTATAGATATTAGTGCACTCCCTTGAACGATTCCTTATACAGATGCCATAAATTACAAGAAAAACATTGTCAGGGAGTAATTATGTATAGACCGACATGTTTTAGATTTTTATTTCAGTTGGATATTAATATGCGTTAATCCAAAACTTTCTCATAAAAATAAACAAACTTATTAGATGATACAATATTGCTTCATCGGTTACACTAATTTTGATGTACCATGCAGGGAGTACTCACAAGGCATTTGGCTCTCTGTCCAGAGTTCTGTATAATAATATAGGTCTTAGAGTCTACAGTCCAGCTGTACAAACAGTGCAGGATCTCCACTGAAATGAGAAGTAATCGTAGAGTCAAATAATGTCATTATCATGACTATTGTATTCACACGAAAAGGCTACTGGAAACTTGTTAACTTGTCAAAATGTTTGAATGTTACAGAACATAATTACATTTGTCAAAATGGTAAGTCAAGCACAAAAGTTGCATGTTGTATGCACCGGCAATATTACATTGTTATAATATTATTATTAGATACTGTACAAAGTCTTCTAAGACGTTTTGACATGATCATTCGATATTGTACATCGACCTGTCTGACTCAATAACCAAGTTGCCATCGTTAACCGTTTTCCCTATTTTTGTAAAAAATCAAAGGTGGCTTTATCACCTGAACTTTTGATATATCTCTGGTCAACTAGTCAACTATGTATGCAGAAGTGAAAATGTTTCCATTCATTTAAAAGGAATACGTACGAGTACTCTGAAATACGAGTACGTATAGTAAAAGGCTGCCATATATGTGACCTTTATTTTAAACTTTCGTTTGCTGCTTACCCCCCCCGCCCCCGAGACCAAGGATGTGTAATGAACTGGCAAATGTAATACCTAGGCATTATTAGAAAAAAATGCCGTAAGTATAATCTGAAATGCAGCACGTTCCTAGTTTCGAAAATAGCTCCTTTATGATGCTCAAAACGTCTACATTTTAGTGACCTAAATAGAGACTTTCACCATTTTAAGCTAGCATCTTGTGAAAACTTATACGTACCACTTCTTTCGACATAACAAAATGTCACAAGAATGAAGTATGTATAAAGTCTTCAGGCAGTAAAATATATTCTAAATTAGATAGTGACGTAATTATGCACGAGTTAGATTAGTGGTAATATAAATTATAACACTTTTTAATGACGTCAGTAATATAAACAATTTTAATGAGCGAGGTTTTTGCAGGGCTTTGAGGGAATAACCTACGCAAAATGTAAAACCGGGCACCCGTGCATTCACGTTCTATTTTGAGTACAATTATAACCATCAGCCCAAATTAGTGTAGTCGCGCGCGGAATCGCTGGTTGCCAAAGGCAAGCTTTCATTAGAAAAAGAAATAATAGTTTATTAGCAAAAACAGATGCTTTTATATGCAATATGGCTGAGCACAAAATATTGACTAGAATCTGATTAATGTTACTGGCCTCACAACATTTATTACGTAAACTCCAGACTTAGGCTGCTATTTATTTATGATAACTAAACAGAAGAAAAAACACATGTTGCAGCATGTGAAGTATGTAACAAACAGTTAAATAAATCAGAGGTTTTTCTTTCTTAACGAAGTATAAGACACTTTTAAGATACTAAATTTTATTGCTAAATTCATAACTCGGAGCTTGTCTAAAAAACTAAAACAGCACGTTATGCAAAGTGTAAGAGTGTGTAGTTCTTTCAATGCATATTTACAGAATAATACACAAGCACCGATACATGTATATATGAATAAAAAGCGACACATTAATAAGAAGTTGCATTAAACAACAACATACCTTTTTCCGTCATAACGGCGTTCTTACTCGCAGGGCATTTTGTATCAATGATGATTTTGTTTGGAGTGTTGCAGCCTATGTTGACGGTACCCCTGCAGTCAGAGGCTTTGTCCTGGTACTCGTAGATACCTTTACGTGTGATACTACACTGCCCAGAGTCATTCACGTCCGCTATAAATAGAATAACTATATCAATACATACATTTTAATATTGATACACTTTATGTAGTTTTTATGCTACTTTTACATTAACTCAAAATACTCTGATATTGCAATTGAATATATCATAAAATGTAAAATATCTTTTTCTTTCATAATTCTTTTATACAATGACGTGCATATTGTTGATTGTTTTTGTTTTGTATAAAATTTGTATTTTACTGTATTACAACATGCATGGTGAGACATAAACTATTAAATAATATATATTCATCATTGTCCAATTCTACTTTATAATGGAATATCCATTTACTTAACTTTTCATCTAATTACACAATTAGTTCGATTTAACAACATTTATTTACATAACAGACCAAGCCTATGAAACAAATGACATTATGCTCTTCCATCATTGGTAGCAGATACTTTGGCCTCTGCAACCTGTGTAGATCACACCAGCCTAAATATATGGTAGGTCTTTGGTGGTCTAATATAGTAATAGTAATATAGCTGGCCATTTTGGTAATATTTCATCCAGCACCCTTATGAGAAATAATTTGAACTGTCGCGATTACAAGATGGCTGCTTCTGTTTGAGACAGTTAGCAGGCGAGTGGTTGAAAAGTTCTTCGAAAAAGAAAATGGGATAGAAAAAACCAAATAAGGATAAGGCGAAAGCTCAGAAATCACAGACCAAATCTTAATTTGTTTTTCCCAACTTGGTAGCCTCAAATCACTTTGCTGAATATAACAGTACATTGCACTTATTTGTGTCACTAGTACAATAGGAAATAAACAATCTGACTTACGTATAAATAAATGCTTTGTCGCTCCACTGAAATGACTATCTTCACAATCAGGGGATGTAGTATTTACTCGGTCCCCTGAAATACAACACGCTAGGTTAAAAACAAATGATAAAGTTATTGTTGTCGTGACTATTCAGAATGCCTTATCTCTGTATTGCAGATTTTTTTTAGAATCAACTTCAAGCGCAGCTTAATTCTGTACTGTATTTAAAACAGTTTTAGTATTTTTCTAAATATCAGAAAACAAAAATGCTAAACAAGTAAATAAGCACCTCTTACATGGAATAAAATTTGCTTTTATTAATCAAACATTTCTAAGCATTGGAATAAGTAACAGGCCTAAAGTAAAATTCACATTATTATAAATATATTTGAACAATTATTTAGAATACATTACATGATATTTTTTATTGACTGCAAGTCTAATTATTTAATCTGATAAGCAAACCGTTGTAAGTATATTCAGTTCATTATATTTTAAATGAACATGAACTTAGTTCAGACTTAAAGAACGATTTTCAACAGTATTAAAATAACATTAAAGCAATGACGGGCTGTCCTAACTATATTCATTTAAGATTATATTACCTATATACATTTCTAAAATATTTTCATCTCTCTTCACAAGTCGAACACATTGATAGCCAGATTCGCTGAAAAAGAAAGAATTCAACAGTAAATGCCAAGTATCCTACACATCAAATTGCAATGAAAACAAGGTAATTTAATAACACAGTTGTACGAATACTTTGTCCGAAAAAAGGAATGGATCTATTGTCTGACTACATTATCACAGACGCTAGAGTCAAAAGGTAAAAAGTTATGTTTTCTGAAATGCAGGTTGTTTAAATTAAAAAGAATAACATTTTGTAAGTATCAAAAGTAAAGTATTAGTATCAGTAGATTCCATTTTGGTCGGTATCCTTATAACATACAATGGTAACAATATAACTGAATAATTGATGGTGGCACTATACATGATCTACTCGTATTTCGTATCTGTAAAACATGTGGTCTATCTTTTTGTGTGCAAGGAATCTCCAATGCCAATCCCTTGGGCTATCCGAGACAAATTTTGTCCCTAGGTCAGCAATCTTGATCACTTCCCCGAAACGATCCATTTATTTTTCAAGGAATATATGTCCAATTTTATTTGATTCACTTGCTTTGCCATTGAAATAGACCAAATTTCCGGTACAACAACTGCAATTTGCCTTTAAGAATGAAAAATAGCTAGATCGCGTTTGTTTCCAATTACCATCATGAATTTTGTTTAAAAGAAGCAATGTCATCTGCAACAATTAATCAGTTAGATTTTATTATGTCTGCTTTTAAGATAACAATTAAATTATATTATGCAGCTGTCTGAAAGTATGAAGTAAAGGTGTAAAATCTCTGAGAATAAATTCGTTGCTGATCGTTATCAAGAAAGTGTGATTGTCAAATTAGAAAGCCTGAACAAGAATTTATTTTACAAATTGAAAATTAAAATATGTATTATATGGTACGGCTGATACGATAGAGTCAGAATAACAAAGCAGACGAATCGTAACTTGTTCTAATATTAAATAATTTTTATGCTATTGTGTTGAAAAATTGTCATATATACGCTTAATATCTTAATATGATATGTTTTTAAGGTAAGTATTGGATGGTTCCCTGAAACGATAGGGAGGATAAACGGGGTTACCCAGCAGGTGCCTCAAAAAGATTAAGAATATCTATCTCACATCTACATGTCTATCTACTATGGTCTGAGCCATAGCACTATCCGTCTGTAATAACCCCGATATTTCATTTTTTGTAATGGGCAGACATGTACCAAATGTATTTGTCATAGAAGAACAAACCATTGATATAACTAAAGGTTGTAAGAACTAACCACATATAGCCAAATAAAATATCAGCAAAAGAGACATTGCGTTCCATAAAAATGGATCATACTCATAAATTTTGAAATGAAATCAATACCAATACAATAGTTCAATAATGAGTAAACAACACTCAACATATCTGACTTAATGAATCATATAAAATTCACATGTCACGGATAAAACAGTAAAGGATCACTGCTGCGACGATTACGTTTTCTAATTAATCGCTTACCAACTGTCGTCCGTAGCATAAGTGACGTAATCTGTTTGCAATATGTCTGCTTTTAGCGTCTCAGCGTGATGCGTTTTTTCCACACATCTTATCACCAGTTTTGTGGAGGGTGTATCAAGGGTTGATGGTTCTGTGTAACGTATCGACCCTTTCGGTTGTCTGTCCTTAAGACGCAGGACGTGTAAGCCCTGTTCAACATCTAGGAGCCACTTCCCGCTTAAATCCCGCCATTTATTTCTGTTGACTAGAATATCCGGAAAACTGCAGGAACCACGTGGCTCGTTCAAGTCTGAAATAAATATCAAAGTATGAATTTTCTTCTCAGATAACACACAACACATTAATTATTCAAGATTCTGATACTTATAAAATCCTCGCATTTTAGCTAGACATGATTAACTTAGAAAATTGAAAAGTTTGGCCATGGCATGTGAGATGATTTGCCATTGCTTTTTTATGTTAACACATATAATACAAAACAACTGGCAGATGTATATTCAAAGTATAATCACAATTACTGTTTATTTCATAGTATTCATTTTGATAGTGTTTAAGAAGTTACGGTCACATTGTCAAACGTGGCTCGTGAAAGAGAAATTGATCAAGCTTTGCGTCAGTCGTATAAAGCGTCGGCAACCTCCACATTACAATGTACAGTTCAACATATTCACAATAGTGATTGGCGTTGTTCAGACGCCGCCAACAGTGTATCCATATATTTACAATGCTGCTATTTGTTTTGTAGATGATGTAAGTGAGTTTTACCTTTTGAAAATTTCATTGTGATGACCCCGAGGGTGGGGCTCTGGAGACCTTGGCACGTGGAGTCAGCAGACATTGACATGTCACCATTTGTTCCATAGAAACTGTGCATCTACAAGAAACGACGGAACTAATACATTTACAAATCTCATCACAAGTTTATAAATACTTTAGAAACGCTTTTCTTAAAGAGACACTCCCAACTACTGGCCTTGTGCTGATAAAAGTTTCTTGTGCACAATCTCATGCTCAGCATGAAATCATGCTCAACTAATGTGGAGTTAAGTCAAGTTATATCTTTTTACAAATCGGGGTCCCACAACCATAATCAGAAGTTCTTGAGCTTATGTATCTTTATATTAAACCTGATATTGTAAATAAATATATCTTGATTTGACTTCATATTACTTGAGCACGTTTTATTGTAAAAATAAAATTGTTTTAAAAAAAACTTTTTAATATTGGGTTTGGTGCAATAAATAATCAAACATTATTACATAATAACTCACAAAAACAATTAACGAGTGAATAGCGATTAATTACTGAAGGTCTCCATGTTGATTATATGTGATGAAACGAGGCATTTCTCGATATATGTTGTTCTTTAAAGTGATATTTCCGTTCAAAGTGAACATCCTAATTTTAAATAAAACATTAATCAATGAATTATACTCCTAGAATAATGAACATTGCCATTGTTATAAGCAAAAATATGGTTCTGTATAACAGTTTCATCCACAGTAACAGAAATAACTGTGTAAAACTTAGTTCTTATATGTTTTTAAAGCATCTATTATGTTTTCAGCATCATTCTTTTCTATAACCCAATGTGGCCATTTTGAAGGGTAATATAACTTTGAAAAATGTATTTATTTATCATGTGACGTCCATTGAGCACATTTATGTTTTGGGAAAATAATCTAAAGTATACGGAGTACAGCTTTGGTGCACTTTAATGGTGTTGTTGTTTTTGTTTTACACAACAGTTGATATCTTTTTAATATGATGAGACATACAGACTGCTGTGGACATTAAACAATTTATCAACTGCATTTAGATCTCATTTTGATATTAACTGTACATATAAACCTATTACCAAGAAATGGCGGAGGGCGTTCCTAATGCAGTGTTTCCATAATTATAATATTTTGTTAGAGCGGGTTTCGTTTGATACAGAACATTCTGTAGAATTCTAAACACTGTTTCTTCAGGAACAAGGAAGCATAACTGACACTTATAATAAAAGGTTTATATCAACACCGCATGTTGCTTATTACCTAAAATAAATTCACAGACGGTGAACAAGAAATGAAATACAGGGGTGGTCCAAAAGCTCAAATACAAATATGATAATAGGATGTTAAGGTTTGGTGGTTAATCTTTATTTTAAGTTTTTAACAAACTGCTCAATAAATTTGAATCTCATATTTGTTACAATATATTTAAAATGCCAAAGAGGAAGTCGACAGCACACGTGTAAGTATGCGAAACAAATGTTTGATTCAAATATCTTCGTATTGTATATCTAATTTGCAAAGGTCTTCGAGTGACTTTAAAACCAGTTTTGAATTAAAAGGTATAGTCGCATCTGTTTACTACACAAGTGTTGATAAATATTAAGAAGCAACCAAAAACATTGCCTCGCTCCATCAAAAATCTCAGTCTATATGGGGAAGTGGGAGAGTTTAATAGGATTCACCATCTAAACCCGCACCTGTATTTAGTTTGTTTTTTCTTCTGACAGCTACGTCAGCTTCATAAATCTCCCATAAACTAGACGCATATAAAACTTAGTGCTCATAATTGTAATGCTTGCAGAGTATGATAATAATCTGCGTTATTGCATTCTTCAAAAGCATCACGTAAGATTGGCGCGATTTAGATTGGAACGATAAGGATTTTCTTGAAGAATCGCTCTTTACATAATAGACACGTTGCTATGCTGCATGTTAGAAGCCGTTGATGAATAATGCTCTACTTCAACAGAAGTATCTGTCAGGTTTTGTAACTATTTTGTTAAGAGAAGAATTTGACGTTTGACTTCACTTAATTTATTCATTCCTTTCTTTTGTCTTGAAAGATCCCGTAAAATAAATCACGTGTTTGACAGTTTTTTCTCTATTACTTTATTTAATGTTATTACATTATATAAAGTAATAGACAAAAACAGTATCATCTCAGCGCGCACATCGAAATTTCAAACATTCATCAGGATAAAACTGAATTTTCTCTAATCAACTACAGAAAAACAAAAAGAAGAAGATGAAAAGATAATAAAATATTAAAAGTACATGTATTAAAAATATGAATAATTCTAAATATATCAAAGTATCATGTTATGCTAGTTTACACTTCCTGGTGTTCCGTACAGAAGATGTTTTAGAACCATTTGCCAGTCCTAGAAGAAATACAACAGCTCTATTTGGCTTACTGCAATACGTAGTACTGTTACATACGCTTACATTGTACATTTCAGAATACTGATGACGAATTACAATTTTAATCGAAAATAACTTTATTATTTTGTAAAAAGGACAAGTGTATGACATTGCAATTATCATAAAAAAGATACATGTCAGTGACGAAATAAAAACTGTACTGCACTGACATTTTAAAAATAATGTATCCTGAAAAACTTACATGAATCAGCTTCTAGTTCTAAATATTTGTATGTTTCTATTGAAGTACTCTGTGAATTTGTAATAACGTTTTGACCCCCGACGTAGATTCGTATGATATATTAATAAAATGATAATTTGTGAGTAAGGAGGTCCTAAGTGACTGTGAATTAAATTAATAAACGGAATTAATGATAAAACCGTATGGCTGAAAGAAATCTCGAGGTTCTGGGAATAAAGTACTGCGTGTACCTGATTACTACATCATGCAAGGATAAAATGGGAATAAGGCACGATCAAAGATATTATTTAGAAAGTATAGGCTTTATTTTATAATCAAGATTGAAAGCAGAAGATCAACTGCATTACTTTCAGCCAGGAATAAATGATAAAATTTGTTCTGTAGGGGAAAAATATTTAGCATACTTAAAGATGTAAATGTTTTGTACCGATGGCTTAAAATCTATCGAGTTACAATCAATGTCTATGCCTCACAGTCAACCAAACAAAAGTTCCAAAAATGGACATTAGTCATTTTGATTAATCTATTGTGGTTACTAGTCATCTTAAATATATTGCAAAATGTTTTGTGATACCTTAATGGCAGTATCATTTTACGACAAGCCAGAAACTGCATGTTTCGCTTACGACATGTTTACGACTTCAACCCGACAGCACAAAAAATCATGTTGTGCTGTTTCCATGAAATCTGGCGTCTGTTTTCGTTTCACGAGATGTAGATAATATTCATAAGTATTTTTAATTTTATTATCGTAACATTTATGTTACCTAAATTTATTATGGTAATAAACAATTTCCTAACAGGGTTTCTCATTTTATGTTAAAGTTAAGTGATAAAAACTGCACTTGACTTGTATCACTGAAAGATCTTTATTGAAAGAGTTACACATTAAAGATTTCAAAATCCCGGGTGGTTTCAGTTCCCATGAGTTATGACATTTTTAAATAAAGTCGCGTGACACATGCGTAAACTTGAACTGTGCAATTCCATGTATGGTGAATATACACTTACAACTGTATTTTCTAATAGTTGTCTGGTTATTTCTACTTTTAAAGGTTATTATTACTTTTAAATCAAATGGTACGCCGTACATGAAAAACCGTCAAGTAAAATTAATGTCTCGGATAAAGACATTAAATGTATGTATTAAACAGATGCTGAACAAGGCACTAATGAATAGTTCATTGAACGAAATGCATTCGAACTGTTTAACTTATCTTTATCTGAATATAGTTCTACTCTCCAATAAAACCAGACAAATGAAATATTAATAGAAAGTATCACATGCAAGTACTGTTGTAAGGTTTCCAGTGTTAATAAAATGCAGCCGCTGGCGAAGTTTACGTCTCTTGGCAGAAAATCTAGATCACATGACGTCATGATCTGTACAACCTTTATACAAAACGTGTTAAAAAGCATACTGGCTCTGAAGGTCATCGGTCTCTGTTTATTTCACAGACGAACTTCGTTCTACCCGCTCAATACAAACTTAAAAAATACAGTTTGATTCTTGTAAAATAAAGATGCAGTTCTGGCAGCAAAGATTTTGCTTTACTTACGAAACATCTATATTGGTATTGATCCACGTTGGACATCCAAGGCTCAGAGAAACTACCATACAAGTACTTGTCCCCATTCTCCCAGGATGCCAGGCATTGGAAATCCATTGCTAGAAAAGTATGTAAAAACATTTTCAAAGTCGTACTTTCTACAATAAGCATGTATAACTTTATTTTTCCGTGATATTCTCTTGCATGCAATATGTTATAATAACCAAAGAAGATCAAAGCGCTGTGAGCGCTGAAGGCCTTGGGGCTATAGGTTAACCTCCCCGAAAAACAACTTTTCACCTACGTGTTCTGCGTTGAATCTTACCTAAAGCGCGGGTCGAAATGTGCAGAGGACGAAATTCAATATATGACACAGAATGAATGATTCACAAATATATGGGTGACAGGGAAGTTTGTTTTATTATGAAATGTACGTTAAATGAAAAATAATCACATAGTCAACATTATAAAATGTTTAAGCCAGTACAAATAATTCGATCTGCGCTTTGTACAACTTCAAGCGATATGATCTGATGATGTGGATCGAAAATTATTGTGTAACTACCAATGACAAGACCTTGAAACAGAAATAAACAAAGCAATACCAGCAATGAAATATAAATACAGTACTGTACAATGTGTATAACAGAGAAAACCAAAAATGATTCTGGGTGACCTTGTAGTTGTAATCAGTGAAACCGTTCACTGGGCCTCGACATGCAGCGTCCTCGATAAATGGCGGGTGAATTTGATCTCGTGAATGTACGTAAATTATATCTTTTTTTAGAGACATTTATTTTTAGGTAAATATATATGTTATCGTTCGTAAATAACAAAGTTGTCAATGAAATAACATCGGAAATTTGAAAATCAAACTACAAACTCTTATATCGAGCTTCGTACGTTTTCGTAAATTTCCGTAAATATCCGTACTTTTCCGTGATATGCATATGATTATCTTCCGTAATCAGCTAACAGCGCATTAATTTCTAAAACAGAAAAAAAAATGTGTAATGCAGCCCGTAAGCTATATACCTTCCTGCAGTCGTTTGAAGTTTTATGTACTATTTTTATTTGTAACATGTTCTTATCATATGCGGCATTCAAACAGAAGATTGATCTGGTCTGTCTTGCACTACTTTCGCATAGCGCATGTTTACAGTTGTTATTCGCACATAGCACGGCTAAAATTCTTGCAGGGTTTGAACTTAGGCCTTGGGGACTTTCAGTCCCCAGGCCAAAAAACAGCATCATTCCGTGAGAAGTGTTTGTACATTAATGAGAATATTGCGCTGAACGCTGTCGTACTTTTCTATTTGGCTCCGCATGTACATATACACATAGTTCCCTCTTGTATAAATTTCTCAACCAAAGAAACCGGATTTTGATATCTTTAACCAGGAATTTCAACATCATTCCATATATTGATTCGGATCGAGAAAAAAAATTCATATATTGAAATATAATAATACATGGTATGTTGTATTTTGAAATTTAAGATGAAAAAAATTATGACAAAATACACAGGTTGTCTTTAATAAAAATATCAGTTTCCTAGGATCATCTTGCAAAACATTGACGTCCATTGCAATTTACATCTCGAATTACCATATTGTTCATAATGATCATAAAACCTTTCCCCAAGAAACGTAATTTGTTCGTTACAATGTTAGAAATAATTGCACATTTCTCGGCAAAATACTATTTTTGCAGCATCAAGAATGAAAAAGCATCACATAAAACATGTTTAATGGGTTTGATATTTATTATAAACGTGTTGTATTAAAACCAGATGTTATCATATGTTGCTATAGTTTATGGTGTTACCAGAAATTTGAAATGAATACCGAGATATTTATAAACGACAACGGTTCTTGATTATGTGTAATTAGTACATGTTCACTTTCGATCTGGATTATAATTACCAAACAAAGCATAAAATGCATGTAAGTATCATTTTGGAACGCTTACACGCTTTTCCCACCTAGGTTTGAAAGCACGATGATGAAGGTGGTCTGGTGGAACATTATAGTCATAAGTTAACTAACATACCGCCAAAGACTATGCCTAACAGCAGACACCAGGGCAGAATTGTTTGCCATTTGTTGGAACAGATTTGACCTATATACAAGGAACAAAAACCAACTATATAATGCAATTCCATATTATCTTTTGTTTTGACGGACGATTTCATCGTACATGGTGACAGCTGAGGTCGTAAAGCTTTCACTGAAGTGTTGCTGAAAGAAGACTTAGATGCTTCTCATTTATCTATGGTTGCGATGAAAATGATGGAACCAACTGTTTGTAAGGTAGATGAGTTTGAAAGCTCACTGGAAAAACTGAAACCATTGACTTTGTGAAAACGGTAGTTGCCGACTTGCCATAGACACTGCGTCAACGAGACGTCTGCTACGGTCTGTGTCTGTAGCATAAGTCAGAAATTTGTTGCAGGGAATACAACTTACCTTTATCGTATGTCCCAGGAATCCTATTGCACTTTTTGAAAATAAATTTGAACTTTGACTCATCTGCGCATGCGCGAACTTCAGACAGAGGCGAATCACACTGCTGGTTGCTCATGGTTCCGTTTGTATACGAAAATGTATACGAGCCGTGGAATGGGCAGGTGACAGGTAGGCGAGGAAGACCCGGTGGTGAGCTCGGCGCTGAAAGGGTAAACGTAAAATTATGTTTAAGTTTCTGTTTTATAGCAAAAACACGTAATTTGTATTCAAACGGCTTCACTGGAATAACAATGGAAAGGGGGAGATTGGAACATTTCTGTTTCATAAAGAAGCCAATGCTACACTTCGTCGATATTTTCAACCAATCATAAAAGTTTGAAAACTCATTAATTAATGCCTAGTTTAGAATAATATCGTAGTACACTGCATACATGATTATAAGCGATTAACTCCTTTGTTTAACAGACTTAATTATAGATTATACGCATTACCGGCAACATTATGTAAACTTAATATTTTGGAAATTCTAGATCTTTTATATCCGTTTTATGAGTGGCTGGGAATCGACTACAGTTTATGACATGCATTATATAGAACTAAAACCAGTTAACCAGCTTTATTAATTGGTTTTGCATGAATTGAAAATTGATGGTTTGTCTTCGGAAAAGAATAAAGAATGAAACCTCATCACTAATTAATTTTTGCTGGGGAATAAAATGCGTAAAATGAAACTTTTAAAGTCATATTTTATGACAGGCGTTTGGGTAAATTTACGAAAGTCGATTTATATATGTATTTGATTTAGGTTTTTTTTCTATTTCTGCTCTTATGTTACACCAGCCTAAGTTCATCTAGTAATAGATATAATTAGATAATTATGATCAAACGATCCTCATTTTGAATTGAACATTTTGGCGTTGTTTTGTGTTTCAGTAACATGGACTAACATAACCCAGTTGGCTCCCGCAAGAAGGAAATGAACTGGCTATATGAAACCAAACAAAAAGCGATCGTTTTAAAGCCTTGTATGCTTAAATTAAGGTTTGAAAATCTTTGAATACGTATTCAATTTCACCAACGTCCATTTATAATGTTTTTGTTTACCTTTGCATCGTTTAAATCAGTTTACAAGAGTTAACATTATATTTATGACACAATTTACGCCTGGATCCTGGCTTGTTTTACATCATTAGACAAACACGATGAACGTGATATATCTTTTTAGAGGTCAGACAAACAGAATGTGAGCCCATTCTTGGAACGAACTTACAAAACCATTTCATTACGTTTTCCAAAGAGCCTTATTAAAACACATTAAAAAGATTTTTATGTTGGAAAAACGTCTAAATTGCAGAATTTACGTCTCTACAAGTAATCTCCGCGTCGCTCGTCCTGAAATTACCTCAAATAATTAGTGCTTATTGGAAATACACATTTAATTATACCCCGCAATTCACAGTATTTATTTGATTAGACGTAACACGATTCACGTATAACAACCGCATATTCCGATAGATGGCACATGATTACTGATTACCGGGCTACACTCTGGTATAACGTACCCGGAATCCAATTAGTAATTCGCCGGTAGCAAGGTATAGCAACTCTCGGCATAGTGTATTAGCCGTCCAGATGAAAAAATGTGAGTCATACTTTTTCAGTTGTAGAAACTACATGTAGGGACACAAATTTTCTAAAACACTAAACAAGAGGCACAGAAGGGTCAGCATTACTTCACTGAACTGTTCTGATGGATTTTGTGAAAGTATTTTGGAAGAATATGACCTTTCATCAAGGTTTTACAATAATCGACTGTAGCACAATTGGTTTTCGTACAGCGTGGCTCAATTTTCATACAGATCATCTACATGTTGCAGGCAACTTTGTGGGCATGTTTTGTGAAAATCCATTACAAAATGGACCTGTAGAATGTTATTAAAGTTTACAATAATCGACTGTAGCATGGTTGTGTTTCGCACAACATTGTTCATTTTCTATACGTCTCATCTACCTGTTACATGCAACCATCTGAGCAAGTTTCATGAAAGTCAAATGAAAATTGTGATCTGTAGTGTGTTATCAAGGAAACATAAACGGACGGACAAACCACCATGACATAAGCCCTGCCTTCGTCCAGCAGAGCTAAAATGATTATTCAAGTACAGCCTCAGTTTCATTGTGATTTAGACAGCTGTCAGCAGACGTTATAGAAAATTAGTCTCGTTAAAATTCAAAATAAAATTCATACAGCGAATAATTAACTCAAGTGAATTACAGTTTGATGGATGGGTTAAAACGCAGCTTTCTTTTACTATCGGAATGCACTTTCGGTTGCAACACACGTTGCTTCTTATTATATAAATTATCTTCCTGTTAAAACGACGGAAATCACATGCAACTACATTTTTAATATCGAAAATACAGATTTTTGTAGGCCTACATTAAACAGAAAAATCTAATAAATCTGGTCTGAAACTTGCAAGCATTCAGGAAATTCTCTATTTCTGTTTTATACCCGGGCTGATAAAAAATATCCAAATCATTATATCATTATATGGTTATAGAAAAGGGTTGTCTGCATTCAGAAAACAGACAAAGTTGCTTAAAGAAGTTATAAACCATATCCAGAAATTGGACACAGGGGGTCTCAGAAAGATCATAAATATCCGGAAAATAAATGGACAAACTGTATAAAATACATAAATTGTTAGGGATAATGAAAAGCCTGGATATTAGGTAAAAATGTTTGCTATACCTTCACTCAATGTGAGGTTTATCCTCTTGATATTGGGTAAAATTGGTTGATACATCTTCATTCAAGATTTTGTATCTCCTCTTGGTTGCTACATCTTCATTCAAGATTATATATATATATCCTCTGGATATTGGGTAAAATTGGTTGCTAGACATTCACTCAAGATGAGGTATATCCTCTGGCATGACTTGTCTTAAACCTTCTCTGATACCATAATCAAAATGTAAACTTTGGATATGAATGGAAAGCATATCATTACGATATATTTCTAACAGTATACTCTTCGATGTATAATTAAGAACGTAACAAGAACCTCTCTGCCAATACATTATTTTCATAAAAAACGTCCCCAGGTGCATATGGATACAAAACAGGCAACAGTCATACAAGGTCATAGTTACACTGGTATACGCAATGTACATTCCATATCCGAAGACTTCCATATCCCAAGACTTATCTTGTTATAGAACAAAATTCTGAACTTCCACTGATGTTTCTCAAGTGTAACAGCACGTCATGGACATGAACGTCAAATCAGAGGGGCTGCTGTCTGTCAAGTGCGTATTCAATGCGTGACTGCTATATTCTCAGTAATGAATGTGTTTAATAAAACACCACATTAAAGACATTACAAACGCCATTACTGAATGATGTCTACAGGAATTAATTGCTCGAATCTATTGGATTTACTTGTTGCTAGGCTTGAGATATTGTGATTAATATATCATGTCATTCCAATGTAATTAACATTCCTTTTTATTTTATCGTAAGAATTTTACTTGCTACATTTCCAGAATGTCATGCTGTCCAAATAGCATGCAGTTAAATCTTCACCTGTAGGAAGTTTAGAGCTAATGCATCAAGTCTGATGAAAGTTTGATCATAAGACTACTGTAAAACACAACACACTATCTACTTTTAAGTACTGCACAAGTTCAAACAACTTCAGCGCAAATGTATTTCTCAGCGGAACTGGCTATTCTTCTGCAAGGAGTATACAGACACTTTTATCTTAAGGCAAGATCTTTAATGGAACCAAAATTGAATTTGATAACTCAATGAAGTCCTGGACCCTACGTACACATTCTAGATATCGCTATAGTCAGCTTCTATTAGCCTGTTTTATATCTCAGATAATAAGATAAGATTTTTATTTGATTGTGTGGAAAGCATTTCTTTGTCAAAGAAAAGAGCGGGTTAATTTGGGTTTTACGTGCGTATGTTCTTGCAAGTACTTGTCACGACTGAGAAGCGTCGATTTCATTTTGAGGTGTCACGCAACAAGCTAGAGTTCACACTTTCTAGTAGTCTACTTTCTACCTTTTTACTTTCTACCTTTTTACTTTGCACCAATTTTTATAAACTACTCATTTACATGTACAACTATTGCCTCCTTAAATTCTGACCAATAGTTGCTCAAAACAACCTTGAACGGCACGTGGAAGGACAGTGGACAGCATTTTGACCACTCAGCTTATGTTTGAAGGGTTTAAGTCATCATAATACAGCAGCTGTTGTTTCCAGGAACTTAAGGTGAAATCATCGGTGCGCATACCCAGTTTACAGCCGAGTTTTGGTTAGTTAAGGGCATATCTGGAAATATGAATCCGTCCAAAGTCATTCACTTCTCTTCATCAGTCAAGCACTTAGATGTAACAGAGATAATTCGGCCATTTTGAGTAGTTAAGTTCCATTGAGTAAAACATAAAAGAAATTTACAGCAATATTATTACATAATCGAGCGCCACTTGCTCAAATATAAGGAGCATTTGGAGCCAGTATGTTGACTGCCTTTGGAATGTATCTGAGTAACAGGCTGTGGAAGGTAATGAACGTCACTTTCATTTCTTCTACATAAGGGTTAAATATATTATGGATAAAAATCAGACTGCCCTTAAATGATTAAATACAGGCTGCTTCAAAGTCTTGGCTCCATATAATGCCAGAGCGAATGGCACTCATGAGACGTCGTAAAATTTAGAACGATTTTACTTCTGTCAACACAGACTCTCTCCCATTAGGTATAAAAAAGAGTAAATCGATAATGTCAACTAAGATGACAGTTCTATGCAGGTATGTTTTAGTACCGATTCTCATTAACTCACTGGAACTATAACAGTTACTTTTCTTGTTTGTTCGACAGACAGATTATTTTACAAAAGGGCAAAGCTTTTAGGTTTTACAGCAAATGACGTCAGAGACTGTTTATCTTACCACAACATGTATATACAACAAGACACCATACAAATCAAGACTTTATATATTGATCCAGAATGATAAATCTGATTTCAATTTAGCATCATGTATAAACAGAGTTAAGAATATTGTCAGTGAACGCATCAATCAGAACGTGCACGCTTAATTAGAAACTCTACTAAACCAGATAAATTGCTTTCAAATTGACTGCTAATATTCTCTGAGATACATTTCTTATACTCTTCCAGATATTGGAAAAACTGGATCGAAAAAGGAGATGAAAAGATAGAAATGAGTCACAATTCTAAACTTAACTAATTCCATGACTTTTATACCGGATAACGATTCAACTTGTCGAACAAAGCGCATTAAACGGATAAAAATGCATGTTCGTGCATTAATTGATCGTGTTACGTACACAGAAAAATGATACCATTTTCATGAAAAATGATTACTAACAGGGTAATTGGAGCCCTTATAATATAAGTTTTCATACATCAACAAAAATCTTGTTCGTCTGAAAAATATGTTGACTTTTTAATTTCTGAATAAAATATTCGTAATCCGAAGTGTTTCAACCATACATATGAAAGTTAAATATATTAACACATATCTAGTTTCATAGTATGCATTAGATGATCGACTTTAGTTCATTAATTGGTAACCAGGATGTGTTCCTACGGTTCATTTTCGTTTTGTATGCATGTAGTTAATTTCGGTATTGTCTTCATAGCCGACACATTTCCTAATCAGTGCGCATGCGTAGATTTCGGAAGATTTTATGATCAAATTGTTCCATTTTCTTGCTGAGATGTGCTTGGTCATAGCAAATGAGTCTTGAACAAATTAAATCAACCTAGCGTGATTGGGTTCTCAAATATATCGAGTGACCATCATTAATTTCATCTAATATAATGTTGTACAGCAATTAAATTATGTCCACAGCATCCCCTTGTGAGGGACTAAATTGTTTCATATGCGGGTGACAGCGTTGCAAAAGTGATAATGATATTAAAATATATGCACAGCTAATTCACACATGATCCTTTATATATGAGGAACCAATTAACATATAATGTATGCAGGGTAAACGTAAAATTATGTTTATCCGTTGAAAGAGATATGGAGGCCCATGCTTAGCAGATTCCGACCAGTCACCGGATGATTTAGCGATTGTAGACTACGGTTCCTAGAAAATTATAGTAACTCCGCCGATAGCTCAAAATTGCACAAAATAATACGTTACGCTGTTACGCGATACGTTACGTAATAATGTGGTATGACAATACGTATATTATATTTAACGTTAAATTACATGTACGCTACGTTAGTATTACTGTCATAAACCCAGTAAAAGGTATGTGTACCACAAGTATAAACATGTGTACATATCAGAGAAACACTGTTCAAGACACTGCAGCAGACAGCAGATGCAGTGTTGATGTGACAGTATAAGTATAAACCTGTATCAAACATCTTGATTCCTGGAAGACATGATCTTAGTATATATATGCCTTAAGCTGTCCATATACCCACTCTCAGACGTTTCTAAACATCAACATGCACGCAACGGTCAACGGCTTTCTATCTTAGAAATTAATTTACTATCATTTGTTGTAACACGCACTGTTTCCCAAACACTAAACATTTCTGACAAACGTGTTTTGTTTATAACTATATAAGTGTTATATATATACATTTTTGTAAATGAAAATATCTGTTTGCAAGTAAATATCTGACTGAAAAATTGACGGGATATTGCTGAAGGTTTACAGACACGATTTCTGTTTCAATTCCTTGATCACTGTTTGACAACAGCTTATTTTAGGATATAAAATGGAAATAATCTCCATATATTGGCATCTTAAATCAGGGCTCCACATTAAAAGAGTTAAAAAATATCGAGCAACTTCTGTATAATGTTGCAATGCCATGACATCAGAATGATTTAATTTATATCTATACCACACCAGCCATAGGATTTCAGTCAGTTGCATTAAAGAACGCACAGAAGGCCAAGTTGTCTTCCATTCCCGTCATGGTGTAAGGTAACAGAGCCTGAACATAATGCATTAAGAACCGAGCTTAACGGTCTGCCTGCCAATTTCACTCCTACTAGTAAACGAAACCAAATTCCACAGAAAAAAACTTTCTGTCTTTTGTATTTCAACAATAAGAACAAAAAGTATTCGTTAATTTGACAGAAGCTATTCAGCTCTTGATATCAAAATTGAATTAACAGCTTCAATTTCTTAATTCACTCGGAATTGATTGCAATTTACACGTCAAGACGTAACCAAGCAGACCTTATAAAATTTCAAATGTATTTTAAAGTTTATTCTCAATTGTTAATCCATACTTAAATTTCTGATGAAATGATGCTTATGCGTGCGTCCACAGCTTAATTGTCGCGATTTACATAGACATTAAGCCTCCAAATTCGAACAATCTAAGACCTTGTTGAATTAAATACAAGATGGCGCCATCCAATACGAACATTTTCTCATTAACTTTAGGAAGAGAGATTAGTTTCCTTAAAATACCCTTTCTCGTAGAACGTCTTATACTTTTAGTTTTGAGAGGGATTTGCATAATACTTTTGAAGCATGTTTTGTCTATTACATATAGAGACAATTGTATGTGACATTCCTTCCATTTGGATATACCATGTATGATTCATTGTTAATCAAACTGACCTTGGGAAACTGTCTAAGAAATTCCCTCCTTAATCATGATAAGTTGTCTTGTTTTGAGTGCATATTTCTATATATATTTCATATATTCTCAGTGAAAGTATCTCTTTCCGTAATCAAACTAAATTATCAATTTTATACTCACATAGTTAACATACATGTATGTATGAAAGTACTCTGGAAACTCTCTTAAAGCAACATCGAAACACCTGCTTAAGAAGAATGGTAAAAGAAACATTTATTTTGTTTTGAGAAAGTTGGGCAGACGTGGGGTGGATTGGCTAGGGCCAAATAGTCTGAAACTGATTCAGGATAGAAATTATACCTATGTTCTGCCTGCTTGGTTCATGTAAGAGATAGAGCGAGAAACTATAGTCCCGACTGACCCATGAACCACGTGTCAGATTATAAACAGTCCAATAAGAGAGAAGGGCCACTACAATAAACTTTACTGAATAGGTCTAACTTACCCCTGACTAGCGTGTGTAATATTGTATCTCCGCTGATAAGGCTGCATACGTGGTGGAACTTTTCCTCGTACCAGCATGGACCTGCGAAATATACAGTAAAAATATACAGTAAAAATATACTGTAAAAATAAACAGTAAAAATATACAGTAAAAACAGTCATCTGTCAACTTGGAACTTTGAGGGGATGTTGCTTTCGATTTCATTTTCTTTGATATGCTAAACGAAGTACTGGTAAAAATGATGCACTAAGTATAACAATAGAAAAGACTTGGCGTCCATTAAAGTTGGATGACCACATTTTATAATCTGTGAACCTCGTTACCTAGAATCGTTGACTGAAATAGTCTATTCTTGTGTGCGTTTCTTTATTCTTTTCGCATTCGATTGAATTATGTCACAGGGGATACCTGTATTTAAGCTTACGCCAAGTTTATCAAACGTTTGTTGCTGAAAATGTTCTATTCATTTTGGCTATAACATGAAAACAATTCAGTGAAATACTTAAGTATATGTATAAGTTCAAAAGAAACTTGTTCAGTAGGAAGACGTTGCTGAGGAAAGGATTCTTGTGAATCAAATTTACAATCAACAATCATTAGGTCACATAGTTTGCTCGCTTACCAGTTTTAAGTAGTACCGGACATTAAATACATTAAGCCTGGTCAGATGTTAGCCCTATACCCGATAGCGGCCTGTTTTTAAGTGTTACGCACTGACGTAATATTGTTCTGAAATCTAAATGAAAATTCATGTTTATTTCATTTTTTTAAACCGAAAATGATGAACATATCCGATTCTTTGAGGCTTGTTACAGCGGCTAGCGATTTACAAAAACTACTCTGCTTCTTACTGAACTTCTGCTTTATAACAAAAACCCAACTTTTGTGATATTGAAATATAAGAGGCTTTTAGATTTCAGACAGGAAAAATACAAAATTATCATTGTATCTGACATTTAAGATGATACTTTGTTAAAATTTACATGTTCATAAAGTTTATGTGCTGTATCTTTGTATTGTTATTTGCGCTATTGGTGCTCTGATGTGTCATTTACATCCAACCTGAAATTGAACAGACTCAAATAAAACACGAAGCAACTTTTATGTGAGTTTGTTTTCAGACTCGAACTAGTTTTTACGAGGACTATTCCCATAAAACGAAAATGCTCCGTTTTGCTTATCTTCACGACAATATGTATTTTATGACGACACCGGAATTGCTTATTTCGAGACTTCGGCAATAAAATGCGGGGCAGAATAATTGTAAATGCTTAGGACGAAGATCTCCCTGATAGTGTCATAATGTTTTGACAAAATGCATACAAAGTATGAAAACATAATCAGAGTTCGGGAGCGTTAGACATGGAAAGAAATCCTAGCTTCATTATTGGTCAATAAAAAACAAACCGGGGCAGACATAAAGATTATTCAAGCATATTGCAATTTCACCAATTTTCTCAGTGTATTTCTTTTAGTGAATAAATTTGTGCCATAAAGATGCTCCTAAAAAGCAACATGAATACGTCCTTTATGCTAATCACTGTTTTGTAGCTAGCTTGTGTGACAGAAAAGAAAGACTCTATATTTCTGTTGCAGTCATTAAAAATGGCAAATACCAAAGTAACTTCTTTAATTTTATTCAATTTATCGAGCCTTATTATGGTTAATGCAGGTTTAAAAGTATAGTTTTCCTTTTGTAAGGGTTTCGAGCATTTTACGATAATTTATAGTTATAGACGTTTCAAAAACATTTGAAAACTACAAAGCGTCTAATTTTATGACGTCACGATTCTGATGCAAGGAATGTGGCGAACCAAAGCAAATCGTTGTTTGGCACTGAAGTAAATGGCAGCATAGAAAAATGAGCAACCATTATGATTAATAACATCCTGGGTGAAACTATTTAGCCGTATCTTGCAGCACGTAGATAAATTTAATTTTATCAGTTCTTAGAACAGTGACAGATGAAAGAACTGCAAGTTATGAAATAGAGATTTTGCAGGATTATAAACATGACGCCAGACTTGCTCAGTGTATCTATAAACGTATAAATTATATCAAAAATATACAGTAAAATTGCGGACAGGTATTGAAATGTAAATTCAACGATATGTAAATTTGCTGTTCAGAATACTAAAGACTATTCCAGTTGAGGATTGTAGCTCTTACCTGGTACTATTGCACGTCATGTTTATAAAAATTACAGTGAATGTATATTATCATATGACGAGCAGGACGTCATTACAAACAGTCTGGAAATTTGGCCAAAGTGCTATCCACTACGTAACCAATGTGAAGATCACATCAGTACACGACGTTGCACGTGAGATCTCGACCTAGGATCAGAGCGTACACTTAATTCAGTTCAAAAACCATGACTTCTTGGTAGAGTAAAGTAGAAAAACAATCACGTTAACTGAGACAAAAACCCTGCGCATATTTATAGCAATTGCCATTAAACTGAAACATCTAGATCTTGATATCAAATGCACTCAAGTGAAGATTTTATTCAAAGATTTTGTTTCAATATCTATAACACATCCTTCTGAGGTACTGGAAATGGGTACCTTTCAAATAAGTTTGCATGGTAAATCTGAAGTTCAACAAATAGTTAGTAAAACTTATAATTACCTACCATTTATTGATCAATGATACGATAGTGTTTAATGCAAGGAATCAAATTTAACTGTTTTCATATTTTTGTTTTCATATTCTAAAATCTAAATTTACAACTGCACGTACATGTACTTTGAACATGTCACTTTACGTCATATCTTATATGATTTATTATATATTATAAATGATCGGAACATTAGTTTCTCGACTAAATGTTTTTTATAATTGGCTAAGCAAAAGAAAAAATGTAGGATGTAAGAGGCATACTCAACTAAAGACATTTACAGTCAGTATTATAGCAACCTTGCATCAGATGTAAACATTTATCTGAACCATATAAGCGCGAAATGTTAAGCTGAGAGGCTTCTTCCCTATAGCCAAGACTCCATTATCCCTGAACTGTGAAACATGACTTGATTGCCACATCATTATGATCATTACGAGAAGTCAAAGTTTTATTACGGAGATAGAAAGGGGCGCGCAATAATGTGCCATCTTGAATTGATTCAAATACGTCTTTAATGAGCCGTTAAGTGAGTACCATGGAACTTTTAAATTAAGCTCATCTCGTTTTATTTTGTCCCAGTAATAAAATATTAAAGTGGTTTTTGGAAGAATATGTCTGGATTTTAAATTTTTACGAAACCAAATTGACAGATTATCTGGTACAATTTTAAAAGAAGTATGGAACAAGGCGTTGTCTTTGTTTTTGTTTTCAGCGGCTGACCAAGGTTTGTCAATACAACAGGTGCTATGATATAACATAAATCAAGCACAGCATGATTGGAGATTATCAAGTGTTCTCTATCATTTGTTATCCAGACATATCCATTACAGATGATAACTTAGCACTGCGGAGGAGAAAACTGGGCCGTTCATTCGTTCATGATTGCCTGTTACCATACTCGTAGCTTCCAGAAAATCGATTCGGTTAGAAATAAACAGTTATTAATTCTTTCAAAGTATGTTCGTATTCTGTTGTCAGTCACAAAAAAAACTGTGGTATACAGCTCTACCCGGAACCGCAACTGAACTTCATTCATACATCGGATTTTGTGTTCCTGCTCATTGAACCTAATCGAGTAAATCACCTGTAAGCTTTGCACGGAGCATGAAGCATCTATAACTGTTTTTTGGCAGACAAACACTGTAATGTTTTCTGACTCCAATCATTTGTTATTTGCACTGATTCCGGAGACTGATGAGTTTTCTAGACCTGTATTTACACAAGATCATAGTGTGGACAAGACCTCGGCCAGATGGTAATTGGAATTGACACATATCAGGCAAGGCGCGTTGTTTGAAGTTACATGTGATAATTGAAAATTGGTCTATCTGAACACTACTAGTATATCGTTTTAAGAAAGCCAGGAAGGTGTTTATGTTTTCGACTGGTCTCATTTATAACCGTGTATCACTCAGTCAAGTACTATGTTATTAGTCAAAATGTCAAGGTCACAATGACCATACTTCAGTCCATCGCACTCATACCATGTTAGACATCCGTATAACTGTTGCAAAGAGCATTTACCACACAAAAGATCTGAGAAAATTGCTCATAACTTCATTGTGTGTAGTGGAGCAGAACTGTCTGAGCAACTTTAGTAGAGGACCCTCCAAGGAATAATCCTATGCAGTTTGGTTGAAATTGGCAGAAAGAGATATCTTTTTATAGTTTACCTATTTTCAGCTCTTGTGGTTATTTTGTGCAGCGGAGCGAAACCGTCTGAGCGCTTTTGGCAAATCATCCAAGAAAAAATTCTGTGAAGTTTGGTTGAAATTAGAAAGGTGGTTAAGGAGGAGATGTCGTTCGAAACAACTACGCACGCCGTCAAGCGGTCACAATAGATCTTAAAAGACAGCCGTTTTTGTACAAACTGTAAACAGGCCAAATTCAAAATACTACATTTCTTTCCTGATATTTCAAGTTGTGTTTGGTTAATCGGGCTGTAAAGACTTGCGGATCTTTATTGATCTTGGCAATAACTGATGGCTCTCTTAATTTGTCTTAAATAAGAACATTACTGATAGAAAGAATAAGATGATTCTGGGACATAAATGATTCATCGCTAAAAACATCAATAATAAAATATGACAACAAACATTTGAAAAATCACCAAACTGTTTGCAAACGTTCTAAGAATGTGTACATCGCGTGAAGAATATTAATGATAAAACTGTAGAGATAAATGTATTGTCGACCCAAGGTCCATCTTGAACTTCTATGATTGATAGATGCTCGTGGCTTCAGAGCATTTACTGCGTGTCTAATGGATTTTGTTGTTGTTACAAGCGGTATTTGGTTTCTCAAAGAATTATAAATACGGAACATGGATTTTGAAAAGCATGTATGTGATGCTTTGATTTTCAATGTTCCAAACATTTCATATGTTCCAGATGAGTACAGCTAATTATGCAGGATTCCAAGTAAGTGTCGGAATCTGGCCGGCTGACCGCTGTATTCGGTCTAATGGAAACGTGGTAAATCAATTAACAACGGTATGGCTTTCAAAAGTATGGTGCATGATCAAACGTATTAATATACAATTTACTGTTGAAAAAGGTTTTAGTCAAATTAGTTGCCATCTTTGCATAAATTTCGAAGCTTTTGAAAATCCAAGACACATACGCTCTTCATTAACTATTGAAACGATATAAAATGTCTCTCTGAAGTCTGCAATACATATTCAAAATGCACGAATCTGCAAATACAACTACCTCGTGATTGATGTTAACCATTTTATATGTTAGTGTTTCCACGTGTAAATCAGCAATCTAGAGGGTTTTTTTTCGGAACGAGGATCTCTTACTTTACACTACCAAAACGGAATACTAAGCTATACGTGTTTGTAAAAATGATCTAGTCGCATCACTGCAAAAGTTGCAATTTTGGCAGTCATACGACGTACTTAAACTTAGTTGCCTCCCTTGTATACATCTGTGACGAACATCAAAGTCAAAGTACAGAAATGGAGAAAAACCAGTACCACTTTTATGTCTCTGCCTTCGTCGGAAACTTTTGAAGCAACTTGTTTCCGCGTTATGTCTTCACGTTTCTATATTGCCATAGAAAATAAAATAAAGGTCTTGTTTTCCTCTGATGATAACCAATATTACTCTGGGAGCTTCCGCTGGGTATTGTAAAAGTCGAAATAAATAAAACGACATGCAATCTCCTTTAAAATTAAGTTTAGTTAGCGAGGTTCCATGATTGTAAATTGCAGGTTACATTATGGAAACATGTATGTTTTGTGAGAAAACGATACGTTTCCATGGCAACTAATTAAGACATAATGAAATAAAAAGTGTATGAATCGACGACGATCATCTTTTTCAATATAATATGTAATGGAATTATAAGCGTGTACCTGTAATTACAGATGATATTATTGTATGAATTGTTACAGAGATCACAATCGCGGGATTTATCGATCTATGGCGTATTAAGTCAATGGCAGATGCGAGAACTTTATTTCTAGATTGTCTGAATGTGATTGATTTACACATGGAACTGTTGGCAACCGACTGTACAGGAATATAAGTTTGATACAGAACATTCCAGTGTTGTCGTCTGCTACCTATATAACAGCAATGGACCGTCAATAGTTTATTTTTCTCTTTCAATGACTTTCAAATCCCATGTTCACTTCCGGTGTAAAAATAACGTGAAGCTATTACATTACCAAGAAAGCTGTCTTACGTAAATTGTAAACAAGAAAAACTGTGTATCACAGCGGGCCAACAAACAATAATGCCATGTAAATATTTTGGAAATTCGTGGTGATGGTTGATGTTGAGGCATGACCCCAAAAGAACTCGAGGTAACCAATTCTGGTCGAACAAGCAAATTGACACGACATCACATCTACTAACTGACCTCAAGTATCGAAAATTTACTATTATCAAATAATATTTATACAGTATGTCCAAGAATGCCCTATATACCGTTCCTGGTACGTCTCAATTTTTCATTAACATTATCCGTATTAATTTGACATGAAGATTTTTATGATTATTTGCCGTAAAATATTCTTAAATGGTTTAAAAGCTAAAAATGATGATTAAAACAGCAGAAAAAAAAGTTTAAAAAATGGGTGTCGGTGGGATTCGAACTCGTGGATTCGTAAAATTACACTTATACAACAGCATCGGAGCTATCGTCTCTACCAGTACATCACGATGACAAGTTCCTTATGGAAGGGAAAAAATTTGCTAACATAATACCATATATATTTAAAAAAGCAATCGAAGTATATTCAGTCAACTGCACTTCGTTTCTATAATGTCAAAGGCTGTATAAGTGGAAAAAGCAATCATATTTCCATTTATCACAGCGTAGATTGCGCCTGAAACGTGAAAAGCGCTTTTCTCTATTTTTCCTCTATGAAACGAACGACAACTCTTGCTTTTCCAAAAAAGTTGACTGTGTCCACAGTTTTCATCTAAGAATTACCTCAATTGTTCAATGAAGGGAGACGCATATATTCGATCTAGTGTTTAAGTCTCCATGCATCTTTTACTCACCACGTATTAAAGCAGCGGCCCGCAGCGAATGTTATTTAACAAGCCATATTAGAGTAAATAAATCCGCATATAATAAGTTTGTGCGCAACAGTGTTCTTTCCTATGTATGTGATAGATTTCCATTCGCAAAAACATATGCATATCCATATAGTGGAAACCCAGTCTAAACGAAATATAGATTTATTTCTTCCGTAGACGGATATCATATCCTTTCAAAAGGACTCAACAGGTCCGTAATCGATTATTATGTAACAACTGCACACTGGGGAATTCTGTCGGCGCAGCGTGGTTAATAGTTCTTACAAATGATGAATGGGAGTAACAAAGAGCACAGAGCATCTTCAATCAAGTCTTGATGTTACCGTAAGAGAACACGGACACTACGCCGGTTATTGTAATTTAATGGATATGAAATATGCAATTTATTGCAGAGGAATTACAAATGCAATGTTTGCATGACTCGTTTTAAGTCCCTTCGAAATATTGAAAACAAAGAAGTCACGTGTCGCAACTGAATTGGAAGAAATACTTCAACATTCGCTGGTTCTTGCAAAATTCATTGAACCGATTTTAAGATCTAAAATCTAAAGCATATTTGTATCAATGCTGGTTAAAATCTTAATATTCGATGAATGGTTGGCAAAGTCTGAATGATACTGGGTTGAGTTCTTCATTCCCATCCCTAGTATAAATTATACAATCTGCGATCTTTAACTGATTGGACCAAGTTATTTCACTAGTACAAATAACCATAAATATTTCCCAACATCCGTACAGTGACGTATGAAAATACGACATAAGAGTTTCAGAAAAAGCTGGATGTCTTCAAACGTTTGCAGCTAAGATTTTCCCGTATCCAATAAGGTCATATGACATGAAACAGTCTAATATATATAGAATACTTACTTTCTTTGTACTGTAGCAGATTTAAATGCCACTGGGTAAACACTACACACTTGAAACATTTTCTATTATTTGAATCCCTGAAAAAGAAAGAAATTTTCTTGACAAGAAGACTCAAATGAAGTACATTGTCAGATACATACGGTAAAAATTACAGGCTGTAATATAGCTTTTGAAATTGAATTTCTCCGAGGCAAACTAATAATCTAAGCTTCTTTGTCAAACAGAAAAAATACTTTCAATAAAATATAGACATTTGGTCATTCCTTCATATTTGATAGCAAAATCTTCAGTTTCTTAGAAAAAAAACTTGATGCTTCTTTTTTAGTTTAACAGACATTTGTAATTGAGACAAACTAAATCACTAACTAGTGTCATAACACTTGAGGCTACGTTTGATTAATTCAAGATACTATTCGCTGAATTCTGAGACGTTGATTAACTAACACCAAATTCTGTACAAATGTTGTGTGATCTGATTTACCAAAGCACTAACGGAAACAAACTGTTGGCCTGAAGGTAGCTTGCACTCATAATTAAACCAGTTACAATTGTCTCATTAGGTGTAACATTGTTAACCAATGGAATTACATATATTTTACTAAATTAATCATTACCTTGGCAATCAAAGCAGAGTATATTTTCTCATTCAGATTTAACAAATTTCTTTTGCAGTCTTCCTCATTTAGACCTTATTGTCTGTTGTAATGTTTCAAGAAAATTGGCTGGCAATAAAAATGCACTATAATTATTGCATCTCAGTATTGCTATCATTACGCTTATCGATTTGTATAGAGACATAGCAGGGAATCAGAACAGACTGGCAGTCCGACAGTCCGTCGGGTCGATTCATGTGGCACTTGTTCAATTTGGTTAGACATTTAACACATGCAAGATGAATGCTGTATGGCGATTTAGTGCTGACTATAACTTACACCCAGTCAGAACAGTCCCCTGAATCTACAGTAAGTCTACAGCTGCACTTGAAAGCTGCTATTACAGTTGGCATCCCACTGCCTCTTCAGAGATACGAGTATTATTACGGCCATACTTTGGGATCTTTTCTGGTCTTATGCAAGACGGTAGTTTGGGGCTGATTATGTTATACTGATTCATTTCAAAGTCGATTGTTTCTTCTAGGCCAGGAAAGGTAAAAACTTACTTATTGAGCATGAAATATTTATTTCCGTCCCTCCTTATACACGTGCCTTTTCTTGTTATGCTATTTATAGAAATTTCTGTACGGCGACCTTCGTGCCATCTATCCCTCCATTCCGCCGGAAAGACGCAGTCTGAACCTGCAAAACAAGAAAAAATTGTCACTGACATTTGATAGTGAAACATGAGCCGTTAACTTAATCTTTCTTCATTTCTGAAGTTGCCACTTTTAAGCATTTTAAACAGTTTCTTAAAACGAACCCAGACACACGTTCGCCAAACTTGGTGCTTCTAATGCTTTTGCAAACACGCAAAATTAAAATCTTAAAAAGTTTACTGCAATTTTAGCAATAGAACGGTTTTAGATTTCAAAATGATATTGTGTTGTCCTGGTGCTAAATCTGGTTGTACTGCTGCTGATGCTGCTCATTCTCTTACAGTGTAATAATTGCTGACTGTTTGTTTCTTCAGTGTTTTGTTTCCTTTTGTTTTCGATTGATGCATTGTTATGCATGTATGTTTTAAATTTCTGATGTTCTTAACGTCATTTTAACTCGGTATACAACAGTTGCAACCGTTACCTCATAATATGTAATAACTTATGACAAGTTTAGCATGTTGCAAGTTTATCATGTTATAACTTTATCATTCTCATAATACAATTTAATGGTAACGTCACGGTTGTTTAAAACTCATATTTTGTCAAGAAAACAAAAAGTAATCATATTTATTTCTATATGACAAGTATTTAAATTAAAATCTTCGAAATGAATTCCTTCGTCCAAAAAAATGTAAATGAAAATGAAAAATTTCGAGACAATTTGGCTTGAAATTTGGGTCCCTAGCGATCAGGACTGACAGCTTTGGAGAGAGCTCCTGGAATAAAGCTTTTAAATATCTTAGGAATTTATAAGCGTTACAACTCAATCCAGTGTGGTGACAAATTGCCACGGATTTAATGAATTTAGCAAACGATGAATAGTGAAACGCATAAGGTTTTTGTTTTCGCTTTTAAGACTTAATCTGTAATATTACATGTGTCTAGGTGTCTTGCAGATACTCCCAGCATGTAGTGTGCAAGGGAAAAACCGTCTTGCAATTCAATTCAATTCAATTTTATTCAGATATATGTCCATGCCAGCATTAGCCTTATAAAGACAACATAAGTTAACAAACAAATAACATATACAAAACAATCAAATCTTTATTAATATCAGATAGGCTATGTGTATTGTAGTGCCAGTCAATATAAAAGCTTATGGAAGATGATATAATTTATATTGTTAAGTTGACTAGATCTAGTTTCATATCACAAATTATTGTTACAGACTGTTTAAGTTTACATGATTCATATCAGTTTATTGTTACGAACTGCAACAAAACGTATTCTTCTGAGAAATTAAGACGTCATTTGTAGCTATGACGTCACTTCCGTACTGTAGGTACAAGACTACAGACGGAAACGAAACGTTCCTGAAACCTGGCGTCTACTTGTGTCACTTTAACATCGTGTCAGGGTTAATTTTTATTAATTGATTCAAATACCTCCAAACCAATTCAAATTGTAAGCTTTTTTATCTGTCTGGACAGCCCAAAATTGCGGAAACTACGAGGTTGTGGTCTCGACTTCGCTATTCTGTAAGAGCAGTCTGTTTCAGCAAGGTCAAAGAACGGCAGAAGTCTGATATAAATACCTGTATTGCAATTTGATCACTCTCTGAAAATTCATGAATAAGAACCAGCGTAACTGAATAATGAACTAATGCATTACCATTACCCTAAATGGAAGGGGTCTGATTTCTCTATACAGGCAAACAGTCTCCGAATTCAAGACACATTAACGGTGAGTATGATATGTTCTAATGGAACATTTCACTTCAATTGGTGCACACCGACACTTGCTTTTGTTTTTGAAATGCTGCTGTGAAAAAAGAGCAAAAAACAACTCGACACATGAATGTTTTATGACTTTTTATAAAACCAGATACACGGAGCACGGTTTCCATTCATCAATCATTCTATTACAAGTAAGAACATTCTCTTGGGGAATTAATGAACCAGTGCACAGCTACAAAAAAGCTCCGGTAAATGGTGTGCTTAGACAAAAATGTAGGTATGATACACATGACAAAAATTGTTCCAACAGATTTCATGATTTAGTATCAGCGAGCGGCAATCTATGAGCAGTCATCGTAATGGGCTAATGTTGGGTAAATGTTAGCATTTTTACGGAAAATTATCAGTCATTGCTTTATACATCTGAGATGGTTATACGATAATAAATGCTTTGTTGGCGGGAATAATTTATAACATATAGATATTGCTCTCATAAATAACTCTGACGTCCATGGTAGCAGAATACTTAAACGAGAATGCATAGAACATAACGGCTCATACATTTCTGCTGCGTTTAATTTAGGGAAACTTATACTTCTTTCCCCGGAGGGAAAGTTAACATGCATGCAGACTGTGCAAGAATGTCTTCTGCAGACATATAATCGCCCCTCTAATTGAAATTAGCGAGATGGTAGCCAGTTGGCACTGCACTGTAGTCAAATAATTAGATAACGTTATAACTATGCATAATCTCGTGTGAAACTGGACAGATTAAAAACTATTACGTAAGCATCCCGACGATACAAGCGACTAGTTTACCGAATTGTAAACATCCCGACGATACAAGCGACTAGTTTACCGAACAAGTTTGTATTCACAGACCATGTATATTATATCCATTTCTACCATTTATTTCATTTTTTCCTTTCTTTTGTTGTCGGTGTTATAAAATCTTCAACATTTTCAAATACCCCTTCTTGAAACAGCCACACCTTTTACCTTTCACTGCACGACCACAATGCTATGACATGTACCATAGAAATATTTCCCCTGACATAGCAAAATAACTATATCTCTCCATGAATTCTTATATATATATCGTCTGTCCCAGTTTCCATGTGTTGTTGGTTTAACAACATATTATTTATCGTCCATTCCATGTGTATAAATCATACTTGTTCGGGAATAAGGAAGATGAAACCCACCAAGGCAATGAAGTTTCCAATAAAGCTATCAGACGACACGATGTCGACAGTAATTATGAGGTATATAACAAGTAATTGAATTGTTGTTGAAATTGGTTTCTGGTCAAATGGCTGAAACCTTATTGGCAGGAGATGACAAGCTGATTGTGTTCTGATCCTGCGTAGATCACGTCATAATCAGTACATGACGTGAGAACCCGGTGTCACGGATAGGTGCCCGGGATCTCAAAGATCAGAATTCATGGCATCATGTATATAATGTAACTCATAGACAATACAAGGAAGGATACATGATGGCTGACAATGTATGTAGTATGGGGAGAGACTTGGTGGATGTCTGGCTTAGTATACATGTTGTTTGTACTACTTGTTGCGTCATGCTTGAGAATCCTCTGAATGAAACTTGACAGCGATTTCAAGGCAAAACACACTGACATCAGATAACCATTTTAATTGTATAACAGAACATTGTACATTGAGCTTTGAGACACAAGCCAATCAATATAATCAATTAAGGTGCATGATTGAGAGTGCGTGCGAGCAAAAGGACTGCAGATTGCTAATCTAAACATTCAGCATTTACTGCCCAAATTAGATGAAATAAAATACCAACTGGCCCAAGGCAGTTCAGCAAAAATACTTGGTTTATGTGAAACTTTCCTCTCAAATAACACAAGCGATAAAACGTTAAGCATAAAAAATTTCTCATTTGAAAGAAGAGATAGGGATACAAATAAAAAGGGGAGGGATATTAATTTATATTTCGAAGGATATACCTTATACACGTCGCTTAGATATTGAGCAAAAAGGAATTGAGTCTGTTTGGTTACAAATCAATTTATCAAACACTAAACCGTTTTTATTAAACTTTTTATATAGACCACCTAACACACCCCATTCTTGGATAGATGTGTCGAAAAACAACTTGATATTACTGATCGTTTTAATTACGAATATCATATCCTTGGTGATGTCAATATAAACTATTCTCAGGAAAATATGACCAATGTAGATCTATACGGCAATAAGCGGTGGGAAGCTTTAATACGAAATTTGATTTGCTCAAATGATACTTTACCAACCAGAGTTACTAAATTAACCTCTTCAATAATAGATCATATTTATACCTCGAGACCTGATTTAGTTTGTAACGTTAAAGTTCCAGCGTATAGTGTTAGTGATCACTACCCTGTATATTTTATTAAACTCACAAAGCCATTGACGCAAAAACGAAACAAGCACATAACTATAAAATATCGTTCTTTTAAAAACTTCGACGAAACCATCTTTCAAGGTAGTTTGCAAATGCGTCTCTAGATTTGTTGAAACAATTCGAACCCTAATGACTGTCTACAATATTTTTACAATATTCTTAATAATGTTTTGTCAGGTCTTGCACCAACTAAGGAAAAGGTAAGCATCATACACAACCTGGTTGGTTCACGGATGAGATTAAGCATGCAATAAATGAAAGAGATAAACTCCATAAAGCAAAACGCTTTGACAAGTATAAATATATGAGAAATAAAGTTAACACTATGATCCGGAAAAGTAAAAGGCTATTTTATGACACCGCCATTAAAAACAACAAAAGCCCATCATATATATGGAAAACGCTGAAAACTATTAATAATTCAGATAATAGTTGTTCAGAAACAATAACATTGCCACCAAGTCTAAACTGTAAAAATCAGATATTGAGGGACAAGCTAACATACTGGATGCTTAAATGATCTTTTATAAGCATATCTAATATAATAGAAAAGACGAAGTTTATTAAAGGTAACTTTTCGCAATTACAGATGTATTTCATGAAAACTACTCTATAAACGTTCGATATTGAATATATATCACCAACCAAGTTAAGATGATTATAGATAAATTAGATACTACTAAATCAACCGGTCTAGATGGAATTGGGCCAAAGATCTTAAAGCAGGCGGTGATTTCATTACACCAGCGATTGCACATAT
This sequence comes from Saxidomus purpurata, assembly GCA_022818135.1. NCBI lineage: Eukaryota > Metazoa > Mollusca > Bivalvia > Venerida > Veneridae > Saxidomus > Saxidomus purpurata. Next base: position 47,804,729 of record JAFMSR010000005.1, read on the forward strand.
AGTAAATTGTAGCTCAAACTGGTATATTTCCAGATACTCTTAAACAAGCCTTCGTTATTCCAATTTTCAAACAAGGTGAAAAATCTGATCCACTATTACAGGCCTATATCAATTTTAAACACAATTTCTAAAGTATTTGAGCGCCATATTGCTAATCAAATTCACAATTATTTCAAAGACACAGACGTCTTACATATAACACAGTCTGGGTTTGAAAACAGCATTCCTGTCAAACGGCACTTACACATTTAATAGATAATTGGTTGAGTGATATTGATTCTGGTAAACATGTTGGTGCAGTCTTTCTTGACCTCAGAAAAGCTTTGATCTTGTTGACCACGAAATATTATTATATAAGCTTAAATTATATCACTTTTCAGACAAGTCATTAAAACTATTTGAATCTATCTAAGTAACCGGACACAGACATTAAAGTAAGCAATATATTCTCTAAAACCAGATTTGTAAAATCAGGTGTCCGAGGATCCATACTTGGCCCCCTTCTATTTCTTATTTATATCAATGATTTGCACTGACAGCCAAGTCTGCTAATATTGATCTTTTATGCAGACGACTCAACACTTTATAAATCAAGTTATGATGTATCTGACTAGAAAATAATTTCAAAAAAGTCTAAACAGTATAAATGAATGGTGTATACTGAATAATATGTCTTTGCACCCTACAAAATCAAAATGTATGGTGTTATCTTCAAAACATAAAATCAAAACGTAAGAGAGTTAAAATTGAAAATAGGACGAACTCTGATAGAAAATGTTATCACTCAAAAACTCCTAGGAATATGTATTAATAACACACTTTCATGGAAATATCAAATATCAAAAGTATGTAGTAAACTTAACTCAAAAGTAGCTTATTAAACTATTATATACTTCTTGTCTGAGGACATGAAGCGAATGTATTATAACGCATATATTATGCCATTATTTGACTATTGTTGTACTGTATGGGGAAAGGGAATAAATTGGAAATCGGATATTAATAAAATAACGAAAATTCAAAAGAGAGCGGCTAGAATTATATTAAATAAACCATTACGAACTACTCATGTGATATGTTCAGAGAATTAAAATGGCTTTCGTTTGAAAATAGATGTGTTTATCACATGGGGCTACTTATTTCAGTGTAAAAATAGCCAAGTTCCAAATTATATTTCAAATCTTATAACTTTTTCACCAATAGCAGATATAATCTACGTTCACTGAACGTCTTGATTTGTTCCACCGAAACCAAGATCAGTTTATTTAAAAGATTCATTCACTACGCAGCGCAAATATATGGAGAACCATACCACCAAGTATCAGAAATCTTCCTTCACTTAATTCATTTAAACAAGCTACAAAAACATGCTATTAGACGAACAGACCAAAGCTTAAACTGTTTTTGTTTCATCGACTGTTTTATCGTGCTTCGTATTTAGCATTTATGTCAGTTACTTAATGTTTTTCTTACTGTTACTTTGTGATACTATTGTGTCTTGCCATTGAATTTAAAATTAAAATTAAGGAGTGTTTGTCGGGTGTCATATTCTTATGTCTGTTTCTGACATGTGTGTTTTTAATTTGTGTTTATTCCACTTGATAGTTTTGTATTTGCTTTATTTTCTTTTTTGTTTTATCGATGGCCACATTGTAAATAAGAATTGTATTTGTTACATACTTAATTGTAATACCTTCGTAAAATAAGATTATTATTATTTTATTTCCATTACCAGAAATGCATGTTAGAATTCCAGTATATGTAGGAGCAAATGAAATGAATACATTCTACCAAAATAAACATTTTTTTCAACATTTATCTCTCATTGGGTGTGTCCTTGCTGGCAGGATACCTCCGCTATCAGGTCACGGCATTTCAGAGAAAGAGGCACCTAAATAAACAGACGTTTTCAGCAGTTTTAGACTTATTAGGTAAGAGTCAGCTAAAGTGAGGAATGCCAAAGTTTATGTCAAATTGTTGGCATGGGACGATATGATTGAACTGAATACAACAGTCACTAGTGTCAGAAAGACTTGAAAAGTAATAACTGCATACATTGTTGACGGAGCATTAATGAAGCTATACCACGTGTAATTACGTGAAGCTATACCACGTGTAATCACGTAGTATCATGGTCTGGCGCTAGAAGCTATACCACGTGTAATCACGTAGTGTCATGGTCTGGCGCTAGAACTGGTTGATACCCCCACAGGCACTATACTTTGTACAGTGAATATTGAATAATGAAAGGTCAGAGAGTTTCCGGAGCTGATGATATATTCAGTGCATCAAAACATAATTTGATCCCTTTATACACTTCTGGGTATATGCACTGAAGTATTGCAGGGGGAAAGATGCATTTTATCAATATTAAGTAATCATGAACGGTGTTAAAAGCATATTGATACAATGCACACACTGAATACCAACGAAGCACGTCAGCATGTTAAATGTGAGCGAGTGTGAGCTCAACATTGAGTCCGATTTAACTCATTAGCAGTTTATTAAAATATTATGGAAAAACGTAGGTTTCAAAAACAGAAGCACTTTGTAACATGAACACTTTTATTCATGGAATTCATTTCGTTGATGATATAAATGAATGATCGATCTTCCCCTTAAGTCGATTACCGCTGAACCACAAGGAACAAGTTCTTGGGTGCACTAAACAAAAACAGAGGAAATCGAACATGGTGCTTATTGTAACGCCTGGCTTCATTTCTAAACAAGAGCTCCGGATACCCGGTGCGGGAACTCTTTGATGTCTGAAAATAACAAAACGTCTATCAGACGCTGCATAGTCTCTCAACCAAAGGGTGTAAATATAAAAAGACGCGAAGTGGGATGTGGTGTGTTCAAGGAAATATTTCAATTAATGCATTTAATACAGTTTCCATGTAAATATTTCCCGACAAATTTACATCTTATTTATTACGATTTTTCTAAAGAGAAAGAATGACTTAATCATAATTAATGCTATAAGAGTGGAAATGCTTCTCAGCATTAATAAAGGACATAGTTTGTGTAAGTCGCTTTACACTGAAAAAAAGAAACAATCATGAGTCAGGAGCAGGCACCGGGTCACTGTAGGAGCGAAACTGTTAGAGTACCGGGCATCTTGTCTTGTGATTGTCGTGGTTATGGCACTAAAAAAGGCGCGTTTACCACGCAGAAGATATAGCATTTTAGTTACAGACCTGCAGACCAACGACGACATGAAAGGACACACGTCAATGTATGCAGCTGGGAAACAGCAAGATTCTGCGACAATCGGCCATGCTAACGCCGAGGATTAATAAACTTAAATCAAGCAATCAAGAGCAGAAGATTTGATAGAAGACGTATCAAATTAGGTGCAAATTCCTCGTAAGTTTCAGGATAAATAACGTAGTAAATGAAGGTTTCTGTTCATTAGTGGCAAGAATTACCCGCCACCAACATAATCTTTGATCAATACATGTGAACTTCACACAATATTGACAAGCCGAAGACGTAGCTCTGCAATAGCACTAACTTTTGTTTCTCAATCGAACGGTGGTAATACGAAACAAACAACTTTGTAATTGCAAGCGACTGCAGTACGTCTAGCGTGACTGAGACTTGAGCAGGCTGAAACACTGTGTACATAAATAACTAGCTCGTTAATTATGAATTAGTTTTCACGCAATAACACGACCAGTCCATTGATACCTCCTACAAGTCCAAAACGGAGAAAAAAAATTCTCGCAGAAAAGAAAAAAAATATATATCCTGGGAATGATTATTTTCTCTGTCTTACGGAATCTGTTGCTCGGCCAATCGCAATGGAACGCAAACATGCCGGGGATGATTTCACTTGGCGAGTGATAACTAACTGACTGAGTACAAGATTTAGCAACATTCGAGTTTGTTTATGATGATTGAACTTAACACGTGCCAATCCACATAACACGTGTCATATTAATGAAAGCGCAACAAAATGGTACACAATGATATATTCGAAAACAATCATATAGAAAAAAACAAACAGAAGAATGGAAAAGAAACACATACTGTAACAAAATGGGGTACTCGATCATAATAGTGGTGCTATTAAAACACATTCTGTCCCAAGGCGTAATATTTCTGTCTGAACTGAACATCAGCAAAATGAAACAGTCTTTTTCTTACTGTTTCTGGAAGAAAGCTGATACGAGTTATTAAGTATCGCGTGACACATGAACAGTTTTTACATCTTCCGAAAAACTTAAGTGTTTTGGTATTTTTTACTTTTTCTTACAATATTTTAATCTAATTGTACTGACCATTTTTGGGCAGCTGCTTTGTTGATGCAACGATAAATAATAATAAAAACATATGCGGCTGCTGTAGTGTCTCTATTTACACTGCAGAGATGTTCGACTGTTGAAAATGTAGGTCACTCTCTGCAAGGTAAACAGCGACACGTTGGCTCGAACATGATTGGTAAAGTAAGTTTAGTAGTAGAAAGTTAACAAGGTTACGTGATCACCCGCCATGATGTTCACATGTAACGAAAAGTCAAAGAGTTGTTTAATTCCCCTCTAGTTCTCATACTGACTTTTATACTAGAAAAAACTCTGGAAATGTATTGACCTATTCTAAGTGCCTGATCTCTCGGGTATTTCCAGTGTCAATATAACGTGTCTGTAACCTGTTACCTTCAGATACTTTTTCTGTGATACAGATTTTTCCTCGAGTAATGATACTGTTTCTTTGTGAATGTTTTGTATAAAGTTCTCTTATATCCCTATGGAATCAATGTTGTTGTCCGATTCCATTTACAGCCGACATTTATTTCTCAACTGATATCTGTTGTGCAACATCTTGATATTGGTATTAGTGGGTTTTTTGCACAAATGACAAATTTGTATTTGTTTGTAACTTAAAAAGAACTGCTACACTGTAAAAGTCACAGTCAACATGCATTCAGTGTATGAAACAGGGTTTCTTCCTCATGAAGTGTGTGCCATGGAAGATTGGTATTACGCCGAAAATTCATAAATAGAACGCCTGGGTGTAAAATTCGCGGATGCAAAAATACATACAGTAACTAATTTCACACAAGAGTTGAGATCAGTATACGTGCAATTGTTTATAGTTGTTCTTTTCTACGTATCGTTATATCAAGATTCACATTAATGTATGAAGAAATTCTGAGAAAATCAAATGTTATTTGATGAACAGAAATGGCAGGAAAAACACTATGATTATTAGCAAAGGACAGAGACAGACTGCAGTCGGCGTTCCATGAACATAGTCTTCCTGTCTCCGAGGCCATGGCTACACGATCAATACATCCGTACAACACGCAAACAGTCGCAGAATGAACGTACGTTTCAACTCACTGAATATGACAGGGCAATAATAACATTGCCAGAGGGATGAAATGGCAACATATAATACAGAAAGAGTTAGTCACAGGTTCCTTTTCTCTCTCGGAGATTCAGTCTTATGGAACCTGGAGGTGATGAGATATATCTACATGAAATTTCAAGTCGAGTTTCGGAGAAATGTTGACTACGTTTATGACCGTGGAAAATGCTAAAATAGCTACATTGTACCTTATTTTAAGTATTTGTAATTTTGCAAATAAAGCGCTTGTATTTAAAAGCTATAAAAGGAGAATCAGTGTGGCAAAATTATCAGTTTGATCCAGACATTGAAAGTAGAAGATACTGACCGTGCAAATGTAAGGAAATGTAGAGTACAGCTATAAACTCTTGGCTTTCCTCTGAATGGCAATGTCACTGTATGAGGATTTAGCCTCTGAATGGCCATGTCACTGTATGAGGATTTAGCCTCTGAATGGCCATGTCACTGTATGAGGATTTAGCCTCTGAATGGCAATGTCCTGTATGGATTTAGCCTCTGAATGGCCATGTCACTGTATGAGGATTTAGCCTCTGAATGGCAATGTCACTGTATGAGGATTTAGCCTCTGAATGGCAATGTCACTGTATGAGGATTTAGCCTCTGAATGGCAATGTCACTGTATGAGGATTTAGCCTCTGAATGGCAATGTCACTGTATGAGGATTTAGTCGAGAAAAGGAAACTTGTACATACAATACCTAAATACCGTGGCAACTTCGTGAACATTTCCTTTGCACATGCTACAAAAACGTTCTATGTGCAAATGTTTTAAATGTTTTCAAGGTCTCTGACTTGTAGATTTTCCCTGAAACCTTAGAAGAAATTCTGTCTGTTTCAAATCCACTGTATTCGTTTTGGATCAATTCTTTTAATCCGGGCTGGATTCTATCAAAATATGACACACAGAATCTCGTCTGCATTTTTTGCCTGTCAAAACTAGTTATCGTAAATTACAGTCCAAATGTTAAAATTAATATATCCCGATGTAACATGTTTTATGCTAACACTTAATTACCTCTTTAAACTTGTTTATGTTTTCACAAAGCGGCTGTATGGCCAGGATTATCTGAGAGCCATTTTCAGTTAAATGGCGGGAATTCTTGTTATATCAGAGCTGCTTGTGGAACTTTATGATGTTTTTATACCAGATTCCTGTATAAGTCGGTACTTCAACGTCAGTGAATAAAAATATATTGCCAATTTCTTACGAAAATCTTTATGTTGTTTCCAAGCACACAAATAAAACATTTACAGATTTATGACTGAATGTGAAAATGCTGAAATAAATATGTTAATTTTATCAAACTGAGTGAAGGCAACAGGGGGTACACATTCCCAAAAGGTCTTGTGTTATGAAAGTCAGATTTCAGTTTCAATTTCTTCCAGACCAATTTATCTTTTTGAAAGACATTTATTCTCTTAAGCAAAGTTTTTTAAATTAAAAATAAACTGCCAAATAAAAACGAATGGATTTAAACAAGATTGATTTGTGTTTTGCGTTCAAGTCTTAAACAAGTGACTGGCTGGCAATTGTCTCAGGCTGTAGAACCATCATAAGTGTGCCCGCATGAACGTCTGTAAACTTTATTTCATTTCAATCACAGAAATTAAATTCAAGCAATTTCATGATTTTTACAACCATTGCAATTTACAGAATCGTATTTCTCTGTGACTCAGTTTGTTAATCACTGCAAGAGTCGTCAACACGAACGGTAGCCTACAGTTTCTGTTCATAAAAAAAAGATTTTTAAACCGTAGTAAGGGGCGCATGACGACTTAATGTGTACGTTTGGAGACTTTTGCCATGTAAATCATCGCTCGTCATCTAATTTAACAGAGATAATCATCACACGGTAAAAGTCATTATCACCTTTATAAATGATCTACAATTCTTATTTCAGCCATTTGCTACTCAGTTAACTTGTCGCAAGATCAAAAAAGGTTCAAATGATGGATGAATTAGAAGCTGCTGTATTCCTTTTGCATATTAATGGCTCATTTCAGATAAATGTATTCCCTACTTAAACGGTAGAAGGCCCCCGAGTGTTACCTAATTTGAATTAGATTTAGTGACATGTACGTTATTTCTGGTTGTGATCATTCAAGAGGATGATCAGCAGTGTTCTCCTGTCATAAATCAGGAACAGACAGACAGACGGACGAACAATGTAAAAATATTTGAATAGGCAAGGCAACACTGGATTTTCTTCAGTTGAACTTGAAATATACAGAAACAAGATTCTAGTTTTCTGTCTTCATTCTTTTCTTATTTCTGGTCTGAGTTCAGATACAGAGAAGTCTGTAGATACTAACAGCCCGAGGTAGATGAAATTCAGCCGCCATAAGTTTAGATGATAAATATGTATTTTATTTAAAACAAAATATTTTAGGCCCATCAGATTATCTCTTACATTTGTGGAGACAGGGTTAGGGTTAGGGTAAGTATATTGATTTAGAGTTAATTTAGAAAGAAGTCAATGGCCAGATAATCACAAAATGACAAAAATGGTTGAAGAAATGGCAAATGTAAGAACTGACTGTCAGTCTATATACAGGCACAGTGGAGAAATGTGCTTGTGAAAAGGCTGAACATCAGGGCTGTTGCACGGCTATGTGGCTTTGCACGGGTTCATTGTTTCCAGCCTACCACTTCTGCACACAGTGATGCGATTCATGTCCGCGAACATAATTTATATCTGCTACATGTATAGCAAAATGTTCTGACGGTATCTGAACAGTGTCAAAGCTTTTACCACTGCCAGTTTTATTTCTTCCCATGCTGTTTCCTTTCACAAAAAGCACAACATAATCCCGAATCATCCCCTAGATGGAATCGGTTATAATGATTTAAACTTGGTAGTAAATCGGTTATAACGAAGTGCTAATGGTTTCAGTAAGGATGATAATATACAAGATAAATATTTGATCCGTTTTGCAATTACATTTTGGATATTTGTTTGTTTTGAGTAGATACTGAAAAGTGATACAATTTTAATATGTTCACGAACGCGAAAATCGTATCACTTCGAGTTGAGATAAATTCCATATCCACATAAAACAAACAAATTTCTTTTTATTTTATGCTAACTATTAAAACAAAAGCTAAATTATTTATATGCACCACTGCAAAAAGTAGTTTCGGCAAACCTTTATCACATTATATTTCACTGATTGAACACAGTATTTTATTAGTTAACATAAAATAAATTTATTTAACGAAACTAGTAACTAAACGAAAGTGCAAGTTTTAATGAAATAATTTATCTTTGCATAAATAATTTTTAACATCGAGAAAGCGGAGCTATAAAACACACTGGAATCAAAGAAAAGTATATTGATTTAGAAAAAAATTATACAGAAACGTTGTTAATTCGCCATCAACTTCTATATCAAACCCGGCGCTTCAAAGGAAAGTTATTGTTTACGTTTAATAATTAAAGATAATAATTATTTATTAAATGCTCAATCTACATCAACAGAGATTCAATACAGACTGGGACTGTTATGTTATGTGATGTTTACAGAATCTCTAAATTCAGTTGAATTCGTGCTGTTTATACATGAACAATGGAATCTGCGTTAAAAATCAGCTTCACTACCAGAGATGACCGCTTACAGCAGATGGCCGTTGACATTTGTATCATAAAAGAACTGTTTAACTGTTAACTGGAAAACACACATATTGGCTATTTAAGACAGGTTCCTGGGTAGTCAAGGTGAACATTTACACACGTCCTGTGTAGTCAAGGTGAACATTTACACACGTCCTGTGTAGTCAAGGTGAATATTTACACACGTCCTGTGTAGTCAAGGTGAACATTTACACACGTCCTGTGTAGTCAAGGTGAATATTTACACACGTCCTGTGTAGTCAAGGTAAATATTTACACACATCCTGTGTAGTCAAGGTGAACATTTACACACATCCTGTGTAGTCAAGGTGAACATTTACGCACGTACATCTGTGTATACAATCTTATATATATTACATTTTATATTGTAAAAGCCACGTTTGTAACTTGTTAGGGTTGGAAAAGCTTCACAGACTGTGATGCCAAGGCCAAATTCAATAAAAAAAATTGTTACTGGCAGCCTGAGATAAAGGTCTGAAAGTATAAACACTTGTCATCAACAGACAGATGCATGTTATCTTGGAGAAGTGCAAATGATCATCAAACTTTGTAAGTATGTTACATGTAAGACTGCATTTTAACCTCAAGGGTAGGTTACGTACTAGATTACATAATCTCCCGTCCCTATGGATGTTTCAAAACATCAAAAAGTGAATATAGTTGTTGGTAGATAGGAGAATGCTGGCACAGTGTGCTCGAGAAGAAACACCTGCTTGTACTGTAAATATAACTGTACAAAACGATGAAATTTACCTTGACTGTTGAGATAGGAGAAAAACACGTAGTGGAGAAAATGGATGTGTCATTTGAACATTAGTGACATTTAAAGTTTACTGAGCAGCACGTGCATAAGGTGTGCCTAAGTTTCTGTGCTTACGTATTCCCTAAATGTCTTTGTTTGTGTGCCTTCATAGTCACGAAGCTCCTATTTCGGGTTGATAAGTCAAGACGCAAAAAAAATAACGCAAAATCTTTATTTCTTACTTGACCCAGTGGTCACATTTTAAGAATAAGACTGTAAACATATAGCAGACAAAAAACACAAATCAGACTCAAGTCTGAGTTTCTTTAAGTACAAACGACAGAGGTTCATTGGCCATGGCCGTGGGGCTTTATGTAATTAAAGCAATATGAGATATCCATGTCCCACCTCTCTTGTCTCTTTCATAAAGTCTCTCTGAATCATAGCTCTCACAATATATGGAAATTTGCCTCGGGCCACAGCGATGTTAAATTATTTAAATTTTCTCAGACACAATAAATTTACAGAGGAGAAAATCTTAAACGAACCTAATTAGAAGAGAATTGCTTGACGAAATGCTTTTCGCTCTGGTTTCCGTGAAACAACTTTGCTTCGGGCGAAAACTGTTAAAAGAAAATCGGCAAATCTAATTATAGTCAAAAAGTTGAATTCGTTCTCAGAAAGACATGCTCGGAAATAGAATAGTTTGTAAAATATGGTCATAAATGGGCAAAAAATCCTAAAATGGGTGTGGGAAGTCGCCTGGTTCACGCGATATGTAGTGAAACTTTGTAGAGTAAATACTGGATCATTCAAATCCAACCATTTGTCAGAAAGACCACTTCTGTAATTATTTCGGCGACTCGGGTGTTAGGACAATACATATAAAGATTGCTGAACGGTTTGGCTACAAAGATTCTGATAGAGACTGGTCTATTGTCAGTTTAAAAGGAACATTAATTGTTCATATACTAGTATGAACATGTGTGTCAACAAACTTAACAACTCTAAAGCCAAGTGTGCAGACAAGCTATGCTCAGACCGCCTTGACAGATGCCCTGGTAGCTATAATCTACACTAGGTGCACATATAAGGTTTCCGGTTCTACTAGTTCTTACAGGGATATAGACTGGCATCAGTCGTTAGAGTCATTACCTCGTCTTTTCTGGACATTTTACAACTTCTTCACAATTTCTCCTTCCCTTGACTCTAACGACTGGACAAATGCGATCAGAACCGAACAGGATTGTGCATGGTTCTATAATTGCCATGACATAAGGAGTCATTAAAGAAGTGTTGAGATGAGCTTTGATTGAGACACATTTTTGATAGAGATATTTTTTAAAAGAAAATAAGACTTCGAGAGAAAAAAGACCTCTTAATCTCAACATACTTTTATAAGTCTAGCAGGGATAGGATATATACACTTCTGATTCGGACACCTTTGGTAATTTCTGTTACGAGTTCAAACGAAGTTGAGCATAACAAACACAAGTACCACCTGGTCGAGTCACCAAGACGCAAAGTCAAACATGTTCTTACGTTTTGCGGCGTTTCTACCGTTAAGAAGACTGCTTAGAAAATATCACAGAATATTACAAAAGTCAGTGTCACAAAAACTAAAGAGATTGAAATTGAAATAAGATTCTCTTATTATTCAGTTGAGGTTGTCAAGCAGCGATTTGCACTGAGAACAAAAAAACTATAAAGGAAAGAACAACTGCAGATGATAACTGTAGAGACGACAGCTCTTGAATGAAAACCTCCTATACATGTAGTAGAATGCTGAAGGTTGCCATAGATACAAATCAAATATGGCTTATAATTCTAATTGTATCAAAGAAACTTTGGCAGCACGTGAGATATTTTCCGTTTCGCTGATTTTTAGAAATGATAACGGTGATACTTCCTTAATTCATCTGAAACGGAGGAATGTAACTTAATTATGCCAAAATGGACCGTTGATAATAATACGATGGATTCCGACATTTTGAACGATGAATTACGCAACACGTGTCACATCTCGTGTGATTTCGTTAGAACGAACGTGAACAGATGGGACTAGCAAGTACAGTTACAAGATATAATTTATCAAACAAACGTTCATAAATGTATTTTCTAGTCAAATGGAGAGATTTTTTTCAGAACTCGTAGAATAGGGTGACAATAAATGCATATTTTATGTAAATTTGATACACATGTAAATTACTCTCGGCCAGATACTTCTACCGACTCAGCTGACAAGGGTTGAATGAAAAGTTGACAACTTCATATTCTTCCAGACATGGAAAACAATTTTAAAACAATATATATACAATATATCGAGGAGTTAAAGCAAAAAGATGCAATGGGCCTTCTTTATCTATAAAATTATGAGCATGGTACCTTTGAGCTTTAACTCCTCGATGTATTCTTGATACGTCTGCTAAATGTTCATTTTTTTTTTTTTTTTTTTTTGGCTTTTTCGACCCTGTAGTAATCTTACGTTTATTACACTGAAGCTATATCAAGATTATTTGACTGAGGCTTTCTCTTTAAAAATATCATGGGGAAAACTCAAATTTTATAAGATACACGAAAACAAAATGTTATAAAGTCATTAAACAGACGACACTGTTATTAATGTTAACGTTTTGCTATCAATTTGCAAGTCCTTGTGGGATGCATTTTTTCTGAAAATTGTTGGACAGAATGCATTTTTTCGCTGATATCGTATTCAATGCAGAAACCAATTTCTTGAAAATTAATTCCATAGCCGCATCAATCCGAGGACAGAATAAATGGCTGTCTATTGGGTTCAAATGGGTTTCTATGGTACTGAAAAGAAATTCCACTGGACTTTCAGAACGTCCATTCAAATAGGTTATTGATTTTGCCTTGGGACACTAAGCACGTGAGTATTTCCAATTACAAAAATGACCATTATCATGTCCTTGCTATGTGGTGTTCATCAATTCGCATGTCCGGTAGCAAGATTTCATGGGAAATCATGACACTAATTTATCGCTGACCATATGTCCAAAATGGATGTGATACGCCCTATTGACGATGAAAATCATTGATAAATAAAAGAAATCGTTAAACTGCCATTTCAATTACGACATTCAATTTGATTCTATTATGCATGACGTAATAATGTACGTGTGATCCCGATCATACCCGATTATCAGTCGTGTGTAAACGAGATTTTAACGATTTTCTTCGCTTGACTTCGTCTGTCACCTTGACATCTTGCAATCTTTTAAGATACTATTAGATATTTGCAATGAAAAGTTCAGTTTAATTAAATCAAAGAGGACTGCATTCAGACACAAGATCACATCTATCTGCTGCGTCCCAGAAGATGACGTATACTGATAGCGTTTGATCATCGGTACATCAACAGTAGTATATCAAGACCCTGATATTTTTATGGTTGTTTCTTTAAAACACGCTTTTTTGACATTGTTCATACTGAGATTTACTGGTCAAGAACGAAAAATGAAGGAACATTCACGACCAGATCTTGTACAGAAGCTACGTCAATTCATTTGAGCTCCACGGCCATTAAATGCAAGCTCTCTTTGTCAATGATGAGTCCAGTCTCATCCTATAATAGCATTACCCTTTGTCCTACAGGTGGCAGCCTCTTCCATTACAGCCAACACTAGAAATGAAAAATGCAGTCTTTGTACTTCCTATACCGGATATTAAACCGCGGTGGCAGATACCTAATGCATCTAGTGATCAAGCACGCATCCCTTTCGAGAGACACTCCCTGGTGCTTTAACATGCCCGCTGTACAGCACCGATACATTGGACCTCGGTTTTAGGTCTCATCCGAAAGACCATTAGCCATATAAATGGAGGAGCGGGGGATCGAACCTGCTATCCCTGGATTACAAGTCCAGCGCATTAACAACTAGACTTCTAATCCGCTCCCTTTTCGATCAATTGTCTTGTGGTGGTATACGTGGTCTTGATGTTCTGTCATAACCCTTGTTTTATTACATGTGCCGACTGATCATACACTTTCAGAACTCTTTGTTCTTTTCTTACTATACTCACTCCCCAGACGGAAATACCCGTTTTAGTACAGTCAACGTATAGTTATTAAATTACAATATAACTGTCGGTGCCATTAGGTCCAATTTTTATTTCAGGTTATGTAAGCTCATGTTTTATTATATGAATAGCCATTTCATTATTCCATAAAATATCTAAATAAAATATCTTGCTCGCACACGGAGAAGTATAACCGGGAACGCTTCTGATGTTGTACAGGGTAATTAAAACATGTTTTATGACGGGTAATAAAATTTGTTAATGAATTATGTAATATGCATATCACTCTAAAATTAATATTCCCCGCATTTCTTTTATATATTTTGTATTTTTACACCTTTGGTGCTCCGCTATAAATTTTAATACCAGAAAATTCTGCCTACACTGCAAATCATTCCAGTGATATAAAATACGACATGAAGCTAAGGGTAATAAATATTTGATTAATATTACAAAATGAAATCTAGTTTCATTGCAATATTAATTTCATCCGGCTGCAATTTTCGCATTTACTTAATTCTTGAAATTGCAGATCACAAATATAATAAACAAATAAATATTATATTCTAAAAAATGTAATGTGATGACAGGAAAAACACTGTTAATGCCTTTAGGGCCTGGCACAATGACCTTTCAACACAGGGGGCGACAGGACTTTGGCCATTTAATCTAACAAAAGAGTTTGTACGAACATTCGATTTGACACCCCGAACAAATGATCTACAAATTTCAACTCGCTACTCGCCAATAAGGCGATAAAGTGTACAATCCAATTATCACATCGCAACCTGGCGTCCAACCGTCAACTCTCGGGCTCCCTCGGGGTATGACATTCAATACATCCTTTCTTACATCTTGTAACGTTAAAAGGGTTGTAAAAATATTGTTATTAAATTTACACTAGCATGCTTAACCTCCATTCATAAAAACTGCTCCATTATTTAATAGGGGATAGTTGCTGCAAGCGAGACCTTTGTGCAACTTTTCTTGTGGAAAGTCAAGATTTCTCATAAATCGGGAAAAAAAATTGATTAAAATTCTTTGATGTTGGTTCCATTTTCATCAAAGCAAAGACCGATAAAAAGAAGACTACATGCACTGTATTCAATGTTCTAATAAAATATGACTGTTTTACAATGTAATTATAGCAATCAAATCCTGCTCTGTTTGTAGAAATTATTCAATATAAAATAAACAAATAGATACTTTTAATTAGTATAAACCTCTCTGTCTTTATAGTCCTTTTCCAAAAACTTAGGTGATAGGGTAGGTCTACTTCAAAATCTAATTGGAAAACATGAAATATTAACAAACTTACATAGTTTTCGTTTCACTTTTCACATATCATTATTTCTATTACATGCATATTTTTCATTCTCCAACAATTCAACAATTATTTCTAAATACCTCTAAAGTATTTCCAATGGACCCCATAAAGATTGTTTTTCAACGTTTAAAGACAATTTTGGCATAATTAAATTATACAAATCGATATAATACATTTTTGGGGAAGGAAAACAATAAAAAAAATAGTAATTATTTTAGGACTTGACACTTAAATGACAGCAATTCGGATAATTGTGAATGGCAGGTATCTTCAACTGACAAAAGAAGCTTTCTTTACCTAAAAACAAATCACGTGGTTAATAATGTCTTAAGGTGCAAAACCTAATCGGCAATAAAACCCCGTATTTACGTTCTTTGTTTTATATTTGGCCTTCACGTCTATAACTACGGTTCATAGGGTATATAAGAACGCCATAATGTCTTACAAGGCAAACAGACATGCTGTACAATTTGTACAATATGTGTATTTCATACTGTGTTTTGTTGCTTTAAGGAACAGTAACTCTGAATACCTTTACAGAAGATGATGCAGGTGACAGTAAACTAGAGGTCTTAAAGCAACATACACATATACTGCAAATGCTTGTAACGACAGAAACAGCGCATCATTAAACACCGCAGTGAAATAACACATTCGATGTGTAATTAGTCATTCGTCACACCTGTAAAAGCAAACCGACAGAATGAGTTACGTTATGTATCAAGACCACGTGATTAACGTCTAACGTCAGGTGAGGTCAAAGTTACCGGAACTCTTATTCGTCAAACCTGTCATGTTTCTTAAAAATCCATTAAGGCCCAAGTGATATATACGCGGTGTGTTTTTTAAAATAAATTTGAATCATTTGAAAGAGAAAGACGGTAACATTGGTTTCAGGTAAAAAAAAACCTAAATATATCAAATACAGTTATGGGATTGGAGCTACCGCAAATCCCTACATAAACGAAGGTGTACAAAAAGCACGAACTGTCTAATGAATCAAACAAAAAATAAACAAGGGGCTTATCTTCGTATTAGTTTTAATGGAAAAGAAGACACGATAATGTAGTTTGACTACTTTAATACCCAAGCTTTGCTGTTTATGATTTACGAATTAACATAAAAACTCGATGTAAAAACAAAACTATAAGAATAAATGTAAAATGGTATGGTGAGCACTCGAACGACTAAACTATGTGCTGTACTACATGTGCATTTATGCCCGCTGTTATTGTTTCAAGTTCTCAGTCTCTGTGATCCCTAAGCACAGAACCCGTATGTTCCTCTCCAGCATTTATACGTGCTCCTCTCCGTTAAAACTATTCCAAACACCCCTTTGTGATAACCTTTATTCTACAATTTCGTACTTCTATTTTTATTACAAACACTACTTAATCTTTTTTTCGCACTGAAATTTGCTATGCGACCGTACATTTGTACCATCTGTCTTAACTCCGACATAACAAGGAATGAAGGGTGATAATCAAACTCAAATCAAAAGCGTAATAATCATTTCCTCCTCACATATAACCACCCGTTGCCATCAGATTTACACCAAATATGTAATTTTCCCAGTATCCTCATAAAAACCATACCCCACCCATTTCCCCTCCAGGCCATACCATACGTTACATGGAAATGAATGGGACTAAAGAAAATTTCCAATCAATTTAATATAATGAGAAGTCACGTACCCCTTTAATGTGTAATTGCTGCACCAGGTAGCTCTGCGCCAGGTGTCTACGATCCGACCTCACAGGCAATCAGCATAGCATTGGAGAAACGAAGCAAGAAGTCACTCTACTGAATGTGTAGAGCGTATACAAGTTTATCTTATCGAAACAATTTTATTTACAAACAGACTGGCGAACAATAAAACAACTATTTAAATTAGATCCGATTTAATTAAAAAGAGCTCAACGTCAAAGTGAAAGAATTTAAAACATGTGCATATTTAAATCCCCTCAAGATCTCTAAAATGACGTTAAGGTCACAAAATATTGATGAACAAACCATCCAATTTCAAAGAAAAATATCAGGAAACACTACACGAGCCATTTGAATTTGGAAAAGCAGACCAGATCGCAATTTGCAACTCGCGTTTCGAACTGAAAACTGCGACTGGCGAAATGCAGATCAGTTGCAAGTCCAATCAATTTTGCTTCATTGTATTGATTTATGCAAATTATCAATTAACAGTAAGTTAATAGCTATATAATGGCACATTGCTTTCCAAAAAGATTAGATGGTGTATAAAAATATAGGTTAGTTTCTGTTCAAATTACCAAACAAGGGAAAACTCGATTTCATATCCTTTGAACACCTGTAACGTAATAAAACGTATACGCGGGTTAAGACAGGTTTGGCCTTCCATAGAAGTGACGTTTTGTCTGTATGAATTTAAGGCTATGCCGAGCTCCTGACTGTTGAAAACTCAGACGTCCGAGGCAAATGCTGACCTTTTAGACGACCTTGAAAATGACCTTGGACACATTTTACCAGCTTTGAAAATTTTCATTTTACCAACGTTCGCGTAAGGCCCCTGTGGGCCCCCATAGTGTTTTGAGCGCGTGCAAATTTTTTTCACAGACATAAAGCAGACATGTCGTACTCAAACCTAGGTATATTGACATCTTATGAGAACGCTTGAAATTGACCTCCCGTTAGCAAAAAAAAAAAAAAAAAAAAAAAAATTCCCCGCACCGGTTAGCAGGCAGGGTGACCCCTGCGCGTGACCTCTGTAGGTGGGCCAATGGAAATTTTACTTTCATGTTACAGCTCAATCTATTTGCTGCTTTACGTATACAACCGCGCAGTAAACCCGAAAGTAGCCAAAAGTGATGTACGTGTTTACGTTTTAAAACGCATGCTGTCTGTCGTGTGTAACAATTGCCTTCAACAGACTCTCTTTAGAATTTAAAGTTATAAAGAACGCGTTTCAAACAGTGTATCTATTCACACATAAGAAAATAAAGAAATATAAAGACAAAATATGTCTAAGCGGTGAAAAATGAAAGGGACACAGGTGTTGAGTGCTCGTTGGTGGTTGATAGCAATTTATAAGTGTCAGTGTCGTTTATTAAACGTTTCGCATTGACCCTAAAACAGTATTTGTCAATTTTATCTCTTATTTTGACGGCAACAGTTTATATGAAACTTAATAGTTTATATTACGGATAAAGTAAATACAACTACTGCAGAAAGTTGAGTACATTATACTATATTGCTAGAGGGCGACGCAGAAAAACAAACAGAACCCGACATGTAAACCGAGGTGAAGTATTATCAATTGAAAAGTGATAGTAAAGTTTACTTGTCTGCCAGGCATCAACAATCAGACAGTTATTACAGACATTCGATGTTTCTGTTGAAAGTTGATAAAAGTGTCCCTCTTTCAATGTAGTGTTAATTGTAATGATTATACCGTTCTTCATCGAATTTCTTTTACCGGCAGTGGATAGTTTCTCATTATATATGACTAAAGTTCTGATCCGCTGATAGAGGATCAAACTGTCAGACTGTCTTGTGATCAATTGATGTTACGTGTTAGAACGAGAACACAACTATTTCATTATCTTTTATTCCGACAGTATTTTCCTGCTATGCACTGCTGATGATTTTTTACAGAACACCTTTAGCGATTTCGTCAAGTTTTATATTTCACAAAAAAATAGAATTTTGGGAATCTTATCTCAAAAAAAAGTGTCCATGATGCAATAATCATGATTTGCAACCGTTCAAAAACTCAGCAGAATCTTAAAGTGGTATTAAAGATAATCTGGGAGACAGTTATACAACCACCAAACTTTTAAAATCATATGTCAAAATTCAGATTTTACACCGTTCCATCAATTAAAGTCAATGGTGCTTCAAGAGAAAAACTGCTTTTAACATAATGTAAATATATACAGAGACGTTACAGAGACGTTACTTGGTATGACGAATTGCACTAAGGTTAAAGTTTCTCGAGTTAATTTAGCCGTGTGCTGAAACTTTACAGATAATTAACCCCAAATGATGGATAAAGACTGAAGATTGGCTACAGGTTTAACAGATAAGTTAAGCAAGTAGCTGATAACATTTGAAGAATGCCAGTGAAATGGAAACGCACACTGATTATCCAGATAGATTTTTTTGCAGTTTAACGTATGATTTGCAGAGAGTTGCGTACTGGGCTATTCTGTTTAATTGTGCATGTATATACCAACTAACACAACAAAATGTAGTTTGTTTGTCTGTCTCAATTGGGGATGTATAATTACTGTAAAAATATAACACAGAAAGACTCTTGCTTAGATGTTATTAATGTCGAAGATCTGTGTCCATTTTTCAATCAATGCATCACTTAAATATGCCCATCAAATGTAATCAGAGAAAAAAATCTCAGCAAATTTTCATTCGATGAATTTATAAGAATAGCTATTGTTCTTATACAGGATGTTTTTTTTATCATGAGTCAATCTTGACATTCTAATGGTGGATGTTTGAGCGATATAGCCGGTTAGCTACTGTAGATTTTTTGGTTCGCTTTTCAAATGGGATCAAAGAGAAGACGTTAAAGCACTTGGTTCTTTGCAATGTCTCAGTTGAACGGAGATGGCGCGGACAGTGTCATTAACATAATTAATTGTAATTGTATTATAGTTTGAGTTTAACAAAGTCTAGTAACTCTATACATTCTTTCACAATCTTAAAATCTTTGATTAGTGACTGGAAAACAATCGCTTGTCTTGATTGCTTTGTTCCTGAAATTCTACACTTGAATTTTACCATCATGCTTTGGCATCTTCTTGTTTTTCAATAGACTGAAAATGAAAGGTCACCTTCTTCTCTCATGCAACACATTTTACAGGTGCATGTGCGTGCAAATATGACAACAAATCTGTGAAGAGGTTATTAAGTCTTATTGTTTATATGTGGTTCTCCCAAAACAGTTGAAACAAGGAAATGTAAAGCCATTGTCATGATGAGACACTATTATTTACAAGGTATTCGTGCCCGATTATTTCTGATGTAAGCATTCATTCCACTTTGGAGATTTTAAATGATTTGGCTTTAAGCCTGAATGTTTAAAGTTCCGAGTCGTTTTTTATGGCATTTTATCTCTACAAATCAATTTTCCACCTTGTTAAATGTGACCCATCTTTTCTAATATGGCACTAAATTACTTTACCCAAGCGACCTTACATACAATTCTTTTGTGAATTAGGAAATCGGACACTAGTCAACATGCTTCTCTCTTAGACGAAATTAAATCAACGTCACAAAAGAGATTTGTTTCAGGTTACAAGTATGTCTCCGTGTGTGAATAAATCATCGTAATGACACAGGTCACATTTTCTTCTTTCGTTTCGGCAAATAATATTGTTGTTTCAGATTTGTGCGAGCTCTACACGAAAACTCCATTTGAATCACAATGGAGTGTTTTCAGAACAGATATGGCAGGTGAAATAAGACGCTTTAAATTCAAAATCATACAAAGGATTTAAAGCATATTGACCAAATATTGTTTCAGCTATTTACTTTGTGCAAATCTTTTATTTCAAGCACAATTTGCCTGACAAAACTAATTTGATATAAGATTAAGCTTTTTCTAAACAGAACTCGAAGGCGGAATTATTTGAACCTCAGTTAATGCAACTGAAAATCGGAATCATTTTCTCAGGGTTTTATGTTCCGCATAGGGACGATTTAGTCTGTTAATAGACTCGATGGTCAGCCTATTAACGCCAATGTGACGTTTTATCGACTAATTTCGCTTCCGAATATGGACTTGTTCAAAGGTGCTGGAAAGCCTCTCCATGCTGTAATTGCTCACGTGGCGAACAACTTCACAAATTGGTCAAGCAGATGCAATCACCGTTTATTGCCGACCTCTTTGATTAATGGTCCATTGGTCCAGCTTGCTCGTGCGTGCGAGCAAGCAGTCTGGAGCTCATATTTTAATGAGTTCCAAACAGCTCTTAAGATTTCTATCTACAAAGGGAAATGTTTTAAGATTTCTATCTACAAAGGGAAATGTTTTATACTAATTAACAGATTTTTTACTGGAAAAAATATTTGTGTAACCTTGCGTTTTTACTGACTATGACTATTTTGTTTGTACCATGTCCCGATATCACAAAATTGGCTACCACATTGTCAATACATTCCAGGTTAAGCGGCTTACAACGGGATGTATCATATAAATACTAAAAATGCAAAATCACTGTTAAAAGCCGTGATGACTGTGGAATTTAGAGGTAATTTATAAAGGGTTGGACGAAGTAACTGTACCCCTATCCCACTTGGTACACAGCAGGGAAACGTATTTATAAATGGCCTGTTATAAAAGTAATGTTTCCAGCTGAACTAAGGCTTCAGTCCAACATATTATGTCACCGAAACCCCTTTGACAATACAAACTTCTTTGTCATTATGAGAAGATAGAAGCCCTGGGGACTTAACCTCTCAAAACTGTTAAACCTTGTTAGCATTACTTGACACAAAGCATCGAGATCTCCTCTTACCAAATTTTATTTAAAGACGCTATATTCCCAGCGTGAACAAACAGAGACTTTTTGTATTTTAAGGTTATTTAGAGAAGTCGGATCTAAACAAATACACACAGTAGCATTATTATCGTCAAACAAAAGCTATCCATATAATTCGCAGGCAAATACCATAATCAACCCCTCTCCGGTATTTGCTCAAGAGATCTAAAGAGTCGCATATTTTTCTGTTTCATTGCGCAACTTGCCATTGTTAATAACAACATGCATGTCTATGCAAATATTCGAATATGTAATTCATGCATATTAATTCTTTATTAAATTCTGTTTAAAACTGATCAAAACAGTCCCAAAGGAATGAAGAAAGAAGACCGTCTTTTCTGCTATATCAGAGCAGATATTGTATGATCCCGTTGAAGGGTTCTTGACTTTGTTAGCTGAGAGTTTTTCAATTTATTTCAATATCGATTAGTCAACGAACGTTCTATACATCTAGGCATGTCTCAGAGAGCTTTGTACCACAGTTTTGTGTGATCTAACAAACAGATAAAGGCAGCAATTCAGTAAATATATGCTGGTGACATTAGCTGACAGAAAAGTTCTAAACATGTAACAAAGTGACACACCTTAAATCGTAATCGATCGAAATTCTCCAAATCTGTTAGACAGATATTTAAAGTCGTCAATAATCATTTTTGTCTTCTTTTGACATGCAACACTGCATTGTATCCTCAAGTGAGTAGCTCGTGCGTATATATAGGCCTATACTGACGTTTTCCTTTAATACTTACTAGTGCTTACATATGAAAATAGTATAGGCCCATGAAAGTCTGTAAATATTCCTCTCGAATCAGGGAGCCAATCAAACACGTCTAAATAGCGTGTAGCAAAAGCTACCTTAGACATAATATACCTGCTACTGGAAACTCCGCGTGCATTCAAGACAAAAGATATTTTGAAAGCTCTTTGCATCTTTTGAAATGTGTGGTCGATTTAATATATCATTTATCTGCTTGGTGGCATTCAGTTTCCTACTTCAAAAAGGTGGAGACCTCTGTTTTTCTTATCAGAAGCAATGTTACCATGTCAATGTTTACAATAATGCATTGAAGTTCGATATTTTTATCGCAATTGCATGCTAAGCATAACTACATAACATTTCCGGAATAATTCGGTTGCTTTCAATCGAGTGATTCTTTTCCTCATGATGATTTGACGTGAAACGATAGGGCCTGTTTGATTGACAAGGATTGTAATTGTTCAATTCCCGGGATGACGCCAGATTATAGGTCCATATATAACCATTGATTTCTGACAAAGTGCGTTGCTTAACATTCCAAACAAGGGTATTTTCCGGCTAGATTCCACTTATATCCAAAGAAGCAGACATTAAGACATTGTTCGGGAGAGATATTACAACTTTCTCTGGAAGCAGCGTATTGGATTTTTGTTTTGCAGGAAATGGCTTTGATCCATCGCTAAGTTTGGTCCAGTACGTAAAGAGGCTTTTACAAATAAATGATGAATAATGAGCCGCCCTATTGCCAGCAACAAGAAA
Source organism: Saxidomus purpurata (assembly GCA_022818135.1). NCBI lineage: Eukaryota > Metazoa > Mollusca > Bivalvia > Venerida > Veneridae > Saxidomus > Saxidomus purpurata. Next base: position 47,827,895 of record JAFMSR010000005.1, read on the forward strand.
GAAACCAATCTGAGATTTTTTTGTAAATGTGTCATGAGAAGTCGCGGGTAATAACGTCTGCTGCAAATCAGAGACACACGATCTTAGAGGATATTGACAAACGTGTATATGACATTTGGTAATAAAAGTCATCTACATGTATAATCTTTATATTTTGAAGAAGAAAGAATATTTGTTCTACTATTGCTTCAATTCGTCAATTCTATTACAGAAACTTGTATGAAATGAAAACTGTGACTGACAAAGCCGATTGGCTTATCAGCAAGGAGAGTGCCGTTCAATCCACAGAGATATTGCAAAGCGTAACTATATATATATATGTCTGCATGTTTTGATTCACAGAACAGATAACTGCAGATAGCGGCATAAAGATAATTTTCCAATTAACCTGTCCAGAATTCCTGGAAAAAGGCCACATGGCGGTCTCTAGCATACATCATACACCATTTATTAACCTTCTGTGATTGCAGTCGTACATTGTACATATTTTATTGACTCCTTGAGATAAGATTCTGTGTGCTGCACATATATATATCATGGACATTTATTAGCTCTTTGAGTAAACCCTCCCGGAAATGACGGTTACTCTATTTGGAGACAGCGTTCTTGCTAGTCTTAATGAACTATTGTCGTCTGCTTCAAACACTGGTCATTAAGGCCAAACAAAGCGTCCATTTCAGGTCTGATTCATATAGGCTATTCAGACATTTGCAAAAAAAAACTATAACATGCTAGAAAAGTTTTTCTATAGATTAATAACGAAATGCCCGATGTAGTTGCTTTTCATTCTAAATGTTATTAACGTCGTCAAAATTTCTAAACCATACAAGTTTTCTGAAACAAGGAAAAATGTTCCTGTCCTATCAATCTTGTCAGAAGTCGCCGCCTGCGGTATGTAACTAGACTATCTTAGAAAGTTGGTCATTAAATGGCTGAGCGTTCTTCGAAAAAGGAAAAAAAACGATCGATAGAATTTTGAGCAGTGGGAATTGCTACTGATGGAAGTCATGATAATTGAAGTACAAATTACAATACGCCGTTAGCAAGCTTATTAAAAGTCATTTTCATATGAATGATGGTGTTTATATGCTGTAGACAGATGCTTTTTGACAAACGATCTAGTTCGCAACGGAAGCAAATAGGTTTTGTGACGAGAAGATACAAGTATTATATGAAATAAATGAAAAAAACTTTGACATGACAAAAACAGCAAGAAAAACCTGATAGTTTGTAATTGTATACCAAACTATTATGATTTTAGTAATAACCAGAGCGGCGATATGGATCATACCACAGCTGTAAAAAGAAAATTATTTTTTACGACATGCTTGTGGTATGATGATACAAGGAAAAAATATAAAGTGAAAAATGATCGTTTTGTAATTAAAATTTAAATTCTCCCTTCGTACGCACGTCTCTGTAAACGTTTCCACGTTCATTGCAAACTTCGTGAAGAAACACATTAATACGTTGTGGTGTGCAACGAGAATATATCAGTTTTATGACATGTCAATTCAATTGTTATTACAAAGGCATAAAAAAAGGGAACAGACTGCATCATGTTTGTTTTAAAACATGTCATTTCATGTCAGATATCTATCATCTCCTATATAACAACAGACGGAAAACTTGCATGAAACTTACGTACGGTTGAGGCGTTGCTATCTGGAATACGTCTGTATCTGCATTATTGATGAACAGAAATCACAGTAGTATAGGCCCAACCAGCATAGCTTACCATAGCACTAATTGTGTGACTGATATGAAAGGATTGGAAAAAGTAAATCAATGTAAATACTTGTGAGATTCTTTTATATTAGGATATGTAGCTATAGGTATTGTCAGGAATAGTAAACGTTACTCTATTATAGATTTTGACGTTCTAGCCGCCTGCTCAACTGATCTAGAATATTATAACGCAGGTTTATTGTACTGCCTTCAGTAAAAAAAGTCCCTTGTCTGGTTCACCGTATTAAAACGTCTATATTTGTAAACTAAATCATAAGTAAAAGTACCTTGACAGAATAACATCACTGAAATAATTATGAAAGCGTCTGCAGTTGTCAATTTTGCTTCCTGCTTTAACAAATGGAGATACATCTCGCTTTCGAATGCAGCAATATAGTTGTTTCACAGACAGAATCACATCTTTGTCCAATTTTCTGCCTCTGTGTGTACTTGTTGCCTTCTTGTTCTGAGCGTCAAGGGCTTGTAGATGTGTGTTTAACTCTTCAAAAATGTATTTCAATTACGTAATTATTGCATAACCATCTGTATGAACAATACCACATCGTTGCTAGTTTACGTCGATGAGATTCCCAATTAGAAAGTTCAACTTGTCAGTAATCAAATTTCAATCGTTCCTTGGCATTTAAAGTGGCGACTGTTATGCTTGTTATTTTTCGTATCACAGGCCTTCTGCGTTTTAGATTCTTGGCATGGGAAAACACTAGAATGTTACAAAATACTAGTCAATCAGCAATATCCGGGTCCTTCTGCATTGAGCACAGTATATAGCACAAAAATCATGCCAATAAATATAGCAAATCTTCTAATATTCCACCAAAACGTTTAATAATCGAATTTTAATGTCACTTAGTTAAACCTACAATTTTCGCATTTCTATGGAAAAAAACTTCACGTCTATACTTGGAGGAAGATGTCATTTTCAATTAGAAAAAAAGCGATGAGTTCATTATGCAAGTAAACTGATTGGAGAATCTACGATGTTTTCCAATAGATTTATTGTTTTCATCATTCAAAACTGAGGAAACAATCAAAACAATGATCTAAAAACAATCTAAATTCTTACAGAAACACGCAAGCAACCTCTTGTGTCTGACATGTAATTTTAAAACACGTTAACAGCAGTTTTTTTTAAGGAATCACATCTAAAAAAGAACTGTTTCTCAGGAAAAGGAAAAAGTAAATCTATTATGAATACAATTGAAGCATAGGATTCAGCGCTTCGTTTTTCAAATTAATCAATGTCAGTGTCTCGATCAGGTTGTTCTAGAGCAATAATATTAACCATAGTATATACATGTATTCGTGCCAGGGTTGTTCAAGGTCGTGCACGGTGTAGATCTGGGGCAGATACCTGGTACCTGCAGACCGTGTTGATTTGGTAGTAGTTATACAAGTTGAAAATAACCCTGTTAGTTTGAAACATGTAGAGAACGTCGTATATTCTATCTAAATTAACTACAAGAATAAACGTGTCAATCAGTTAAGTTATGAACAATGTTCGATGAGCCTGACAGATGCCAGTAGGAGCGGAAAGGCAGCTGAAGGTTTTGTTTTCATTGCGGTACAAGTAATAATCGTCTGAGGGTAAAACCTTGACATATCAAATGTCTTTTGTACGTAAAGAACGAGTACAAACCCACTGTTAATAGTAAAGACGGTACGATATCACCATACAGCTCTGTCAGCCGACCAATTTATTCTGATGAAGTAACCAAGAAACAATAAAATATTCAAAAAATAAATATCTGACATAAAATGTGAACTGGTAACTATCACAGTAGCTATCAAATACATTTTATTTGACCATAACCAGTTATTTTGTATGACAATATAGCCCACAGAAAATCTTCCCGTATCTAGACCACAGTCTCACATGGAGATGGAACACAGTCCCACTGACATTTTATATCTAAATAATTGGGCTAATTTTGAACTAATTTAAGCGAAACTTCTCATTCAGTCACTTGACTTCTGAACGCTTGTTTATAAACATTTATGTAGTTTGCGATGATAAAAGAGATACTAAAGAAAATATTTTATAGATCCATGGTACACTGATTTATGGTATAGGATGAATCGAGATTACTGGTATTGTGGTCTTTAGTCAATGGCTTAGAAATCTCGGCATCATAATTATATAGTAAAATCTAGAACATACCGTCCCTTACCAGCCTTCGTTACATTTTTCTGTTCAAGCATTCTTGGTTATTTTTCCCCTTTGCAATGCAGAGCCACTGAATCCGGTGCTTTAATGTAATGGTACTTATCTGTTACATACTGCATGGACACTTAATTTAGTTTGACACACTTCAAGGAACCGCGCGACCTCTTATAAACAAATCTTTGATACTTTCGGGTCCAATCCCGTCCAATGTATTAGTATTAATTTACTGTAATGAACTAAGATGTACAGTAACATGTGTAAAGATCTGATGAATAAAAGCAGATGGACTCGAAACACGTATTATGAAATATCGTCTGCTGAAAACAATGAGATAATGTAATCAGAACAATATCATTTGTTATTAATTATGAGAGAGACAGTTGAAGACGGTTGAAGTACTGATAAGCCAATCCCGTTCAACATCTCAGTTGCTTTGATAAATGTACCGAGACAGTAATTCCTGTTACCCCACCCACCGACGGCACTGAAAAACGTTTTAATGTCATTAAAATGAGTCGTGCCATCATAAATATCCCTGGCACTACCCATGTATTTAACATGCAGGAATGAGATTTTGGAGCGTGAAGACGCTTGTCTATCTACATCTCAAAGTCAAGCTGACAGTAGTGGGCTGTACTTCTTGCATGTAAAAAAAGAATCCACACACACTGGTGTTTTTTATGTAATTTATTCATTTATTTTGACGTAATAAAACATTCTATTATTAAGTTTATCTTGTATCTTCGTTAATCTCGTGATCAGATATAAAAACGGAATATTATAATGCAGCATCTTTGTGAGGAGGCGTCATATCTTTATAACTGTAGAAAAACTTCGGTTTCTAAAGACCATTTCAACATAAAAACGGAAATGAACGAGTGTTTTGCCATAATTAACATAACCTTATAATTTCATCTGCAGAAATGTTTACATCAGATTTTGTTGGAGTTGTTGTTGTTGTTTGACCTGTCAGTGTCTTTATTGTATGAATGTACAGTTGGGTATTAATATCTGCATAAATATAGCATGATTATAGTCAGCCTCAGATGTACTTAAAATATAAAAATCGAAGGCTCCTTAAAGGCGCAGTTCTAAAGCGACTAGAAACGAACTCATGTTTCCAGTGGTACAGGTTATGAGCCCGATAAGATAGTCTTGTAATAATTATGACAGGTGTGATTTAATGTAAAATAGATTACAGCCAACCTTATCTAAGCCTTTTCATACTGATTGGGCACATGGTTCTGATACAAACCGGAATCATAAGTTTGTGTGTTGAGATTACAAGATGGTTTCTTTTTTCTGAAAAAAAACCTGTTAATAAGAAAAAAAAACCAGTAAAGACCAAAGAGTTTTACGTGAATTTCAAAGTATACACAAGACACATGATCTAGTATTGAAGGTACTCCACCGCCAGCATTCGCAAATGACTAAATTGACAGAAATTACATAAAATCTTTGCACAGACTGTTACAACATCAATATTTGTGTAAATATTTCATGAGCCTGTATCCTTGTTCTGTCGCTTTATGACAATCTCTCGTGCATTTTCCGCAGCACGTTGCGTGATTTCACTGAAACAGGAACAAACTTAAAAGGCACCACAGCTAGAATATCCCAATCAACACTCAGTTTCGGGCTATTGAGAATGTAATTTTCACTTTTAAATTGCTCCTAACAGTTGCTAATACACATGCGAACTCTTCATCATTTACATTGCTAGAGATTCGTTCTTAAGAATTGATAGTCTGTTCAAATCTTTGCAGAAGATAATTTCAGTAATCCTATAGCTAACAGTGCCTCAGGATTCATGTGTCCCTTTAAGTCGAATTAATTTCAAGATTTTCTATGCTTTGTTAGAACTGACAATTTTGGTTTAATTTGAGTTTGGTTCGAGGCTACCTCTTCAGATGGAGACACTTTTTTCCAACCTCAAATCACCAATTTCATTGATTAGTCCTAAATTAGTGCAAATACTAAATGCAAACATTGAATTAGTGTGCATTAGTCGGTGTTGCATAACGAGGCAATCTGTCCCGGAGTTCCACTAGAATTATGGTCGTATACGGCGCGTCTCTCGTCTGTTTCTGCCGAAAAGACAATTCAATGCATTCCAATGACCTTCCTTTATTAAAAATTCCAAGTTTCGCTTGATGGGTAGAAGAAAGCGGAAAATCTAATCAATTTCAATTAATTTCAGAGGGCCTTAGGCTTCTATAATCAAGCGCCAATTCATTTTCTATCCTTTCTTTTTCTGTCCCCAGGAATGATAGATCCCTGTCACCTTTTATAGCACTGGAAAAAAATAATTCGCTCGAAAGGAATATTCGGAAATGAACCGTGAACTGAACTATGATTTGGTTCCCATTTTCTAATACTCTCTTGCGAATCCCATGTCAAAATTATTTGGTCTAATGATATTAATGTTTTCGACACTTAATTTTAAATTTTCGTCATTTATAAATGTCATTTGTCATATTCTAAGGGCAAACTTGGGTCAACGCATTCAATACAAGTAAACTGACTTTGAAAAAAAAGCAGATTTGAAATAATCAGCACCATGCTGTGAGGAAAATGACCAGTGGTAAATACCAGTTATAACATGACCTTCTTTGGTATTTAGTGTTTTTCACAGCCACGACAGTAACTATATTGTTAGGCTTCGATAACGCGAAAAAAATATAATAATGTTTTTGGTTTCAAATTCCTGCAGCATATTTGTGTCTTCTCGCAATACGAAAGTAAAAACTAGTACCAGTTGGAAACGTCTTTAACCCATCAACAAAAATAAACTGACTTGAGTGAACTGACCGGTCAAATATGAATACGTCTTTACAGCGTTGGTGAAACTAGCTGAAACGCCGACTTACTCGTTTGATGAAGACACAGTCTTTTAAACAGAATTGTACTATTCCAACTGAACAGGCGTGTTTGAAACGACTGATGTGATCATCTGTCATATAGACAGCAGACTACTGTGAAATTTAGATCCCCCCTACCCCCCCCCCCCCCGCCCCCTTCTGTTTGTGACCAAATATCTACATTCTGGTACATGCCCTTCTCGCAGTTAGCCCCTGTCTCGCTTCTGCAATCTCCCAGTTCAAGCCTTTCACCGCATAGTTACAGTCAAAAATAACTAATCGTACAGCAATTCACCTTTTTGTCGCTGACGGAAAATGAAACACTATTGAAACTGGTAAACTGAGTAGGTAAGTTTGTTTTTATCGTATCGTTTTACAGATTAGAGGTCAAGCTTTCATCAAATATTTCGCGATTAAGACGTATTTACACCCTTATCTCTCACATCTTTCTCCTCTCTGTATCAATAAATTAATTTTTTTGAAACTTTATCCCCAAATCTCATACAAAAAAGCAAAGAAATCCTTAATCTTTCTTCTAAACACTTTTATTTATCGAACCTCTGTTAAAATAAACTATGTTAAGATTTAGGTTTCCGTGCGTTCAGAATGAAAAACCCGCATAAACTGTCCATAAATGTTTAATGATGATATTTTTGATGTGATGCTAACAAAGCTATGTCTGTTGTGTCATCAAAAAGAGAGATCTACCATAGCTTAAGGTCTATCATAGCTGTTGTCTGGCTCGTTTACATTTCCAGCACATTGTTTTCTGTCTTTAAGATACAATTTTGGTTTTCATAACAGCTTTTCATCGCTCACACTTGATAAGACAACAGTCTGGTCGCAAACGGAAAATGAATACAAGCAGCTTGCATGCAGAAAGGTCAACATAGCGTTTTTACTAACTGCAGTTTCTAATAGTTTTACACGGTACAATGAGATGTAACCATGTTATCGTAACTTTCATTAATTTTTTACTTAAGTCTTGCCTGTCCCGTATTGTGCACCGTTGACACAAACAGTCCATTTCGTAACATATCTGGAAACCTGATATGTCCGTAACCCACACTAGAAGTAGTGTGTTCAATGGTGTTTGTAAAAGCCCTACGGGAGAAAAAAATATTTTGGAAACCTACTATGCCTGTCTAACTGACAAGTTACGGTTTACACACAAAATACACTTAACTAAAATGAAGACGGAACTTGTAGAACCATGGTGTACTTTTGTAAGATAGTACCGTGTTAGAGTGTATTACTATCCTGTACTATGTATATTAAAAAAAGTAAAAAAAGAACATACTCAGTGGTAACCCATTATACCCCTCTCATCTACTGGATCAAAATAGTTTAGTTAATGGGTGAAAAAGTTTGTGACAGATTAATACTTGTGATTAAAACACTTTAATGTTCCGTGACTTCATAATATGTGCGCTATCTTCTCGCGATACAACTATATCAAAGGATCGCTGGAAGCTAAACAAACAAGTCAACTATACTAAACTGGCACAAAAAAGGTGATTGCATTAGCAAGAGGGAGTATTCGTACCAGAAGACAGCACAATGTGAATAAATGTAAATTATGCCAACACAGGTAAAACACAGAACAATAATTTTGTGTGGTTTGTTTTCGCCGATAATCGATTCAGAATTTATTACACAGTTTAGAGGAAGAACATTCTCTGGCAGACATAAAAGTCCAATCTTTCATCAGCCACCGGAAATTTTCAACAAAATGCCATATTTTACTGACTGATGCGTCAATATATCTGTCATAACATAGCATAAAGAAGATCCTAACAGAACCTCTCTCTTGCCATCAACAGTTAGTGATATTACAGAATTCCGAGCCTACAAATCGATACACTTAAATTAACTGGTCTGAGCTTTTAACGAATGTGTTTTTCTCTTTCTTCAGTCCTTTGGTGGGGGATATATTGCATTTCTCACGAGTTTTGCAACACTAGGCTGAATTATCTCCAGTCTTCTCCAATCTCGTGTGCAAGTATAAATATATACAATAGTTTTCCTGTCAGAAAAAGAATCGATTTCATGCCTATACGTTCTTAGGTCACAAGTTCAATATAAATGATGCAGTTATTTTTACAAACATTGCAGAAAAAGTGTGCAGTGTTCTAAAATTGGTATGCACGTGATATATCCTTCAGTGCTAATTCAGTGTTTGAAAATTACGTTGCGATGTCACCGTGTATTCAACATTTTGACAAAGCTCATGGGTAGACATAAATGCAATTTATACATTTCTCACATCAGCATTAATAGAAGTGTTGAAATTGCCAGAATTGTTAATAAAAACTCATTTATCTTCACGAGCATCAAGTGCTACACGGTATTCACGAGTATAACAGATGGGAAATAGATGTTGTGTGCGGGTGGCTAAACGAACAATGTAACCGACATGATGACTTTATTGCAAGTCGTACTACCGTTCATTAGAGCTGTATCAGTGTATGATAGATGTACAAATATAACTGTAAATGAGACTGAAATCAATCTTTATCATGCTGCATAATCGTTGTCTAACTTAAAACAATAACAGCTGAACTGTAGAATTTAAGGTTACACTGGAATGAGTCCAAGTCCTGTCCTTGCAACCCCTCTCCATACATGAACATGCAGGGACCCCTCTCCATACATGAACATGCAGGAACCCCTCTCCATACATGAACATGCAGGGACCGACGCGAGCTGTGACTGAATTCTTGAAACTATCATCAGACAGCGATACAAAATGACTTACATAAACTTTTGTCTGCTGATAGATTATATATAAACATGTATGGGGAGGGCTACAAGGACAGGATTTGGACTTATTCCAGTGTAACTTTTTGTTGCCCAGTTTGCTACATTTTTTTGTATAAGGGTTTTAGAACCATCGGCTGTAAGCAACATCTGTGTGATCTGAACTTTCTGAGGGCAATATTTAACATTGTTGCTATTTGAACTTTCAAAATCAAAAATAGTTTTTGCTACAACTGCATGCTTTATGAGTCAGTAAAGTGAAAAATGAATTCCTGTCATGATGTATCAGTATTAAAAGTTTTACAATCAAAAGAATGAAATAGTGAGACCTTGTTGTATACAACGCAGGAAAGTCGCCCATAATCTTGTTATATATCATAGATTTTAAAGCGCGATATTTACTTTAAGATAGCTGTATATCACACATATATTAATCTTGTGGAAGAATAATCCGGTTAATCCCTATCATTTACTTCATGAAGTCTATATCAGTTTCTGTACAGGTGCAATCCAACATAGATTCCAATCAAAATGCTTATAAAGTTATTATAGATAAACGACGTTATATTTGCATTGTCACACCGTCTATAATAAATTACAAAGCAAAGGCGAAAAACAGTTCTTTGGGCTACTATAGTGGATTTTCATTGAGATTTTTATTACAGTTGCAATATATTATCGACATCTGGGCATCAGTTAAGAAAAGAGAGGATTGTTTTATCTCTGGCCATTAAAGAAAATTGGGGTAAAACAGAGTGTCGGAAGAAAGCATGTCCTAAATGCAGTGTTACATGAAATTTTAACTCTTTCATACATTTTCCTTTACAGTTCTGTGTTACCCTGAGACAAATGTGATAGCTCGCTTCAGACAATACTATACAGGCACAGAAAAAAGAAGAAAAATACGTGACATATTAGTCTGCCATAGTACGTGACAAAAATGATCACATTTAGAGAAATGACTCTATCAACCTTTATTAATGTATTTTTTAATATAGTTATACATGCAATTAGGGGCAATGAGAAGAGGTTTGATGTCCGTAATGGTGGCAATAAACAGTTCATAAAACCGACACATGAACCGTGTGTTACCACGTAAAACATATGTCGCTACAACTACAACAGCAAAACAATTTCTTTTCAATAACACTGACAAATAAAAACATAAATAGTTATGTTACACATGTGGGTTTTACTAGTTCAGGATTATTGATTACAACGCACAAATGTTCATGTTTTTTACAGTGTTTTCTGTTCCAGTACTTGGAATGTCATAAATGTGGACCTATATGCGTTATTTGTTTGTTTGTTTTTTTTTTGGGGGGGGGGCAATGGTGTTGTTACATGTTATTCTAACTGGGTGGCATCTGATATATCGATCGCTAATTTGTTTACTTTGTAATTTCTTCACACTATAATGCTGATAATAACTCTTCGCAGCATGACTTTTCCAATATTAGATGATATAAGCGGCTTGGACAGCGTTACAAAGTATCAAATACGGTATGAGAAGATGCTGGTCAAAATTCGCTTAACCATTTATAATTTCATATACTGTAACAGATATGTCTCTAACAACTAAATGTATATTACTGTACTTTGTGTATTTTGTGCAGAAGAAGCTAAGTAAGTTAATCTTCATCCGATATATTAGTGTACTGTAACTGACAATGGCTGGAAAACATAGATAATAGAGCAAATGCATTCCTGGAATAGGCGAAATTTCTTATTTTGAAGAAAAGCAGATAGATAGAAAGTATTACTTACCCTGCACAACTGAATAGTAGGCCGACAGTATATATATCCAACGCAATATTCCCATAATTTTAGTATGTCAGTTTCTTGTCTAAGAAAATGTGTTTTTCTCCCATTTATAAGAACGATGTATCATTAAGTATCAACAAGACAGCTTTAAATTTTGTTTCTATCAAGACCACGAAGACCTAGGAAGCTTGACACGAGACAGTAAATCCCCTAACTAATCCAGGCAATATAAGGTATGATACTCTATAGATTAGCCGCGGTCTTAAAACACGGATTAGAGAGAATATAATGGTAGCTAGCCCGCGACGTATTTTATTACCAAACCTATTCGTAACATTTACAATGGTTTTTAAACCATAAAGTATTCAATCTCGTCCGTCTTGCCCTATGGCTTGTAAAGTATATATAGATTTATTTACTACACGTTATGCTTGGTAATTCAGTCACTGGTCTTAAAAATACCACTACCATCTTTTTCCATGTAGTTTGTCATAACCTTATGTTAAACCTTAGTCCATGCAGCGTCCCTCAAAAAGCATTGTTTACATTCTTTAAAGGCTTCACATGAAATCCAGTAACTACTGTTGTATTATTTCTTTTTCCGCTTTATCACACCTTTTTAAATCCTTCACACATTATCACTGATTTTCAAAGTATACGTCGTGTTGATACATTAGCACCGCTATTTTTGTGACTGGCTATTTATATAGCTGCATCCTCATCACAAATGATGCTATTTACTTCGACGATATTTACTCCTCTATCACTGATGTGATATGGCTACTGAACATCGAGAAGGCGTTCCTATGACAGCGGTTGTGGGAGGGTCGATTTTTCTTGTGATTCACGCGCACACATTGTAATTATCTGAAGATCAGCACTAATTTGCAATTCAATTAGGGCATTTTTTTTCGATCGATACTGATTATGAGGTTTAAGGGGTTTCAATTTGCTTCTTGCATATGTGTGAGAGAATTAACGTTGATGAAGAAACAAATATAAAGCAGGTTTAACATCAATGTCATGTCAAGATTGGCGCAGTGGATTGGAAAGGAGGCGGAGTCGTAATTAGTGATTGCGCGTGTGGCGAAATACCAATGAACCATGCAATCAGATAAAAGATAATATCTTAAAAAGTCATAATTATGCTTCTATCACTTTTATCTTTCTGTAACATCTTAATAAGTATTGTTTATGGCTGAGAGTACATCGGTCTATACAGTTTTTATAATCCCCAATGAATTGTGACGGGATCAATGCAGACTTTTGTTTATTCCAATTTATCCTCCTATAAATTATGAAGACTTACCAGAGACTGTGCTCCACGGTCTTAAAAGCTTACAGTGAGTTGCCTTTCTTCAAAGAAAACTTTAAACATGCGAGATAGAAGTACACCTGTGTACTAACATTAAACATGATCATTTAATTCATCAATTAAAATCTTAACATAGCCTAGCTGCGCATTTGTTACGTATACTGGATAAAAATATGTTGGACCTACCTCCGTTGTGTCGGGTTGTTCAGATCGCTGAATTGTAAACACCAAACCCCTCACTGGCTGAGAGTCGCGGGTATCAGCCCTGCTGCCGACCTTACTCGTTAGAAAGTCTTTAGGGAATTTAGTTTTGAAACGTCACAGATTCTAGATTCCTGATCACAGTAACGATAGTTAGGTACTGAAACTTGGTTGAAACAGAAATATCTAGTTAGTTGCCAAGTGAATTTATTATTATCATTGGAACAAGATACTGAGGCAGCAAGACGAGGGAGAACCTTCGCACAAATTAAATAACCTTTAACAACTTCTCTTACCACCAACAATCTATAGGTCTTATTATACGAAATTTATAGCACACAACATATGAATTATTTTCTCAGTGTTCATATATATCATAACAAATATGACAGGTGACACCAGTAAACTGAGAAAACATTATTAAAACTGGTCAACGTGGTGTCCCTGAATAATTCATTTACGAGCTTCTTTAATTGTACACTTTTCGGACTGTGAATGTCACGTGCACAACTGTTAAAGTAGATCATATATCTTTAAAAGCTCTTAGTCTGTAACATTACGGTGTGCCTCCCTGTGCGAAATGGTCCAACATTTCATTAACTGTTGTAATGCATGGTGTGATACAAAGTCCCGGACCTTGTATTTTCAAGCCAGAGATTTTGTTATCTTAATTTCGCAGATACATTCCGTACCCATTTGCCAAGATAAGCAATCACGACTTTTTTTTAGAAATTAAGAAAATAATGTTTCATGAATAATGAACTGTATAGCATGTAACTTTGTTCTCATTTTGAACATTGAACTTCGTTCTTACGTGACTTGGACGACTTGAACATTGACTATCAGCTTTTTCAACAAGGTGTCATATGTTCCATTTAGTATTACAAATGCTTCAATCAATTAAAATACTACATATGTAGCGCAATGGGTCAAATAAATATATCCATGGTAACTAATGAATGCTTTATTGAGCATGACAGTTATCTATTATATAAATACAGACTTGCTTGTCCATTTTTTTCTAGCTGAAATGTTAATGGTACATTAGTTGCTCTTCGCAGGATCATGAGGGGAATCGTATTCAGATAAAACCAACTTACCCAAATTGACATAAAGCCTTTTTATAACGACATAAAATTTCTCCAGGGAAATTGATAAACATAAAAATGCATTTACGTTTTTCTGTATAAAGCGGCCATCATATTTTACGACATCTGTATTTTGAAACGTCGCAAATCGAATCCATGTTTACGACATATAGAGATCGTATCAAAATGCATATGCATAAAAACGTTGCTGTCTGTGGTGAACATATGGGCATGGGATTTACAAGTACTGAGAAATAATTAGACGTGTTTTTTATTGCCCTCAAAGTTAAAAAGGAATTTTAATTAAAGTAGGATATACATTTGCAGTTTATGTCTAGTTTGGGTGGTATAAAATATTGCAATAGAAAACAATAGATTAAAGGGAACAAACAAATTTTAAATTTGCATAGCACATTTTGCGTTTTGAAACATATTAAAATATGCTACATGTCAATCTTGTACCATCCATTTGACTTTGATCGAATTCGCTTTAGTAACTTCAAAGGTACATCATTTAAATTCCCTACATCAGGTGCGATAAGTGTTTTTGCCGTAGTAATTAGTTTTATTATTTCGAGCGTAAAACGCAATGTTTTCCGCCTGATCAGCATCATTCGGATTACTTTTCAAGTTATCTGTTCAAGCGAAAGTATTCCGAGCCTATTTCATCAACAGAACGTTCTCTAATCCTCGCTGAAAGCGCCGAAAGGAGATGAAAATTCTCTCATTAAATCTTGTTCTAGATTCAGCGAGTAGGCTGGAAAGAATTCTTCAAGGAAGTTTTATCATAATTTCCCTTTATTTATTTTCACATCAGTTATAAGTTAGATGACAGCTCTAAGAGCTCGTAATTTGTCGCATTATTTTGAAAACTGAAAATCAAACTGCATACACATTTAAGCGTCCAGGAGTTGCTCCCCTTCCAAAGCGCCGCCCAGACACAGATGAATCAAGCTGTCTCGGCCCGTTGTCCGTGTCATATGTACTAATCACGTTGTTAATCACGTTGAAACGAGACTTGACAGATTGTGACTTTAAAGATGGCGTTAAGTTACAGCAGATTCAACAAAGTGATGGTCACATTACACAAAGACCGTGATCTTTGCATGATAAATCATTGTAAACGATATATGTACCTTTCAAGACAAATTATTTAAGTAACGACACCGGTTTACGGGTATGTGTTTGAACAAAATTATTAAATTCTGTTTTGATCACTGAACCAATCCTGCGTTCTTACTTTTTATTTTCCAAACTGAATGCGAACTGCGTGACGACCTAAAACCCATAAAGATTAATTTGCTGTAGCAGGTGCCATTGAGATTTAAATTATTTAAAAAAGGAATGGACCATGACCAAAAGTGTATTTATCTTAAAAAATAATAATATGTCACAGGAGAAACTTAATGAATAAGTCATGATTTTTTTCAACCGGTCACATGTAGTACACACAAGAGCTAAACTGTCATTCGTTGAAAATAATACACGGAGGACACTCACTGACATAATTGCATCTTACTTTCTGCCATTTTAATTTTTTTATTACATGTAAGAGATTGTGCTTTGTCTTATGTCTTCAAAGGACTTTTTCATGCTAAATTATGCTTTCTTTAAGCCAAGCCTGTTTAAGCCAATAAATGGATTTATCATTATTCCTTATGATAAATTCTTCATTTCACAATTCTTAACTCTTCTTAAAACTAGAACATAATGATTATGTCTTATTGTTTATTTCTAATTGCTAACCCTTATTTTCTGCGGCCATGTCTTGTCCATTCCTTTTACATTAACAACCTACAGTAAATGCATGTCAGTAAGCAGAAAGCACAAAGGAGCAAGTATAACATAAAGTATAACATATAGTTTCATTATTACAGCAGGAGACGCTGCTTAGATAAGTATTCGGTAGTTTCCGTTTTGTTTAATTTCACAATTACTGTGATCAAAATGTAGTCTCTTCTGTGTTCACAATGTTTTTTTAGGATTTGACATGGTAACCTAATTTTTAACCCCGTGTGATCTAGTCTCAGACTCGGCCTAGAGATCATCGAAAGAAACATTTTGACCAACTTTCACGATAGTTAGGTACACAATGTAGACTGTATTGCGTGCTTAAAATTTTCATTGATTTTGAATGCACATGGTAACCTAGCATAGTTTCAACGTCTACCTCGAATTCATCAAGACGAACATTCTGACAAACTTTGATTAAGATTTCATAAAAAGTGCACTATGTTTTTCTAAGATATCAAATTGTGATCCAGTTTTACAGGCTTGATGACACATATTCCAACACATCTTAAATTTGACCAAGACATTCATTGTGACCAAGTTTCATGATAATGTCCTGACAATTGCAGCCTGCATCACATGCACACGGTAATTGTTGACGACACATGAGGGATATGGAGTGATTACAATAGCTCACCTGAGCACGAAATGCTCATCATCTGAACAATCACCATTGGTTACTGATAATGCATGTGTCACCTGTCTTATGATCTAGTGTTATAATCCTACACATCATATCGCAAAGCTATGGAAGCCTTGGAGGGCCACTTTTGAGTTTCGACTTACGGGTGTTTTTGACTTTTAAGTTATGACTTTCAACTTTTGACTTATGACTGCTACTTTCAGACACTTTAAGAGGAATGGTACTGCATAAAAGCACAATGATCTGCTGTGACAATATAAACTGGGATTCGAACCTGTATTAAGGTTTTAAAATGATGTTTGTGCGTAGCACTGTAAACTTTGTTTGCTGTAAATAAATGAACTAAGTTACTTTTTGTCTTTTGTCATTTATTTTAGTATCAATGAGCCGTGACGGCGCGTCAGGAGGCGACCTTGGGAGCCTCCGCAGTGAGCGGCGACGCAACCTCGACTCGGGAGGCCTTGTGGGTGTCCTCTTTCTTTAATAATAATAATAATAATAAAAATAATAATCTCTTTTATTTAGAAGCTTTGCTCATTAAGCATAATGTACATAAAGCAACATATTTCTTATCTACCATGAGACCTTCTTTTTAACAATGATAATATACAATTGAGAATTTTCTTTAAGCGGGGGTTGGGGACTTGCCCCCAGGCGTCAAGCCAACTATGAAGGAACTGTAAAAAATTGAATTTTTTTTGTTGCTATGGTAACATTTTTAAAAATTACTTTTTATGTTTTTATGTATCTTATGTTAATATACAAGGTATACCGAAGGAAATTAAAGTGCTGTAATATGTATAAGTATTTGTTTTTGTTGGGTCCTCAGTGCAGGTTCCTAGTATTACCTGAACCTGCCGCTGGGTTCCTCAGTGAGGACCGTGTATAGGGTTAGGGTTAGGGTTAGGGTTGGATTAGGGTTTCTTTTTTCATAAGTGATACTAATAAGTCAAAAGTCAAAAGTCAAAAGTCAAAAGTGTAAGTAATAAGTCAAAAGTAATAAGTCAAAAGTCAAAAGTAATAAGTCATAAATCTAAGTATATGTAAAAGTCAAAACAAAAGCGTGTTAAAACCGTTTTTTTTGTTACTATTGACACAAATGATGTAACTTTTTATATATATATAATTGATTTTATTAAAATCTTTTAAATAGAAATTGTTTTATTGAGTGTTGACGTGTTTTTTGTTTTAATAAAAACGCCAAAGAGGCATACAGTAGTTCTAGTCTAAGTTAAAAGTACGGCGTACAAAGTCTAGTCAAAAGTAAAAAAACACCCGCAAGTCGAAACTCAAAAGTGGCCCTCCAAGGCTTCCATACAAAGCTAGTGTGTTATTTTAGGTATTCTCAGATTACACGTTTAGCGAAATACTGTGAGTGATATAAAAATATTTCTTATATACTTTTTGCAGATGATGCAGTATTATTTACATACTATGTTTTTTATATTGATAATAATAATTATCATAGAATTAGTAGATTATTTTAAATATCTAGGTGTTAATTTATTTAAAAACAGCATGAATAGAACTCAAAAACGAATATCCTCACACGCATCCGATGCACTCCATAACTTATTTACAGTTTTTAATCAAATAGAATTATCTACAACTCAAAAGTATAAATTGTTTGACAGCCTAGTGTTTTCCATGCTAAACTTTAGCGCCGAAATATGGCCAACCATGAGGCAAAAAGCATTGAAATTATACATACGAAATTTTGCAGGAAAATACTAGGAGTAAAGAAAGTTACAAATTTCGATGCTAAATCGCAAACTAGACAGGGTACCTATGAGAACCTATAGAAAAAATCATTATGTTTAAATACTGGATAAAATTGTTGATTTCCAAAGAAAACTCCTACATTTCAATAATAATTTATAAAATGATGAAAGATGACGCAGAAAATGGAATGACATATCAAGGAGCTAATTGGGCATTCCAAACAAAACGGATGATAGATGATTTAGGCATGAGTTATATATGGGTCAACAAAGAAAATATGAACATATTTATTAATCCAATTAAACAAAGAATATAAGACATGTATCACCAGACTTGGTACTCTAACATTAAGAACCCGAACAGATTGATGACATATTCAATTTTCAAACATGATTTTAAACTAGAAAGATACTAAGACTGTATTACAGAAAGGAAATATAGAATTGTCCTGAGTAGATTTAGACTTTCTTCACATGATTTAATGATAGAAACCGGAAGATTTTTAAATTTGCCAAGAACTGATAGAAAGTGTCAAAATTGTAACATAAATTGTGTGGAAAATGAATATCACTTTTTTCTAGTTTGTCCAAAATACAGAGAATTGAGATGAACATATTTTAAAAACTATTATTGTCAGTGGCCCAATATTAAAACAATTGAAAACCTTACAGCAGAAACAGCAAACAGAACAGTAGAATACATAGCAAAGTTTATATATTTTGCATTAAAACTGAGAAATGGTAGTCTAAGATAACATGATAGATAGACACAAAATGAAGTTAACATTTTAGTAACAGAAGATAACTCCTTTTCCAACAAGTATTCAGCATAATTGTTGTTCATCAGTTTAGTTCAGGATCAGTTAAAGCTACTCGAAAATATAATACACATACGGTTTGTTTTCATGTGTTCATTCAATTACTTTACCATTGTTGCTATAACATTTTTGTAAAATGTTTAATGTAAATAAAGGTTGTTGTTGTTGTTATTGTTGTTGTTCTGGTTGTTGTTAAAACGACGTCAAAATTGTAACTTGTTATTTCATTTTAAGATCATTTAATGAAATTATGCTGATTCGTCGTCAGTTATCAATATTGATATATAAAGTCTTGAGCGTAATTGTGAACCAACACGTATTGAAAAGGATTGGTTGTTAGACGTAATATTTGTTTCATTTAATCAATCTGTCGTCGTCCACTTACAATTAAAACGTTTCAGAGTTCAAAGAATATAGATCTAGTAACTTGATTGTTAATTTTGGAAAATATACGTAAGTGATATGTGACAAATAATGGAGATGGAGTGAGAGCAACAGTGGAACCTAATGTCTAATGCAAAGATATTTTCGAAACGTAATTACCGTCAGCAACACATCTTTAGACTTAGATGCATTTGCATCATGGTGGGTATATAATTGTGTTTAGAGGTGTTTAACGTTTAAGAATTCTGTGTTAATTGCTCATTATCTGTCCTATTGTGTGCCGACAGGGCGCATGTCTCTCGCCGATAAATGCACTCAACAATATGTTACTGCAACCAATGTTGCCATGAGCTATGTTACGCACCGCGTGTAAGCATCCTGTTTTCCAGTTCATTTTCATATAAATCATAAAACAGACCTGATTGCCTTACGGGCGAAGTTAGAAATAATGATTGAGTAAACTTCATTAATATTGCAAAAATTGATGCTTAAGATTATGTATCGGTTATGATATCGACAGAACCACACACAGAATTTTCCCAGGCGTACGCGTGCAATTGCCACTCACTTGGAAGGGCGCGTGGTGTTTCAAAAATCAAGCGGAAAACGTGCATGAAAGGAAATAATGAAATCAATTGGGTCATTCAAATGTATACGTAACATGAGTCATACACCATAGACATTGTGTAGTCAATGCAAATCTGAGGTTATTGAAGAACAATTACTATCTCTTTTGAAGTAGAACAGAATTAAAGAAGTTGCACGGGCGACTTAATGACTTAATTCCAGTCAATTTTTACTTGTAATTCTGCAGAAATGGCATCATATTGGACGCTTTTTTATAGCAAAATGTGGTAGAGGGACATTTTATACAGTAAACAACGTGTGACAGAACGTTACGCTTTAGGGCGCTGCTTTATAGCATAGGCAACATAGAACCTTGGTAAAGAACAAGTGTAACCCATGGTACAACCTCCAATGTTGACATCTATATCAGCATACAGATGTGAACGTGATAAAAATAATATGCAAATTTTATAACTTTTCCTCACTAAAAACTTAAAACGTGTCAATTAAAGTGGTCACCAGATTTTGCCTTATATCTCATCTGGTAACCCTAGTGACTAGTGAATTTGACCGCTAGTATAAATACGAGCATTCTTACAACGTTTAAACATGAATATGTATAGAGTGACCAGAACCTTTTCTTTGAATTGACCTGGTGGCACATTTTTACAACACGTACTTGACCTTGACAACCTTGAAACAAACGAGCCGACCAAATATCGTGTATACAACGTTTTCTATGATGTAGCCTATCTTTCGTCCAAGATGACTGAGACAATGCTTTTTTGACATGTTAAATATAAATTGTGTCTTCTAGAGTGCATACAAGGCTTTTCTATGATTCAACCTAGTTTTGATGGTCTAGTATCGAATTAATTAAGATTTTATGAAGTAAAATTGTTACCAAGTTAAATTTAGATAAGGCTAAAGCTATGTCCTCGGAATATTTAGAAGCAAATTGTTGCCATGGACAGACGCCGGATTACCACTGACGGCCATAGGTCTGGTGAACTAAACGGTTGAGCGAGTACGGCAACAACACCTGATTTTCCTCGAGTCACACCGATCTTCTTTGTTTCCGAGTTCACGGTCTACAACGTCATACTTAATACAGCAATAAAGGAATAAGTCTT
The DNA here is from genome assembly GCA_022818135.1 of Saxidomus purpurata. Taxonomy (NCBI): domain Eukaryota; kingdom Metazoa; phylum Mollusca; class Bivalvia; order Venerida; family Veneridae; genus Saxidomus; species Saxidomus purpurata. The sequence goes on from JAFMSR010000005.1 coordinate 47,848,854, forward strand.
TTTCGAGGTTCTCTTTCCCGCCATATGACACTCATACAGGGGACATAATCGAAGTAAGTGCACTACTGCTTTAGTCTGAAATTCCACCTGAGTATTTTGGTGACGAGAAAAGTTTAAATCTCATTATTATGAAACTGAACCTGTTGTACCCTATGCGACGCCTGAATAAAATTTTAAGATTTTCTTCCTATAATCAGGCTGGTACCTGCCTTGTGTTTAGTTGACTTTGTGAACTCAGTTGGGCATACATGATATTTTTTTCCTGAATTTATCATTACGCCGCACCAATCTTCCGTCCGTCCATCTGAAAACATGTCTGCTGCTTGTTGCAACGTGTCAGTGGCAATTGAGGAAAGCTCCCCTAAACACCAGGACACAAGGTGTTCCACATACACGACACCATCGACTCCTTTCGGAAGACCGGACAGTAGGTCAATTATGAAAATGAGAAAGAGGGAAGATGACAATACACCTCCTTGATAGACACATACTATAGTAAAGACATACGCCTTTGGTCCCTTATATCACTAGCTATAGCCATCCTGTTAAATAAGTGTGACCTGATGACTTTCCATATTTTATTTTTTATCTATATGTACCTGTATCCCTGTACCTGTAAAGATCGTCAGTCCAGACATTACCAAAAGCTCCCTTGAGATCAATCAAAGTAACAACTATGACATATTCGCTTAAAGTGTATCTCCGATCTCCTGGGCGAGATATGTAGTCTGGTATTTAGTCGAGCAGAACTTTTTGAAGCCAGACTCTTGGCTAGCCAGACTTTTCTGATCAACATTTCTCTCAATGATAGCTTTACGTATCATTTTGATTCTTCCATTGTTTCGAGATGGGGTCGCCTTTCTTCACATTTGTCGGAGTTTGCCATATATCCATCTGAAGTTGTAGCTTTATAGGTCAGCATCTCTCTTGTTATGCCATCTGGATCAGGACATTTCTTGACTTTCGGCTGTTTCATGGCTCGTATATTTCTCGTTCAGGGTGAGGCCTTTTGCCACCTCCTCTATTGCTTCTCCTCTCCTTTTCTTCGTTGTCTATCGCTGAATATTTCTGTTAATAGGGATGCTACTTACACTTAGATGATTGATACCGAGTTTGTGTGCAGTCCATCCAGCAGGATGTCATTCTCTACCACAGTTGTTGCACCCCTGTGGCTTCCTGTCTTCCTCATGTAACAAAGGCTTTCTGCTGTTCTTTTCCAGGTTTAGAGATACAGTTTTCTCATTCTGGCTTTTTATATGGCCTGGAGCTTGACGCTTATAAAGTCGGCACACGTTGTTGAAGTTTTACTTTGTTTTCTTTAGAAGGATGTGTTTCGACGTCTTACCCGGCTTCTGTGACTGCTACTGAAGATCATTAGACATTACTACCTGTAGTCTATCCTATATCCTAGAAGAATTCATTTGTGTCAGAATGCCCTCATTGAAATCTTTGGTAACTTGACTGATGTTTCTACCATCTGCTCGTATATTTCTGCAGAGGTCATCATTAATCCTTGTACGATATGCATTTGAGTTCCTTGTTTTACCACTGACAAAAATTTGGCTCCTGATTGGTTTTGTACTGCATCGTGAGGTAAGTAGGGCGATGAACACTGCGTCGTGGGGTAAGTAGGGCGATGAACACTGCGTCGTGAGGGAAGTAGGGCGATGAACACTGCGTCGTGAGGGAAGTAGGGCGATGAACACTGCGTCAGCGTTGTTTGTCTACTTTTCATGCTGCATGTCTGTGTATGTCTTCTGTGCAGAAACCAGGACAAGAATGGAAGTGGTATGCTGTCTTATCGTCTACAGTAGAACGTTGCTAGGTCATCCGGGTCATTGCTCAGAATCAGATAGACTGGCATTCAGTCCTTATTTTTATTATTTTTTACTCAATCAACTCGCTTTGCTGCTAAAATGTATCGAGCCCTGTTAAAACAAAAGGCTGAAAGTATTTTGCTTGGAGTTTTGATACAATAGATTATCATCTAGCCTGGTGGCGAGGCTAATAATCCGTTTGTGTTCGCCGTTTTGTCAGCCTTCAATCTCTTCTACACGTCGGTCTTTGCGTTCAAGATCCTCATTCTGAAAGTTATGATAGTAAGCTGACAGTGGGCTATTTGTCATTGTCATTAAATCTCTATGATAGTGGTTGTCCTTTTTTCTGGCGAGGGTACAAATTTACCTGTTTTTACCTTATCGCTCAATCTAAGACTCAAGAGCATGGTATTCGGAGTTACCAATGTGCATGTTGAATCGCATTGCAACAAAATTAGTTTTTTACCAGTGGAAGCTGTTTATAACCCGTAGCAAAGGAAGCATTGAAGGACGTACTCGTTGTAAGGTGTGCTTCTTGGATACAGAAGATTTGAATGCCCCTTACTAGTTTCAGATTCGTTGTTCCTATGGAAGAGATATTGCATACCTTTGGAAAACCTTTGTTTTGGTTTCTCCGGTGTCATAGTGTGGCAAGACTGTTTTCTTCCTCGCCTCTTAGCTGTAAGTTGAGATGGCTGACCTCCAGTAATGTGGAATGGTCTCTGCGTTATGGGGTGACCCCGCTCTGATGTGGTCTAGGAGTGTGTAGACATTGTGAGAATGCATTGCACCATTTTTGTTAGAAGGAGGCTAACAAGCCTGGTACATTAAAATGTAACGCCTTAGTCTTTTGCCAAGGTTATCCCACCCTTACTTTCTGGTGCAAGCAATTTTCTGTAAACAACTTGTTAGGGGATCGAACCTTATCTATTACCCATAACTTTGAGTCTGTTCATGGACATAAGGGTATACCCACACGTCGGTAGGCCTAGACTACCGCATGTCAGGTGGATGTCCTCTTGTCAGACCCTTCTGGTTCTGCTTGAGGTCATGCACAAGCTCAGTCTTTTCGCATGTCGCCACAAATATAGGCATAGGGCTGTGCACTGCTAGGACAGACTTACGCACTCGGCTCCCTTTTCTACAAAAGCAAATTTATTTTCGTTATGTGTCCAGTTCGCGGATCTGAAATAGACAATGTGTTTTATTAGATTCTGCGTTAAAACAATGTCGGCAAAATTGAATTACCACGTATAGCAAATAGTCCATTATGAGTTCAGTGCGGGTTATATAGCAATAAATCAGCAATAATCTGATTTTTGAAATCAATATTTCTAATACGATAATTGTGACACTAGCAGACGGCCTTGTGTCGTCTGCATGTCAATCTCGTTCATTAGACACTTGCACGTGTCAACCCTTTTTACTTAATGTGCATTCCAGTGCTAGTCTTTTGAGTTTCTTATAAAGACATTATACATTTAAATACACATCATCTACGCCACTCACTGTCAGTTATCAGACTACTGTAGATGCTTTTTCTTTTAATAAAATCATGGATAACTAAATTTACTTTCTAATGGCAATATTTATATGACAATGAACTTATTGTGTTAGAATGTCAGGTCAGGTCGCGGAAGCCGTCCAAATCTGCTTTCTAATAATTAAAGGATTAGATCCTTTGCAGGGTTTCAACCATCTTGCACGGACTGAACCCGTGATCCAGCTTCATTAGTTTAGTATACATAAATCAGTAAAAGATATCGTTTGCAGTTGAATCTTTAATGTGGTCAGTTTAGTGATTAAGTTCAGCGCCCACTTACCTTAGAAAGTCCCTCTTGCTACGTCTTAATCAATTAGTTATTCAACCGAGCAAAACCTGTATTGAGCAGCAAGTTGTCTAAACTGTCCACTTTAAATGACTGTGTTAGCTCCATGCTCAGAAAATTATATTTTCCAGCGATAGAATTCATGAAAAAAATGGAAGAATTCGTTTAAACGTGATTCCTGCAAGAATCTGCTGGAAATGCACTGGTCATACATTTAAAGTAAATGACTAACAAATCCAATTGCAAATCGTGATTGTTATATATATATATCTCTCATTCTTGCATGAAAGATCAAGATTTGGAACCTATTGCTGATTGTATATGAAGAAGTGCCAGTATTTGACAACCAAGGGAACCATCACTTATTCATCTTGCAACACTGTCAAATAATAAATAGTATAGATGATTGAGTGGGCTTGTAACTTTGATTTGGGTCATACTATCACACGGGCACTCCAAGTCCATAACTGTGGTCAACCTCACCCAGATTAATGAAAACTGTGATTAGTAAAGGGAAGTGCAATCCGTGTACTTGAATACGTCCATTTTAATTAGCACCTGCTAACTTCAGCTGATTAGCGGTCCAACGCTGGTAGTACATTATTTTCCACAATCAATGTAATCTCTCCTTTCCTCCGATGCCTAGATGCACAGCAACCTTAATTTTAGATATCATATAGGATTATAATTGATTTACGAGATATTCAAATCAATAACGCCCCGCTTGAACCTTTAGGATTTTGAAATATGGGCTTAACAAAATGATGATTTTAGCAGAATTTTATTATATATGAGGTGGAAAGTTCGATTTATGAGACATTTGGGGCTCGATTTGATCAAAGGATTTAAGACACATGTGGAGTTTTAAACATGTACATCTATTTGGATATCTGGAACTTTGATGTTTAAAGATAAAAGATCAATTTATAGCAAAACCAGGCATCTTGTTAGCAATGAACGTGCTTTACAGATAAAATACACGCAGTTTCAAATGTGTTCGTGAACCATCATGAAATTTTAGTCTGAAACCCATTTATTCAGTATAATTGTCATAGCCTTCACTTGCTTTTTTTCTGTTCCGGTTCGGCCTGGGCACTTAAATCCCGTGACCTGAAAATATTCCATAAATAAATTTATTATTCTATATGTGTCAATTTAAAGTGATAATGGGACATTAAATGATAAGTGTTAATAGGAAACTCTTTTTTTGTCTTATATTGTAATGCTTATAGTTTGATTAGAGCGTGGTTCAGACTGAGGAGGGTTGCTACCGAGTACTTACCCGTTATCCCTTTCCACAGGTGCGCAGTCGTATACAATATATGTCTTGACCCCTTTGTGAACATATAATATATTATAGTATGGGTATCTGAATTATTACCGTATGGTAACAGTTGTTGATTTAATATGCATATAAAAGTTGCTGCATTTAAAATTTGATACGGCACTGAAGCTATACTGAAGGTTAATCAAATTTCTTTATTTGCCACTTGAATGTAGGCTCCACAGATCTGTAGAAGCCATCAGCATTCTCATAAACAAAGAGACAGAAAATACTTATGCTTTTTTGTACATTTGTCTCTTCATATTTCTTTTATTGTCTGTTCCTGATAAAAAATAGAGGCGTTCTTCTGGCATAATGTCTGCGAGCTTATCAGTCATGAGATATATTTGACGAAATGTGGCGTTGATAAAGAATGAAAATGCTGGGAAAACGCGAGCAACATGATTACCAAAATGTTATAAACAATTTCTTAAAACAGTGTTAAAAAAGCCACCAAAACGTCTGTCTACGGATTTCGATCGTGTAAAAGCTGTCTGTAAATGTGAGGGGACAAGTGCTTGAAATCTGTACCATAAATATACTTTAATATAATAATAATAACATAATTATTTTACATTTTGATAAGCAAACTTCTGTTTTTAACTTGATCAATAAAATGCAACAAGCTAAATAATTATAAAACTTTTGTCACTGGGAAGCCAACATTATTACGCAATAAGAGCTGTCATCGTGTTGTAGGAGTGTCTTACAACATTATCTAAGAACATTTACAATACATACATCCTACATGCAGTCATTTAAACTTGTATGAGAGAAATAAATTTTAATAAATACTCCGTTCTGTACCGAACAGAGGCATCTGTGCACTTTTACGGACTGACGAACGATTGTAAATTCTAATTACAACCTATACTATCAATATTTTTTTTAAATAACTTAATAATGTCAACAGCTCAAAGAATTGCGGTATGCTAGATATCTCTACTAGTTTTATAGTGTGCAAACTCGATGCATTTGATAAATGCTCCCGGAAGTCTCATATTGCATTCTAAAACGATTTATTTACTCGATAGACTGTCGGCTGTTTCTTTTCCGGTCTGTCTCTCAAATTGTTACAAAGTTGCAGGATGAAGTTCCGAACTGATTTAGTACTGACAGAAATTCCGTTGTTAACGTTTCTGATGACGGTATTGTCGCAATAAGTGTGATCCATATTGGATATAAGAAGGTATACAGTTAAGAAAATTAGTTGTTTTTAAAAGGGCCATACTCAGATTATATGAACGTAAAATGGTAAATAAATGCATTTTCCAAGAAAAGTATATTGAGAAATGTCTCGTTTCTGCACAAAATGCAACAATAGTAACCCTGGAAATAAATCACTATCCACCCAAGAATTGAAACCAGTTATAAAATCAAGATAACAATACTACAACATGTCTTATTTCGTTTATTTTACCGATTATTTCTGCTTTTGTTGCACCAACTCTTTTAGGTTTGGGGAAGATTCGTTCCATGAACCTATGATTTATTGCCTGTAAGTTTTTTAAAACAATGTATCCAGTTTTAGGGTGTGCCTCTGTAAGATGTCACTACTGCCACGCCTCTAACGTACTATACATTTGTAGCTTACATTTGGTGTTTGCAAGCGTACCTACTTTCTAATTTTATTGTATTTTTTGGTTAGCTGCTGAAAGCAAAGTGTAACTTAAAGTTGCACGAAGAGTCTCAGAATATAAACTATAACTATTAGTTCTTTTTTTATCAGTGTTGATACTTATTTCATCCAAATCTTGATTATGTCTTTATATAATAGGTTGCACTTACTAACAGTCAAATACATACAAAGAGTGGGAAGTTAATGTAAATACCTGGTTGTTGCTACATAGACCTTAAAATGTGTGCTTTGTTTCTAGTTAAAAAATATTGCATGGTGCTTGTGTACGTTTTTCCCTTTTAGTGTTTGCTGCCCTGCGATCTGCACTATATCGCGAAGAGGTCAGTTAAACAAATGTATCTATATTGCCAATAAACATCGTTGTGGAAGCAAGGAATATGTCATTATAATTTGTATTAATGATCACTATAGCCAGTTCTTATCGTGATCATATTAATATAGGTATTTTTATGGTTGATACGTTCGGATAAATGTACTCGCATATTACCGTGCCAGTCTGTGATGTTCCCCATTTGCCCGTGCACTATCTTGACCAGAGGCCATTCACCTTTGAGCCTATTAGTTTATGATGCTGACTAAGCAACTTGACTTTGCAATATGTCGGGTATTCATGTTTATATGTGTGTAATACTTATTATTAGCATTTTGCATAGCAGAAGTTTGTTCTTTCTTTGCCTTTTCTTGTTCGTCAGTTATTAACTAAATCTACGGTTGTACAAAATTTAAATGTATTTATTTTTGGTGCTACACCATGTTATCAATTCTATCAAAGATAGTCAACTATATCTATACTGAAAAGAAGACAAGGGTATGTAAGAAGGCAAGGAAGCAAAAGCTCTACCATCAGTGGATTATTTCTCGTGAATGAGCATCTGGTTGACATTGTGAAATATATGAAAGACAATTATTTCTTCTTCCATAATGTTAGTTTAGCAAAGGTTGATGCAACACACATAATATATGAATTAGCATGGTTGTTTACTTGTGTATATGAACAGTTTCTGTTTGTCATTTTCACGACACTGAGAAGATCAGTTCCTGTGCGTTATCTTCGATAAAGCACGAGACAGAAACATACGGGTAACTGTTACACTTCACAAAATTCCATGCAATGTTTCAAACGATAAAACACGTTACTTATACAGTAAGTAGAATAAGGATCTCTACGTATTATTGCTGACAATAATACATCAGAGCTATTTGTTAGAGTCTAATAGAATACCAACAAATATCAGTCTTTACGACTTCTGAACATAGTTATTAGGTGTATCGCGTTTCTGTTTAAGGTCATGCCTTTGTTTCAATTAGTACCACGAACGTCCAGTAATGGCCAATAATTGCACGTGTCACGGCAGAAGAGATGGAATTATGACAAAGCCCTCATGTACGTCAGATATATGGCACAACGCGGACACTAGTAATTATCCGGTGCTTTTAAAAACGACCGGAAACCTTCCATCCGGATTATTGTACGGCCTCGCATTCTTTTTCATGGAAAAAATTAATTAAGTTCCATTAGGATTATTAGAAGTATGAAATCAATGTCTTCATAAGCTACTACGAAGTCGTTGGCATGATGGAAATAAAAATAGCTCCGAGCGTAGGCATCTGTACATTGACCCACCCTTCCCTATTAGTTGAAAGGGAAGAAATTAGTTCTTCATTATTCTTATAAATTTTAGAGGTCGTGCTTTCAAGCTTTTGTCCACTTAATAGAAAGAACGTTATGGTCCACATTAAATTAGGAGAACTTCGACATTATATTAAATCCTGTCGTCAATGAAGTGACGAAAAGTATTTTATAGATCTATCGTACTTTTGTTAGTTACATAGAATAGTACACTAGATTTCAGTCATTGTGCTACATGGAGTCATCTAGTTGTTTATATTGGGGTATCAGAATGTCTGTGAAGGTCGAAACGGTGGTGTATATCTTTGGTCTTACTCAAAACATTCTATGTTGTTCCAATCGGGTTCATTCTATTTACAGTTTTGTTTATAGTGTGTTGAATCCTCGATACTTTTTATGCATACACTTAAAATGGGATATATTTGATGACTTGTAAAATTCTTTGGTATTACTTGGTAAATTGTCTTTGTATAAATGACAAGGTAAACGGAATCGTAAGCGATAACCGGTGTTCTTGTCTTTTAAAATGGTTTTGTAGATTTTCGTTAAATGGCATTTAGTTACAAAAAGTTTTACTGTCGTTGTAGTATCGTGAACACACTTTTCAAAAATCAAGATTTACCTGAAAATAAAAGCAAATTTATTTCACTATACACTAATTTTCTATGGGTCCTGTAATTTCGGAACATATTTGAAACTTTCTTTGCATTTAGAAGCATTGACAATTTCAAAGACATTTTTACAAATTATAAGAAATGGTTTCGTAAACAGTCGAAAATTAAAATGTTAAAAAGCATGAATTTGAACCGCTGGTTTGTGAATGAAATCATTTATAACTAGAAGTTTGAAAACAAGGTTAAATACTTTTCAGAGATTATCAGTAAAGTATCATAGAATTGAAATGATCTCATTGAAAATTGAAGAAGCATTCAATTGTTAATAAAGCCAAAGTGACACTTAGATTTTAAAGTTAATATTCAACTGAGGATTGCTCTACGTCAGTGGATAGAACATAGAAAAGTTGGAATAAGAAAGAGAAATTGAAAAGCTTGGTATATTACTTAAGTCCTTCCACAAACAAGAAGAAACTGACAATTTTGAGGACGAAACTGTAGATTTGTATGACATAACTCGTGGACAGATTGTTAGACTAGACAATAGTCTTGACAAAAGCAAAACGTACCAATGGTATAAAAGGGTTTATTTTAGTCAAACTTCATCTAAACATTGGTCACTAAATGCACTAAAATTTGGTAGTGGTTTTCAATTTTTTAAATTAAGCTTACAGCGAAGGGTAACCCACTATAGCCGGAAAGGTTTTTGTATTTTGTATATTATTACCTGTTTTTGTTTTTGTGTTGTCTCTTATTCAGGAAACTTTGTTACAGATTTTTAAAAAAACTTTTTGATCATTTTGTATAGTATAGCCTTCTATTACAGCGCATATAACATCATGAAAGTCATTTAGATACAGATGCCAGATATCTGTGAAACTGTTCACTCAAGAGGGAAGTAGTTTAAAAATAAAACAAAACGTTTTTTATTTTTGTTATTGTTGTTTGGTTTTTTTTGGTATTGTTTATTTTATTTGTTTTGGTATTATGCTGTAGGTCTTGTTCAAAAGTTGATTATGAGTTAGTTATTTTTACATTTAATGACCTTATTCTGTAATCATGAACTGCATCTTTTGTTTAGTTTTGTTAAGAGATTGAAAAGACCTTTCTGAAATTCTACAGGTTGACGTATTCCTAAACAAAATGGGAAAAGGTAACAATGTAGCTTAGGTCAAGCGCTACCTTTACAAAGTAAACAAGTAAAGTATTTAACTTAGTATGAAGAACTTTTTTTTTAATTCAGTCTTATACTATTGACTAAATATATAAACATATTTATTATGCTGAGGATTTCGTAAAATTATATTGAAGCCATGCCTTTTATGTATTTATTTGGGTCTCATTACCGGCTTACCTAGTATATTTACAGCGTTCTCGGCTTGATGGGCGGAGGATTTCTGGTAGCATTGTGATAAGTATGATTATAAAACTGATGAACTAGTATCAAGAATACAAAAATGTATATACTATTGAAAATGATATGGAACTAATAAGCAACTTAAAAAGTAAAAGACATTTTTCTTGTAATACTTGTATAACAGACTTAGTTTTACTATAAAGTTTATTTCAGACTATAAATAATATTTAATAAATGTGCAACAAATACATGGATTGGTAAGGCAGCCTAAAATAACATCGAAAATACTATAAAAACATTTTCATTGGTTACAAAATAATTGAAGAGAATAACAGGAATGGCATAAGTGTCATCCCCTATTACTGATAAAATATAAGGAGTCTGTATAAGGATACTAGAATATTAATCTAAGATGACAACGCTTCCATCTACAAACATTGATTGATTTAACAGCCTCGTATCATTCTCCTAGTTACTATTGTTTCACTTATTTTCATTTAGTGTTTTCATACATTCTTATGTTTCAGTACACTCAGTCATACTTTTGTTCAGAAACGATTGGCTTTCATCTAACACTGTAAGTAATGCTCAAGGTGATAAGTGTTTCTAACCACTCCCCGGGGGGGGGGGGACCGGCCCCACTGAACAATGCTCACTGTGAGTAATGTTAACTTGTGTAATGTTAAATGAATGATGCTCACTGGAGTAATGCTCACTGAACAATGCTCACTATGAGTTATGTTCAATATGAGTAATGATCAGTGAACAATGTCACTATGAGTAGTGCTCATAACAAGCTGATCACTAAGGTTTCAGATCTATGCAAGAGAAAGTGAATCAAGCAGCTCTTTGAAAAGAGATTTAGCCGCTGCTATTAACTGACAAATAGTCTCATTCGGTTGGAATTTTGTTTTTTGTTGTTTTTTTTCAAACAGATTGGCAATTATACGCAACTAATAAGCAACTTAAAAATTGAAAGACATTTTTCTTGCAGAACAGACTTAGTTTTACAAAAGTTTTTTCACAAATTAAATGCACAATATGGTTGGAAGGCAGCCTAAAAAACATCGAAAATACTAAACTTTTCATTGGTTCAACATTTTCATACTCTTATGTTTCGGTACACTCAGTCAACTTTTGTTCAGAACCATGTAAGAATGCTCAAGGTGAGAAGTGTTCACTGAACAATGTTCACTGTGAGTAATGTTAACTGTGAGTAATACTCAATGAACCATGCTCACTGAACAATGCTCAATGTGAGAATGCTCAAGGTGAGAAGTGCTCACTGAACAATGCTCACTGTGAGAAATGTTGATTGTGAGTAATGCTCACTGAAAAATGCTCACTGTGATTAGTGGTCACTGAACAATGCTCACTGTGAGTAATGTTGAAGGTGAGTAATGATCACTGAGAAAATGCTCACTGTGAGTAATGCTCACTGAACAATGCTCACTGTGAGTAATGCTCACGAACATGTACTGTGAGTAATGCTCACTGAACAATGCTCACTGTGAGTACAATGCTCACTGAACAATGCTCACTGTGAGTAGTGCTCACTGAACAATGCTCACTGTTTTGAGTAATGCTCACTGAAACAATGCTCACTGTGAGAAGTGCTCACTGAACAATGCTCACTGTGGGTATTGTTGACTGTCAGTAATGCTCACTGAAAAATGCTCACTGTGAGAAGTGCTCACTGAACAATGCTCACTGTGGGTATTGTTGACTGTCAGTAATGCTCACTGAAAAATGCTCACTGTGAGAAGTGCTCACTGAACAATGCTCACTGTTAGTAATGCTCACTGAACAATGCTCACTGTGAGTAATATTCACTATGAGTAGTGCTTACTGAACAATGCTCACTATGAGTAATGCTCACTTTGAGTTATGCTTACTGAACAATGCTCATTGTGAGAAGTGCTCACTGAACAATGCTCACTATAATTGAAGTTCAATATGAAAAATGATCAGTGAACAAGTCTCACTATGAGTAGTGCTTACTGAAAAATACTCACTGTAAGTAATCGTCACTATAAGTAGTGTTTACTGAACAATCTTCACTATGAGTAAAGTTCAATATGAGTAATGATCAGTGAACAATGCTCAATGTGAGTAGTGCTTACTGAACAATACTTACTGTAAGTAATGTTCACTATGAGTCGTGCTCACTGAACAATGCTCACTATGAGTAATGTTCAATATGAGTAATGATCAGTGAACAATACTCAATGTGAGTAGTGTTTACTGAACAATGCTAATTGTAGGTTACAGATCAATTCAAGAGAAAGTGAATCAAGCTAGCTTCTTTAAAAAAAAGACATATAAAGACACAAGATTCTAGCCTCTGCTATTAACTGACACATAGTCTCATTCGGTTGGGTTGGCTCATTTTGTTTGGTTTCTTTTCACACAGATTGGCAATTCTTCGATTTTATTTTTTTCTTGTGGTTTTGCATTCGGGCCTCATATTTAGTCTTTAATTGTACGTGTAGCTGTTGCAGTCTACGATTAAATTATACCCACTCTATATGTGTTTTATGTTCTCCGAAGAGAAGCCGTAATATTATAGTGGACGCTTCTTACATATGTTTGTCCGCATCTTCTATTAAAACATTCCGTTCTTAGTATATACCTACATGTATTAATGTTTATACTAGTTTTTTGAGATTTTTTTTGCAGGAAATGTATCAAATTTGCCTCATCAAATGGAATTAGCTCTAAACTTCGCTCGGTTCCTCCTATCCCCCGCTTTCCCTCTGGTCGGGACAACCCAGTCCTCCACAGCAGGCCATGTAAGATCCTCATAATCTTTCGTTATTGTAAAAAAATAATGGCTTCTGATTTAACACTCTCTTTCCGGCCTTGTAGACCTCTGAGAAGGAGACGTTCACTAGTTCTTCTTAGTTATAAAGATTGTTTCTAATTTGTATATTAGCTTTCATTGTTATACTGATAGTATATTTCTATCTTTGTGTTTATGTAAGCATAGTTTTGTACTGTCATTTGCGTAAATATCTTGTGTGATCTCATAACGTCTGTAATATATACAGAATGACCATGTATTTTACATTTAGTTTATACTAATTTATTTAGCTCGATTGTGAAGAAAGTTTGTAGCTTATCGGGTCACTCTCGACTCGAGTCTGCTTCCTGGAAAAACCAGTACTGGTGTCATATGAGGAAGTACGGTCGTGACCCTAGTAAGGCTCGAACCCGCAACCTTCGGGATGAGCGGCCGACACATTAACCTTTACACCATCGCTCCCCTTAAACTACATTTAATGTAATGTGGAAACAGATTAGTCTATTGTATGATGTGTTGCAGCAAACTATAAAATATACGACTTTTATGAATACATACACACAATCACACATATGCCGTATATCTTACAATACATACACACAATCACACATATGCCGTATATCTTGCAATACATACACACAATCACACATATGCCGTATATCTTGCAAACATACACAATCCACATATGCCTTATATTTTTTAATTCTAATATAGAATGGTCAATGCAAGTGTTAGCATTGTGTAGTTTTATGTTTATATAGTAACTGTCACTATATATGATATGAAAGTACACAACAACAGTAACTACATGAAATACTGAGGCATATAGACACAAATTTTACTCTTTTGACAGTTGTATATGTTCATCTTGTTTACAAATAAATCAGTTCAAAGATCAAACACTTCCTTATAAGGAACATACTCTCCTATACTATACTATGGAACGTCATGACCGTCTCATCATGACTTGTTTGCTTATATGCGGTACATATTTCATTATATGCAGTAGATCTTTTATTATATGCAGTAGATATTTAATCATATGTGGTAGATAGTTCATTATGTGCGGTACAAGTTACTTCATATGTTGTACTTTCTATGCGAGACGACTCTCTTGAATTATTTGTGACGTAACGTTATAATTATAATAAACATTGTGACGGCATTTTCCCAAACACTCCGTCTGAATATCGTTTTTGGCCTGGGGACTGAAAGTCCCCTAGGCTTAAGTTAGCATACCACATTTCAAACACTGCTGACAATTTAACTGTGCTATGTGCGAATAACAACTGTAAACATGCGCTTTGGGAAAGTAGTGCAAGACAGACCAGATCAATCTTTTGTTTGAATGTCGCATACGATAAGAACATATTACAAATAAAAACAGTACATATAACTTCAAACGACGGCAGAAAGGTCTATAGCTTACGGGCTGCATTATACAATTTTTTCTGTTTTAGAAATTACTGCGCTGTTAGCTGATTGCGGAAGATAATCATATGCATATCATGGAGAAGTACGGATATTTACGGAAATTTACGGAAACGTACGGAATTAGATATAAGAGTTTGTAGTTTGATTTTCAAATTTCTGATGTTATTTCATTGACAACTTTCTTATTTACGAACGATTACATATATATTTACCTAAAAATAAATTTCTTAAAAAAAACAATTTACGTACATTCCCGAGAAGGAACTCACGTGATCAAAATCACCCGCCATTTATCGAGGACGCTGCATGTCAAGGCCCAGTGAACGGTTTCACCGATTACAACTACAAGGTAACCAAGAATCATTTTTGGTTTTCCCTGTTATACACATTCAATTGGTACAGTATAGGTAAAATTCGCTATTTGTGTGCGTTTCATGTTTATATTGGTTGATTGTTGTAGATTTCACGCATGAATGAATTCGTAACGGGTATCAATGTGACAAGTTTTATGTATGCTACAATACTTTAGTAATTGTTTTCTGCTTTGAAATGTTATAAAGAGGAAAATTAATGACGATCTCATTTGAAACAGTAACGAATATCGAATTGGACCTATACTGTATTTATATTTCATTGTTGGTATTGCTTTGTTCATTTCTGTGTCAAGGTCTTGTCCTTGGTACACAGTATTTTTCGATCCACATCAGATATCGCTTGAAGTTGAACAAAGCGCAGATTGAAATTATTTTTATTGTTCTCTCAAACAATTGATATTGTTGACCATGTGATTATTTTTCATTTAACGTACGTTTTATAATAAAACAAACTTCCCCGCCACCCATATATTTGTGAATCATACATTTTGTGTCATATACTAAATTTCGCCCTATGCACATTTCGGCCTGCGCTTTAGGTAAGGTTCAGCATAAATCACGAAGGTCAAAAGTTGTTTTTAGGGGAGTTAATCTATAGCCCCCAGGCCTCCAGCGCTCACAGCGCTTTGATTTATAATTGTAACAATGCATCATTTCGATAGGTTTGCATTAAAAATCTATTTTAAAGTTATTATGCAAGAAAATATTTCTATCATGAGACAGTTGGTTCAGATGGAAATATCCGTCACCTCGGGTAACTGTTTTGCGAGAACTCGACAGAGCCTCGTTCCCACCAAAGCAGTCACCCTTTGTGGCGGATAGTTCGGTCTGGACCGCGTGCTCATGACAGAAACTTTAATGCTTGCTCGACCAGTGAATTTGATAAGAAAAACAAGGATTCAGCTTGTTTTCCTGATGCACATATCACGGTACGGAGTTAATCCCCAGTGGTGAGAAAATGTGTAGCGGCCGAATAGCTCAGCCGGTAGAGCATTCGCCCTGTAAGCGTACTGTCCCGAGTTCGAGTCACGGTCAAGGTGCACATTTTTTCTCACGCTCTGACATTTGGCGCCCTCTTACTGCATACAGATAAAACTTGACAAGCACTTAGCTATCCGTCTCTTTCATATACTCAACATCCTTTTTAAAGATAATTCTTGTTACCAAAAAGTTAGAATTTCATATGTGAATAAAATTTGTTTTCAAAGCGTATTTATAAATCAAACAACTCAATGATAAATTTATATCTTATCTTTTCGTGCAGATAGTGACATAAATCTTGCACGTTTTGCACGCGTGTTATTGTAATTAAGGGAAAGCATCGAGTACACAAGTAAAATTATTTCTGGTGTAAATCTGAAAATCTAATTATGCTTTAATTAACGATACACAAGACGGTGAAAATATTTCGCACGGCATTTGCTTGTAATTTTATACTGAAATATATCAAATAGTGCCAATTTTCCGTACTGTGTTGTCAGGGTTACCGCGCTACCCCTGCTGTGCATTTTTGCCACCAAGCGACCCTTAACGCGTACGTTTAAGAAGTCCTACCGTTTACATAATGAAATTCAGAACGCCTGTTCCCGACTGATTAAAAAAATTTGTACCATACTTATGCTAAAATCCTCGACGCTTCTGACATATTCAAAGTTGCAGCCTCCTTGGCCCAATGGTAGCGCGTTCGCTTTAGGATCGGAAGGTCAGGGTTCGAGCCCCACCAGTGCCATGTAGTTGTATTGTCTTTATTGTTCCACATTGCCCCCCTGACCGAAGTCTCGAATGAGTGTCGAGAGCAATTAATATAAGTTGTAAGAACTTGTTTCGAATTGAGAAAAAATAAATGTTGTGTAAATAAAAGGTGATCTATGTAAATCGCTCATTTTTGTTTTTGCTTTACTAGTAATATATTATTGCAGGCGACCATTATAGGCTTAAAGATACATTACTGCAGGCGACCGTTATAGGCTTAATGTATATTACTGCAGGCAACCGTTATAGGCTAATTGATACAATACTGCAGGCGACCGTTATGGGCTTAATGATACAATACTGCAGGCGACCGTTATGGGCTTATTGATACAATACTGCAGGCGACCGTTATGGGCTTAATGATACAATACTGCAGGCGACCGTTATGGGCTTAATGATACAATACTGCAGGCGACCGTTATGGGCTTAATGATACAATACTGCAGGCGACCGTTATAGGCTTATTGATACAATACTGCAGGCAACCGTTATAGGCTAATTGATACAATACTGCAGGCGACCGTTATGGGCTTATTGATACATCCGGCGACCGTTAGGGCTTGCCTGCAGGCGACCGTTATGGGCTTAATGATACAATACTGCAGGCGACCGTTATGGGCTTAATGATACAATACGCAGGCGACCGTTAGGGCTTATTGATACAATACTGCAGGCGACCGTTATGGGCTTATTGATCATACGCAGGCCCCCCCCCCCCCCCCCCCCCCCAACCGTTAAGGCTAATTGATACATACTGCAGGCGACCGTTATGGGCTTATGATACCTGCAGGCACCGTTATGGGCTTTGAACTCTGCAGGCGACCGTTATGGGCTTAATGATCATACTGCGGCGACCGTTATGGGCTTATTGATACATACTGCAGGCGACCGTTATGGCCCCCCCCCCCCCCCGCTTAATGATACAATCTGCGGCGACCGTTATAGGCAATGTATATTCTGCAGGCAACCGTTATAGGCTTAATGATACATGACTGCAGGCGACAGTTATGGGCTTAATGATACAATACTGCAGGCGACCGTTATGGGCTTAATGATACATGACTGCAGGCGACCGTTATGGGCTTAATGATACATGACTGCAGGCGATTGTTATAGACTTAATGACAAAGGTATGAAGCGTTCGCATCGGGATCAGAGGGTCACCGGTTTGATCCGCATAAATGCCCATCCACATTGCTTCTCTCTGTTCGAGGTTGATTCCATCATGAGGGAGTCTCGAGAGCGATTAATATAAGTTGTGAAAACTTGTTTTGCAATCGAGATTAAATGAATTAGTATAAATTAATGCTACAGTACTGCAAGTGACTGTTATAGACTAAATGATTTAGTAATGCAGGCGACTGTTATAGATTTAATGATAAATTACTGCAGGAGACCGTTATGGACTAAATGAAACACTTACTTCTGCATGTGACCGTTATAAACAAAATGATATATTATTGCAGGTGACCGTTATAGACTTAATTACACAATACTGCAGGCGACCGTTATAGACGTAATGATAAAATACTGCATGCGACCGTTATAGACTTAATAATACATAACTACAGGCCACCGTTACAGACTAAATGATACATTACTGATAGTGACCGTTATAGACTAAATGATTTAGTAATGCAAGCGACCTTATAGATTTAATGACAAATTACTGCAGGAGACCGTTATAGACTAAATGAAACATTTACTACTGCATGTTATAAACAAAATGATATATTACTGCAGACGACCGTTATAGACTTAATTATACAATACTGCAGGCGACCGTTATAGACTTAATGATAAATTACTGCACGTGACCGTTATAGACTTAATGATACATAACTACAGGCCACCGTTATAGACTTAATGATACATTACTGCAAGTGACCGTTATAGACTAAATGATTTGGTAATGCAGGCGACCTTATAGATTTAATGATAAATTACTGCAGGAGACCGTTATAGACTAAATGATACACATACTACTGCATGTGACCGTTATAAACAAAATGATATATTACTGCAGGTGACCGTTATAGACTTAATGATACATAACTACAGGCCACCGTTATATACTTAAATGTACATTACTGCAGGCGACCGTTATAGACTAAATGATAAATTACTACACGCGACCGTTATAGACTTAATGACACATTACTTCGAGTTACTTAAGATACATAACTGCAGGCCACCGTTATAGACTTAATGGTACATTACTGCAGATAAAAGGCGACCGTTATAGACTAAATGATAAATTACTGCACGCGACCGTTATAGACTTAATGACACATTACTACAGGCAACCGTTATAGACTTAATGATAAATTACTGCACGCATTATAGACTTAATGATACACTACTACACGCGACCGTTATAGACTTAATGATACATTGCTGCAGGCGACCGTTACAGACTAAATGATACACTTACTGAGGCGACCGTTATAGACTTAATGATACATTATTGCAGGCGACCGTTAGACTAAATGATGCCTTTCTGTGGCGACCGTTACTAGACTTAATGATACATTACTGCAGGCGACCATTATAGACTTAATTATACACTACTGCAGGCGACCGTTAGAGACTTTACTATACACTACTACAGGCGACCGGTATAGACTTAATGACTTAATGATACATTACTGCAGGCGACTGTAATAGGCTTAAAGTTAATTATGCGCATTTTTTTCAAGTAAAAATCCATCTGAAATAGGTGTGTGTATAAAAGGGTAGAGGAAATAATACCTTTTAACCCATTACACCAAACTCTTCCCGCTACCAGTATGAAATAATAACTTTCCAAATACTGATATTCTTATTTTACTGGGAGAGTCTTTTTAGAAAAAAAACAACTGCATGCAGGAGTTTCTTCTCTTCCACTGCCAAAATCTCTACCAACTACAACAACGACCCAATCAACTATCATTTTCTCAGTCCGAATGTTTTATTTCTAAAGCATCAACTTAAATACTAATGCGGCATTATCATAAATTTAACACATTTCAATGCACAGCAACCAAAAATTGCTTTTATAAAACTGTCACCAAAAATACACTATGTGCAGTAAGATGCACATAATGTCACTTTAATGACCCATTATTGCAGGCGACCGATATAGACTTAATGATACACTACTGCAGGCGACCGTTATAGACTTAATGATACACTACTGCAGGCGACCGTTATAGACTTAATGATACACTACTGCAGACGACCGTTATAGACTTAATGATATATTACTGCAGGCGACCGTTATAGACTTAATGATACACTACTGCAGGCGACCGTTATAGACTTAATTATACACTACTGCAGGCGACCGTTATAGACTTAATTATACACTACTGCAGGCGACCGTTATAGACTTAATGATATATTACTGCAGGCGACCGTTTAAGTCCATGTCAAAGCATTGTTCTTACGTCACAAGACTTGACAGTAGCAACAAGTCAAATGTTTGAACGCCGCCAAATGGAGTGGGGGTTGCGATAATTAGTAATGTTGGATTTAATGTATGGTGATTAACCAAACCTAATCTTTTGCACTCTAATTTTGTATATGGCTGGCCATTTGTTAATGTTTAATGCTAAAAAAAGATGATTCTACGTCAAGTTTATAGGCATTGTTTCCTCTGTATGGAAATTGGCTGCTGTCACATTATTGAAGTATCAAATCATTAAATAATAAAAAAATTATTTTCCTATTAATTCACAATAATTTGCTTCAATTTATATTACTTGTAAAAAAAAATTATTTCAAAGATATAAATGAATTGTTCCCACTATATAAATAAGTTAATTCCACTCCGGCGGGTTTCGTTCGATCTCCCGCGTGCCGGGTGGGGTACAAGCACCGCTATCGAAGCATGAGTTTCAGCATAACTTCAATTATTCACCATTACAGACGTTTGTTTCGGAATGGCGGTACAAATTTATGTAAACAAACGAATTTAACTTCCCAGACACTTTAAATAAGAAGTGGACACATCATAAACTTGGTAGTTTCGTAAAGTATATTCAAATATATGTTAGAAAAAAATTGTCTGCATGTTCAAAAAAATTTCAAAGTCGGTTTAAAAGGCTATCTTCAGCCGCTACCCGTCGACAGAATCTCAGTCGTTCCGATGAATTTCTGAATTTTATAACGCTCGTAAACTATCAATTATAGATCAATTTTTATCATATTTCTTTTATTTTATTTATCATTCAATATTCAATCAAAAACCATCAAGTTTTCTTACATGGAAGAAAATTGTTAAACGTGGCGAGCTTTGTAAACTGACATTTGTCGATTTCCAACGCGCAATTGCGCGCTTACCGTAATTCTAATATGGCGGTTCATTTGCATAATTTATTCATAAACGCAGGAGCATAGAACTTTTGTTAGTGTGTCGTCCAGCGTCCTTACTAAAATTAACTTCGTAGTCATTCGTTTGAAATCGGCTATTACCGTAAAATTTAGACTGGTTCGCGATCTTAAATCAAAACATCGCTTGTTACAAAAGAACACACTGTGAAATCAGTCTACAGTCTAAAAGTAGTTACGTCACCCCATGGAAATTTTACTTACTGCATTCCAATATACACGCCGCCTCCAGGACGGCATGTAATGAAGGATATTTCGTGAAAGGTTTGCATGTATCTGCTGTTGTTCAATTTTGATGAACTCGTGCAGTGAATACATTCTGTAGTCATAGCCCTGCCTGCTAAAGTGCGTGTTTCTTGTCTGAATCGGAAACTGAATGACATGAAAATGAACACATTTGCCAGAATACTTGATACTAGCAGTGGTTCTCTTCCTTTGATTATGCTTTCTTCATAGAAAAACTATCAGCATGTCAACTGAACCAGGTATCATTAAAACCAAGTGACTATGACAAATTTCTATGCAAAGTTCGCAAGTATTGACTTTGAAGTTTAACCATTACGCTACTTTTAGGCACACAAAGACGACACTATTCAGAGTTCAAGCTCGAACAATGGTTTATATTTTTACATGTAAAGTGTAAAGAGTTGTTTCTCAGATTCGACTGTTCTTTATCCCCAAACATGTCTCCGAAACATGATAAAGTACTTATGATCTCAATAAACAAACCTAGTTTGTGCTTATTAATACTGCCAAGAAAAATGTAACAAAATTTAATTTGAATTTATGTAAAAAAAATGTCGTCCCTGGTGTCTCAAAGAAAGTATTAAGCGATCACCTGTAGCACAGGCAATCAAAAAAGACTTTAAAATACATGTAACTTTAACCCATTCAAGCCAATCTAACAAAAAAGGTTCCTCCTAAAGAAGATGAAGAAGATGTGCCTGACCCCCTTTGTCTTATACCTCACAAAAATAAATCAGACGTGTTTCCGTTCTGAATTTAGTATTTACCGTACACTCTCTTCTGTCTGAAAACTTAAAATTGTTCTAATCAAATAATATTATAAGTTATTTCTATTCAGATAATATCAACAATTGTTTTGAAAGTTGTAAAATTACATCAGTAAGAAAAGAAATCTTATTGACTTCAAAATCTGAACCTTCCGGGCCGACTATGCACCCGAAGACACTCCTGGTTCGAAAACGTCAAAATATTATCATAAATATGTATTTTTAAATAAATCAAGAACATTTTATTAAAATTACGTCCAAAATGGTGAAAAGAACTGGAGAACATGTATGTATTTTTATCCAAGGATAGTACCTACAGCGGATAAGTAATTTAACTGTCGCATCTAACATTTCCTTGTGTTTTTCATAACAAAAGCACAATTCGGCGTATGTATAAGGACATTAAATGTGACCAAAATCCTTATTCCAATACATTACCTGATGCCAAAAAATAAACAAAGAAGGTTTGCGACGCCTATCAATGCTTTTCTTGTAATACTACTCACAAACATATGGCTGTTTAATACACGACTTACGCACTACCAACTATACCATGTTAGCAATGATCATCCGCAATTAAGTAAATTGGTTGAACGTACGCGACTTCTTTTTTTATTCATATGTATCTAAGAGACTCAAAAAACTAATACAAATGTATTTCTTTCATTGGTATCCATTTTACTTGACCTGAGACAAAATTTGACGTAGGAGAAACCAATTCCATGAGAAGTGAACGTGACTATCAAATTTCAATTGCGCACAGACTACAGTATTACAGTTTATGTTAGTTGCCGCCATATTTCTTACATAAAAGCATAAAGTTTGATGTTGAACTCGATGTTGCATGCTTGAATTATATATACAAGCCACGTTTTGCATTTACCGAAAATTCCTAGCATCATCTCTCTTTGAAACGATTTTATTGACAAATGAGAATGTTTCCAATGAGTGTTTCAGAATAAAAAGTAATTTACGTAACTAGAAGTCTGTGATGCAGACGAATAAATACGAAATTGAAAAATTAGCATGTCGTGATATTACTTATATTGACTGGTGTAGAACTAGATTGTGAGCTACTAATGAAAAAAACGGTTTCATAATAGTAGCTTATAGATAACCCAATCTGGGAATAGAATCTGCGAGTGTTATAAAAGAATCTATAATTGCGACAATTTCTGATATATTGGCATCTAAAAACAGAAAAGAAAATGTTTTCTGTCATGAAAACTCTTCAGAAGATAACACACTGTGTTGATCAATGTTTGTCTCAGTTTTAATGGGTTAACTTAACACCATCCAGACCAATTTCAAACACAAAAATAAGACCAAAAACTTATTGATTTTTAGTTCAAAAATGGTTTTATTATTAAAAAGTAAAGTTTAGAGTTTGCTGTTAGTCATGCTGAATGCTCCGATCTGAGAACTTTGTAATACTCGTGATATAACACATTTACCTGACGTTTACCTGACAGAAAACGGTGATAGATAGAAACGGTCATGACTTTAATACAAGATTAATATGGACTAAAATTATACGTACTGTACAAGAAAGAGTGGTAATGATCCAATCATATCTGCAATGTAGGCTCAAAGATATGTGCACAACATTACCGTACCAAGTACCAGAGTTGTTAAAAGCGAGATAAATGAGGTATCGATTGTAGGACCTTTGTCTTTAGGGAGATATCTGAAATTTTCCTTGGTGATTGTTGTGCCAAGCGTTTTCAACGGATCAAATACTTCTTGTGTATATGTAGGAATATGTGTATTCTTCCGGTAATTATTTTCTTCTATAATAGCTTCAGAAAAAGTACGTATATATGTAAAGAATAAAAAACGAACCTGAATGAATAGTTATGTATCATATCTAAATATTTTTGTGAAGGTGACAAACTGTATATAAATATTCATTCAGGTTCGCTTTTCATTCTTTACATGCATACGTCCTTTTCTGAAGCTATTATAAAAGAAAATAATTACCGGAAGAAGTTTCGTGCTAAGTTATACACATTCCTACTTAGTCTGGTTACCTGTCGTAGTTAACGTTGTAAACCGCAATAGTCAGTTCCTATATATACAAGAGCCATGTTTGACATGGCCATCCCCCCGCCGAGTGCTCTTTCTATGACCAAGAAATTTGAGGTGTGAGGAATGGATATGGTAAAGGTTCTAATTTAATAAGATATTAGTAAGTATAACGTGTTGAGGGTTGTTCACCTGTACTTTTTCTGTGTTAATGTCGCATTTCTACGCTATTACTCTTAAATTGTTTGCTTTGCACAAACGTTTTATGCGAAAAATCAATAAAGGGAGATCACTCAAAACTAGGGTAAGTTTGAGTTATGGTTCTTGGACACTGCACTGCATCTTAATGTCCTGTATGACTGTATGCAATTTAAATCAATTCAGTTCAGTACTTAAGGAGCTATGGCCCTCACAATGAAAAGTAATGAAGGGAGATAATTCAAAAATAGGACAAGCTAGAGTTAAGGTCCTTGTACACTGCACTTTCTCTCAATGTCCTCTGTCTGTGTGAAAAGTTTAAATAAATTCCCTTCCATAGTAATGCTTCAGACAAAAGTGCGACGGTCGGACGCACGGACGGCGCGCAATACCATTATTCCCTCCGCCTTGACAGGGGTATAAAAATCCTGCTGACATAATAGTATACAGACTAAATATCCGATATATCAATGAATATCTTCCACGTACAAAAATACGGCTACATTTCCTGTTGTTTATTCCTCGCTATAGTTTATTGGTCAATCAAAGATTAATAGGAATTTACGATGGGCTTGTATTGACAAATCACATACTGCAAGGTTTTTTTTATGATCAACTCCTACATAAAAAATACCCCAAATGAACGTACAAACGCCACCATTATTGAGCTTTGCCTGACCCGCACGGTATGGGTAGGGGCAGGTAACATCAGACTAATTCCTGCTCACTTACTTCCTCGTACATATGGAGCCAGGGAAGAGAGGACAAGAGAGACAGACGACAATCTTGACAATCTAATAAAGAATATTATCTCTTAGGTGTTACGGATTTATGAAATTTCTATTTATGCAGATAAAATTCAAACCAAAAATGATGGAAGGCATTAAATTAAAATGCTGATATAATTTGCAACTAATCTGATACACCAGAGGATATTTGGAAGAATAAACTACAATTAAACAGAAAAGCGAGAGCGTTTATCTTTATAATTCTTTGAATAAATCGGTAAAATATGTATCACATCCCTTGAGAATATGCAAAAACCAGGAAGGAAACAACAGCAATAAAGTCAAGCATATATACGTAATGTTTCTTACAAAAATTAATGCATATAAAACGGTGAAGCTTTCGAGTTATACACCTAAGGAATTCTCCTTGGAATTATGTAACATGCTGAAGAAACAAACATAAATGAAATACATCAATTCAAAAATAGTGCTGACATGAACTGCTGATATTTCCATTTTATAATATTTAACTTAAATGATCTTGAGAACATTGTAACAAGTACCGAGAATCAACTACAAGTACATTTAATTTTAATTCATTAATTGGATAAAATATGTTACTTGAGACATAATTGTAAAATGCCAAAAATAGA
Organism: Saxidomus purpurata; assembly: GCA_022818135.1. Classification (NCBI taxonomy): domain Eukaryota; kingdom Metazoa; phylum Mollusca; class Bivalvia; order Venerida; family Veneridae; genus Saxidomus; species Saxidomus purpurata. Next base: position 47,874,415 of record JAFMSR010000005.1, read on the forward strand.
TGTTTTGTAAATCTGTTGAGTTAATAAAATATTGTTTATACAAATTGCTGACCATTTCGATCATTTTATCGAGAAAAACTCGTGACAAACAAAACTCTTCACTGGTCATTTAACTGTTCAGCAAAAAGTCTTTATAGCAGTCGGAATTTAAGATAACAGAAATCAATTCTCAAAATGCCTATTTATTTTTCGTTGATTAAACGTTTATTGTTCCCACCACACACATAAATTTCTTTGAAACTCTATGAAAATCATGACAAATATGTGAAGCTTACAAGATTCATTTTACTGCATATATATATTAATAATTGAAGAGCAAAATGTAAAATAATGAGCTACAGTCTGCAGATTGAAGACGTTTCAGTTTCATCTCAAACTATCGAAACTTTGGGTTTGTATCAATTTTAAGCAGTTTAAGAGAATGTAGCCGTTAAATACGTTAAGTCTCACTCACGTGTTCATTACCATTCGTTTATCTATTATACACACAAGACAAATTTTGATGCAAAGCATCAAAGGCGCTGCGCATGTTTTTGAAACATGATTTAAAGGAAAGGAAAATAAAGGAATCAGAGTCATTTTAGAATATCAGTAAACAACCTATCAACGGGAAAAAACAAATACTTATGTTATATGTAAATGTTATCATAATAGTAAACACCACTTTACTACAGTTTAACCAAAAAATGAACGAATCATAAAACAACCTTCCGCATAATGGTACGATGACGCCCATTAAACAAGGCTACAGCTCGTGGTCAGTAGACGCTTTTCGACGCAGACGAAACCCACGTGATTAATTTTGTCTTTACTATTGGTCAGTTGTTAGCGATGCTTTACATAACTTTCATTGAGACCCCATGCCCCTCCCCTCGCATAGTTAGGTGAACGGTCTTATTTATAATGCCTACATTTTACTTTAGTATGTAGTAATTAAAATGGGTTTTCATTATTATTCACGTTGACAACATATGTATTTAAACTTCAAAATGTTTAGAGATAGCAAAACAACTATCGAGACGTTTTTTCTGAACTTTGATGAATCTGGCCGTAGGGTCCGTAAACAAAGCAATAAAAAACCGTAACCTTCAAGTTTGTGGAAAAGTTATTAAATATCCTATGAATATGTCAAACGGTTTGAATTAACGGTCGAAGACGTATGCATCTGGTATAGTATTGTTTGTAATCAGTTAATACTATTTATTTATTCTTATAGGAGTTTGTTCAAACATAATACATAGTTTTTAATTGCAATAATAATGTTGGCTACTCCCTATTCGATTATGCAACCCCATGGTACAAAATTAAAACCTATTCAATACTGACGCTGTGCTTCCGCACAGCGCCAATAATGCTAGAAGATATAAAAAGATAGCCAATATAGCTATTTATCGCTCACCTGGCTACCATTGGCTAAATTACAACAATAAAAGGTCAACATTCGCATTACAGGAAGAGTCATCTTTGACCTGGGGGTCACGATTTGAGCCATATTCGCAGAGGTCCTCTTCAAAATGCTACATTCCAAATATATAAGCTCTGGGCCTTGTGGTTTAAGACCAAAATATTTTTTAAGTCTGTATGAAATCAAGTGACCCCCATATTTGGTTAATTCTGACACGGGAGTCATGACGGGGTCTTTTAAGTGGTTTACTAGACAATTTTACATATTAAATATCTAAGAAGGCATTATGGTTTCATACAAGAAGACTTTGAAAGAGTTCCTATGAAATCTATGTAAAGTAAAGTGACTCCGGGCAGGGTCATTTTTTGACCAAGGGTCAAGGTTTAAAAAGCATTGATAGAGGTCCGCAAGACAATGCCACACGCCAAATATCTAAGGTCTCGGCCATGTGGTTTCAGAGAAGAAGATTTTTAAAGTTTACCCTCACATGATAAGCCTATCTTAAATCAGGTGATCTCCGGGTGGGGCCAGTTTTGACGCAGGGGATATGACTTGAACCATCTTGGTTGAGGTCAACTAGGCAATGCCACATGTCAAATGTCTAAGCTCTAGGCCTTGTTGTTTTTAGAAAAGAAGATTTTTAAAGATTTCACAAAGAATTCTTTGAAAAATCAACTGAGCCTCAGGGCGGGGTCAATAATGATCCGGGGTCATGATTTGAAAAATCTTGTTACAGATCCACAAGGCAATAGTAATTGCTAAATAGCTAAGCTATAGGCCTTGTCGTTTTAGAGTAGAAGATTTTTTATAAAACCATATAAAAAAAAAAAATCCCCCCGGGGGGCAAATTTTTAACCAAAAAAAAAAAAGGGGGAAAAGGAAAAAAAAAAAAATAAAAAAAAAAAAAAAAAAACCAAAAAAAAAAAAAAAAAAACCAAAAAAACCCCCCCCCCCCCCCCCAAAAAAAAAAAAAAAAAAAAAAAAAAATTAATTAAAATAAAAAAAAAAAAAAAAAAAAAAAAAAAAAAAAAAAAAAAAAAGTTGAATGAAAGAACATCCCTGTCAAGTTTCATCAACACGGGCTTAGTAGTTTCAGAGTAGATGTCGTTAAAAGGAAATGGTGGACGGACATACGACGTTGAGTGATCCCAATAGCTCACCCTGGCACTTTGCCATAATGAAGCCATGAGCTCTCTCCTGCTCATAATGTATCATTGAAATATATTTCGTTTTCTTACAGAATTACACAATCGCTCACACAATATGCAAAATTAACAAAATCAAAGACTTCCTTCACATTTTATCCAGTTTTTCGAAACGAATGTGACATTTAGGCGACAGTGAATCATTTTCGTGTCTGAACTGTTTCCTCGTCAAACATCAAAACATTGTAAAAAAAAACTTTTTGTGTCAATGTTTCATATAATTATAATAAAACTTTAACAGAAGGTTCCTTTCACTGTAAACATGATCTGTATACACATCAAATCATCTAAAATTTAAAGACCCATGTCTGCGTCAACTGTTGTCAGAAGTTTAGTGTGCACATGACTCTAGCAAAAAGTATAATACACTTCTTTTTAATTACCATTCATTAACAAAATTTCAATCGTCGGCAAAAAAGTTTGGTGCTTTGATCTAATTATTTTAAGCCTGTTGTAGCACTATCTATAGTTTAACTCAAGGTGATCTTAAGCGTTCAAGTTTTTCAACCAATATTGACATAATTATTCACTACAGGCGACTATCTTATCTAATGATGTGGTATTAAGCACCAAATCACAACGACAACCTATGTTGTGCCCGGAATTCGAACAGCCCTTGGTTCACTACAATCAGCTTCACACCCACCATCCGTCACTACATACTGAGCTTCCTGAGCGTGGTATATCAGTACTTGCTTACACTGAGCGTGATATATCAGTACTTGCTTACACTGACACTGAGCGTGATATATCAGTATTTGCTTACACTGAGCGTAATATATCAGTATTTGCTTACATCGTTAAACACCTTGTTTAGTGAAGTACAGTCAAAAATACTAAAAGCAGCAGAAAATCTAAGAAACATATCACATGGCAGAAAGGACACTGACATCAAAATAAATGAAGATTTATTTAAACCAAGTTACAAATACAAGGTGATGTCACCAACATCAGAACGAAGAAGCCACTGCCCTTGATGGTATCAACACTTCTGATGTATGTTATTTCTAACATTTCAAATGATTACGGAAGTTTTAAAGCCACGTCAAGGGGAAGAATAATAACAGATTTTGACACAAAATAAAAGGAGACATTTTGCACAGTCAGAAATTTTGATTCTCGTATGATTCATACTAGAAAAAATTTATTCAATGGTTAAAAAATAAAGAGAAAAATTATCTATTATACATGGTCACACTTTTAGCATTCTTTATTTCTAAAACAGAATCCATAGCTAAATTTGAGTTCAATGAAGAATATGTTTGTATTAGATGTTTAAAGACAATGATCTTGAAAAGAAATGGTTTTTGTTTTTATTGGTTCCCTTTACAGGGGGTTGGACGTAAACGATGTATCTCGGGGCTTTAAGCGAGAATTTGATGTAGTTCTGGTCAAAATGGCGGAAATTTAATGTTTATTTTGGGAGATGGATAAGAAAATTGGTAGGAAATGTTTTTTTTATTTGATCGAACTGTTATCTGCCCTTTTGTATAGCCACATGTAATGTATGAAATCGTCACACCCGTTTTGGATCGTGGACATACAATTAAAAAAGTTATTGAAGGGATAAATTGGTCGGTAGTGTTTATGTTTGAATTTTCCGCCGTTTTCTCCCACGTTTGGGCGATTCAGACCGCTTTACTCGAGCTTATTTGAATGCATTTCGTATAAACATGATGCCATCTATTGTTATTTATTGTGTGCACGTTTCCAAGAGGAACTATCGCCGTTTTTTAATCTTTAAACCGATTTCAATGTATCTCGGGTCGTTTTAAGACGATTTGATGTATCACCGGGTTCCAAAAGCAACTGTAAAGGTAAACATGTGTAAATTGTGTCAAAAATGAATTTTTGAATCATACAACATTCAGCTTTAAATTTCAGCTGCCACAATGCCTGTAACTAAGGGATTTCTGTTTAAAATGCACGAATAGATACAAAGATTAGCTACATATAGATCTATTAATTTTGTTTCTTCAGCATTACATGTTGACAGCAAATGTTTGTTGGTTCAGTTTAATACCATTCGATTTTGTGTTATTTAATTCCATGGTCGACGAAACAAGTGCGGGCAGCAGCCGCACTGGTTCGCATTTCACATGGTACATCACCATGCTGTCCGTTGGTTTACCGTTTACAGTTGCTTTTGGAACCCGGTGATACATCGATGGTCTTAAAACGACCCGAGATACATCGAAATCGGTTTAAAGTTTAAAAATCGGCGATAGTTCGTCTTGGAAACGTGCCACATAAATAACAATGGATGGCTCTGTTTATACGAAATGCATTCAAATAAGCTCGAGTAAAGCGGTCTGAATCGCCCAACGTGGGAGAAAACGGCGGAAAATTCAAACATAAACACTACCGACCAATTTTCCCTTCAATACTTTTTTATTGTATGTCCACGACCAAAACGGGGTGACGATTTCAATATACAGTGGCTAAGAAAGGGCAGATACGTTCGATCAATTAAAAAACTTTCCTTCCAATTTTCTTATCCATCTCCCAAAATAACATTAATTTCCGCCTTTTCCAACACTCATTCTCCTTAACCCCGACTCGTTTCCACCCCCTTTACAATGATGCAATGTGAAAAGTGAACGTGTCTGGGAGCTAAATTTACATGTCTAGACTGCAAGTAATTAATGAAGAATAAAAAGCAATTACAGCATGAATCAAAGGACAAGTCAAGAGTCAAAATATTATTCATATTCATACATTGAAATAAGGCATACTGTTTCTTATTTTGAAACTTATGAATAGTGAGCACTTTATCATTGCAATCAATGGAGAAAGTAATCTCCAATTTCAGGGAACAGATCCCTTTCGAATTCTTAACAAAGGCCCTAAACATCTTATAAAGCCTTGTCAATTATCATTTTGTCTGTGCAATGAACTTGGTAAAAGTGAATGTTTTAACTAAATTAATCAGTGAAATAAAAGTAGCTCCAAATGAAACTAAAGAAAAGAAAAGAAAAAAGTTTGAAAGTTGCCAAACTAACGATTACTCACAGTAAAGATTTCTAAATAGTTATAGTTTGCTCAGACAGAATTAATGAATTTGCTGACAGAATAATCTAAAACAATGTAACATGAAGAGTTACCAGAAAACGTTTATTATTTTTACAGTATCGTTGAAAAATTACAGCGCTATATCAAAGTGATAGTAGCCTTCAAAGTGACCAATATAATTTAGAAATAGACATTTAGCACCGACTTAAACTCTTAGAAAAATGAACATTACGAAAAGTCATATATAGTTGAATACAGCAAAATCTTTTTAATTATCCCAGTCATTATTTAATAATTTAATAATGCACCTACTTTTTACGTTTGTCTTCATTTCTGCCTGACAGTAAGAGAAATGGCTCAGTATATTCTACACTTAACAAAACAGCTAAGTACTGCATCTTCATTAAGCGGCGTAAATTAAACAGAAAAAAGGGGTTTGCACATTTTACATTTGAGATTATTTGCATCCCGATGAACAACAGAAAAAAAACATATTCAATGTTGTTTTGGCAAATGTCAAGGCGCTTACTCAGGTTTTTGCAAAATGCAAAACATGCATCTTCGTGAAAGATATGTAATTGTCGAGAACATTAACCATATCTTTTCAATTGAATGTAACTGCTTAAACCCCTTAGTTTTAAACCCCTTTTTTTAAACCCTTTAGTTTTAAAACATGTAAACTTATTTACTCATGATATAACAGAGCTTTAGATCTCAATATTTCAAATTACCTCCCTTTCAAATATTTTTTTTGATGAAAATGATGATATAAAAACGTTGATGTAATAATGTGTTGTTGTTGAACTTTCCATTCTCCCTTTCAAATGAAATAAGAGTGGTTTTCAAAAATCAATAAAACTGACTACAGAAAACAAAATGTAATTGTTTTTCTTGAATTACATTACTTAACAATTGTGTAATCGTTAACGTATGAAAAATGTCAAATATATTTGATTTTAAGAGCATTTTCGGGTTTTAATCACATTAATGGTAATTTTTCTGTATTATCGGTGTACTAAGCATGTTTTGTTTAGTGTATTTCTTACATGCTTTCAAACCATACATCTTTCTTGACCATGATCTCAAGGGTAATACAATTTTAAGAACACGTATTTTCGATATGAAACGCAACATTTTGAAAAAAGACGTTCAATTTTGCTGCTAGACATCTTACTTTATAACATTAGTGCTTCAAATTATTGTTACAGCCAAAGCTAATATGGGCTTTCAAATCAAATTATCAAACAGTGATACTATCTAAATGTCTAAAAGTATTTCGGGCATTTTTAAAATTCTCGTCGAACATTAAATAGGAAATAATACAGCTTCTTGCATACCTGATCCGGTGTATCCGTAGTTTTGACTAGTGAAAATCTCATATTATATCCCCCATGTAATATGACTCTCCTGAATTACTTGTTACGTAACGTTATAAACATTGTGACGTCACTTCCCCAAACAAAGCATCTAAATATCGTTTGTTTGCATTTAGAAATCTGCAAGACGGTATGTGAGAAAAAGTTTCTTTCATGAGACATTCGGTTCAGATGGAAATATCCGTTACTTCGGGTAACTGTTTTACGGGAACTCGGCACCCATCTGAACATCGTGCTCATGACAGAAACTATTATTTTTTTGTTTGAATTTGTTTAGACGACCCGTTTCAGTACAAAATTGGTTAAATATACATAAACATTATTCCTGTGCTACATTGTATTCAGTTGCCACAAGCACCCCACGTAGAGGTTGATAAAAAAGTTAAATTATACAGTTGTGATGTACTTTTAAATGTTTGTATGTCAATATAGCATTTGCAGGCGTAAAGCATCAGCTTATGTTTTATTTGTTTGTAATAATTTTTGTAAAAAAATTATAATGTATTTCAGATTGCACTGTGATTTCTACTGAAACACTTCATCTGTAGGCACGCTAGCACACTCCTATGATGTTTATATACCTAACCAAGTTATTCACATAAATATACATTAAACAATATTTCGAAAATTCTGTATTTTCAGAATGTAAGATATTGCACATTAATCTTTCATATTGAGCATTGCATTGTAATAAAATATAATGAATCTTGGCTAATCACTGGCAATTATTTCTTAAACGACGTTGTTTTCGAATAAATTGGAATATTGTTGAATTACCAAGTGATTTGATTGAACAAATGTGACTTTTATAGCTTTTGATCTATTTGATAAACCAATGTTTATTTCATCGGCATCTCTTTTCCTTGGCTCGGGAATAATCAGCTGTATCATAAGTGGACCACAGAGAAAAAAAGCTTTACAAAATTATTATATTGTATCTTATATTGTTTGCAGAAAATATATACAAGTCATGTACAACTGCCTGTTATATAAAAGCAATCTTTTTATTTATGTAACCTGCTTTGATTGCATCCTTACATGAGCCACAATTTGCATTCACTGACTCAATCTATACAGCATCACCTTTCTGTGCGACCATTTTATCCATAAAGCAAAATTAGTTCCAATGAATAAGTAATTTGTTTAACTAGCAAACGGAGAGATTTGAACTAGAAACAAATGAGCATGTCGTTATATTACTTATATCAGTTTAGTTGAGTGTCAGTTTATATTATGATTTACAGATACAAGGACAGCTTCGTACTGTCAGCTTACAGATAGCACAATCCGAGGATGAAGTCTGCGACCTTTTCAAAAGATGCAGACAACGGAATTGATAATAATGGTATCGATCAATGTAATTTCTGGCACTGAAGAAAATAAAGACGAGAAGCGTGTCACTTACCATTAGAAACCTTTGATAGATAAACATTTGGATGTTTATTGAAAGCCTCGAGTTTAATGAGAAGTTTTATTATGGTGTTTTTAAGCAACATTGAATGCTTTTTCAGTACAGTCTTTTAGTGTTTAGTTGCATAAACGTTTACAATAGTGAGCACTATAACGTTGTAAATTATTGTTAATATTAGTAATAATGTTTATCTGACATAGATACAATGTACATGAGACAGACATGTTGTATCTGTCACTCAATTGCAGTATTTCATTTGACGTAAGCACTGATGGACATGGTCAGTCAAACTAGGTTTAAAGGAAATTAAATAGAGCTACAAATTTACGGACTTAACATGAAAGTGTTGTCTCTGTTGACTCTGACCAATGAGGAGCAAGGCTCCAATATATTACAACAGTTTGAGTCAAAGATCACACTGCAAATGTCGAGATAGACCGAGAACACAAAGCAGAAAAGTGTCAAAAGAAGTTGGAAGTATTCAACAAAAGTAGAAGACTGTTAAAGATTAGTTGTAGAATATAAAACACCAGTCAGTGAAGGCAAAAAGATTTAAGCAAACATACCTTAGCAAATATTCAGACAATGTGCAAACAAAACTTTTTCATCGTCTGCAACGATATGAATGATTTCAAGAACAATGTATTAGAAATTATATGTATACTTTACGAGTTTGTGATTATTAGATCTTTTCACAGTGTAACGAGTCTTCTTCATTTATATTAAATATTTAATCTGTATTGAGGAGTGAATCAAAGCAGAGTGCGAACTGTATGAAAGGAGCATCATTTTCGCTCTGATCAATTTTGTGTACACACTATTTATAACGTTATGGCAAGAAATCATAAAGATTTTCAAATAATTTAATCTCAAATCACCCATTCAAATATCGTTCATCCTTTGTCTTAGCTTAGCATGTTTATTATCCTAATTTTTACGATATTTTTATAGCAAACAGTCAATAACTTGTTTTAAAACAGAAAATAGTAATAGGTTGTATCCGAAGTTACCGCCCGAAAAGGAACGGAACGGTCACACATAAACCCTCAAAGAAACAAAAGCAATGGCTTCCGCTAGAGTAGTCTATTGACACTGGAGCTTTACCTATATAAGAATGAAAGATTGTCAAGGAACGTGTTCTTCTAATGTAGCCTCAAAATAGCATTTTTAAATGAAACACCGATTGGTTTACAGCAACAACGAAGCTTTAACAAAACCTTCCCTCTGGGGGCACAATAGTCCTACAAACATAACAATTACATCCGACATCGTCTTGATAAAAGTCTATAAAAAGTCTATTCAAAGCTTTGATAATAATTAATAAAAGTACATGTTGTAATTCCATTTCTCCATACAGTTTCATCATCTAAAAGCAAATATGAATTCTCAAAACCATTATTAATCCCCACAGAGATTATTCTTGTTGATTAAGCATTAATTTGTTTCTACCACACACATCGAAAATATTACAAAATTTATGAAAACCATTACACGTATGTGCATTATAGGGATTTATTTCATAATAAAATACTTTATGAGCAGAATGGTAATTGATCAAGCAAAGCCAGGAAATACAGACTGCTCTCAAATAGTCGGCATCTTCGTATAAGGATTGCTGGTTTGAAGTTTAATATTTCCAACACAGATTTAAACATGGATTTCGGTACTCACATAAGATATAGCAGGTCCAAACATCATTTTAGCCATCTTTTAAAACGAAATTGTCATGAAAATGACCTATATTTAAAAGAGGCGTGGCAGCTGACTGCCAATGACAGGATCTTAGTTTTTGACTTGATTTAGCTAAGACCAAATTTCATAATGACATTAACATATGTAACCAGATGATTTCTGTTTTAATCAAGTAAGTACTTACACATTTATGGTTTTTTTACCAAATGAAGTAATTTCCTCTCCGTTACCAAAATTTGAAGTAATGACACGTGTTTGACTTTGCAATGCAATTTTAGATCGTACTTAGATTTTATTCATTATTTATATTTATCTTAAAGACAGACTTTTGCTTGATTTGATACAGTGATCACGTTTTTCTCTCATGATCCAGATAAAATGTGACATTTTAGATATTAAAATAATGAGATGAAATCTTATTAATCACTTTAAGACTTTATATGTACGTGTAGAGTAGTGATAGAGCTGTTCTCTAGTTTCTCTAAATCAAATTGTTGCTTCTTCATGAAAAAGCCTTGCAACACAGCGTGTCTTAATTTCCGGGTAAAAAAGATATGATAATAATGCGCAATATTCATAGCATGTACTTCCGGTTGAAAAAGCAATGTTATACATGTTTTCTGTACACATTACGGTCAGTTTCACCGATAAGACCTCTTTGTTAAGTAAAATAAAAGTTGGAAATAATGTTCATCCAAAGTGATCACGGGACTTCAAATACGCCATATTATTTCGTGTTTAAAACGCAGATCTCTAGGACAGATGATGATAAGTGACTCGCCCAATATGTCCATATATTTATCAAATATATTGGAAATTGGTGAAAAACATTAATTACGGACGGTAGTTAAGCGATTGCAGTGAATAAACTCTTCACGCAGTACATACGGTAAGAAAAGAGAAGTACTAAAACTGGGGATAATACATTTTATAATAAAACATGTAGAAGGCTGAGAAGCTGGTAATTGAATTTAGAAAGTGGATGGTATTAAATGAAGAAAAACAACGTGAATGAGGAGCTGATAGAAAGATAAAACAGACAAAGCGAAAACAATACAATTTCATCGTCTGTGACGGCATGTGTCAACTCTCTGAACAGTAAATCTGGAAATGTCTGACTACTTTACGACAATATCTGCTTACTTTACGACAAATTTGTGCCGGTGATTAACAGCCTATGACAACGGACTTAGTTAGCGAGTCTTCCAAATTGCCATTTCAATTATTAACAGTCGATTAAATGCTGAGACAACTTTGTATTGCATTATATTTCGTATGGTTTGGCCAATACTGTATGTTTCATTGGAATTCATGTATAATGCGAACCTGATGTGTGAATACTATTCTCTAATATTGTATAATAGTACATTTGTTCGGTTGTGCTCCTACCTGACAACGACAGTGTTCAAGATATAAGTTTAACTCACGAATATAAGTAAAATTGAGTAAGAAAAACGTTGTAGATTGTTATATCCTAATCATACTTGACACCGTTTTACTAGCTGCAGTCGTCCAAAATTTCAGATAGATAATGGTGCCTATGTGTCTCAGTGTTTAAATCATGTGACAAGGAGTACCAAGGTCAGCTTTTAGGACCCTGCTTTGTATGTCGTCATATGTCTCTGTACACGAAATCTCCATTGAAAACCCTTGGCCAATCTTGGTGTAACTTCGCAAGGGTGTTCCTTGCATGAATCTTTGTCACAAGGTTGTTCGAAAAATTCCATTCTATTCAGAAATGCAGTTGCTATACACGTTAAAATCTTCCTCAATAAAACCACAAGACTGAGAGCTTAGAAAACTAATGTGTGGCATTGTTTAGAAGACCTCCGTTCAAATCATGCTCCATGGCTAAAAATTAGTGCCGCCATAGGGCTCAATAGCTTGTTTTATACAAACTAATATTAGGAAATACTTTAAATTTAACTTTAAAATCGCCTTGCCAAAAACTGATAGGCTCAGACCTTAGATAGTAAGTATGTAGTATTGACTAGTGCATTGTCCATGTATCACATGCTAAGACAGAAATAAGGAACTTTAAAAATATTCTAAAGTTGTCTTCTTCCAAGATTGTTTACTTATACCCTGTGTCAAAATTGGACCCACCCGAGGGGTCATTGCTTTACATAGACCTCTGACGCAAAAGTTTCGAAAATCTTCTCCATAACTGCATTGACCAGATCCTAGATATTTGATATTTGATATACAAATGTACAGCATTGTCTAGTGGTCCTCTTCAACAGCTGTTTTATCTATGCTATTGGTGACAAAATTGACATTTAGCCTTTTTGACCTACTTTCTTGTATTTGAAGCTACAATGATGAAATTTAGAAACACTAGAGCTGGTTGACATTGACCTGTTGTCCTAGTTATATAATTGGGGAAGCCATGAAGTCGTAGACTGCAAAATTTCAATATTTAACTTGATGACCTTGACTTTGACCTTTCGACTACACTTTTGTTTTTGAAGCTAAAGTCATGAAATTTAGACTATGTGAAGTTTTGTAAACTAGTTTGAATGTTTTGTTTTTTCGCACCTTTTTCAAAGGTTGTTAAGCTTTCGATTTAATGTGTTATACTTAAATTATTTTTTTAGTCTTATAAATGGAAAATACGTTAACGTTCGGAATATAGCATTACTGGACATTTCGTACAAAAGTCGAAATTTATAAGCACTATTTTAATGTTATGTAGAAAATGTATCCAACCTTTGTGCATGCTTTTACGTAATTCAGTCATACAATATGTATTTATTTGGAAGCTAAAGTTGACGAAGGAGAAACCTTATTACAAGGTTACAAGTTTATTTTCATTTAACTCAGTTCATGCAATACATGACAACATGAGCAAATACAAACATATTGAAACAGAGCGATGCATAGATCTATATAATATATATCTACGATACGGTGAACAACAGACACAATAATTAGACAAGGGACAACCAAAATGACATATAGTGAGAGGTTGTTAATGTGACTCAGACACTATTCATTGTGAAATCATTTCTATTTTATAATTACAGCTTTTAGGAAAATTGGAAAACAAAACATTTAAGCATCACAATATAATGATTATTTTTCTGTTTTCACAAAACAGATAATAATTAATTAAATATAGTTAATATTTCTTTCACAAACAAACAAAGTTTCCTGTATCTTGATTTCATATTTGGCTTTAAATTCATAATATGTTTAAATGATATAGTATTGGGATGTCTACGGAATTTAAGATCGATAAGTTGTCTTCTTTTTTCGGCCAGGGCTGAACATTCTAGTAAATAATGATATTCGTCGCCAGTACTACTTTCTACATTACATAGCGTGCATTTTCTTAAATGTAATTCTTTGCCATTCCAGCACCCGCTTTTAACCGGCAATTTATTATTTCTAGTTCTAAATTTGAGCATATACCTTAAAAATTTGTCAGGACATTTAAAAAGATAGTCTTCGAATTTAAATTCTTGTTTAATTTCTTGTCTACAGTACTATACCACTCATTTACAAATAGATCTAAAAGTTTTTGTTTGACAGTAGCTACAAGCCATTTCGAATTTGTGAATTCATGATTATTCCATATATTTGCCAAACCGCATTTGTTGGAAATATTTTTCACATAAGTAATCCATGCGAAACGACCCCGACCTATATTTGGGGAGTGTTCATAGTTACTAAAAAGATAACAGTACATAGTACATGACAGTTTAGTAGTTCTTGGTTCTAAAAGCTTACACCAATATGAAATTATACGTGTTTCAATATCAATATGTATTGGCTTTACACCAGTTTCACCGTATACAATACAGCTTGGAGTGCTAGATTTAATTCCTAGTATGTATTTGAGAAATTTTAATTGAACTTTTTCTATAATAAAGTTATTTGAATACATTTATTATTGAATAGAGAATGTAAGGATTAATTCAAAATCCATGATTTGACTATGAATAAATGCGTTTACACGTACATGCGAAATCTGACTTCATACTTCTTTTAAAAGATTTTACTGACGAATGGGAATAACTCCGATGAATATTTCGGAAATCATTAACCTAATAAGTATTTTGTGATGCATGTTACGTAATGTGAAATCGAAAAATTAGCATGTCTTGATATTACTTTTATCTGCAAGTGTCAGACTATATTGTTATCTACTGATACACAGACATTTTCATATTGGCAGCTTTTAGATAACGGCACCCGAGGATGAAATCTGTGGCCTTTCCAAAAGATCTATAAAGTTAATGAATTACGGTGTCAGAACATGTCATTTTGTGAAAAGGGAAAACGAAAATGCATTTTAACATTTAAAAAAAAAGGAATTACATCAGAATCAGACCGAATTGTATGTTTCATTAACAGTTTTCCTGAAAGAAGTGTGGCTGTATTGCCATTGACAAAACAACATTATGTGCATGCAGCAAACCAATTTTACAAACTAGATTTTTTTATAACAGGATTTATAGTCACTATAGTAAAACAATTAAATATGAAAAACAATTTAAGTTATGAGTTATATGTTAAGGACCTTGCAGATATTGAAAGAAGTGTATGACTTCAATCAGTGTAATTTAATAATCAATGAAGAGATGTCGTACTAGCTCTTGATAGAATACATGAAATATTTCAGAATATTAAAGCTCAATTTCCCTTTCTGAAAAGAGTATTTCCATTTTTACCAATTATTTCAAATAACAGAATACGCGTACATGTTTTCTTCAAATAAATTGTCGCCGTGACTGACATGTGTCTAGTTATAATAATATCAAAAGAAGAGTACGTTAAAAACAATAATAGTTGATTTACATTATAAACAGAAGATTCTGGTAGTTACTGCATGTTGTCTTGTGTCACAACATTGTCCGTGATCATCCTCCGTATGAAGCAGCGCGCCTATTTAATTCTATGATACGCAACCGCAAATAGATTTTGAGTCCAATCATAAGCACTGTTTCCGTACAATATTTTTTTCTCAAAATATGCCTACCCTGGTAATTTAGGACTCGCATGTTACCGATGCCATTCTTAAGTACTTAAAAACCCCTCTGAATTCTCTTTTAATTATAGTATTAAACGAGAGTGTGATATAGTATATTCACAATATGATTTGTTTCAAGTCAAACTCTGAAGTTGCTTAGATATAGGATTTTCATAGTTTTTAAGCCAACAGTTTTTTATAATGCCTTTTAATGCTGTTTTTAACAAAGTAGTGCAGCAACAATGCATTGACCAAGCCGAAATATATTTTGGCTCAGAAATAATTGAAAGCTAT
The DNA here is from genome assembly GCA_022818135.1 of Saxidomus purpurata. NCBI lineage: Eukaryota > Metazoa > Mollusca > Bivalvia > Venerida > Veneridae > Saxidomus > Saxidomus purpurata. Next base: position 47,889,785 of record JAFMSR010000005.1, read on the forward strand.
GATAAACATGAACCACTAAAAACCAGAAATCAACCAAGATGTCCAGTCTCCTATTTATGGATATTTTGTTTTAAAACAGTTAAATACCATGAATGCTAAGAACGTTACAGAAATGTGTCCGTTAAAATGTTAAAACTACAAAATGTATATGGTTAAGTTGCTGCCAATTAACTTTCTGAACTTGTTAACTGATCTTTTAATGAATGAATATTTCCAGACAGTGTGAACATGGCTCAAGTTGTACCCATTCACAAGAACAACAGTACATTCGACGAGGGAAACCACCGACTTGCCAGCTTTCTACCATCACAGATCTTTGAGAGAAGTATGGACATCCAGCTGCTAGAACATCTTGTCAATACTTAGTAATTTTGACCTGGGCAAAGATGTTGTAATGCAATGCGCTTGCATCCTCATGTACTACCCATTATCGTTTAAAAGATCACGGATTATCACGCTTACGTCATGAACTTGTGATGGAATCACTCAGTCGGCAGTACTTGATTTATATCAGTATATATTGTGTGCTTTAAATAGTGTTCGAAGACTCAGCTACTGAAATGATGTTAAGCAATCTATAGAATGACCTAACAATGGCACACACAATATGCATCAACCATGCTTAGACTCTCTAAACATGTAAAACTTGTAAATACGTATATTGAAAAATCTCCTCTGTTCTGCAATTTATTGCATGATCTTATTTGCCTTTGTAAATATTTTTGTCACTTGCATTAATTTTGTTCTATTGTATATGCATGTATATCTCCAAAAATTGAGGCAATAAAGATATATATATATATATATATATATATATATATATATATATATATATATATTTATTTATATTGTTTTTTCATTTAAATTGTTAAAGTAACAAGTTTATTTCTGAAAATTCCTTTAGACTTAAAAGCCCAAGAAGACCTGACTATAAAGATGTGATGGCGAATAGTGCCTTAACAAAACAATTATGATTTGGACGAAAAGTGCTAATACGAATAGTGATAGAAGGGAGATTATCTCTCGTGAGAATCAGAAAACACAACCAACAAGAAAAATAAACCCCCAAATATCAACTGACTATAATATTCCATTTGAATCTAGGCTCCGTTCAAAGATTATAATTCACTTAGAATACATTTGGCGTTGTTTCTGATAACAGTTCATGTCGAGGATTCTCTAGGGGGAATTCAATTGATTAAGCAAAGATTGATAAGCATGAAGTCTTAATTATAAATATGCATTATCAATACTAATGTAACTAATTCTAATGGTGCTTGCTCAACGTGTCTTCCTTATTTCGTGAAGATATCTGGCTGAAAATACTGGTTATGTTTAGTGATCGTGACCATGTAATCTTTAGATATCAATGCGTGCAGACTGTAATATTACAGTTTATTTCACTCGGTGCAGTCATATTTGCATTCATTCAAACAAGAAACTTAGAATTTTATGGCGATTTCATTTAAGCCTGCGCAATTTTCGGACGCACATTATAACCGTGTTGCTAATCAAATTGAGAAATCAAACAGCATTCCGGTATGTAATGATTATATTGACAAACGAGCATGTTCCAATAGATATTTTAAAAATATACGAAAGAAGTGCTTTGTGGTGCATATAAATCAATCTGAAATTGGAAAAACAATCAGGATGAGTTGGTATTTGCCTATACTAGCTTGTGTCAGACTGGATTCTAATCCAGTCACTTGAAGAAGGCTTTTTATCGGCAGCTTATAGATAAAGGGATCCAAGGATGAAATCTGCAACCTTTCCGTAGACCCAGACAACTGAGAAAGTAATGGTATCTACCCATGTAATTACTGACATTGAAAACTTCTTGAATAAAATTTTACTTGTTGTGGAAAGAAAAGGCCAGTCGGTAGAAACAAGACTGGCATTTATATTCAGTTCACATTTTATTGCAGTTCTCGCAAGAAAAATATGAGTCTTAAGAATGTGAATGTTCGGGTTTGTTTGGCATTTTAACACTGTCTGGTTAACATAATCTGAATCTGTAGACGGTTTCGAGTCGAATGATGAAAATCAGATAAGCAGGACTCCATATTTCTGGCTTTCACTGGTCCAAACTATCATTAAAGCTAATACTTTCCGTGCTCACTTACAATATATCAACAGTCCTAAAATGAATTCTAGTAATTTCAGTGCTTTCTTGCTAAATATCAATAACCCTTAAAATCCAGTCAATGTTTCCTATCAACAATTCTAAAATAAATACGTTTCCTTCCAACAACCAAATGAGTATTTTGGTAGTGTTTTCCTGACATTTACACCCTCTATTTAAGTAAAATCGTATCATTCATATGTATGCAATCGGAAATCCTCGGTAGATTCCGTTACCCTACATCCGAGGTGTTCCGAATGTGTATACAGATTGTTCCGCTGAAGATCCCTGGAATTAAAGGCCGTCAAGATCATAATCATAAATGAACAATCTCATTGTACATATAAATTAATCCAAGTCTACAAATCTTTCCGATCAAAGTACAATAATGTAGTTCTTTACAAACTTGAACGAACTAAATATAAGTATTAAAGGCAAATCTGCTCAAAAGGTAAAGCCAAAATATTTTCTCATGCCTAGTGGTAAATGTACAGTTTCATAGCTTTTGTCTATGTGGAGTCACCAACCTATCTTTGTAGTGTATAAATGATTGTAACTGATTTATATTCTCTATTCATTCATTACGCATAAAGTTGTCATCTTTATCAAATATTCATTACTATCATATTAAATTCTACAAGTTGACAATATCCAGTTTGCAAAAATCTGTTTCTAAAGTACAATAGTGAACAACAGTATTGATAACGTCTATCGGGCATATCTATTTCCTCTTTTTACACGATTTAGTTGTACCAAGCGATTTGATCGTGCGCCTGATTTCATCAATTGATAAAGGGATATCTAGCTCTTGAAACACAGAAGAGTTTTCATCAAAATCTGAGCTATTAGACTCTTTAAAAAATCTTGACAATCCTATTCTTCATGAAAAATTTAATGATTGTGATAGTCAACGATATCAGTATTTTCACTTTCATGTGAGCCCTTTTAATTTTCTAATAATATCGAAAATATTCTCGGTTTCTTACATATCATTTCTTTCTTTTTCATTACTAGCCTTCTTTTATCTACCATCTGTTTTTAAACTACAACAACGAGATTTGGACCATGTGTACAGTTTTGAAAACAGACTTTAGTATTTGACCTTTACTGTGGTCTTTGTTGTGAACAATTTGGGCCATTGGAAAAATAACCTCCTAAATTACTGTCTACCAAAATTTGATCCCCTCAGAAATGAGGCCCCGGTAAGACTGTGCTGTTTTTATGTAGAAAGTATTAAATTCTTGTTTATTTATTAACATGAATAAGACATATACCTTATATTACATATCTGAAACATAATTTGGAGACTTTGCATACTTATTGTGACATTTGCATTGGGGATAGCTCTTTGTGTGTGGTGCTGGACACACCCTTGTGTTATGAAAACTGAGTGAATTAATTTGAAAACTGGTCCATCCATGTAGAAGTACAGTGCAGACGGACGGATGTATTTTTGAGGCTATCCCTTTGATCTGTCTTCGATAGTTTCACCTCACAATTCAATTTTAACCCCACATTACAATCATTACAACCCCAAATGACCTCAGAATGGAATGCTAAGTTGCACACAAACTCTAGCTCTCTAATGTCCACTGGATTTGTGTGAGAGGCAGACGGACGGACGGAATCGTGCAAATCTATAGATCCTAAAGCGGTCTTTGACCAGAAGTGGACTAATAAAGACTAAATGGACTTTAAAAGCTAAATGGGCGTTCATAAGTTGATATTGTGTGAATTTGAATGAAGAATGTGTGGTGTGCATTGAAGCTAAGAGCATATTGGGCATGAAAACTTGCATCTCTTACAGTGTCAACAGAAGAAGTTATCATTTAAAGCTAAAACCTAATGATAGTCATTCAGGCAAGCCAGATACATAATGTAACAATTATGCATTTCATTCTCAGTCAAGACCGAAAGCGCTTTCCAGAAAATTGAATTTACTTATCTGTCTATTTTACGGCATATTTGTTCCTCGGTTAATATTCCATGGCAAATAGATTAAGAGTCACTGTAAACCGCTTTTATGACTCTCCTAAACTGCCATTTCAATTATTTACAGTCGATTGACTTCTGAAACCACTGTGTATAAAATTACCTTTCGGGTGATTAGAATTTCAGAGTGGTATGCTTATTAATTTGAATATTTGAATAAACCGGAAATTAGCATTGATTTCTATTGCATGTTTCAGAAAAAATATAAAAAAATACCAAATACTTGTTGGGGTTCTCTTGAGAAAATTGCATTTCCAATAAGGATATGTGTTCAGAGATCGCGATACGTAGTCGTTGTATTTCTTTTGACGTTAAATCACTATTGTAACAGGACAGTGCCATACATTGAGCCCCGGGCGAATTGGCTTCGTGGCACTTTGGACTAGGGTATCATACATTGAGCCCGGGCGAATTGCCTTCGTGGCACTTTGGACTAGGGTTTCATACATAGAGGCACGGGGCGATTGGCTGTGTGACACTTTGGATTAGGGTTTCATACATTGAGGCAAGGGGCGAATTGGCTGTGTGACACTTTGGACTAGGGTTTCATACATTGAGGCACGGGGCGAATTGGCTGTGTGACACTTTGGACTAGGGTTTCATACATTGAGGCACGGGGCGAATTGGCTGTGTGATACTTTGGACTAGGGTTTCATACGGTGAAGCCAGAAATATAAGTACAAATGTTGCAAGATATATAATTATACAGGCGATGAAGTTTTACTGAACAACTGAGGATGTTTTGCGATAAGTTCATTGCTATAATAGAATGCTAATATGTATTCGGAGAGGTCCACTACAGAATGCTACATTCCAAATATCTTAGCTCTTTGGTTTTAGACAAGAATACTTTTGAAACCCTATGTGAAATCAAGTGACCATGTCGGTTTGGGTTAATTTTGACACGGGATCATGATTTGAACAATCTTGGTAGAGGTTTACTAGGCAATGCTATATGCCAAATATCTAAGCTCAATGTCATATGGTGTCAGAGATCTTTAAAGATTCCTATTAAAATCCATGTAAGGTCAATTAACCTCCTGGGCAGGGCCAATTTCGACCCGGGATCATGATTTGAATCATTGCCTTGGTAGAGGCCTTTATGACATAAGGGCAAAACATTAATGTGATATCAGCAATCTGTGATACGATTCCCTCCTACACCGAATAATGTTGAAATGCAATTTTACCGTTTGGGTATAGGGCTATCCCTAGCTCAGATTTTGATGTGTCTAATCTCTTTATGTGATCATAAGCACTGTCCTTTGTTTTGTTTTATTGGTTTAGAGATTAGAAAGAACTTTCCCCCAATGTATACGTTCACATACTTTTTAAACACAATCAAAAAGATGAAAGCATTTGAAAATTTGTTACAAATTACATTAAATATTGACGTCAAGTTTCAGACAATAGAAATTTGAAAGCTTCTACCAAGAATATACTAAAGAAACAATTCCATCCCTTTCCTGAGGGGAATAATTTTCTCTAGGCAATACTGTTCAGTGAATGTCCTAAATGAAAATGGAGTTGACATGGAGAAATTAATGTGACACTTAAGGAAAAGTTATTTTTCAAACCACAGTTAATCTTATTGGTAATGCCTAAGATTCTGATTGTGTGATAGGGGACTGTCATGCAAAAGCAAAATGATTAAAAATCGAAACAAAATTGATATCTATTAATTTTTCTGTAATATTCAAAGACTTTTTCCGCTTCTTTACTTATTTTCAGTTAAAAGTGCTGTTGGACGTATAGATATAGAGGATATTTGTTTGTTTCAGTGAAATATCCATTTTATTTCACAAGTGAACACCAAAAACTGATTTTTCACGAGTGGCGTTGCCACGAGTGAAAATGTCAGTGTTTTTGGTGTTCACGAGTGAAATAAAATCGATATTTCACTGGAACAAAAAAAAATTCTTTTTATTTTAGGGGTTTTTTTTGGCAAAATAATCAGGAAAATGTGGAATCATGATATTTTTATTCCCCGTGGAGAACCACATTATAATAAGAAATGCTTTACAACCATCATTGCTGATAGAGCAATAAAAGTAGTTCTAAAAGTTAATTCAGATAAAAGTATTTTAGAACTCGTATCTATCTATTCATCCTATGAAACTGCAACATCAATTTATAAGATATAAATTAAAACAATTGTTAAATAAACAAGTCTGCACTTCGTCACACCATGAATCGCGGAGTAATACTCTATCAGCAAAAAATGGTAATCCACTGTTTCAAAACTGTGGATAATCACTTTTATTTCACTGAAAAAACTCTATAATTCACTGGAAAACATAAAATAAATATCGTAATTTCTAAGCATTAAAGATAGATAAATAGATAGATATTCTTTATTTTCACCAATAGAATAAATATGAAAAAAAAAACAATGCTTGTTAAAAAAATGAATTTTACATGCAAATTTAAATGAAATAATTACACACTATATAAATGTAATGTGGGAAATGTAGAAGGATTTATACATATTTTATAAATGATAGAGCGTGGTAACATTCGTAATTAAACAAACATATCATTTGTTATTGACATAATATATGTAGATTCTTATATTCCAAATTATCTGTTTTATTGATCATGTTTTTTCTAATGTTACTCAACCTTGCCGAAACGAAAACGCAAGATTAGTTATAGGATAAAATGCTAATGTTTTCACGGCCAAACTCTGGGACTTTAGACTGGGACTAACGTTTCATACTTTATCAGTTATATTTTCTTTATGTGATTTAACAGATACAAGACGGCTAATATGGCCCTATATCTCTGCCATGAGTGCATGAACTACTTACTACCTAATGTGACCGAAATTCAACCTGAAACTATATATCATAGACACAAACATTCTTTTTCACTTTGACAAGACAAACATTCTGACCAATTTAAATAATTAATTGTGACTAATGTTTTAATTAGATGACCTAGTTTTTAATCTCAGGTGACCTACTTTTCTTACACTAGAAATCATCAAGACATACACTCCAAATTACATAATAATTGAGTATTAAATGTGGCCTTAGAGTGCTAAAAAGGTTTTACTTTGTTTTTTGTACCCAAGTGACCTCCTAGAAATTTAGAACAAACATTCTGACCAATTTTCATGAAGATTGGATATTAAACGTGGCCTCTATAGAGTGCTAAAATGGTATTTCTTGCGACTGTGCCACCTACATTTTTAAATTCATGTTCAGTTTCGAACTTGACCTAGAAAGTATTCAGACAAACATTCTGATCAGTTTTTTATGATGAATGGTTAATAAATGTGGCCTCTAGAGTTATAACAATGTTTTTTCTTAATTTGACCACGTGACCTAGCTTTTGACCCTACGTGACCCAAATTCAAACGTGAGCAAGAAAGTACATATTTGTGAACAAGGTTTTTCTTTTGTTTGATCGTATGACCTAGTATTTGACACCAGGTAACCCATGATGATTGGGTAATATATGTTGCCTCTAGAGTGCTTACCAGGTACAAGGTTTTTCTTCAATTTGAACTTCTTGACCTAGTTTTTAACTCTAGGCGACCTAGTTTCAAACTTTTGACAGATTTTATAAAGGCAAACATTCTGATTAAGTTTCATGTATATCATGTAGAAAATGTAGCCTCTAGAATGCTTACAATGTTTTTCTATAATTTAACCAATTGGCCTAGTTTTTATTCTAGATCTATCTCGATCGGGATTTTATTAATGTGAATATTGTCACAAAGTTTCATTAAAATTGGACTAAATTTGCGGTCTCCAGAGTGCTTACAAGAAATTGTTGATCGAAGGACGAACGTCGGACAATCGTTGATCACAATAGCTCACCGTTTAGCACTTCCTGCTCAGATGAGCTAATAAAGGAACGAAAATGTATGTAGATATAAAATGAAACTTAAAATAGAAACCTGAAACGCAATACAAAGGAAATGGGGGGATGGGTCCAATAATTGTCACTTAAAAAGAAACAGTAAGACATTGGTCTACTATTGACTAAACACTAATCTGATAACGTGTGTACGAGAAAATGTCGAAAAAACGTCTTGAAAAATTAAAAGCCAGAATTTGTTTGGCATTTCTGGAAGTCTTTGCCAAGTGGAAAATGTACGTGCAGACAACGGAGAAAAAAACACACAAGCTTGTCCAATTCTTTCATGCTTTTTTTCAATCATTCGTAAGTTTCGAGTGATCACTTTCTTCGTCCTATTCTTTATTTTATCTCCCGGCTACATTCTCTCTTTCTTGTCCTTTTTTCTAATCAACAAGGTGACATTTTCTGTTCGAAGCAAACATGATATCTTCTTATACATTACATTATGTTTGGCAAAATGAAACTTTAACATTTTACCATTTTCTGTAAAAAGTTAATCGGTGTCCATGAAAACAATAAAAAAATAGGTTTCACAAGAACCTGTCCCAATAAGAAGGGACATTAGATAACATGATAAGTAGATATAGAAAATCGCGATTTGGGTCTCCTACTATTCGTAATCTTCTTACCTCTTACATAATGTATTATAATGTTAAACAAGTGACCCATGGTTTTGACCCCAGGGGCCATGATTTGGACAAACGTGGTAGAGGAATACTGGACGATGCTACATACCTAATATCTAATCTTTATGCCTTGCAGTTTTGTAGAAGAGGAAGTTTAAAAACTTCCTTCCGGTTGTCATGCCAACTAGAGTTTGATTAAACTTGGAGTTGAAAGACTATATTCTGAACAAAGTCATACCGTTTTGTTCTTCTTGAGAACTAGTTCTGAGAACAGATGTAATGTTTTGCGACACATTTGTGCTGTGTGCATGACTGCAGTTTGAAGAATAGTGCATAATGTGTACTGTTTTCGACCATGAAAAGGTTGTTAATTAAGAGGGTAACCGCACCAAGAGTAACTGAATATATACAAATCATTCAGTTTCTCTAAATAAAATGTCAACATACATTTTTTTAATTGGAAACTGTCTAAAGATCACCACATCATTCCGCTAAAAAAGTATTTCAGTGATCAATACAACTGGTCCTAGAGTTATCATTCTGCGAAACGACAAAGCATTCCGATTCATTTAGGTGTAAACTTTGCTTTTAACATTTTGAGAAAACCTATAGTGAGAAATAAACGTCTGGCCTAATTTCATGTAATTAACAGCGTAGGCATATCTGTTATTCAAAATCGACGTCCGTCAGTTACACAAGTAAACAGTGGCAGTGAATTCCCGATCCATCAGTCTGCATACAGTATGGTAATATTTATCCCTGTCAATACTACTCCCTGATTTGGCAATTCTATAACTATGTGTTATATAGAGTGTCAAAGTGTGCAGGCAGATACGCTTGAGGTCGTACATCAATTAAGCTTAAATAATGAGACGGGCCTATCACAGTGTTTGCTTCCTTAAAACACATATCAATCATTTGGATGCGTACATGTATATGACATTTCAGTAACTCGTTTATCGTAATTTCTTTCAGACTTTGTCTTGGTGAATATACAACTGAATTACTGCCTTTTGGTGCTAACTTACTTTTAATAGTGAGTTTCTTGATATTTTTATTTACAAAGAACGCTACCACATCATTTTCAACTAGAAAACCAAAGTTAGCAATACCCCCAGTATTAAACTGACCGCTACATCTTTTCAAAATGGAACAATTCCATTACCTTTCATTTAGAGGGGGACATAAGGACAATTCCGCAAAGTTTTTAGGGACGTTGTTAACACAATAATGCGAAACCGTTGTGTTCGTAACGATGAAAGAGCAAGCACCTTACGAGCAAAGTGCTGATTGGGCACTAGAAAAATAGGCTTTGTTGATAATGTGAAAAGAATGGACGAAGCTGTTTAATTAATTCTCCCCCAAATCGAGAGCTTTTAAATGTCTGCTAGTGTTGAAAAGAAAGAATGAGAACATATGTTTTCTCTGTATGCGTTTGCTTAAACATACTGCAGCAACTTTTTGATAAATCCAAGCTGTCGTTTAATGATGGCGTTACTGAAACGTGTTCAACGATCATATCTTACTGAGATATTATCATGTTATTATTCACAACTTCATGAAGTATGTTTTTCAGTTTAGTTCCTTTTTGAGGATATGATCCGACTTAACTTAGAGATATGGTAAAAAGAGCCTACCGGTGTGACACGTCTAGCACCCCTTCGTAAACTACCACTCAATCAAGCCTGAACTTACAAAAAGATTCATCTTGGACAAAACAAAAGTTTCTGCTTCATTTCAATCCAGACATTAAAAAAGTCAAAACTGGAGTCTGCAAAAGCTACGTTTTGAAAACTATATCATGTGATCAGCACGGTCGTGAGATTCACACTCGGTGCATCATTATGTCCACTGGATCGTGATGTTAGCGATAATTGTCTGGAAATCCCATTAATCTTGTGCAGCCAATTCCGATCTTTCCCTCCGATATAAATGAACATACATCACACATTCAAAGATAAAATGTCCCAAATGACATACGGAACCACCGTGAAATATTCAATTACAATTTATTCATTATGTATAAGTCTGACTTAGAGATGCCCGCGCTTATTGCTTCTATATAAATCGCGGATGTAACATGCTAATTTGTCAATAAAATCAGGAAAACAAATTGATATTTATCCTCCGAGATGCGATAGGCAGACGTAATATATTTCCAACTTGTCTTAAGAAACTAGGAATAGACGTAGGAGATGAATATCACTTCAATCATAGTGTAGATTCTCCGAGTATGGAATAAACAATCATAAGGGCCATACATGTCTGAATTCTGTCATCAATATTAGGCGAATAGTTTTACCGAATTATTTTTTTTCTTATATGTTTCTTTTAAACATCAATTTGAGAATTAAGACCGTAGAAGTATTTAAACATCAATTTTAGTATTAAGACCACATAAGTATTTAAACATTAATTTTAGAATTAAGACCATAGAAGTATCTAAACATCAATTTTAGAATTAAGACCATAGAAGAAGTCCAAAACAAACAAGGCATGTACTGCATGTAGTCACAATATAATGCAAGGTATAGTTGAAGACATATGACAGTGTCAAAACGAGCTTCGCCCTGGTCTTGAATATGTATATATACATGTATCTGAGTTTGCTGTAATGGCAAAAATTGTACATTGCGTATGACTGTTTTATACTTGGTCAAGATCCTGCATGTGTACCTCGATTTTCGCATTCTCTCGCGTAGTAGTTCAACGTTAACAGAAGTTACTATGAAGGGAAGAGGAGAAATTCAATGTCAGTGTGCTCACATAAATACCGGAAAAGGACAGACGAATACCATTAAACGGATATTAACAAATGTGTGAATATGTTTGAGTATTGTTCATCATTGGATTCAAGAAACTATATTATAGGCTTTGTACATACATGTATATTGCGTTGACCTTACAAAAATATATGTGGCTCAAGAGTAAACACAAAATAAAGTCAAATGACTTTTGATCCCTACGTGTAACCTTCACATTGAACCAAGAGGACTGAAACACGCGCTATGCCGATCATCTTGATATGTTAAACACTTGACCCAAGTTTAATGAATATTTTTCAATGGTTTAGGAGGTACAGTCTTATAACCTTTGACCCCTAGTTGTGAACCTAACGTGGGTTGATACTATGAGATACACATCTTTACCCAAATTTAAACAAAATTCTTCAATGAGTTCAGGTACTTTCGACCTTAAGCGTGATATTGACCTTGAGCAGGACTGTTATTAAGATATTACTGTCAAACACATTCTGTCTTAATATAATTTGGATTACTCAAGAAATGAACGTGCTAGAGTGTGGATACTTCTATATGGCATTTTGGATAAATCAAGAACAATGCCCACACCCAATACCCGCAGCTTTTTGAGTCGTTCGTATAAAGACAAATTGAGACAATTTAGGAGAATATAACGGCCACGAGCAAGAAAATATAGCGCACCATAAACAATTTATATAGCAACTGAGGACCCTTAGACGTTTTCGTATAAATAAAAGTCCAATGTTGAAAGAAAATTTGGCATTTATTAAAACCACGCGAAATCCTGTTCATTACATATACATTGAATAGAATGCGTTAATATAGTGTTTGTACATGACCGAATATATAAAGAGAAGTTATATTTTTTGTTTTCAACAGTAAACTAAAAAAAAGCAACTATAAGTGGGGTCAATTATTTTTATAATGGAGTCCGTTTTTACTTCTGTGTTAACAAAGTCATACCTACCGGGGCTCTCATTTGTATATCACCTACCTGTTTAAAGGTTTACTTTTTTAACACCTAAACAATTTATACAGAGATCTTTTTCAGTGCTACTTATAATGGTCTGTCTCCTCCAATAAATATATTTTTCCTGAAGTATCCTGAATATATCCGTAAGAAAGTTTTGCCCTTTGTTTAAGAACGGATCATGTTTCTGCCAACTTTCTTTTGCTTTATTGTCATTTGTTAAACTATACTTCCAATATAAAATGTTTAGACGTTCATAAAGATTATTTTTAAACGGGATTGACAACTTTTAGTGGTACTAAACACTGAAAAGTGTGTCCTAAAGGAACATTGACCAATAGTCAATTATTAGTCCAAATTAGACTATTTAGATAGATGATAACGATTTTTCGTCATTGAAAAGGGTTTAGTCCGCGATGATTGATGGTGTGTCACAATTTCATCCGATTTCCTACGTCCAGTGTCAAATAATAGCTTTCTTCCTTATAAGCCAATTATGCGAATCCTTTCTGATGAAGAAATGACACGAGTAATAATCACGTAGGATATTTTCTTTCAGAAAATTCATGACTGTGATATGCCGGAATGTTGAGGACATCAGATGTAATTTGTTAAAAATCAATGACCACGACACGGTCAGCATCGCTGATAGTATAAGATTTAACTGTTATTCTTACCCTTTTTAGATTAGCCTACTTGAAAATATTCAACAATTACAGGTATAAAAATTAATAATTCCACGAAATAGGGCTAAATCTTTTCGGTGTACCGTAAGGTAAGGTTCGTTTCATCAAGATCATTTACACGTTTGACAGACCCAATATATTAGCGTGACTTTCGAAAGCATGTCAAAAAATTTGCACAGACAGTTGCTGGGCAATACATTTTTAGAGTATTTTAACACCAGTAAGGGAGCGATTGACGGTGTGTACAAAAGATGACTTTACGGATAATAACAATTTTCACATGGTACCGCTATTACACTTACTGCATAACCCAGGCTTTGAGAAAGACAACATTGAATATGAATATTTGGTGCCTTCCACAGTCACCTAATACTGCTAGATTACTGGTTTTCTGCATGACACACATATATCTTTTGCATGCGTAATTATGAACCATCTGCATTGAACAATATCGGTGAATGCCCCACAGTTCCACTCTATAGCGTGAGTGACACACAGCTTGTCTTTGTATCAACTATATTAAAGAATACTCATCCCTGACATCTGACCAAATTTGTGCACCTTTTCATCAGTGATATCAGAATCAAATACGTAATTTTGAAGTTCACTTTCTTCTTCGACTTCTTGTATTAGTACATTTCCTTCGTCTACTTTATATGAACTTTCTTCGGTATTAAAAAAAAATTCGAAATGCCTTTTCAATGCATCTGAACTAACATTGTTTTTTTTCTTTTTGCGATGTAGAACATTTCTGTTTAGGGTTACTCAATTTCAATATCTATGCCATCGAAATGTTGCCTGTTACCCATTTCACGCTTTTCATCACAGGCATGTTTGTATCTAGTTCTAACAAATGTGTATGCCTCAAAGTTTTCAGTAGACATAATTCTCCCGAATTTCCGCCGTAATTTCGCTTTCTCTTTTTTCAGATCTCTACATACTTTGTCAAACCATACAGGTTGAACGTTTCTCTTTATCTTTATTTCCTTTTGATTCCATTGTCCGCACTCGTAAAGAGACATTATTGAATGAAGCTACAATTTATGATATGTCTGATTTTTAGTTTTAAATTTTACGTGATGCTCTAATCATCCGCTCCAAAGACATTCTGCCATTCTATTGTCTTGTTTTTTATTGTCGTTTACCTTTATTTCAAACAGTGATTTCGTAGTTAGGTCGCAGCACACTGGTAAATGTTTCGATTTCTTCAGTCTCTCCGCAATTCGGAAGTCGCATATCAAATGGCATATACAATCTGAACAAATAGAGTAATCAGTTACAGTGCAACCAGGTCCAATAAATGTTAAAAAAATATCTCCATACACCATACCTTTCAAAATATGCAACAGGGAACCGTTCTGATATAGCCAGTTGGTGAGCCGCCAGCTAGTTATATAATGGTTACCGTATGTCAACCTGTCTGGTGCCTGACATTAAAAGGGTAGGATTCGGGAGGTAAATGTGCTAAAAAAGAAGGTGTCTCATAAGTCAGAAATGGCTGGCCCTTTAAGTAGGGGCGACACTATAATCAACAAACACTTTACCTTTACCTTTTATATGTTTTGCAAAAGTCTATCACAGATTTCCAAAAAAAAGTTTTTTTTATTGTCAAAGACTCTCTCTTCTTCAAACTTTTGTAGCATCCCTCCGATTACTAAAGTTGACCGGGAAGCTGCAGTTTCCTGTAATTACTTTCCGTTTCAATATAAAATACGAACAAACAAGTCAAAGATGCCATGTTATTAATCTGAATACATTTATATTATATAGAAATGATGAGCGCATTCAAGCTTACGTATATTTAAGGGAGTGAGGAAATTCCGTGTTAAGTGAGTCACCTGCTGGTACAAAACCGTTCTATGCTCCCATCTCGTCCTCTTCCCTCATTTGACCTTGTAATTTTATTATACCCTGTAGCCGTCCTGAACTGTCGGGAATACACTAGGATGAGACCTGCAAGTATTGTATGCCAAACTTCCTGACAGTGTGATATCATTAATTCAAATAAATCATCCCAAGACACAGACTCATAGTTTCATTGACTCCTAATAAAATATTTGATATCAAATGCAACTTTATACTGCGATGTAGCTTGTCCATTTGATTTAAATAGGTCAAATACTTTCAATGCTGTATAAGATATATGAAACGGACGAAAACCATATCCTTGTCAAAGTGTCACGTTTTGGCGGCCCAAAAATCATTTTTGGCGGCTCGAAATCATTTTACAAAATATACATCTTGTATATGCTTTCCATCTGTCAAGTAGGTTGTTGAAGATTGTTATCATCTTTCTGCGTCTTCGCTCTTGTAAGAGAGAATTTCTTCATATGTGACTCTATTTAGTGGCTGGTCGGCTTTAGCTCTTTGTTTGCCAACTGGTCTGCAATCTCATTATCATGAATACCACAGTGTGCGGGTATCCATTGAAAGGACACTTTCCGCTTCTCACTGAGCCTGTTAAGTTCTTTGACAAGGAATGACAATTTGGCATTAGCCAAAGCTTCCAGGACTGATTGAGCATCTTTTAGATTCTTTGTAGTTGGTACAGTGCTTTCGACCTCCCGCTCCCAAGGCGAAAATATCCTTTTGGTGCCCACTCGGTGAAATTATAACGTGATCTTACACCGAAACCAACAATTTTTCTGTTTATTTTATGGTTAAAACTCTACTTTTATTGAGTTTGTTTCTAAAAAAACAAAACGGGAACGTCATCCAAAAGACATAGGCAAATGACGTCATTTTATCCACTTGTACATCGTGCGCATGCTTTCCAGCATTAATTACGCTCTGTATACTTTTTACGTAAATCCGGGTAAGTTGCAAAAACGAAAAACAAAGTAATCCACGTTTCAAACTGTGGATATCCCTTTATTTCTCTGAGAAACCTTATTTTAATACACGTCTTTCTCGTTGAAAGCATCTTCGATCTCATAGGCACTCCGCTGCTAACGTAACAACTGAAATCAGCGGGGATGTCTTTTATTTACCAAGTTTTTCTCTTAGGCTGGGTCCGGGGAAGAGTGAGGTTAGCACACTACAAAACGGTTTAAACCCAAGTTACCAACATTTCGGGTAACTGACCGGTAACCTTAAATTCATCTTGTTGTTTTATTATGTGTTAGTTCTTTGATTCATGACTTTACTTTGACTTTTTGCACGTGACGAAGGGCGTTGCCTTTATATAGTTGATATTATACTGCAATACGTGCCTTTCTCATTGACTGTCTTTTTCAGAGTTAAGGAATTCATTCTTTTATGTGTGGGTCTGGTTGTTTGATCACTCTCAGTCTTTAAAATCTTAGAGTCAATTCTACAAATGAGTACAGGGAGACTACTACGATACAGCTGTTCCCGTCAAGACTACCTGGATTTTAAGAGTCTTCATAACAGAGTGTAGAAGTTGTTTGCAGTTTGTTTACTTGACTTTTACCTTATCATTTGTTTGTTCTGTGCCTTGTGCCGTGTTTCATAATCATGTCTCCTTCCTAGTGATAAGGAGACATGTTGATTTGTTGTTGTCTGTCTGTCTGTCTGTCTGTCCGTCAGTCTGTCTGTCACAAAAGTTTGTCCGCGCAACTCCTCCTATACGCCTGGATGGAAATGTTTAGTACCAAGTGTCGTTGTGCATATATGCAGGCTTTTCCACTTCATTGAATTTATATGAGTTATGGAATTTTAAAGATTTTGGCGTATATATCTGTATATATCTCTCTATATTGTCTTTAGGTTTAAAACCCTTAAAATGCCGGAAAAGGCAATATATACAATATATTACTCCTCAAAATACTGTAAAAAATTAATCTTATCGTAAACTAAACTATTACTAATCAAATACTGTAAAAAAACATTAATCTTTCTGATCATAAACTAAACTATTACTAATAAAAATACTGTAAAAAATTAATATCTCTCTCTCTCTCTCTTTCTCTCTATATATATATGATATTCAGTAAAGTGTTTTCCGCGGTTCTTCTCAAATGCCCCTTGCTGGATTTTCATAAAACTTTGTCTGAAACATCTGTTTGAAGTCTGGTTGTCCCTATTATCATTTGGGGTCACTAGCTCAAAGGTTAAGGTCACAGTGACATGAAAACAGAAAATCTTGTCCGCGCTTCTTTTACCCCTTGCTGGATTTTCATAAAACTTCCCAAGAAGCATCAGTATGAAGTCTAGTTGTGCATATTGTAATTTGGGATCATTAGCTCTACGGAGAACGTTACAGCGACTTGAAAACGAGAAATCTTGTCCGTGCTTCTTCTCCAAACCCCCTTGCTGGATTTTCATAAAATTCTGCGTAATTATAAACTTTGCACAAGTTTTTTGATCCCTTGTAGTAGTGTTCAGTACCAGATGTAGTTGTGCATATTGTTAGTGTTGCGTATACTTTAGAAGAAGATAATGTTGCGTTCATTTATAGAAGAAAATTATCTGCAGCATCGGAAAACACAAAGAATCACACACTTTCTGAGAAGGTATGTTACAACTACAAACAGTATACAATGTTTGATGAGGTAATTTTACAATATTGTTTTCATGTTATTCATTAAAACAAGAATAAAGACAACGGCAATACTATAAAGATTGTACTTGCTGAAGTCGGCTGTATATTGTTTGAACTTGTGATCCGCATCATGTGGTGTCGTAACATACGATAATTTTCCAACTCAACTTTTTATAGGTCTTCAAATTATACATGAATGCAATTCCTAGAAATTATGTGTTAACCAGATTAAATTTCAGAGAGAAAAACCTCCATGTACCCTTAGATTATATATAATAATATATATATATATCTACATAGTCAAAGTATTTGTGATTTCATCGTTAAACATAATACTTTGACCATATTTGACGTACCTTTTCAAAAAGTATGAGTGTGTTTGGTTGA
Source organism: Saxidomus purpurata (assembly GCA_022818135.1). Taxonomy (NCBI): domain Eukaryota; kingdom Metazoa; phylum Mollusca; class Bivalvia; order Venerida; family Veneridae; genus Saxidomus; species Saxidomus purpurata. Next base: position 47,907,707 of record JAFMSR010000005.1, read on the forward strand.
TTTCATTATGTTCAGAACGGCCAAAGGATTATATAAGCATGATTGTCAAATTCTCATATAATTTGGGAATCCTTATTTGTTGAAAAGTGCGAAGCAGATGTTTGTATTACAATTATAAAATCCACATGTGTTTTCATTTTCAATTTTCGTTTCGGTTCAGTCTTCCGTATTGGTTTATTCCAAAGTTTACATCATCGTCAACAAACAAACTTGTCTCATATGCTTTGGCAGCTTGAAAACTCTGCTTGCAGTTTTAGTTCTACTAAATTGTGAATCTATATCGCAAACCAAATGAAGTAAATCGTCATAAAAAGAACAACTGGAAAATATATTGGTCGTCGTTCAAAAGTTTTTTTAACTGGGGCCTCATCGTCCGAGGTATGGTTACAGTTTAATTAAAGCTAGGTATACTACTTTGACAACAGGTTCTCAAGTTCTATATAGAATATTATGTAAGAAAAACACATTCCGCTTAAGAGCCTCATTTTGTAAAAATCAAGTTTCTAAATTTTCCGTGAAAGAATAAAAAGTTGGTCAAATCAAATCTGACACTTTTCACCAAAAAAAGCCTTTAAAATTTCACCACCCCTTTGGGGCCTCACTCTTTTCTGCTGTAACATTGATACAGCGTGTTGAAAGCATAACGTATAATCAACGATTGGCTGAATTTTATTAAAAGTATTTGCCATTTTGTTTTTAACCGGAGATATCAACATGAAAATCTGCTGTCATTATTAATATAACAAATTACATGCTTCAGGTTATTTTAGAAAGTAGTGTCTTTTATTTTATTGTTACTAAAATTGTCGAAATGACGTTTTTCATTGTTTATCGGATTCCTTTTTCTCACCGATTTGTTCTTTGTTTGTCGAAGGGCCGAGACATGACCCCGGAAAGGATGAAAAACAAATATCAGGATAGTAAGCTCAATTGAGCCAGTTTCTCGCAAATCATGTTTTATTTTGGCATAAAAATACTTCAGTTTGCTTTCTCGTCAGTTACTTTTGAGTTCGTAAATGCTCGATTTGCAAATGGCGTCCGAACTGTAAGGTAAAATAAATGGTCTTATAGTTTCAAATACTCCTTCAAAAGTATTACTTAGCTTCAATGCAGGGTGTATTTAATAGAATGCATTATTTTAGGCATGATAATAAATTTGTACAGGTCCATAAGAAAACATGATTTTTCATATTATATTTTAAGCCTTTTTGTGCATTTTTAAGTACGTACGATAGAGATGAGCTTCTTAGTTATTTGTAAAACAATATATATGCACTAATCCAATTGTGTTTTCTTTTTCGAGGTGAATGCTTTTCTATCTATCTTCATGGTGCTTTCGGGAACAGTCTTATCAGTCCGTTTTGAGATTCAAACCACCGGCATTCGGTCAAAGTTTGAACCAATCATTGACGTTCAATTCATCGCAGGGTTTGTTTCAATTAACTGGCGAAATGCTTCATGACCATGGTCTGTATCAAAACTTTTAATTATTCGGGGTTAGTGCACGAAAGCAAAGTCAGTCAGGGTGACCCTGGGAGTCGTGTTTATATCCATAGTCCGGAAGTTATGCAAGCAAGTCCATTTTATACAATCAATTTTCTATGTGGAAGATGTTGTTTATTGTTCTGTTGTTTACATTAAATTTTTAAAAGTGCATATTTTCATTGACCCACTTGGGCTATTTCCAAGACGTTGATTTTATTCTAAGTAGCAGAATAATTCCCACAAACGTCACATGTATCTACTCTCTTTCTTTAGTCCGATCAGCCAGCCATTGGGTTCATGTTTCTTTCTATGTTGTTAGATATAATCCTCGTGTATAGAACTAAGTTCACTTATATTCCTCTACTTAAGAGCCATTGTAAATAATTTCCACAAAACTTTCAGACTGTTTGACTAAATCCCTTAGCTTTTTTGAAAATGGAATTCAAAGTTGAGTACATTTGTAAGCCATGTGCAAATCAAATGTGCTTCACAAGTCCTTTTCGCCACTTTAAAAAAGAAGCATCTTTAAAATTTTAGTTTCACCCTATTTTGGGGCCTTCATCTCTGTAATCGGTGATTGGCTAATTAAATTCTGCAAGTCGGGTTGACAGTGACACATTCTTTTATATTCTACGTTCCTGTTGTAAGTTAAATTAAATCAGTACTATAGGTTTCAGGGGGAAAAAATCAGTTTCTAAATAGAATATTTAGGAAAAGCGTTACACCCTCTTAAGGGGCCTCATTTCTAAACCAAAAATCAGGAAGTGTAGCGAGTGATCATTAGATAATTTGAGCCAATTACAATTTAATTTTGATAACCAGTTTCAGAGAAATAGAATTTTAATGTTTTAAATATATTGAATATAGAAGAAAATAACAATTAAAGGACAATAACTCTGGAGAAACTAATCCAATTTTGACGAAAGTTGCGTTTGCACTGCGACATTTTATATACTATACTTAATCTAAAGTTCATGAAAGTCCGTTTGTTCTTAAGTTATAACTCCGGACGGACGGACAGACGGATGGACAGGGAACAACGCAAAAACAATAACTCTCCGCCTTTGGCGGGGAATAATAAAGGAGGAGAAAAAGTATCTTAGAATTTGAATGTAGACTTTACTCTGTGTTGTTATATATGCTTATCCTTCGGGATCATCAGAGCATCACTTATGCTTGATTTCTTGAAGCAACCATGTCTGACAACGAATTTACAAACATTCTTCATACACATTGACTTGAATCTTTACTAGACTGAGAAACAAGCAGTTGATAATAGATGAGGCTTATGGTGAAACATTTCAAGTAACAGACAAGCTTGATAAAATTGCACAAAATGTTGAACATCAGTCAAGAAATGAGGTAGCAAATCAAGAGCTGGAAATGAAGAAATATAAACTGCGCTCAGAAAGACATTATCACTGGAGAAGGAAAAAGAAAAAATGGATGACGAAAATGCTTCTTTGGTGGCAGAAATCAGTACTCTTTAAGAATGGGACATTTGAACAGACAGTTCAATACTTGAACGCAGTATTTCTTCCCTAGACTGTTCAACAAGCGATTAATGTCCCAAAACAGTCAGACAAAACGAACAAGGAATCTGATTAAAAGTTTACAGACCATGTTCAATGATATCATTATGTTCTCCGATAACGTCACCTTAGAAGAGTTCATGTGTTTGACTGTTCATTTCTTTGGACAACCTTGAGATACATTCATTGTTGGTTAATGAAATGTGTTGAAAGTTTTATGTACCTTCTTCTGAAAAACCTTTATCAAAGATAGATAAGTGTTGATCACAAACCTCTTGCATCTGTTTACAGCAGAGTCCTTTTGGAAACTATTTTACAACTACGTGAATATATACAACAATTACCTATCAACCTTTCCACTATCGGATACAAAAGTTTTGTGATCAGCCATTGAAATGTATTTCAGTAATAGATAATTGCTGTTTCGATACGAGTAGATTACAGTTAATGCAAAGTAGGTGTATGTGAACCTTTGCCCACATACTGTTTTTGAAATAAAAATGTGTTTTATGTCCAGCTGCAATTGTCTGGTGTTGACATATCTGTGTTTACCTAACTCTACCATATTCAGGTATTTTGAACCAATGTATTTCAACTTCCTCTTTGTATTGTACTGGCTGTATTTATGGAAACTTGATATGGCTGAGTGACACTGAATACTGTTCAATCCGGTTCCAGGGTCGTGTTGCATTTTTAAGTGCAAATATAATATTACCTTACATCTGCTTCAGAACAGTGCAGCATGCCTAAAGAGGGGACCAAGTAAAACAAAAGTAAGATGCAGTACAAAGGCCATCATCTCTTCAAACAGGTGAATCTTCCGAGACTTCAGGCTGTACTTCTACACCTTAAAGTGAAGTGTCCACATTTCAAATGTATAGTTTTGATAGCTGTCTAGTAATGGCTCTTGTCACAAATGTAGGTTAATAAACTGCCCGCCTGTAAATAACATTCCAATATGACATCACGGCGAAGCTGAAAATGGCGTTCCATATTCAAATCAAGAAATCACAATTCATGATAATTACGCCTGCGCCGTATGATAGTGCGCCACCGGTATTTTTTTAAAGTTGGCGTGCTTTTCGCATAAATTCTTACTTTTTGACAAACTAAGAGTAAGTTATCAAAGAATCGAACTTTTTCGCTATATATCTTTAACATTTCTTTCCGTTGTTTTGTTTTCTTGCTCTTATTATTGTGTACTGAACGACATGCGCAAAATATTAGTGGTCTTAAAAGTGGGTGGGGTAGTAAAAATTTGTATAATTTATCATTTCTCCATAGTCTGTCTCGTTATTTTGATACACATCAAACTACAAGATTTTATGTACACGTCTACCTACCATCTACCATTCACAAGCCATTCAGGCTTGAATGTTGCTGGCCAGAAAGCATTTTCAGTGGCCCGAAAAAATCAAATTATGGAGATGTGCATGAAAAAGAACTAAATATCAAAATTCAACTTTTCTCTGCTGCTCTGGAGTGTTAATAGTGTTCATAAAAATCGGTTTTTTTTTTAAAAATTTTTTCCAAAAAATTTTTTTTTTTTTTTTTTTTTTTTTTTTACACCCCTTTTTTTTTTTTTTTAAAAAAAAAAATCGATTCAAACGATATTGATATATCAACGATGTCAAACACTTTCGATTTGATATTGATTGCAGTTTTGAAAAATCATATACCGAAACATGTTTTACCGTGCGATGATCTACAGTTTCACGTTCGAAAATTCCATCAAAACTCAAGGTCCGCAATATAAACAATCACTCTACACAGAGTTCCTTGTTTTTCTAACGAATGATAATTTAATGAAATGTGGTCTTAAAGACAAAAATATTTCAGAACTGCAAGGGTTGATATATATTATAGACCAGAACCATATGTTTAGTTCAAATAAAGTCAAGAGATTTGGTAGAATATGTAGTCGGTGACTTTTTTATGCCGGTGTATCAATATATTGCTGTATCGTCGATATTTCTAATTCGATATATCGATACAAAAATTTTAATCAATGACATCCCTGTCTTTAACTAGAGGTGCAGGGTTCTCGGAAACGCTTAATTCCGCGTATTTGTACGCATACTTTTCCCAAAAGGACGCTAAAAAACGACCAATGATTCCACGGGCCCACCCACAATTTCCGTGAAGCGCGTGCCCCGATTCATGACAATATCACGATTTGACAGCTGATGAAAGGTAAATCTTGTACCCCCCCCTTCAGCGCTAAACCAATAAACACGCGTGGTGTTTTCCAATACTTGATTGACGGTGTCTTGTGTAATTGTGTTTATGTAGACATGCGACAGTGTATATATTGAATTAACATCATTTTTTGCCTTTTGTAAAGAATAGGCCGAATTTTTAATTGTGATAATTGGAAAATTAGCGAGTTTGCACAATGATAACTTTTTGTTTTAAAAAATCGAAACCGTTACAAATTAAAAAGACATAATCATTGCTCAATTTTTAATATTGTTTCAACAATGGAAACATTTTAAGATATATACGATCGGGCGTTTGAGCATTTTACACGTTTCAAAACACCTCTTAGACTAGCACACTACTGTAATTGTGCGCCAGGGCTTTTGCTTTCTCCACGCACGCGTAAAAACGACATCTATGTAATATCAGTTTGTAAAATCGGTCGGTCGGTCTTGCAGTCGATATATTTAGGATACTCTTAGACTAGATCAAATAACTTTGGACAAATGGGCATAAAAGGAAATGCCCGACCCGACGACTTCTGAAAGTGAAAGTTCGGTGAAAAAAGATAGAAATGTATTGAATGATTCTTGGTATGGGACATTTCCTTGGATTGAAAAAGTGACTCATATAAATGAAAGTATAGCAATCTGTTCGTGGTGTAAACAGTCAAAACGCACTAGTGCTTATTAAGCATAAGAGTAATGAATCAGATTACTAAATAAGCACTTTCTTTTTGCTATAAAAATATCAATATTTCGACTCTGATACGCTGGCATTGCTTATAGCTTGTTTTGTATATATTTTCATATTTAAAAACAATATACAGTTGAAAAAAAACACACTTTCGTTTCCTGGTGTTATCCCAGGTAATCTATTTATGTCATACCATTGCAATACTGTAATACATTCATGAAGAAGCCAATCTTCGTTTTGGGTCAGCGCTGTACTTTTTAAAAACATGGGACTCCCAACATTTTCAGATGGGACTCCTACTTTTTCTGACATAGGAGTCCTGGACTCCTACTTTCAAAATCCTACAGAGAACCCTGAGGTGCAACGATTCGATGCAATACATCGGAATATGACTATGGCACCACGATCAGATTTGCGATTCATACCCTTATCATTTTCAATTAGTTGCATGTTTTAGTTCAGTTTGCAAAACCGTAATTTAGTACTGGAATTATAGCTTTTAGCCACCATTTGTCATATCGTAGTTACTTCCCCTGGTGTAACTTCCGTCATGCTGCTGAAGGACCCCCGAACAAAATACGTCCTAAGTGTGGAAGCATTTTGCCTTTAGGGCTGAAAATGCGCCAAGCAAAAATACGATATACTGAATAGGCGAAAACGCTTCACGGATGTCAGCTATCCTAAGTCGCAACAACAAACATGATGCAAAATAACAAAGCAGTAAGCATAATAGATAATGAGTCTTTTCAAGGTCAAATTTTGTTTTGAACAAAAATAATATGAAAGGAAGGATAAGTAATTTTTTTTCCAAGGCTGTTTATTTGTTTCAATATTTCCATATTAATGTATTTATTGTTTAGTTACAAGATAATCTTGACTTGTTTCATTAAGGTTTAGGTATTTATTTTGTCAAACATTTTTTTTAATTGATTTTGAGGTCAGTACCGTATTTCCCCGCTTATAAGACCAGGAAATAAAGTCCCAATTTTTGCCTCAAAGTGGGGTCATCTTATAAAATGCGAGGCCACGAATCAACCAAAAATAAAAATCAATCCTAGATACATTTGTGATGAAATCGGCAATATGAATGTCCCACGTGAGTGTTTGTAAGGACAGTCAATACAATTACTGGTACTTCGAATTCTCACGTTATTGTGTTAACTCACATCCGCTGTCAATTGCCTGAAAATGTGATTTGCAATTATTTAAAGAATCTGAAGGTTGAATGGGGAAAATAAATGGTGCAGACTTTTTGACATATTTGTTTTTTTCGTATGATATAAGCCGCCTAATATTGATATCTGAATCAAGCGTTTGACCAAGCGTTAATTGTAAAGAAAACCGATAATCAGTCTAGTCTGTGTATTGTTAATTCGGATATTGATTTTTGGTGACACTTTGAGACGATAATTGCTTACAGTAAATACGTGTCATTGGCTGATCAATCAATATATGAAAACATCTGGCAGCTTGTGTATAATTAGTAAGAGTGCCCAGGATACCCCAAATTAGCACAATTATTGTCGTTAAAAGAAAAAGAGCGAGAGGCTAAGACAAAAGTAGCAGTTTTTTTGTAAAATTCGTGAGTTGTTTTGTCAACTTATAATTATAGGTACAAAGTTTTTTTTTTTTGCAAACATTTTGTGATAAATCCAAGAAATTGTAACAATGGGAATGAAAAATAATTTTTAACTGCTTTATTGCCATCTCATCCTTTTTAGCTTGACTATTCAAGATAAGGAGGCTATTGCACCCCCCCCGGGGGGGGGGGTTTGCATACCCCCCTTGGTAATGTTTTTTAAATTCAAATATCTTTAATACTATCAAAGGTATTGACTTGAAACTCAAACTATATGTTTACCATTAACATACACCGGGAAACAATCCCCTCCCTACCTGTGTTTTGATTTTTGACAGATTTATGCTCCTTTTTAACTTAGAATTTTTGGTTAAAGTTTTTATAAATTCAAATATCTTGAATACTATCAAAGGTATTGACTTGAAACTCAAAGTATGTGTCTACCATCAACATCTACACCTGAGGAAATAATCCCCATAACTCTGTTTTGATTTTTGACAGATTTATGCCCCTTTTTAACTTAGAAGTTTGGTTAAAGTTTTTTTTAAATTCAAATATCTTGAATACTATCAAAGGTATTGACTTGAAACTCAAAGTATGTGTCTACCATCAACATATACACCTGAGGAAACAATTCCCATAACTCTGTTTTGATTTTTGACAGATTTATGCCCCTTTTTAACTTAAAATTTTTGGTAATTCAAATATCTTGAATACTATATAAGGTATTGACTTGAAACTCAAAATATATGTTTACCATCAACATCTACACCTGGGGAAACAATCCCCATAACTCTGTTTTGATTTTTGACAGATTTATATCCCTTTTTAACTTAGAATTTTTGGTAAAAGATTTTATAAAGTCAAATATCTTGAATACTATCAAAAGTATTGACTTGAAACTCAAAGTATGTGTCAACCATCAACATCTACACCTGAGGAATTGATCTCCATAACTCTGTTTTGATTTTTGATAGATTTGTTTCCCTTTTTAACTTTGAATTTTTTTGTTAAAGATAGAATACTATCGAACATATTTACTGTTAACATCTTCACCAATGTTTTTGATTTTGACATATTTTATGCCCTTTTTTAACTTAGAATTTTGTCACAGTTTTTCTAGACTAAAATGGAAATACTCAAAATGGCTTTCTTTTGAAATGTCATAGAATAATTATGCAGCATGAAGCGGTCATGCTTTTTAATTCTATACATATCAATTTTGAAAAGTTACAAAATTATTCATGATCAAATATACAAGGTCATGTATTTCTTTTGAAATTATCCCCCCATCCTCCCTCGTTGGCTTGCAGAATCCAGAGTAAGGCTTTGAATGCAATGTACATTTACAAAGGTCTTTGAACAAGTTTCATATCTTTGACCTTAATTCCTATAGACAATTGAAACAATACTCCTGGTTATTAGAAAAAACCCCATTTTACCAACTGGCTTTCAAATGTTGCCTGTCATGTGACAGCTCTTGTTTTCTTTAAACTACGACGTAATTGTCGCTACTTTTTGGGATCCTCGGCACACTTAATAACTATATACAAGCTGTCATTTGTTTTCATAATTGATTAATCAGCTAATGACATATTTACGCAATTATCTTTTCAAAGTGTCACCAAAAATCAATATCCGAATTGACAATACACATTGGTTTATAATACTTAAAAAAATCGACGATTAAAAAATTAACTTATTAGCTTAGAAATCATCCGAACTTGAAGAAAATAAAGTAAGTGGGTTTCACTTAAAAAATTGCCTCGTCTTATAAATGAGTCTATTCAAAAACCACACAATTTCCATGGCAAAGTAGGGGGGTCGTCTTATAAGTGGATGACCTTATAGGCGAGGAAATACGGTAGGTCAAAGTAACATTGACCCTGAATAGTGAAACGGTTTCCAGACTGTAACTTTAGAACTCTTGGGCGTTGAAACTTGATGTGGAAGTTGGTCATGATCAGTAGATGACTCCTACTGATTTTGAGGTGAAGGTCAAGGTCACATGGACCCAGAATATTAGAACATTAGAGTCATTAGTCAAGAACCAGTCAGTGTACTTTTTTCAAACTTGATTTGTCATTGCCAGTGGATGACCCCCTTAGGTCTTATGCCAATGTCACAGTGACTTTTACTTTAAAAACAGTTCTTTTTCTACATTACTGATAATGTGATTGCACCAAGGGGAAGATTCTTAAAGCGACTGCACTCCAGATGGACAAGTTACGCTAAAAAAAGAAAATTTTCAATTCAAGAAAAATTGTCATTACTGTATCAGGGGCATTGTATTGTGATAACGTGACAAGTCTTCTAACAAAAAAAACAATTAAAATGTGTTGTTTTGCTTACTTTTATTGTAAAAAATATCACCCCATGATAACGGGTGGACTTTATGGTATATCAATATTTTTACTGCAGTGACCAGGTTAAGTCGGCTGGCTCCGTGGGTTGTGGGGTTTGGCCTGTAAGATTTTTTTAAAAAGGTAAGGTCAGTTCAAAACCTGGCTCGGAAATAATTTTTTTGTACCTTCATTTTTAGCTCTTACACAAAGAAAATAATCTTGATGCTGACAAATTGAATATATATTGATTTTACCAAAAAATTAAAATTTACTAAGAATTTGGAGTGCAGTCGCTTTAATAAAAAGCTATAAAATATTGAGCTAGCCTACAATGTCAAGGTCGCATTTATATGTCATTGTTAGCTCACCTGGCACAAAGTGCCAAAGTGAGCTATTAGGATCACTCTCCGTAGTACGTCGTCCGTCCACCATTTCCTTTAAACAACATCTCCTCTGAAACCACTGGGCCAATGTTGATGAAACTTTGCAGGGATGTTCCTTGCATGAAGCTCTATCAAAGTTGTTCAAATTTCCATTCAATGCAGAACTGTGGTTGCTATGGCAACAAATAGGAAAAACTTTAAAAATCTTCTCTGAAACGACAAGGCCTAGAGCTTAGATATTTGGCATGTAGCATTGTCTAGTAGACCTCTAATAAGATTGGTCAAATTATGACCCCAAGGTCAAAATTGACTCGCGCGGGTGGTCACTTCCTTTTACATAGGCTTGTATAGGAAACACTTCAAAAATCTTCTTCTCTGAAATCACACCTAGAGGTTAGATATTTGGCATGTAGCAGTGGCTAGTGGACCTCTACCAAGATTGTTCATATTATGACCCCAGGGTCAAACTTGACCCCGCACGGGAGTCACATAGTTTTACATAGGCTTATATAGGAAAAACTTTAAAAATCCTTTTCTCTGAAACCACAAGGCCTAGAGCTTAGATATTTGGCATGTAGCATTGTCTAGTGGACCTCTAATAAGATTGTTCATATTATGACCCCCGGATCAAAATTGACCCCGCATGGGTGGTCACTTGGTTTTACATAGGCTTATATAGGAAAAACTTAAAAAGTCTTCTTCTCTGAAACCACAACAACTATAGCTTAGATATTTAGCATGTGGCATTGTAAAGTAGACCTTAACCAAGTTTGTTCAAATTATGACCCTTGGGTCAACATTGACCCTGCCTGTGGGGTCACTTGGGTTTTACTTAGGTTTATATAGGAAACATTTAAGAAATATTCTTCTCTGAAACGACAAGGCCTAGAGCTTAGATATTTGGCATGTAGCATTGCCTAGTAGACCTCTTCAAAGTTTGTTCAAATAATGACCCCAGGGTCAAAATTGACTTTGCCCGGGGTGGGGGGGGGTCACATTTTTACAAAGATGTATACAGGAAAATCTATTTGGTATATAACATTATCTAGTGATCTTCCATCAGGCAAGTGGACTTGTACCAAGGTTAGCGATATAGGGCCATCTTGGCCCTCTTGTTTTTTCATGTTCCCTCCATAACTCTTTATATACTTTAGAAGGATTTTTAGCTCACCTGGCTATGCCAGGGTGAGCTTTTCTGATCGATGATTGTCCGTCGTCCGTCAACATTTTGATTCAAATGACATCTCCTCTGAAACCTTAAGGCCAATGTTGATAACAACTATGAAGGAATGTTCCTTGCATGAAGCTCTACCATAAATTGTTCAAAGAATTCCATTCCATGCAGAACCCTGGTTGCTATGGCATCAAATAGGAATATCTTTAAAACTCTTCTTTTCTAAAACCACAAGGCCTAGAGCTTAGATAATTTGGCCATGTAGCATTGTCCAGTGGACCTCTACCAAGATTGTTCAAATTAATGACCCCCGGGGTCAAAATTTTCCTGGCCCTTTTTGGGCCAAGTTTCCCATAGGAATATATAGGGAAAACTTTAAAAATCTTCTTCTCTGAAACCACAAGGCCTAGAGCTAAGATATTTGGCATGTAGCATTGTCTAGTAGACCTCTACCAAGATTGCTCAAATTATGACCCCCGGATCAAAATTGACCCCGCACTGGGGGTCACTTAGTTTTGCATAGGAATATATAGGAAAAACTTTAAAAATCTTCTTCTCTGAAACCACAAGGCCTAGAGCTTAGATATTTGGCATGTAGCATTGGCTAGTGGACCTCTACCAATAATGTTCAAATTATGAGCCCCGGGTCAAAATTGACCCTGCATGGGGGGTCACTTAGTTTTGCATAGGAATATATAGGAAAAACTTTAAAAATCTTCTTCTCTGAAACCACAAGGCCTAGAGTTAGATATTTGCCATGTAGCATTGGCTAGTGGACCTCTACCAATATTGTTCAAATTATGTTCCCCGGTCAAAAATCTTACCCCCTCTTTAGGTCACATTTTTTTTTTGGAATATATAGGAAAAACTTTAAAATCTTCTCTGAAACCACAAGGCCTAGAGCTTAGATATTTGGCATGTAGCATTGCCTAGTAGACCTCTTTAAAGTTTGTTCAAATTATGCCCCTGGGGTCAAAATTGACCTTGCCCGGGGGATCATTTGTTTTACAAAAGGCGTATATAGGAAAACTTATATAACATTATCTAGTGATCTTCCACCAGGCAAGTGGACTTGTACCAAGGTGAGCGATATAGGGCCATCTTGGCCCTCTTATTTTATGAAACTTCAGATGAAAAATGATATTGCAAAAAATAAGAAAGGCTTTCTGGCATCACTTTTTCGTGAAGAAACCACTGAAATCGAAAGAAAGGTTTTATATCACCATTAATTTAGAGTTAATAGACCATGGTTTCATCATTGTCTTATCAGTAAATTCATTTTACTATGTCAGTAAATTCAAAGTGATTCTGGGACTTTAAAACTGTTACCAGGGCTTTTTCTGGCTCTTTTGGGAAAAGGCCCCTGGCCCTAATTGGGAAAAAAACAAGGCATTTTTCTGATCAAATTGGGAATGTATGTTTGAGTTTAATATCTATTACCTTGAGGCCAAAAAAAAATATCTGTGTTTAGGGCAACGGTCTCAAAAATTCTAGGTAGGGTAGGGGCAAAGTTTTTTGTTTTGTTTTAATTTGAGAAAAATTCTATAGGTTGGAAAAAAAACAATCTGTGTTAAGGGCAACGGTCCCAAGAATGCTAGGTAGTGTAGGAGAATATTTTTTTGTTTATTTTATTTTTTTTTTTTTTGGAATTGGGAAAAATGAAGGTTATTTTCGATTGGGAAGGGGGCCGATATTCGGCCCTGGTGATAGGGAGAAAAAGCCCTGGTTACATTTTTCACAGCATTGTTGGTCTGAATTTCATACTTTCAATGAACTCAGAACTTCCAAAAGTGTGTTTTACAATTTTTATATGTGAAAATATACATTTTGTTTTATTTCATCTTTAAGATAAAAAAAAGTAGGATGGAGATAACAGAAGAGAACCTGCAGACATTATCCACCTTTTTACAACAGACTTTGTCACCTGATCCAGCAGTGAGGAAACCAGGTTTGTACATAGCAGTGAGCAACAATGTGGTTTGCTCTTATATTCTAAATTATTTGTTATCAGTTACCTTGTTCATGTTGTTTGTTGTAGCTAGCTAATTCAGTAATTGGGTTGTTTACCCTCTGACTTGGCTAGCCTGGTTGCACAGAACCTAGTAATGGAAGTGTTCCATTCTATTTAAGGTAAAACTTGATATTTAAGAGATGTAAAAGTTTGATTATGTAATAAAATTATAAATGACGATAAATTAAAATTCTTAAAATCAATATTTTTAAATTAACTTTAGTGTTATTAATACAAATGTATTAGTGTAACCACTTATTTTGATTGTCTGATCATTTCTGCCATTGTGGTCACAAAATCTGGGCTAGTAGAAAAGTAGAGTGAGGTGACCTCGGCATAAGCTGATTATGAAAGGACATCTCTGGTTGGTCGTTTGCAAGAGCAAGAGATTTTGTCAAGCTCTCCATTCTTGTCATGCTTGTACAGCAGACCCTTGTTTCTTATACATTCATTATATACATCATTTATTAGCTCTTGACTGAATTTATTTCAAATTATGGCACTTGTTGGACTTGGACATTTAGATATTTTTATGCTCCCGAAGGGTGGCATATTAAAATCACACCGTCTGTCTGTCGGTCCCCACTTACAAATTTGTGTCGGGACTGTCACTTTGTCATGCATTGATTGATTTAAAAATAACTTGGCACAAATGTCTAGCACATTGAGCCAATGTGTCGCCTGCAAGACCCTGTCCCTACCTCAAAGGTCAAGGTCACACTTGGAGTTTATAGGTAATAGAATCCTGTATATATGCATACATTTGTGTCCTTTCTGTAACTTTGTCATGCATTGATTGATTTTAAAATAACTCAGTTCAGCACATCAAGACAATGTGTTGTGTGCAAGAACCATGTCCCTACCTCAAAAGTCAAGGTCACACTTAGTGTTTAAAAGTAATGGAATACTGTATGCATTGTAACTCTGTCATGCATGTAAGGATTTTAAAATTACATACCACAATTATTGAGCACATGGAGAGGACAAAGACTGTGAGACACCTCTTTCGGGGGCATTTGTCACTTGTGAGGGACAACTCTTGTTGGATACAAGTTTTGCATGCAAGCCACTATCAGTCTCATGTCTCAGTAATGTATGATTTTGTTACAAGAAAGTGTTGACAGAGATCAGACTTGATAACAAGAATGATCATAGAGTTATATGACTTTAATTTTACATTTTTTTGCTCAGGTGGTCTTGATAATCTCTATGTCAAGGCTTCAACTGGGTCATTTGCAGACAAAAACTAGGTCATAGTCAAAATGTAGCAAAATCTAATGAACACTTCTGTTACATTGGTCAGAATGTTCGTCTTGATGGACTCTGGGTCAAGATCAAAACTTGGTAACATGGGGTCGAAAGTAATGACATTATGTCACTTGGTACATTGACTTTGACCTTTTGATGTACTTTCTTGTTTTTGAAGCTACAGTGAAGAAGTTTAGGATGTGTTTAAAGTGTTGTAAGCAGATTTCAAAATCGTCCTGAGCTTATCTTGATCATGACCTTTCGACCTATTTTCTTGTCTTTTGGAGCAATGTATGGTACTCAGTTGAGTGGTATAGGGCTATAATGACCCTCTAGTTTTTAACTGTGCTGATCTTTTGTTGGAGCATAAATTGTAATGTGGTTAAGGTCACTGACTTGTAATCACTAAATTTTTCACTGATCAACTTGTTAATGTGGAGATGGTCATAAATGAAGGTATTATGGCTGCAACCATTTTAAATTCTTTTTTTTTTTCAGCTGAGAAGTTTCTCGAATCTGTAGAGGGCAACCAGAATTATCCATTACTGTTATTGAACTTGTTAGACAAGGCTAATGTTGAACAACCAATAAGAGTGTCAGCAGCTATAACATTCAAGAACTATGTCAAACGTAACTGGAGAGTAGTAAGTAGTTACGACACAGTCAGTGGAGAAAAAGTACAACTGCCACATTTCCTTCCAACGTTACTACAATTCCACAATTTTATTAAGTATTTTTACTGTTGCATGCTATGGTAGTGTTGATTTTATAATGTCCCTAGCTTCCTATTTATGTGTCCCACCAAATGTGGAGGAGACATTGTTTTTGTCTGTCTGTTCCCACAAATGGTTGCCACAGACCAGTGAATAACTCAAGAACTATTGGTCCTAGAATCCTATAACATCGTAGGCTTCTATGTCATGGTTAGTGGATGACCACTATCGATTTTGGGGTCAGTTGGTCAAACATCAAGTTTAAAAAATGGTTTTCAATCAATAAATAAAGAACAGTTGGTTCTATGATGATATAACTTGGTACTCTTATTGGTCATGTCCTGCAGAAGCTGCCTATTGATTTTCACGTCAAAGGTCACAGGGACCTTCCATTAAAAATGGTTTCCCATCAATAACTAAAGGATGGTTGGTTGTAGGATGACATAGTTTGGTAGGCTATTTGGTCATGACCAGTGGAAGACCCCTATAGATAAAACCATTTTTCTTTGAGCCATTTTAGCTCTACGTGAACTGGACATGTCTAACAGAGCTTATGTCATTGTGGTTTGTCCGTCTACTGCCAAAAACTGGGGTTTAAGTAGCTATGGCAACAATAGGTAACAGAAAGGTCTTTTTGAGATCATTCATTCCATTTTTGTTATGTGGGTATTTTATGGCGTATGTGGCTAAAAAGAACAATAAAAAGAACAAAAGAATAGCTACACAACTGCCAATTTTTAGTACGTCCTTCTGTAAACTTTTCCTTGATAACACTCTACAGGTCACAATTTTCATTTGACTCTTGAAACTTGCTCATAAGGTTCCCTGCAACCTGTTGATGATCCCTATTGTTTTGAAGGTCAGTAGGTCAAAGGCCAAGGTCACAGTGACCTCTGTTGCCTTTTCTTTGACTATTGTTTATGGCCATGCATTGTACATGTATGGAGATGATACAGTGTTTATGGCCATGCATTGTTACTCCAATTAGTAAAATGTCAGTACATTCTGTTTGCTGAATTTGTGTTGAAAGAGTCTGAATGTCACAGATACCACAACAAATACCTGATTACAGAAATGCCCTCCATACAGAGGAATTGGCGTGCTCTTTTTTCCCTAAATACTAACAATACCACTTCCAACAAATTTTGGAGTTCCAACTTCAATCATGCTAATACCATGTTTGCATAAGAATCTTGAAAATGTAGTTATGCTGTGAAATTTCAAATGTTGTAATGATTTCTTCTTTTTCTGAAAAGATGACTTAATATAATGTAGATTATGATTGCCTATGAAGAGGTTTCCGCATATATTTTTCTTGCTCTAAAAGTAGTGATGGGGGTGAATGCAAGAATGGGTAACAGTCTTGTATATGTTGAAAAAAAAAGTTAAAGCTTGCATTAAAAATGGCTTGAAATGTGGCATGTACAAGTACAAAAACAGCTCAAATTTAATATACAGTAACTATAAAATAAAAAGAGGCTATGCATAATATCTGCAGTTGTTATGCTTCAACTTTTTGCACAATACTTAATAATGTTTTTATGTCTTCTCTAATCAGATTGAAGATGAGCCAAACAAGGTACATGACCAAGACAGACAGACGGTGAAACAGCTTATTGTTGGTCTTATGTTGAAGAGCCCAGAACAAATACAAAAACAGGTGAGTGTCTTGTAAAGTGATGATGTCACATTACCTTTCCTCTACCAACTTTCAAAAATAGACAAGCTTCAGCATTACAATTACATATATGTTATCACACATAGAGTTATTTTTAGCTCACCTGAGCTGGCTCAGGGTGAGCTATTAGGATCGATGAATGTCCGTCGTCCGTCGTCCGTCGTCCGTCGTCTGTCGTCCGTCGTCCGTCCACATTTAGTTCGTTAACACTCTAGTGGTCACATCTTTTCCTCAATTGTCACGAAACTTGGTCAGGATGTTTGCCCCAGTAATTACTCGGACGAGTTCGAATATAGGTCATCTCGGATGAAAAACTAGGTCACATGACCCAAAAAATAGAAAAATCTTTGTTAAGGCTCTAGAGGCTACTGTTTCAGTCCAAATATCCTGGCAATTTGTCAGAAAGGTTGTTTTGGTTGATTTCTAGCTTAAGTTTTAATATGGGTCACCTGGGGTCAAAAACTAGGTCACACAGCCCAAATATGGAAAAACCTTGTTAACACTCTAGAGGTAACATTTTCGCCCAAATATCCGGGAAATTTGTCAGAAAGGTTGTTTCGATGATTTCTAGCTCAAGTTCGAATATGGGTCATCTGGGGTCAAAAACTAGGTCACAGAGCCCAAATATGGAAAAACCTTGTTTACACTCTAAATGTTACATTTTCAGCCATTGGAATTTGTCAGAAAGGTTGTTTTGATGGTTTCTGGTTTTAATAATGTGTTGTTTATTGAACACCTCATTTGCTAATTTTATTGCAGTATTTTTAACACCAAAAGATTGATAAATGACATTTGTCTTGTAATCAGTACACATCTTGGATCTCTCTATGGTAAGGCCAGAGTTTTTATATCTCTTGGTTTATGCGACTGCTTGTACTATTTTTTGAAAAGGTAGAATAACAATGACATTATGAACTGACATTTTATTTTTATTATTTCCGCTGTTCCGACTCCATATACTAGTTAATGAAGTGTCAGAACAGTAGGGATATATAATTGAAAGTAATTATTTTAAAGTGTTTATTTTGTTCGAAAATGACAATTATTGACAGGTGCAGTAGACTGATGTTCAATATGTGCTCTGTTCAATACAGTAGGAAAAGTCCTTCATACTCAATATTTAAGAAAACTTCCCATAAACCAAGCAATATTAAAACTCTGGCCTAAAATTGGCACTTATATAAAGTTTTAAATGCGATGATGCAATACATGTTCTTGACCCCTAGTTGAACTTCCATGTTAAAGATTTTGGTAGTAATTTTTACATTCACATTACAAGAAAGTTCATATATAAAATTAAATCAATATTTGCAAATAATGAATAGCTTACAGTGCAGATCATGATCAGACAACAAAATAATGAATTGCTTACAGTGCAGATCATGGTCAGACAGCAAAATAATGAATAGCTTACAATGCAGATCATGATCAGACAGCCAAATAATGAAAGTGCAGATCATGATCAGACAGCTAAACAATGAAAGGGCAGATCATGACCAGACGCTAAATAATGCATAGCAAACAGTGCAGATCATGATCAGACAGCAAAAAATAAAAAGCTGACAGTGCAGATCATGACCACCCAACATACAATGAATAGCTTAAGTGCAGATCATGATCAGACAGCAAAAAATGAATAGCCAACAGTGCAGATCATGATCAGACAGCAAAATAATGAGGCCTAGAGCTTAGATATTCAGCATGTGGCAATAATTGACTCTCTACCAAGTTGTTCAAATCATGACCTCAGGGTCAAAATTAACCCTGCCTGGGGGGGGGTCTTTTGATTTTACATAGGCTTATTAAGAGGATATCATGAGCCAAAGGTAAAAATTGATCCTTTCTGCTATTAATAACCTTTTATTTTTGCCAATGGTAGACAGGTGAGCGATACAGGGCCATCATGGCCCTCTTGTTTGTATTTTCACTTGTGGCCACATGTATGAATTTAAGATGGATACATGCAAACTTAGAATGTGATCTTATATTAAGTAACTGCAGACAGTGATTTTGACTTGGTACATACATCAATATTGGATTGTGTAAGTTAAATACATGTTATGATGTACATTCTTACAGAAACATTAAAATTCCCCAATAATGAAGAATTGAAGTAGTTTTCATTTTGTTACGCTAGCTATCTGATGCAATTAGTATAATAGGACGGGAAGATTTTCCGAGCAAATGGCCAGATCTGCTCTCAGAGATGGTGAGCAAGTTCCAGACAGGAGATTTCCATATTATAAATGGAGTACTTAGAACTGCACATTCAATATTTAAAAGGTAAGTCTTGGTCAATGATATCAGAATACACCCATGATGTAATGACAATCACATACGTTAGCATTACAAACACATTTTTAGGTCATGTGAGCTCAAAAGTAATCATGGTGAGTTATTGTGATGGTCTCATAGCCAGTGTCTGTCTGTCTGTCCACATTTATCTGTTGAACAGGAGAGGCCACATTTTATAACCACATTTTGTCACCATGAAGAAAAGTAATGAGAATTGTTGTTTTGTTGAATTCTTAACCAGGAAATTTGGTCGCATGAAGTTTGAAACCGAGTCATCACCTTTGCAAAACTCAAGAGTTTGCAGTTTGTGCTAAAGAAAATTGTTCAGACTTTTTCAAGTTGTTCACTGTGATATAATGTATTTCATTTTACATGTGCATTTGAAGTCAATCTGTTAGCAAAGTAATATTAAAAACAGTTGAAAAATTCAATTAAATGCGAAAATGTTTAGACTTTTACTTTATTTATCCCCCCGCCGAAGGCGAAGGGGATATTAGAAATGCCCTTCGTCCGTCCGTGCGTGCGTCCGTCCCAATTTTGTCCGGAGCATAACTCCAAAAGTACTTGAGCCATTTTCTTCAAACTTCATACATGACAGAGCACATTGGGAGGAAGTGCAGTGTGTAAGAACAATAACTCTACCTTGCCTACTTTTAGAGTTATTCCCCTTTTATCAGATTTACTTGAAAAACTTTGTCGGAGCATAACTCCAAAAGTACTTGAGGGATTTTCTTCAAACTTAATAACTGACATAGCACATTGGTAGGAAGTGCAGTGTGCAAGAACAATAACTCTACCTTGCCTACTTTTAGAGTTTTCCCCTTTATCAGATTTGCTTGTCCAAGCATAACTCCAAAAGTACTTGAGGGATTTTCTTCAAACTTAATACACTGACATAGCACATTGGTAGGAAGTGCGTGTGCAAGAACAATAACTCTACCTTGCCTACTTTTAGAGTTATTCCCTTTATCAGATTTACTTTAAAAGTTATGTCCGGAGCATAACTCCAAAAAGTACTTGAGGGATTTACTTCAAACTTAATACACTGACATAGCACATTGGTAGGAAGTGCAGTGTGCAAGAACAATAACTCTACCTTGCCTACTTTTAGAGTTATTCCCCTTTATCAGATTTACTTGTCCGAAGCATAACTCCAAAAGTACTTGAGGGATTTTCTTCAAACTTAATACACTGACATAGCACATTGGTAGGAAGTGCAGTGTGCAAGAACAATACTCTACCTTGCCTACTTTAAGAGTTATTCTCCTTTATCAGATTTACTTGTCCGAGGCGTAACTCCAAAAGTACTTGAGCCATTTTCTTCAAACTTAATACACTGACATAGCACATTGGTAGGAAGTGCAGTGTGTAAGAACAATAACTCTACCTTGCCTACTTTTAGAGTTATTCCCCTTTATCAGATTTACTTGAAAAACTTTGTCCGGAGCATAACTCCAAAAGTACTTGAGGGATTTTCTTCAAACTTAATACACTGACATAGCACATTGGTAGGAAGTGCAGTGTGCAAGAACAATAACTCTACCTTGTCTACTTTTAGTCAAATAGAAAAATATCATACCTATACTGATAATGAACATTAATATATTTTGCAAACCTTCTCTTCATTGCCTCATTCTTTTTCCACTTACTTGAAAACTGTACTCGCATGACCATAACTATACGGCTTTTTAAGGATTTCCTCTCACCAAGTAAAATGTATGAAAGTACAACCTTCAGGTAACTTTTTCCTGGCGGGGGGATTAACCATGTGTAACATGGCTCTTGTTTTACTGGGTTTGTAAGGTCTGAGCCTTTTAGTCCTGAAGGGGCGTCTACGGTCGACCCCAGTATTTCACCCATAATGCTGTTAAACTTGAATTTATTGTCTAAAAGTAGATTTGAATTTATTGTCTGAAAGTAGATTTGGGTAGTTGTCCGCTCTCTAAGTTGAACAGTTTTCATCTAATCTTCAACAAATTTGCTGAACATGTTTATTGGCATAATATCTCAGCTAAGTTCAATAACCAGCCAAATCGCCTTAGGCACGTTTGGATTATGGCCCTTGAATTATGCAAAATAGGCAAGATAAGCCTTGTCTACTCTCTGAGTCAAACAGTTTTTGTCCGGTCTTCACCAAACTTGATGAAAATATTTGTGGGCATAATATCTAGGTCAAGTTCAATATCCAGCCAAATCGCCATAGGCACTTTTGGATAATGGTCCTTGAATTATGCAAAATTGAGCAAATTAGCCTTGTGTCTAAGTCAAACAGTTTTCGTCCGATCTTCACAAAACTTGATGAAAATATTAGTGGGCATAATATCAAGGCCAAGTTTGATAACCAGCCAAATCGCATTAGGCACTTTTGGATTATGGCCCTTGAATTAATGAAAAATGATAAAATTAGCCTTCTCAGCTCTATAGTTCAAACAGGCTTTACAAAACTTAAGAACTGTCGGATACTGAGTTATATCTCTCTGACGGGCATATTTCGTAACAATTTGGCACTCTTGTTAGCACAAGAAAAACATTACGCTTTAAAGTTTTGACGTTTTTATGGTGAATAAAAGATAGCCATATCGAAAAACTGGTAGAGCATTACTATGATTACTGTTCCATCAACCTTTAGGATAGTGTCTAACTTAAACAGTTTCCATATGCATGTTTATTTGTATTATGAAGTAAGTGTACCTTGTTTGCTCATAAATGAAAATACATGTAAATATTGTGCCTTACAGATACAGACATGAGTTCAAGTCACAAGAACTGTGGTCAGAAATCAAGTTTGTGCTGGAGAATTTTGCAACTGCCTTCACACAATTGTTTAATGTATGTTTCTTAATAATATACTTTATGTACTGTAATGTTGTTTATGCTCATAATGTGCTATTGTGTTTTTTCAAAAGATCAGTATTCACCACAAAAGCATGTCATGCAGCCTATTAATCTCTTCCACCACCCCTCCCCTGATTTTTAGGAGAGGGTAACAGTGTTTTACACTAGGTTGACAGTATAATTGTACCCCTCCAAAGTAATGGCAGTTTGTAGTAACAATAATAATGTGTACTGTTTTTACTATGGGAGTTAAGCATTGACAAAGATCTAGAGAACATTCATTGTGGATCAATTAAAGTCCCATTAGCACTTTGGGTATAAGATTACTTGTAGCTCTTACATTACCAAGACATATATCTTACTGGCGAAACTGACTGTTATTTGTAGGAAAAACATTCCTAACATTACTTTTTAAATCGAATGAACATCCTATAAATATGTTACAGTATTTTTTCAATGATACTGCATAAAAAAAGAAACACTGGAGACGCTCTTTCGTGAAGATGCGACAAAAATATGAAAGAATGGTATATGTCAACATGTTTTAGACTGAAATCTGAGTTGTATCATTATTCTAGTCATAAATTTATTATTTTATATTTGACTTATTAAAGTGCTAACTGCTTTTAGTGTGAGGTTAATTTGTAATTTACATTGATTTTTAAATGTACGCTTTTGCTCTAACGTTTAATGGAAAGTACCTTTATACTAGTATGACTGCGAGATGAAGTGATTGATGAAACATACACAAATATTGCTGTGTTTATATTTCAGAGCACCATGGAGCTTGCAAAGACGCATGCCACAGATCCCAATGCTTTAAAAGTCATTTTCAGTTCTATTGTGCTGGAGTGTAAAATATTTTACAGTCTTAACTTTCAGGTAAACTTCCTTCAGTTTATTTACAAATTTGCACAGTTCTTCCAATTTATAGTTACTTCTCTTCTTCAGAAATGTTGAAAACACACCTTGCTTAAATGATAGTTGGGATTGTAAGGAGGGCCAGTAATTTTTATTTCCTTACAACAAATGTTCACAGCCACAGCAGCAAACATTATATTAAGGTTGAAAGAACTTTCACTGTGTCTTAGGAACACATGTCAGTCCAGTCCCCTACATCTTGTTGAGGTCTATCTTAAAGAATCCTTGTCCGTGGACTTGGATAATATAGCCGAATGAAACAAAAATACAGATAAGAGTTTAGATACTGCTATAATCTAAGACTGAAGATATTTTTATAACAAGTCAAATAGTTGTTCGACCTGCATTAAAATTTAACCTGTTTTATTGTTTGAAATTGCCTGAACCTCAGAATTTACAGCATTTACTGTTCTGTGATTCAGCAGTTTCAAACTATTCAGAGAGAGAAATTAAGCTGGAACAGTAGAATGTACAAACACCCAAAATGGTGTTTATAATGAATGATGTGCATACAATTTATAAGGCAGATGTGTTTTTCAATAGTTGTGCTTATTGAAAAATTGTTAACGTTTTAATTTAGTACAGTGCTAATTAGCGTTTGTGATATAACTATACTTGCGGTTCTATCTTCTAGGATTTACCGGAGCATTTTGAAGACAACATGCCAATCTGGATGACTAACTTTCTACATCTTCTCTCCATAGACAATAAGCTACTGAGAACAGATGTAAGTTTATGATATTCCTTGTTTCTTATAACACATACTTTAGTTATATCTTGTTAAAAGTGCAGCAAATCATCTGGTCCCCATTATCTGATATAACATGGGTTTTAGCAGGAAAGCTGACCTATGACAACATCCAGAAATGTTTTTGAATTAATGAAAAACAACATATTTTGTACCAGATTTGAATTTACAGTTCTTAAAGCATGTAGTGATTAGATATACAATAAAGCTGAGTGATCACCAGTATCGCCCCAAAGATAGGACAACTTCTACAATAGAAGAGCAGAGACAGTTTTCTATGTGGCCACTTTTGTTGCCCCCCTTGGCAAGCTGCTAAGGCTGTTGTATTTATTTCAGGACGAGGAAGAAGCAGGATTATTGGAGCAAGTGAAGTCACAGATCTGTGACAATGTGTCACTGTATGCACAGAAATATGATGAGGAGTTCTCTCCCCATTTGCCTGGGTTTGTTACAGCAATCTGGAACCTGCTTGTTACTACAGGACAAGAAGTTAAATATGACCTTGTAAGTCTTTCATGCAAGTAAAACTTCTATCAGAATTTGAGATGCAACCTTCTGTCATCCACATATCTTCGTTATTGATTTGAAACTCCATCGGGCTCTTCAGTGGTGTCAGACAATCCGGCTAAACATTGGTAAAAGTTTTGTGTGCAAGGTATTACAATGCATATATCTCAGTAACTTTTAACAAGATTGATTTGAAACTGCAGTTAAGTGTTCAGAAGTTTCCAACAAGGTGTTTTGGGACATTGATTTTAATATCCTAAAGGCCCTTTGATAGAACTGGTAAGTTTTCAGTAATAGAGTTTAAACAGTGGAGCATGTTTGTCATGACACAGTGCTTGGTAGCTCCAGTTTTGAAAGAATAAGGAGGGCAATTGCTATCTACAGCCCATGTGTCTCAGTCACTGTGGCTATTGCAGTTTTGTGTACAAACTACCATCATTTATATATCTCATTAACTGCTTATGCGATTTATTTACTTCATTAAAGTCTACAGGGTTATATCAACACTCAAGTTACATAGCTTTTGATTGAATTTGGTTCTTACTATTGCTCTTGTTTGACTAGGAAAGTTTTGTCAATGTTGCATGCAGTTAATGTGTTATCATGAATGATTCTCAATAAAAACTTGTGGGATGATCTGAAACCTCATTAGAATCTTTAGAGATATCAACAACCAAAAAATAACAGAGATATTGGCTGTTCATTTTAACAAATTTAAGTTGTGTTGGTAGAATTGCATAGACTTTACTAATATGGTAGTTTATATAGTCAGGCCTGCTGTTGTTAGTATAGTGTTTATGAGCAAATTAGTATGAATAACATGCTTTATATAAGTAATATACATTGTTTTCATGTCGAAGTGTGAAAAAATAGTAACTCACTTTAGGCCTATAACATATTTCAAAATGTCTTGTCTAAATTTGAGTCATTTAAATGAATGCAAGTATCAGAATTCTTGCTCCTCTTTGTTTGAGGGTTTTCTTTGCTTTACATTGTGAATATCCGGTTATATTGCCAATTAGGGTTGTAGATATGTCATATTTTGATAGTATGGAGGGCTGACACTGTTTAGAACCTATTCCCACATCCCCCTCTTTTTTACCAGCCAAACGGGAGATTTCAGTTGCCTCTATTTTACCAGCCAAACGGGAGATTTCATTTGCCTCAAAATAACTCAGTTAATAGCTTTTGAATTTCAATAAACTAACAAAACTTGAGAGCATCAAAGGAATGTATGTGAAATGCAACACCTAGGTCCTCACTTCAAAGTCAAAGCCCCAGTCAATGGGACAGTACTTGCTATGATGTATTTGACCACTGTTATTTACTTCTTTGAACACTTGTACATATATACACTTGTACATATATACTTGCAGCTAGTAAGTAATGCGATTCAGTTCCTTGCTTCTGTGGCTGAGAGGCCGTCATACAAGAGTCTGTTTGAAGATCCCGCTACACTAGCCAGCATCTGTGAGAAAGTCATTGTTCCCAACATGCAGTTCAGAAGTAAGTACATGTATAATGATACTGCTCATCTGACCATCTCTTCAGTCATGGTCCTCCTTGCTCAATGCTCAATTAGGTTAGAATAATGTGTTACTGGTGCTTATGAAATACAAAGATATCTGGGTATACAGTGAACCTGTACAACAACAGCTGGTTGACCCAACTAGTAAACATGTAGATTACCTTACATATTACACCTTAACTACATGTAAATATATGTAGTACAACAAGGAAGTGATATTTCCAGAGACTATTAGGTAAGATACAACAGTCCAGTATGTGCATGAAGAGACGATGAAACAAGTGTGTCCTGTCAGAGTATTCATTACATCACAGTGACATCACACTGTTCTCTGATCATCCGTTGTATTATGATATCATAGATATAGTTTGTTTGGTTAAAGATTAATCTTACATTTAAGCAGTCTAACTGCATTTACATAGGTGAGCCCTATGTGGCTGTTGCAGTTGTTACCAGTATTAAATGTATTCTTTTCAGCAGAACTTGCTTGATATACTTGTATGTTGCAGTCCTGTAGTTTCCATCGAGTTAAAAACAATATATGATGTGATTACAGTTAGTGCACTGGCTAAAGGTACAAAACATCATTCAGATATGGTGAAATCTGCAAGACTACACGTCATTTCTTATGTATATACGTCTTATTTCAGCTTCAGATGAAGAACTGTTTGAAGACAATCCAGAGGAATACATAAGGCGAGATATTGAAGGGTCAGGTATGCCTATTGATGTTTTTTGTCTAAAAATACTTACTGTTTTTAGCTCACTAAAGCACGAAGTACAAACAACATCTCAGAAACCTCTTACCCAGCTTATCCAGTCTATGCAGACATGTAACCACTTCAGTGGTCTAGTGATAAGTGTTAATGAATTGAAATACCTGTAACTTCTCATTGATTAATGGTCATTTGCTTTACCCTGCTTCCCGACTATGTCTCATAATTTGAGAATGTTTGCACTTTTTTTAGACAATAAGGGTCTAGTACTGGTCCTTCATAGAAAAAAGGATAAATTGCACGTATTAAATAAATGAAAACTATTTAAACTGTTTTTTTTTTAAATGTATAGAAATGTTCTTTGGATGCTCCTACCTAATTGCTCCAAGGGTTCCATACTGCTGCAAATAATATTCTAATTTGGCTATGGTATATATCTTTAAGTTAATTGGAGTGCTTTAATATGGTAAAAGCACTCGGAAAACTAGGCCTAGTTTAGGATATGAAAGTAGCTCCTTCCGACTTTTCTAATTTACTCCCAAGTAGAAAATGAGACTTAGAAATAGAAGTAATATCAGTATATCAGTATAAATACATCTAGAATGTCATTCACCCTGTTTTCCTTTAAAAGACTAAGAAATTTCAGGACTAACCGTCAAAAGTGTTTTGATTCCCAAAGACAAAACAATGAATGAAAGCATTTACGTCATCACTCCATGGGAAAATGTTGTAAAGTTTCAGTTAATCGGTACGCATTTAAATCGATTGTCTACTTTGTTAGGTTCTGAATCTAATGTCTTCTGCATACTATCACAGTCATGTACTTTCTATATTAGATGATTAAACTAAAAATAAGTTCGCATAATATAACTATGTATGACATGTGTCTAATCTTGAATGGTGGCCCTGAATAGGGGAGTGAATTCCAGCAGCCACTATTTATGCCCTAATACACATTACCGCCAAACTGAAAAAGGTCTGTAGTTGTTTCGGCAATTTTCATAAATTTGGCCTATAAGAATCGAAATAATGAATTATTCTGCCTGGCACATCACCTCTGTTGAATGCTTCAATTTCAATAAAGCACTCCAAGTCATAGATTATTTCTTAATTTAATAGTGGCCAGAGCTTTAAAACAAAATGATATAGGGTGACCATAGTTCTAAACTGCGTAGCCATTTTTCATGAAATTTTAAAGGAGTGTTAATTTAATGGCTCCAAATGGTTGTGCTCTTCTTTTTATAAAGGCAAACAGAGTTAAAGATAGAAAAGTTTTGAGATTCCAAAGCCATTTCCACCAAATCGAATGGACCTCTTCTAAAAATTTTCAAACAGATCTGTTCTGCTGCAAGCTATGGCTGCAAGAGCTAATGCAATAAAGAGTTTAAATGACATCTCATACAATCTGAAGACATTGTCTCCCTTGTTCACATGTTTGTTTGTCTTTTTGTCAGGTGTGCTTTTCATTGTCAGTTTATATATTTGGTCCACTTGTCATCGTCAGTTTATATATTTGGTCCACTTGTCTTTGTTAGTTTATATGTTTCGCCCACTTCATACTTCACACTCTGCTGTCAGCTTTTTATCTCACCCCAAAAATGGGGATATTGTTTTAGTGTCTTCCCGTCTGTCCACACATACCGAGTAGACATTAGGGGTACAAGATTGTGTGCAGTTAAACATTATATGGTTTGCTTGAGTACATTCCATTGGTTTGTAGTATTTCAATAGAACTAAGATTGACAATTTTATAAAGGTTTAGTCCATGTTTATTTATTTTCTATGTAGATGTTGACACAAGAAGAAGAGCGGCATGTGATCTTGTCCAAGCTTTGTGTAAATCTTTTGAAGGACCCGTCATACAGAACTTTTCACAATACGTACAAGGTCTTCTAGCGGTATGTACTTTAATAGTGGAACAACAGAAACTGTACTACACAATACTTAAAAGAGTTGTTCACAATACTAAAAACCTTTTTAATGGATCTGCTCAGACTACTTTCCAATGTTTTGAACATTTTGTAGGAGCAATTACAGAAAGTATATAACAAATAAGTGTAGTTGACAGTTACTACTAAAAAACAGGAACATTTTAGACTCCTGTTAGTATGTAAATTACAAGTTGTAAAATAACTATTCTGTGTAGAGAAACAAACTTCTTGCCCGTTTGTCCTGCAAAATATGTGTCACGGTGAAACAGAGACAGAAGCTGTGATGAATGCACTGACCTACTTACATTTACAGGAGTTCAGCACCAGTCCTGCAGAAAAATGGAAGAGTAAAGACGCAGCCATATATTTGGTTACATCCTTAGCTGCCAAAGCACAAACACAGAAAGTAAGTACACCAAGGTTTAGAATAGTGTAGGACTGTTTGGGGTTGGTCTGATTTCTTTCTATTCCTATATAGCATACTTTTTAAAACTAAAAAAAAATCTTCTTAGTTACCATTGGTCAAGAGTTTTGTCTCCCCCATAGAATATTGTGGAGATATATTGTTTTTGCCATGGATGTCTGTCTGTCCGGCAAAATCTTGTCTGCTCCATATCTCCTAAACCCCTTGAAGATTTTCATGAAACTTTGGTCAGATGTTCACCTCCACTAGGTGATGTGCAGAACCCGTGAACCAACCGTGCCGGCTCAAAAGGTCAAGGCCACAATTAGAGATCAAAGTTCATATGACTATATTTCGTGTTTGCTCCATATCTCTTGAACACCATGGTTCAAGGTCAAGTTCACTGTTTCTTTAAATAGAAAAATGGTTTCCGCTCAATAACTCCAGTTAGGAGTGACCAATTGCAATGAAACTTGGTGTGTAGGTAGCTTGCATGGAGAGGAAGCTTGGGATTGCATTGCGGGTCACTAAGGTCAAGGTCACTGTTACTAAAATAGATCTTTTTTTTTCTTTAGTTTTTGAATTGTTTTAAGCAAAAAAAAGTGTTGTTTTTTTTTCAGGGGGTCAAGGTCACTGTTTTTTAAATATTTTTTTTAGTTTTTAACTATTAAATTACTGTTACTAAAAATGATCTTGGTTCCCGCAACAGAGAGTGGTAATGTGTGTTGGGGGGGGAGGCAAAAGCAAAGGAAAATAAGTTTACGCATTTGCTTTTAAAATCACTGCTTATCAAAAGTAAATAAAAGGAAATCGTATTTATAGACTATTCCAACGAGCACTGCCTTTCAACTAAATAGCGAATGTTGAATCGGCAGGGATAATCCTTTTCGTCCATTTCGTTTTTTTATTAAGTTGTAAACCAGTCTCGACAGAGATTTATTATACCCCCAAAACGAAGTTTAGGGGGGTATATAGGAGTCACCCGGTGGTTGGTCGGTCGGTCGGTCTGTTGCATTTTCCTTGTCCGGAGCATAGCTTGAAAACTACTAGTTGGAATTCAATACAACTTCATACAATGGTCAAGCACATTGAGAGAAAGTGCAGTGCACAAGAACCATAACTCCATCTTGACTAATTACAGAGTTATTGCCCTTTGTTACTTTTCCTTGTCCGGAGCATAACTTGAAAACTACTAGTTGGAATTCAATACAACTTCATACAATGGTCAAGCACATTGAGAGGAAGTGCAGTGCACAAGAACCATAACTCCATCTTGACTAATTACAGAGTTATTGCCCTTTGTTACTTTTCCTTGTCCGGAGCATAACTTGAAAACCACTAGTTGGAATTCAATACAATTTCATACAATGATCAAGCACACTCAGAGGAAGTGCAGTGTACAAGAACTATAACTCTATCTTGAGTATTTACTGAGTTATTGCCCTTTGTTAGTTTTCCTTGTCCGGAGCATAACTTGAAAACTACTGGTTGGAATTCAATACAACTTCATACAATGGTCAAGCACATTGAGAGGAAGTGCAGTGCACAAGAACCATAACTCTATCTTGACTAATTACAGAGTTATTGCCCTTTGTTACTTTTCCTTGTCCGGAGCATAACTTGAAAACTACTAGTTGGAATTCAATACAATTTCATACAATGATCAAGCACACTCAGAGGAAGTGCAGTGTACAAGAACTATAACTCTATTGACTATTTACTGAGTTATTGCCCTTTGTTAGTTTTCCTTGTCCGAAGCATAACTTGAAAACTACTAGTTGGAATTCAGTACAACCTCATACAATGGTCAAGTACATTGAGAGGAAGTGCAGTGCACAGGAACCATAACTCCATCTTGACTAATTACAGAGTTATTACCCTTTGTTACTTTTCCGTGTCCGGAGCATAACTTGAAAACTTCTGGTTGGAATTCAATACAACTTCATACAATGGTCAAGCACAATGAGAGGAAGTGCAGTGCACAGGAACCATAACTCCATCTTGACTAATTACAGGGTTATTGCCTTTTGTTACTTTTCCTTGTCTGGAGCATTTTTTGAAAACTACAAGTTGGAATTCAATACAACTTCATACAATGGTCAAGCACAATGAGAGGAACTGCTAAGAACAATATCTCTTTTTAGTTTGTTTGCAAGGTATTATGTTACTACGAACTTCTTCAGTTTATAAAGCAGTCTTTTGGGGGTATTAATCACATTTAGTGATAGCTCTAGTTATTTCAGGCTTCATTTTGTAAACAAGCAAAGCTTAAGTTTGTTCCGATACGCAAATGATTTTCTAAAATAAGAAATTGCTTTCTGGAAAAAAAGCAAATGATCATAATATAATTGGGTAAAAAAAATTTGTTACTCATTACATAATTATGTCTCCCCCACCTCGGGGGGAGACATATTGTTTTTGCCCTGTCCGTCAGTCCGTCCGTCCGTCAGTCCGTCAGTCCGTCCGTCCATTCTTCGTTTCCGGACGATAACTAGAGTTCCTTTTGACCTACAGCTCTCAAACTTCATAGGATGAATGGTCTTATTGAGCAGATGATCCCTATTGTTTTTGGGGTCAGTAGTTCAAAGGTCAAGGTCACAGTGACCGTTGGTCAATTTCTCGTTTCCGGATGATAACTAGAGTTCCTTTTGACCTACAGCCCTCAAACTTCATAGGATGATTGGTCTTATAGAGCTGATGATCCCTATTGTTTTTGGGGTCAGTAGGTCAAAGGTCAAGGTCACACTGACCGTTGGTCAATTTCTCGTTTCCGGATGATAACTAGAGTTCCTTTAGACCTACAGACCTCAAACTTCATAGGATGATTGGTCTTATAGAGCAGATGATCCCTATTGTTTTTGGGGTCAGTAGGTCAAAGGTCAAGGTCACAGTGACCGTTGGTCAATTTCTCATTTCCGGATGATAACTAGAGTTCCTTTTGACCTACAACCCTCAAACTGGGGGAGTCCGTCAGTCCGTCCGTCCATTCTTCGTTTCCGGACGATAACTAGAGTTCCTTTTGACCTACAGCTCTCAAACTTCATAGGATGAATGGTCTTATTGAGCAGATGATCCCTATTGTTTTTGGGGTCAGTAGTTCAAAGGTCAAGGTCACAGTGACCGTTGGTCAATTTCTCGTTTCCGGATGATAACTAGAGTTCCTTTTGACCTACAGCCCTCAAACTTCATAGGATGATTGGTCTTATAGAGCTGATGATCCCTATTGTTTTTGGGGTCAGTAGGTCAAAGGTCAAGGTCATACTGACCGTTTGTCAATTTCTCGTTTCCGGATGATAACTAGAGTTCCTTTAGACCTACAGACCTCAAACTTCATAGGATGATTGGTCTTATTGAGCAGATGATCCCTATTGTTTTTGGGGTCAGTAGTTCAAAGGTCAAGGTCACAGTGACCGTTGGTCAATTTCTCGTTATAATTTGGGGTCACTAACTCAAAGGTCAAGGTCATAAGGGGGGAGACAAGTTTTTTTGTGAAAAACAATCTCTAGTTAAAAAAAGCAATTGGTGAAAAAGTAATGGGGTAAATACCCAATTACACCAAAACCTTATCTGTAGCTCTGCTTGGACCCACTGAAATAGCAGATCTCTTCAATCCATAAATCTTCACATTTGTTATGTGATTTACTTAATTATGTCTCCCCCACCTCGGGGGGAGACATATTGTTTTTGCCCTGTCCGTCAGTCCGTCCGTCCGTCAGTCCGTCAGTCCGTCCGTCCATTCTTCGTTTCCGGACGATAACTAGAGTTCCTTTTGACCTACAGCTCTCAAACTTCATAGGATGAATGGTCTTATTGAGCAGATGATCCCTATTGTTTTTGGGGTCAGTAGTTCAAAGGTCAAGGTCACAGTGACCGTTGGTCAATTTCTCGTTTCCGGATGATAACTAGAGTTCCTTTTGACCTACAGCCCTCAAACTTCATAGGATGATTGGTCTTATAGAGCTGATGATCCCTATTGTTTTTGGGGTCAGTAGGTCAAAGGTCAAGGTCACACTGACCGTTGGTCAATTTCTCGTTTCCGGATGATAACTAGAGTTCCTTTAGACCTACAGACCTCAAACTTCATAGGATGATTGGTCTTATAGAGCAGATGATCCCTATTGTTTTTGGGGTCAGTAGGTCAAAGGTCAAGGTCACAGTGACCGTTGGTCAATTTCTCATTTCCGGATGATAACTAGAGTTCCTTTTGACCTACAACCCTCAAACTGGGGGAGTCCGTCAGTCCGTCCGTCCATTCTTCGTTTCCGGACGATAACTAGAGTTCCTTTTGACCTACAGCTCTCAAACTTCATAGGATGAATGGTCTTATTGAGCAGATGATCCCTATTGTTTTTGGGGTCAGTAGTTCAAAGGTCAAGGTCACAGTGACCGTTGGTCAATTCTCGTTTCCGGATGATAACTAGAGTTCCTTTTGACCTACAGCCCTCAAACTTCATAGGATGATTGGTCTTATAGAGCTGATGATCCCTATTGTTTTTGGGGTCAGTAGGTCAAAGGTCAAGGTCATACTGACCGTTTGTCAATTTCTCGTTTCCGGATGATAACTAGAGTTCCTTTAGACCTACAGACCTCAAACTTCATAGGATGATTGGTCTTATTGAGCAGATGATCCCTATTGTTTTTGGGGTCAGTAGTTCAAAGGTCAAGGTCACAGTGACCGTTGGTCAATTTCTCGTTATAATTTGGGGTCACTAACTCAAAGGTCAAGGTCATAAGGGGGGAGACAAGTTTTTTTGTGAAAAACAATCTCTAGTTTGACCATGTCACTGCAGAAACACAAACTTGGATGAGCAATTTAGGATCAGCATAGCCCTCTTGTTTTTCAGTAAGATGAAATATGTTTTTGTGTGTGTCTAATTCTGCTTTGTTTAGATGTTTTATCATTGTATATACTGTTATAGTATTGAATTGTTTTCTTGTAGTTGTATGTTTGTATTGTACTTACAGCATGGTATTACACAGACAAGTGAGTTAGTGAACACAACAGACTTCTTTAACTCGCACATTGCACCGGATATCCAAGATCAAGATGGTAAATAATTGCTTGCAAAATTTATGAAGGTTGAAATTGGAAAGACTGGGAGATGGTGTCAAAGAGACTTCATTATGGGGGTGTAATTTTTGTAAATAATGATCATGGTCTTGATATTGTGGCATTTCAGACTGAAGGTTGGTTTCAATAGTGACAGGTACATGTGGATCTATTGTGTGTAAAAACCCACTTTACTGACAATAATAGTCCTTGAATAGTCAAGTGTGCTGTCTTGAGACAGCTCTTGTTGTTTAGGAATTTTATTTTTAGCTTCTAAAAGGTATTTCTGTGTAAGCATAATTTGAAATGCATCCTTTAAAAAATCAACAATGGAAAAAAATTGTGTTGTTAAACCAAAGTAAACTAAACTCATAAAAATCAGTATATTAATACCAAACCTCTCCTTTTCAGTGAATTCAAGGCCAGTTATCAAAGCAGATTGCATTAAATATTTGATGGTATTCAGAAATCAGGTAGGTGGTTTTTAGATGAGTTATGAGAAGCTTCAGATTCAGACAACTTGTTTTTCGTACACATTGTTTTTGTAGCATTTATCATTAACAAGGTGTTTCCTTAACAGTTTTCTTCTAAGCTGACTTTACATTATGATTCTTATCCACCTATATCTAAATATATCTAAATGTATTTTAACCTAAGATAAGGATGCAGACCTTGGCAATCTCTCTGAAGAAAAAACAGTGACTGCTGTTGAGGAAGGTATGCCCGGTTTATTACATGGGCATTTTACAAATTAAACACATACCCAAAGTGATAGTAAAAAATATCCTTGAATGTAAAATACATTATCTAGGGTACTCAGTTTGATCAATCAAAGCTGCTGACTTGTTGAAGTTTACGTGAGACTATGAACATGTCATACATTAGATAGCTGTTGGTTAGTTTTATTGGTTGAAATCATTGTTTTGTTTTTTAGCTGTACTTGTAAATTCTTATTTAGATGCAAGCATACTGTAATTAAATATGTTGCAATTATAGCCAGCAGTATTAGAGGTAGATAATGTTGTAGATTTACTTCCCTTTTACAATGAACGTTATTTCTCTGCATTTGTCTTCACATGGAGTGTCATGTGCACTAGATGTGTTGAGTCATTTTGCGCCTATATGTTGTATTCTTGGCTATTTCTTACACATGTAGCTTAATTTCAATATCCATTTAAATAAGACTGTTTTGCTTTTCCATCATTTTGTCTAACATGCAAATTATTATTCTTTATTTTTAGTTACCTAGAGAGGCCTTACTAAACAGTTTCACTCATTTGGTGCGCCATCTGCTTGCTCAGAGCCATGTGGTCCATACATACTCTGCACACTGTATTGAAAGATTGTTAATGGTGCGAACCCAGCAAGGAGCTGCAGCGTAAGTACCAAAGTTTATCAAGTTGTCATTTATTGAAACAGACAGTTATGAACGAAGTTTGAAAAACATTTCAGCTTCCACTTTAAATCTCATTAGTAACTTATAGGATTCTAGGGTCAGTGTACCGAATTTCGCACACTTTTCCTGACAAATATTAATTATTAACATTAAAAAAACCCACAACATTCAAATCCTTACCTGTACTTATTAAAAATGAATAGTCTAGTGGACATCTACCAAGATTGTTCAAATTATGACCTTTGGGTCAAAATTGACCCACCTGTTTGGGTCACTTCATTTTAAATAGGCTTATATAGGAAACACTTTGAAAATTTTCTATGAAACCACAAGGCCTAGAGCTTAGATATTTAGCATATAGCATTGCCTACTGGACCTCTGCCAAGATTGTGCAAATCATGACCTTGCTGCTGGGGGTCACTTGATTTTGCATAGGTTTCTATAGGAAAAACTTTAAAAATCTTCTCAGAAGCCACAAGGCCTAGAGCCTAGATATTTAGTATACAGCATTGTATAGTGGACCTCTTCAAAGTTTGTTCAAATTATTTACCGGGATCCCTCATCTTTATATAGTGTTATAGGAAAAACCTAGCTTCTAGTGATTTCCTATAGAAACCAGTGACTTCCTCTTGCAACCAGTGACTTCCCCTAGCAACCATTGACTTCCTTAGCAACAACTTAGTCCCCTAGCATCCAGTGACTTTCCCTTGCAACCAGTGACTACTTTAGCAACTAATAACTCCCTGTAGCAATAAGTGACTTCCTTAGGCAAGTGCACTGGTACTCATGTGATATATAGGGCCATCATGGCCCTCTTATTTACATTATTGCACGTAAACAACATGAGAAAACTTACTGATTGGATCAATTTACTTTCTGGCATTAATGCTAGAGGTAGATGGTTGGTCTGTTGCTCGGTCGTATTGTTCCTTTGATAACTTGATTGATTAAGGAGTCAAATGATCTGGGGGGTTGGGTTAAAAAAGAAACACCATTGCTTATTTTGAATATTATAGAATACAGAGCTTGTGGGAGTTTCTGATTCATCTGTCACTAAGTTTCTGTATATTACTTTCACAGTATTGCATACACTGATGTGCAGGCATCTGCTACAAAACTGATAGAGAATCTCTTTGGTGCAATGCAAATTCCAGGATCTACAGAAAATGAATATCTTATGAAAGGTAATGTTATTATACCAATACTTTTGTACCAAAGTACCAATACTGTTCTATTAATACTGCTCCACCAATACTAGTGTACCAATACTACTGCATCAATACCAAAGTACCAGTAATGTTCTATCAATACTGCTCCACCAATACTAATATACAGATGTACCAATACTACTGTACTGAAATACCAATACTACTGTATCAATACTGATCCACCAATACTGCTGTACCAAAGTACCAATACTAAATATTAAATACTAAAAGTAATACACCTCGTAATTATACCCCCCGAACACAAAGTGTTAGTGGGGGGGTATACTGGATTCAGCTTGTCTGTCCGCACATATCCAGGAGCCGTTACGAGGTTAGGGTTTGTGTGCAGCTTAGCGTTCTGGGGTTTGCTTCAGTTCATTCCGTCATTGTGAGGTTAAAATTGGTCTTGTGGGGTTACAAAATGGTCTTGTGAGGTTATAGAAGAACAAAGAAAGATCAAAGGGATAACCTCACATAGGTTGTCTCGTAAGTACCGACGTCCGTCCGTCTGTCTGTCTGTCCGTCCGTCTGTCTGTCTGTAGACGGAATCTTGTGGACACTAGATCTCCAATACCCCTGGTCAGAATTTAATGATACTTCACACAAGTGATAAGTACAATGCCTAGTTGTGCAAGGTCCAGGTTTCGGGTCTCTAGGTCAAAGGTCAAGGTCACAGGGGCTCGGGATAGTAAAATCTTGTGGATGCTAAATCTCCAAAACCCCTTGTCAGAATTTGATGATACTTCACACAAGTGATAAGTACAATGCCTAGTTGTGCATGGTCCAGGTTTCGGGTCTCTAGGTCAAAGGTCAAGGTCACAGGGGCTCGAGATGGTAAAATTTTGTTGATGCTAAATCTTCAAAACCCCTGGTCAGAATGTAATGATACTTCATAGAAGTGATAAGCACTATGCCTAGTTGTGCATGGTCCATGTTTCGGGTCACTAGATCAAAGGTCACAGGGGCTTGAGATAGTAAAATGTTGTGTGCTTTTAATCTCGAAACCCGCTGGTCAAAATTTAATTATACTTCACAGAAGCCTTAAGATGTGCAGGTCCAATAATCAAAGCATAATCAAAGCATCAAATATTACATGAATTTTAAATACTGTGTCAGTGGGATGTTTGGGGGGTATTCATCACCTTCAGTGATAGTTCTAGTTTCTTATGCCAGTCTTTTATAACTAGCACTTATTAATCTTCAATGAATTTATCTTTGAAGTCAGTTTTAAGATTATTTCTGTTCAGTACAGTTTGAAGCAGCAGGACTACTCAGATGTCCTGTTAGGTGTAGAGATGTTGTAATTAATCAGAAAACTTTCCTTGAAGCATTGCATTAACACGTTTTTTACTTCAGTTGATCTAGCGAAGGATCATTATATGCCACATGTACTTGGTTTGACAGTATGTTCATTATTTTACAGCAATCATGAGGAGTACATCAATGATGCAGGAGAACCTGGTTCCCCTTGTTCCTGTCATACTGAAAAGTCTCACAGAAAAACTTATGCTAGTAGCAAAGGTACATGTTTCATCTTTTATTTTCATGTTGGAGCACCCAAATGGTGTTTGTCTGAAAACAGATCTATGACGTTATGATAGGGCTTCATACTCCAATCTTATATGATTAAAATCGGGAATAAGAACAAAATTTTTCTTTCAAAAGTCTATAATAATGTTCCCTATCTAAGTGAACAGCTACCTTCAGCTAAAATCTAAATACATATTAATAAAAAACTGAAATGTTTGGGTTTAGTTTGAGTTAAAGTGCTCCTGGTAACTTCCCTTAGTCAGCAGTCACAGTATTCACCAGTAGCCTTGGCTTACACAACCCCCTGTTAGTTTTCAGAAGTTATGGAAGGAATCGGTCATTGATTGTAGTTACTGTGAGTTTAAATAGAAAAACATTTAGTCTACTGCCAATACGATGTAAAAGGAATAAGTTTATAACCTACAAAGACTTGACTGACATTTTGTTGTTGCAGAATCCGAGTAAACCTCATTTCAACCACTATTTGTTTGAGACAATGTGTGTAACAGTTAAAACAACATGTAAAGTGAACCATGCAGCTGTCAGTGAGTTTGAGCAGGCACTGTTTCCACCTTTCACAGAGATACTGCAACTGGATGTACAAGGTCAGAAAAATGATTTGTTCATTACAGAAATTTCCTCAACCCCTTCATTTCAAGTGAGAAAGCTTATTTGTGATGCATATACATTATGCAGTACAATGTATGTAAATTAAGAGTCTGATAAAAACTTATATATTAAAATTTTTAGAAATTCAAAAAAGAATATGTGCGCACATCCATGTTCAAGTGATTATGGTCGCTGACATGAAATCACTTGGCCTGTAATCAAGGGTCATAGGTTCAAGCCCTGCTACCAGCCTGACACTGTGGGAGAAAGTTCAGAAGGAGGACGGAAATGTAGTACTGGTCCTTTCCAGGAACAATGGTTAGGTGAAATGCCTGTTTGTAAATGGTTTAAATACTGTTTACTATACTAATTCATTTATTCTCGAAGCAAGTTCTTACAACTTAGATTAATCACTCTGAGACTCATTCCAGATGAAATCATGTCTCGAAGAGAGAGAGGCAATGTGGTGATACCTGTGTCTTGCTTCAGCCAACGTGGCACTGATTGGGGTCGGACACTGGCTCCACTGAAATACTGTTGAAACTTATAAAAGAAAAAGAGAGAATACAAAATGTGACTCTGATGTTCTGCTAAATTGGCAAAAGTACATTAATATATAAACTAGGAATCATGTGAAAAACGGTTTTTAAAATGCTTGTATTTCAGCGTTTATTCCATATATTTTTCAGAGTTTATTCCGTATGTATTCCAAATTCTGTCATTACTGATTGAACTACACACAGACACAATTCCTGGCACATACTTGCAACTGTTTCCTCATTTATTGACACCGTTGCTATGGGAAAGACCAGGAAACATTCCACCATTAGTGAGACTTTTACAAGCCTACATTACTAAAGGAGCCAAACAAATTGAACCAGAGAGATTGGTAAGTCCATCGCTGTGCTATTTTATTTTGCATATACTATTAGACTACATTCTGGAATCCAGCAGTTACAAGTTCCAGTCATTGTGTGATATATCTGTACAAGTTCCAGTCATTGTGTGATATATCTGTACAAGTTCCAGTCATTGTGTGATATATCTGTACAAGTTCCAGTCATTGTGTGATATATCTGTACAAGTTCCAGTCATTGTGTGATATATCTGTACAAGTTCCAGTCATTGTGTGATATATCTGTACAAGTTCCAGTCATTGTGTGATATATCTGTACAAGTTCCAGTCATTGTGTGATATATCTGTACAAGTTCCAGTCATTGTGTGATATATCTGTACAAGTTCCAGTCATTGTGTGATATATCTGTAGAAGTTTGATCAGAGAAATTATTTTTCACAGTCAAAGTCTACCCACCACTGTGGTGGTAGGATAAGGCAGGGGGATGAGAGAGGGAATGTTAGCCATGGAGAGCTCCACAGTGGCCGCTCTCTATCTATCTATCTTGGAAAATCTGTCAATATTAGTAAATCGCCATAAAGTATTGAAGATGAAATGTAGCAATAAATAAACATAACAAAATATTATTTTGTCATGATAATTATAATCCCTAGATCTTGGCGAGCGTATTTTGTAACAGTATAGAATAACTAGAATAGCAACAATATTGTCACTGTCCGGAGACTATTCCAGCTGTGTGGGTTTTAATTGTAAGTATTGATACAAATCAAGATTCAAGCAGAAATGAGAGCTATGTTTAAACATCCTGTCAATCTTTTGGTTTGGTCCATACAATGTTAACCACTTGTGTATTTGTTTAAATGTAAATCTGTTACAAGATTTGGTCAGGATTCATTTGTTATACTGCATCTTAAAAAAGGAGGGAAGAGTGAAACTTAAAATCAAGGTATTTGGAGGTTAATTGAATTTTCTTGTACAATTTTTCAGTCTGGTTTACTGGGTATTTTCCAAAAGTTGATTGCATCAAAACAGAATGATCATGAAGGTTTCTACTTGTTGAACAGCATGGTGGAGAAAATGCCAGCGTAAGTGAATAAAATATAGAATAAAAAAAC
This sequence comes from Saxidomus purpurata, assembly GCA_022818135.1. Taxonomy (NCBI): domain Eukaryota; kingdom Metazoa; phylum Mollusca; class Bivalvia; order Venerida; family Veneridae; genus Saxidomus; species Saxidomus purpurata. The sequence goes on from JAFMSR010000005.1 coordinate 47,948,399, forward strand.
AATGTCTTTTCACAAGCTTTTCCATCAGATTTAAGCCACAGTTGATCTATATTAGCCAATAAGAAACAGTGTTAGATTTACTTGTTTGCACCCCACTAAAAAGCAGAAAACCCAGTTCTTATCTTTTCAGAGTTACCATGGAAGAAACTTAGTAAGATCACCTGATACAACAGCTCTAGTTGTTGCTAATGGAATTGATTCATTTACTGCCAAACCAATAATGGACAAAACATTTGTCCTTTACTTTTGTATCACACTCACTGTCTATGGGGACATTTTTGTGATGTATCTGTTTTTGCTGACTTATGTCAGCTATGGATACACTATACAAAGATATATCACTGTTTACACTGTAATGCAGGTTATAACTCTTTATATTCAAAGTCTAAACTGTTTGTATTTGTAATGTTTTACTTCTCCAATAACTCAGTACATTGTTGATGATTTAGAACCTGGTGTAACTTCAGCAGCATAAGAGATTGGTTTGACATAGTTAATGTGATTGATAACATTACAGTACTGCTGCTGGAGTAGTTTGCAACTTGGTGTAAATTGCTGATAGCAATAGAATTGTATATATCTGCATAATTCACCCATAAAATGAATTAGCTATTTGTACTACAGTTCCTACTTAAGCTGTATAAAATACAAATTAATTGTTTTTCAGTAAGAGAGATACATGTTGTGATAATTTCAAGTTCTTGCAAATTTTATTTTTCCTTGTAGAGAGACATTGCAGCCATACTTGAAACAAGTGTTTATACTACTCTTCCAGAGATTGCAGAGCTCAAAAACAACTAAATATATCAAAAGTGAGTATGGTCTGGTTGAATGATACTGATGGAAAGAATGAAAGAAGTCTTTTAGCTCGAGAGCTATTGTGATTCAGATGTCCGTCATCTGTCTATTGTCTGTGCACACTTAACCTTGTGTATGCAATAAAGGCTATATTTTTCACTTTATTTCATGAAACGGGGTCAAGATGAGTGTCTTGATGAAAAATCTTGAGTATGCAATAGAGGCTTCATTTTTTCATTGGATCTTTATGAAACTTTGTCAGAATCAGTTTCTTGATGAAATTTAGGTCAAGTTGGAATATGGTTCATCTTAGGTAAAAAACTGGGTTACCTGGTCAAATCATAGGAAAACCTTGTGTATGTATTGGATGTTTGTGAAACTTGGTCAGAATGAGTGTCTCCATGAAATCCAAGTTGAGTTTGAATATGGGTCATCTTGGATAAAAAATTAGGTCATCAGGCAATAGAGGCTGCATTTTATATTGGATTTTCATGAAACTTGGTCAGAATGATTGTCTGATGATCTAGGCCAGGTTTGTAACTTGATCACATGGGACCAAAAACATGGTCACAAGGTGATATCAAAGGAAAACTATGTTAACCACATTTGATACCCACTTTGCATGAAAATTGGTCAGAATGTTTGTCTTGATGATTTCTAGATCAAGTTTGAATCTGCGTCACCTTGGGTCAAGAATAAGGTCACCGTGACAAATAAAAGAAAAAGCTTGTGAACATGATCAGGCCACATTTTGTATTCGTTATGAAAATGTATCAGAATATTTTTTTAGCTATTAGGATCGATGAATTGTCCGTAGTCCGTCCACATTTAGTTCGTTAACACTCTAGTGGTCACATTTTTGCCTCAATTGTCACGAAACTTGGTCAGGATGTTTGTCCCAGTAATTACTCGGACAAGTTCGAATATGGGTCATCTCGGATGAAAAACTAGGTCACATGACCCAAAAATAGAAAAATCTTGTTAACACTCTAGAGGCTACTGTTTCAGTCCAAATATCCTGGCAATACGTCAGAAAGGTTGTTTGGTTGATTTCTAGCTCGAGTTTTAATATGGGTCACCTGGGGTCAAAAACTAGGTCACACAGCCCAAATATGGAAAAACCTTGTTAACACTCTAGAGGTAACATTTTCAGCCCAAATATCCTGGAAATTTGTCAGAAAGGTTGTTTCTATGATTTCTAGCTCAAGTTCGAATATGGGTCATTTGGGGTCAAAAACTAGGTCACACAACCCAAATATGGAAAAACATTGTTAACACTCTAGAGGTAACATTTTCAGCTCAAATATCCTGGAAATATGTCAGAAAGGTTGTTTCGATGATTTCTAGCCCAAGTTCGAATATGGGTCATCTGGGGTAAAAACTAAGTCACACAGCCCAAATATGGAAAAACCTTGTTAACACTCTAGATGTTACATTTTCAGCCCAGATATCCTTGATATTTGTCAGAAAGGTTGTTTCCATGATTTCTAGCTCAAGTTCGAATATGGGTCATCTGGGGTCAAAAACTAGGTCACAGAGCCCACATGTAGAAAAACCTTGTTAACACTCTAGAGGTACCATTTTCAGCCCAAATATTCTGGAAATTTGTCAGAAAGGTTGTTTCGATGATTTCTAGCTCAAGTTCGAATATGGGTCATCTGGGGTCAAAAACTAGGTCACAGAGCCCAAATGTGGAAAAACCTTGTTAACACTCTAGAGGTACCATTTTCAGCCCAAATATCCTGGAAATTTGTCAGAAAGGTTGTTTCCATGATTTCTAGCTCAAGTTTCAATATGGGTCATCTGGGGTCAAAAACTAGGTCACAGAGCCCAAATATGGAAAAGCCTTGTTAATACTCTAGAGGTTACATTTTCAGCCCAAATATCCTGGAAATTTGTCAGAAAGGTTGTTTCGATTATTTCTAGCTCAAGTTCGAATATGGGTCATCTGGGGTCAAAAACTAGGTCACAGAGCCCAAATATGGAAAAACCTTGTTAACACTCTAGAGGTAACATTTTCAGCCCAAATATCCTGGAAATTTGTCAGAAGGGTTGTTTTGATGATTTCTAGCAACTTTGTTAAAAGTAGTTGTACTCGGATGAGCGATAAAGGGCCATCATGGCCCTCTTGTTTGATGAGCAATGTCATTGACTAGTGAGAATTATAGGGCCGTCATGACTCTCTTGTTTTAATAGAGTTTTAAGTGTAGGCAAATCACATCTTACTTGGTTTGGCAGTGTAGTATTGTATGTTCCCAGGGATGATGGTTACGGGAACCATTTAATATACTGTTAAACACTAAAGAAACTTGCTCTGTATCATTTTGTGTGTTTGAAACTTAATCTGTATAAAAAAAAAATTATGCCCCAAAGGTGGGTATATTAAAATCACTGTGCGTCTGTGTGTTTGGCATTCCAATTTTTCGTGTCTGGGCTGAAACTTGCATGAAGGGATTTTCAGTTCATATAGCATAAATGTTCAACACATCAAGACGATGTGTCACTACCCACGTCCCTACCTCAAAGGGCAAGGTCACACTTAGAGTTTAAAGGTAACATAGCCCTATATATATACACTCGTTCATGTCTGGACGGTAACGTTGTCATGCTTATAGGGATTTTCAAATCAAGTGGTACAAATGTTTACATGAAGATGACATGTTGCGTGCAAGACCCCTGTCCCTACCTCAAAGGTCAAGGTCACACTTAGAGTTTAAAGGTAATGGAATCCTGTATATATGCACATTTTAAAATAACTTGGCACAAATGTTCAGCACATCAAGGCAATGCAAAGGTCAAGGTCACACTTAGAGTTTAAAGGTAATTGAATCCTGTATATATGCACATTTTAAAATAACTTGGCACAGATGTTCAGCACATCAAGGCAATGCAAAACCCACGACCCTACCTCAAAGGTCAAGGTCACACTTAAATTTTTAAAGGTAATTGAATCCTGTATATATGCACACATTCGTGTCTGGACTGTAACTCTGTGGTGCATTGAAGAATTTTAGAATAACTTGGCACAAATGATGTGCAGCACATCAAAATGATTTGTGGCATGCAAGACCCATGACCCTACCTTAAAGGTCAAGTTCACACTTAGAGTTTAAAGTAGTGGAATGTTGTATACATGGAACTGTGTCATGCATGGAAGGATTTTATACATGGAACTCTGTCATGCATGGAAGGATTTTAGAATTACATGGCACAATTATTAAGCACATGGAGATCACAATATGCGTAAGACCAACGTCCTTACCTTGAAGGTCAAGGTCACACTTAGAGGTCAGAGGTTTTAGAATCCTGTATGATATGCACGTGTTTATGTCCAGAATGTAACTCTTGTTATACATTGAAGGATTTTAAAATTAATTAGAAAAAATGTTAAGCACATTGAGATATAAAGTGTTGTGTGCAAGTACTGGCTCCACAACTTGAAGGTCAAGGTCAGATTGTGGGAAACCACTTTTTGGGCACTCGTCACTTATCAGGGACAGCTCTTGTTTTCTTAAGTTACAGAACTAAGGTAAGGATTGCCAGTAATTAAAATGGCCATGTTGTTAGGACACTGATCATTGCAGATAGCTAGATGAAGATTTGAATGCTTTTCAATACTTCTGTAAACTTGTACTCCTTTGTGTTTCAGGTATACTGGTGTTTTTCAGTGTCTATGCCATCAAATATGGAGGGGAGAACCTGATACAGATGATAGATGGAATACAGGCCAAGTATGCCAAATCTTAAACTATAGTTGCTATATAAACATGCAGATTTCATTTTACTACTCCAGTTGTTCTGGTGACTCTTACTCTACAGATACTACATCTGATGTAGATCATGATCACCCCAAACCACACGGCTGTTTGATCATAGTCTGGACTGTCTATCATTCAGTCAGTTTGGCCCCTGTGATCAGTATCTAGACAAAGTGAAGAGTTTATTAGAGAAATTTTATTAAGACAGGATTGTAGTCTTTGAATTGTCACGTTAAAAACTGCATGAAAAAGTCTCCTTTGCTGGTTGCTTTATTTGGCCTTAAGACATGTTTCTTGGTAACATCCACAGCTTCTCATTTAGTCTAATGACAGCTTCTAATTTCAGTTGCAATAAGAAGTACCTTCATGTATAAATGTACCACTTGCATGTTCTTTAAATTACCTGAAATTTATCTGTCAGTGGTTAAAATGGTTGTCAATATGATAGAAGATTGTTAAATACTGACAGTTTAAGCTACATATTAGCTATTCAGTATATGAGATTCAAAGAAGGATGATATTAAACTGTATTATCACAGGTGCATGATAAAGCCACCACTAAGCTGTGTAGTCAGTTTGTATAAACCATCTACATTTCAGAATGTTTGGTATGGTAGTAGAAAAGTTATTCATTCAAGATCTTCAGAAGGTTTCTGGAACCTCTGAGAAGAAAATTTGTGCTGCAGGAGTCACAAAATTACTCACGGAGACGCCAGCTATGATCTCAGAATATGGACAGTTATGGTAAGACCTTTAAGTGTTTTGTGTGACCACCTCCATTGTCGACTGGTTAGAACATCTTACATGAAATCTTTGTAACCTCTAATTGGTTTAGGGTCGTTGTTTCAAGTCCGGATACCGACCATGTCTCTTTATGAGATAGCTGGAAGTTTCATACTGTGGAGGATAGAAGTCTAGTACTGGTCGTTCCATCATGATAATGGTTTAGTAAACAGCCTGCAAGTATAAAGCTGAAATTATGAAACTCCATTAAGAAAAAAGAAAGGTTTTGCATTCCATTTTTGAGAAATTCAGTTTATGACTTGGAACTAAAACAGTCATACTAAAACTGAAATTGATAGGTAGTAAGCATTGCTTTTGAACTAATAACCCATACTAGTGGGGGATGTGGTATTGCTCAGCACTTCTTGGACAGGAGTTGCATTTCAAATTTGGGAGTTTGTAATTTGAGATATTTTATCAATTGATAACATTTAAGGTTGAATGATATATTGTTTAATTACGTGTGTACAGCAGAAGTAATTACATGGACCTTTAGTTAAATTTTCTTCTCAATTTTCTCTGATGTCTGTTAGCTTAGAAGTGAGGTTGAAGCTATTATTGAAAGCAAACCAGAGAAAATAAGATACATTTTTGTTACACAGGGCACGATTATTACAAGCATTGATAGGGTTGTTTGAGCTGCCAGAAGATGACAGTGTCCCGCCAGATGAGCATTTCATAGAAATAGATGATACACCAGGTAATAGATAACGGTTATTACAGCATAACCAGGAACCACTCTGGTCTTCTAACATATGATCAAAAACTGAAATTTCACAAAATTTTCTCTGCCAAAATGGAACATTTTGAGGAAATGCGGGAAAATTAAGGTGTTGCAAAAAGGACGACCTAAAATTGCTATTTGTCCTGTTTAAATATGATTAATACAAATCATTCAAATGTTGCTACAAACAGAAGCTGTAATCCAAGTAAAGATAGCAGTCAAATACCAAGAATTCTGTCTTAATAACACATTTAAGATCTTTTAGGCTTCTAAGGGTGGAGTAGGAAAAAGTCATTCCTTTTTAGAATAAAATTGGGCTGATTCGAGACCAAAAAATGTTGATTTGGGATCCTGACAACGCACAAATGAAAATTATACATAATGCATATTTCTAACCTCTCAGACTTTTAGTTAGAAATTTAAGAGAGAGAAAAAAAATGAGCCTGTGACTTTGACATGAATTGGGCCTAACATCCTGTTACATGTTGCAAAAGAAATGGGTCGGTAGGTAGAGAATTTTACTTTTATGTTAAGCTCATCTGGCACTTTGTGCCAGCGTGAGCTTTTCCCATCACCCACTGTCCTTCCATCCGTCCATCAACTTTCTGCTTCAAACAACATCTCCTCTGAAACCATTGGGCCAATGTTGATGAAACTTAGCAGGGAAGTTCCTTGCACGAAGCTCTACCAAATTTGTTTAAAGAATGCCATTCCATGCAGAACTATGGTTGCTATGGCAACAGATAGGAAAAAATTTTAAAATCTTCTCTGAAACCACAAGGCCTTTGGCTTAGATATTTAGCATGTAGCATTGCCTATTGGACCTCTATCAAGATTTTTCAAATTATGACCACGGGTCAAAGTTGCCCCCACCTGGGGTGTCACTTGATTTTATATAGGAAAAACTTTAAAAATCTTCTCCAAAACCACAAGGTCAAAAGTTTAGATATTTAGCATGTAGCATTGCCTAGTGGACCTCTGCCAAGATTCCTTTGGTCAAAATTGAAAAGGGAGTGGTCTTTTGATTTTACATATAAATAGGTTTCTACAGGAAAACATTTAAAAATCTTCTCAAAAACCACAGAGCTTAAAGCTTAGATATTTAGTATACATCAATGATAGTGGACCTGTACCAAGTTTGTTCAAATCATGTCTCTGGGATCAATATTGGCCCCACCAAGGGGGTCACTTGTACAAAGACATATATGGGATAATGTTTAAAAATCTCCTCCGAAACCACAAAGCCTAGAGCTTACATATTTAGTGTATAACAGTGTCTAGTGGACTTCTTTAGAGTTTGTTCAAATCATTCTCCAGGGGTCAAAATTTTCCCTGCGCAGTGTTTCTCACTTGGCATAGGAAAAACTTCAAAAATCTTCTTTTCAAAAACCACAAGGCCTAGACCTTAGATATATGGTATGTAACATTGTCTCTACCAAAAAGAAAAAAAATGGGTTGGGGTAAAAGAAACAAGGGTCAGTATGGTTACAGGAAACATACTTTTTTTAGGCCTTTAAGTAGTTTGAACTTCATGTGCATGTACACTAATTAAACATGGTATTAGATGTAAGACATAGATGCCTCAGATACCATGTGTCCAGCTGTTGTTTGCTTCCTTTCCATTCTTCCATAGCAGAGACTGTTGACAGGCATCTTCCCCCTCAGAAAATGGCGTTGAAAGTTTGTACTTTTATTATTGACTCAATTATCCTCCTTTGCTCATATACCTATGCTGTATAAGGCTCAGACTCAATTTCCTCAAAGAAAAACAGAATTGATAATAGATCTTAGAAACTGTATACATTTGCTTGTCCTTATGATAATTGGTGTATAAGCTGCAGTGTTGTGTACTTGATCTAACAGCAAAACACTATAAACTGATTCTGTATCATCCGTATTTTGATTGTTTGTTTTACACGTAGTACTATGTAGATTGTAGTAGCATATATATATTAGATCCATGTTATGGATTGCAATATATCTCAATTATATTAAAACTTACAGGTTACCAGACTGCCTACTCACAGCTTGCCTTTGCCGGAAAGAAAGAACAGGAAATGTTATCTGAGACAGTACCACAACTGAAAATGTCACTGGCTAAAAGCCTGGAGAAACTTGGAGCTGCAAACCCAGGAAAGGTGCTGACAGTTTTTATCCCATTCATTTATGTTTAATTTTGTAGTAAGAGTAAGTCTTTGCTTGAATGTCTGTTGTTGTAAATGTATTGTAGACTTATGGAGTCATTAAACTGACCACAGTTGTACTTATTAGTAATCGTCTAGGTATATCTCGCATTGCAAATCAGTTCTGAAAGGAAATTGTTTGTTTTGATTGTTTTTAAAACCATACTAATGTTCACCATAGCTTCATTGCATCCCGATATAGGTTGATATTATTTCTTTATTGAGCAACTGCATTCTACAGAATTTGAGGGTTGACCTCAAAACTGTCGTAAGTTAAGTGAAGTAAAGAAGGACTTACAACAGTTTTGCAGTCAACCCTCAAGATACTGAAATAACTGTACATGAGCTTGACTTTATGACCTCCAATCTCATACTAGCTATATAAGGCATAACTACACTTCTCAGAATATACATCATATCAAACTGTTTGGATTTTGCTAGTTAAATATGTTTCTGTTTGATTCTTCCACAGTTGAGCCCTCTGATCAGTTCAGGTTTACAGACCGAGGCACAGACGTTTCTACAGCAATATCTTACCACGGCTGGAGTAACTCTGACATAACACGTAGTCTCCGATCAGACATACTTGGCATTATAATGTGAGAGAACAATGACAATGTCTAATCAATGGAAGTGGCTAAGTCAAAAATCTACATGGAGAACATCAGAATTCACTGTACATTTGAAGTGAAAATAAACTTACTGTATCATCTGCAGCAATAGTTGAGCACATAGACCACGTTTAGTGTTGGTTAATCCTTACCCGCCTGGAGGAAGTTCAACTTTTGTCTTTGTGAAAAGTCTAGATCATCATTGGCCTGCACATCTGTACAGTCTGAAATGTTCTACACTACTTGCTGTGCAGTTAGAAAAATGTCATTTTAGCATCCCTATGAACAGTTAATGATAGTGTCCCACTTGAAAGATGGACAAATCCATTCTTAAAATTTAGCAGGGTTTGGGTTATGTTAGGCTTGTTGTGATTATTGCTGCCTCATGGAGAATCAAATCGTCTCCATCACTGTTTCGCGAAAGAGATTTCATTGAAAGAAGCCCTTGTCATTATTAGTCCAGAACTGATGTTTGAAGTTTGCTTGGGCCTGGGATATATGTATTATAGGGGTCTCTTTTTGCAGATAATTGTTAGAACTTCATGTCTATTGCACAAGGCTTAGGATGGTGGAACATATGCTTGGTATATTCCAGTGCTTGTTATCCCCCGCCAAAGCTGAGGGGATATCATAATGGGCTCTGTCTGTCTGTCACACTTTTGTCTGGAGCTAACTATGAAAGTATGCAAGGGAATTCATTTAAACTTTACACACAGACAGAGGTGCAGTGTACAAGGACCTTTACTCTAGCTTGTCCTATTTTTAAATTATCTCCCTTTTCAACTTTTTCTTGTCCGGGTCATAACTCTGTAAGTACTGAACAGAATTGAAAATTGCATACACTTACAGAGGACATTAAGACGCATTGGATGTCCAAGAACCATTACGGTACCATACTCTATTTTTGAGTAATCTCCACTTACTGATTTTATTCATTTTTTTTTTTACCCCCAAAACCAAGGTTTCAAGGGATGGTTTAAGACTTTACACGTCAGTGGACATTGGAATCGGAACAGTGTACAGGGGCCTAACTCTAGTTGTCCATTGTTTTCACCCTTGTCCAGCGCATTAAGAATGGAAAACTATGCCTAGTTGGTTTTCAAGTAAATACTTGAAACATATCAATGGTCATTCACTTGAGACGAACTGCATGTTACCATCAACAACTTCACCTGAGGTAACATCCCCATAACTCTGTTCTAATTTTTGACAGAGTTATTGCCCTTTGTTAACTTAGAAATTTTTGTTCCAAGTTTTTCATAACTTCAAAACTATCTAGTTACAATTCAAGGTATACGACTTCATACAAATGGTCAACGCAACATTGAGGCAACTGCAGGCACAAGCCCCATAACTCCATCTTGACTAATTTTGACAGAGTTATTGCCCTTTGTTACTTTTCCTTGTTAACGGTTTTAAATTCAATATCTTGAAAACTATCAAAGGTATGGAATTCAATAAGACTTCATACAATGTGTCACACATCAGAGCATTCCAGTGCACAAGACCCATAACTCCATCTTGACTATTTTCAGAGTTATTCCCCTTTTACTTAGTTTTTGCTTAAAGGTTTTAAATTCAATAACTTGAAAACTATCAAAGGTATTGAATTCAAACAATTTCATACAATGATCAACCATCAACTCATAGGACCTGCAGCACAAGACCCATAACTCTATCTTGATTTTTTACTGAGTTATTGCCCTTTGTTAGTTTTTAACCTTGTCCAAAGCAATATCTTGAAAACTACAAAGGTATGGAATTCAATACAACTTCATACAATGGTCAACCAACATCTTGCTGAAGAAGGCAGTGCCCAAGAACTATGTTTCCATTCTTGACTAATTACAAGTTGATTAGCCTTTTGGTTACTTTTCCTTATAAGTCAAATATCTTGAAAGCTACTGACTTGGAACTCAATACAAACTTACCATCAACAATGGTACCCAGGCACATCCCCATGAGACCGATTTGATTGCACAAGATTTATGCCCCTTTTTAACTACCATCTTGAGATTTTATAGAGGCTTTGAATACTTCCACTTTGACTTGAAACTGAAATTATGTGTCCCCTCAACATGTCAAGGAAATCCCCATAACTCTTTTGAATGTTACATATGCCCCTTTTTAACTTACAATTTTAGTTAAAGATTTTCATACAATTCTTGGTCAAGCACATTGAGAAGGAAGTGCATGTTTACTACAACATCTTACCAATTTATTACATATCTATGCCCTTTTTGACTTAGAATTTTTCACAGTTTTTCCCTTATTAGAACAATATCTCTTTTTGAGTTTCTTTGCAGGTATTATGACTTACTACGAACTTCTTTTTCAGTTTATAAAAGCAGTCTTTTGAGTTACAAGGTTATTCATGATCACATTTACAAGTGTATTTCTTTAGTTTATCCCCCCTTTTCCGCCCGGTAACATAACTTCCAAGGTATTCAAGGGAATTTGTTTAAATAGGTCTTTAACAGTTCACAGGCCTTAATTCTGAGGACAATTGCACAAACCCCAGGTGTTCGTAGACAAAGGACTTTTAACTCTAGCTTGTCCTATTATTGAATTATCACCCTTTTTTACTTTTCTTGTCAGGCCATAACTCCTTAAGTAATGAACCGAATTGAAAGGCATACAATTTCAGATATTTAGAGTAGAAGTGCGACATTTACACATGTGCAGGTGAATAATCCCCAACACGTTATAATTACTTACATCTTATTCAATTAGAACCTATACCATATCCATTTCTCTCACCTCAAATTTCTTGGTCATAGAAAGAGCACTCGACGGGGGAGGATGGCCATATCTATCGTGGCTCTTGTTGTATTTTGTATTATGGAGCATTAATATGGCTTTTAAGTCATTGTTTAACAAAATATTGTCCCATAATCCCATTATGCAGGTCTTGATATGTACATGTACGCTTGGTTAACTGTGAACATTGGTCACATCACCCGGACGGCGGCTGATATGCAGACAAATACACACCAACAACAAAGTTCTGCAGCCAGAGGTGATACAAAATTGTAAAAATGGTAGACTGGAAATTCATTACTTATGGTTTTCTTTTAAAGGAAAATGCCATAAAAATGAAAATAACACCCATGACATCTTTTTTTATAGATCACTCCAATTTTTAAGATGGAAAATTAGTAACTAAAAATAGGTAAGTGACCTAAAAAATGACTTTTAATAAAAACTACTTTTATTTTGAAAATTTCAGCTAATACTTCCATTACAAACATTTAAATCAAATAGGACTGTTTGACACCCATAGAGGTTCTTACTATGAACACGTCATTGTAGTTGGAAACAATAATTAAAACAGGACATCGTTGCTTAAAGTGACATTATGTGCATCTTGCTGCACATAGTGTATTTTTGGTGACAGTTTTATAAAAGCAATTTTTGGTTGCTGTGCATTGAAATGTGTTAAATTAATGATAATGCTGCATTAGTATTTGAAGTTGGTGCTTTAGAAATAAAAAAAATGGACTGATAAAATGATAGTTGATTGTGTCGTTGCTGTTGGTAGAGATTTTGGCAGTGGAAGGGAAGCAACTCCTGCATGCAGTTGTTTTTTTTTTCTAAAAAGACTCTCCCAGTCAAAATAAGAAAATCAATATTTGGAAAGTTATTATTTCATACTGGTAGCGGGAAGAGTTTGGTGTAATGGGTTAAAAGCTATTATTTCCTCTACCCTTTTGTACACACCTATTTCAGCTGGATTTTTACTTGAAAAAAATGCACATAATGTCACTTTAATGAACCACTGCAATTAATTGATATTGGTTTTAACTCCATTCCAATCTGATTTAGATTTTCAATAATCCAAAATTTGACCAAAATGGGCAAAAACTTTGCAAATCAGACGTGTTAAATACAGTGTATGCATGGATGGCCACTACAAGCGCATTGTGGTTCAGATCACGATAAAAATTAGTGAAGGTTTTATACATTTTGACAAAAAAACAAAGCTCAGTTAAATACAGTTGTGTAATATTTCTATCATTTTATACCAACAACTACACCGAGCATAGGTTCCACCAGTCTATGTACATAGCTTATATAAGGATGCTACTATTGTCTTGCTTTGACATCATTGTTTGGAGCTGTAAGTGAGAGAAGCTGAACATGTAACATGTATTTGCAGTGTAAACTTACAAAGCAACTGGTTCAAAACTTAAAATATGCATGCTCTACCATTCATTCATGAAACTGAAACATAAGTGATAATATAAAGCTCGAGTAACAGGACTGAAAATGTTGTGAAGTTGTTAAGCTGTTCCTCTGTGAACTGTGAGGTGGTACCATCTTATCATGTATGTGAACTTGTCCGTCTTCATATTCATACAGTACTGTATGAATCTATCTCTTCATCGTAACCGGATATACTTTAAGGGCTGCCTATTTGTTATCTTGTTGATCCATTGGAGGAATGGGGCTTTTATCTTACGCTTGTTTATATTGAATTGCTAAAAATATATGAAGAGAAAGTATGCCATTCTCTCAAATAATTTGTTAAAATCTGTCATGGTAAAGCAACTCTCTTATTGTCTGTGTGGAAACATAGCATGTACGGGCGGATCATGTATTCTAGAACTTTATGAACAGACATACTTCGTTCAAAGTCATTCACACTCCAATTTTGCTAAAACCTAGGGGCTAAATGTGGTATTGAGAAAACAAAATCAGTCTCTTACAAAAAGTCTGTTCAACTGATACAAACAGCCGCACCGGTTAAAACTTGTACATAACTGCTCATTATATAAACAGCCGCACCGGTTAAAACTCGAGCATGACTGCTCATTATACAAGCCATGCATCTGATGTACTCAAATTATTTTATTCTTGATTGTGAAACAAGTTCTTACAACTTAGTGATACTGCTCCCCATATTCACTCCAGATGGAATTAACCTTGAAGAGAGAGGGGCGTTTGCCTCAGGACACTACCGTTTAGCATTGGTAGGGATCAAACCCGGGACCTGTCAATCCAGAGGCAAAACACCAACATGCTGCAGCGGCTCAACTTGTATTTTGAAATGGGTATTGATCTAGATCGAGCTACGCATATGTACAGTCTGGTTCTGATTCTAACATTCACCTACTCCAGCAGCAATAGCAAGAAGACATACATTGTAAAACACCATATATTTAAAATGATGTTTTTTTTTTCACTTTTACAGTCTACTGACTGCTCATGTCAATAATATGTTGTTTCACTTAACATTGCTTTAAGTTATGGTGAAAGTGCTAAGTTTGTATTAAGATCTTTGTTACCAATCAGGAGTTTGCAAGAACGTTTGTAATTCAGATTGTTAGCATACAAGGAGTTGTTAAATAAAAAAAATGTTACATCGTTTTGGCTTACGTGTTTCTCTTCTCACTGAAACCTATAGATATTGCTGGACTAACATCTACTGTAGAATAGGTGTAACTTTTAAAGTTGCTGGCCCACCTTAGTAACTGTAATTTGTATAATCCCCCCACCCCCCGGCCAAGGCAGAGAGGATATGGTAATGGGCACTGTCTCTGTCTCTGTGTCCGTCCATCACACTTTTGTCCGGAGCATAACTATGATAGTATTCAAGGTAATTTATTTTACTTAACACACAGACGAAGGACATTGAGAGGAAGTGCAGTGTACAATGACCTTAACTCTAGCTTGACCTATTTTTTAATTATCTCCCTTTATTGAATTTTCTTGTCCGGGCCATAACTCCTGAAGTACTTAATCGAATTGATTCAAATTGCATACACTTACAGAGGACATTAAGACGCAGTGCATTGTCCAAGAATCATAACTGTACCTTATTCTATTTTTTAGTTATCTCCCCTTACTGATTTTTCATATAACAATTGTCCCGAACATAACTCAAAGTATTCAAAAGAATTTATTTAAACTTTACATATAGACAGAGGACATTGAGAGGAAGAACCATAACTCAAACTTACACTGGTTTTGAGTTATCTCCCTTCATTGATTTTTCGCATAAAATGTCTAACATGGCTCTTGTTTCACTTAGTGTGTCAACAATAAATTGGCCTGTGAACTCCCAAGATCTAAGTAGACAGGACAAAACTTACCTTGGTTGACACGGCCAAATAACAAAAATGTATTCGTAAAACTGCTGCAGTGAGATAAGTTTAACTCCCCCCTCCAATTTCATAATTAGTTTGGTTGTCAATTAGCAGACTCGTATCTATCAGCTGTTCATATCTAATTATTGAACAATTCTACAGTCCATATTTCACAAGCAATCGTGAAAGTTTGTCAGAATGTTTGTCTTCATAAACTATATCTTAAGAAAGAGTTCGAAACATGGTCATTTGGGTCAAACACTTTGTATGTTACCAGGTCAAAACTTAATAAAAACTTTTATACTCTGAAGGCCAAGATGTCTTTGTAAACTCTGTAGGCAAAGTGTGGAACTGGGTCAGTGGGGTCAAAAGTCAAGGTCACCAGATCAAATCGTAGGAAACCCTTGCAAAATCAGAGGCCACATGTTGTTCCCAGTCGTCACTAAATTTGGTCAGAATAATTGTATTAATGAACTGGAGGTCGAGCTTGACACTTGTGTCACATGGGGTCATAAATAGGTCATTATAAGTCCGCAGAAATACATTGTGAACATTTTCTCAATTACGGTGGGGAATTACATGATCATAAAAGTTGATATATGAAAATTATTAGAAAATAATGAAATGTGTTTAGCTGTAAATATAAAATGCAGTCTATCATATGGCAACATAAAAGTATTTTAGAACTACAAAGACGTCGCGCATGCTAACCCTACACAAAGACGTGACGTCAAAATCGCGATTTTCAACGTCAAATTGAAACTGTAAAATAAATAGTTGTGTACTCATCATATTTTTTCAAAAGTGCGGGAACGAATGCTTTTAATTTTTTCATCTGGTCTTATAGAGCCTCTTTTTACTAGCTGACCACTGTTCACTGTGTTTTTCTTGTACCCTGGCAGAGTTTCTGATACCAAGAATCAACCTATAAAATCGAATATTACGGTTGACGTTATCAGCGTCAAAATAAGCAGGCGGGACATTTTTCTCCACAACGATAATCCTCCAATTTGAATACCAGTTGTAATGTGACTCGCTTCAAATTTATAATGCTTAAATTTTATAACAATACTATTATGCCATTTCATTCATTAGTCGATATCTTACCCATTTCTCACATTTTAAAGACTATGAAAATTAGCATTACGATTTCAGGCGCACATGGGATCCAGGTCAAATCACTGAAAATACTTCATGAACACTAAGAGGCCTTATGTGGTATACATAATCACGAAAATAAGTCAGACTGTTTTTCCACCTCGGTTTAGGTAAAATAATCAAGTGGCCAGGTGAAAGCAAAGATTAGCCGTCTGAACACTAGGTCTGATACAGAATTGGTATCTGACTCATATATGGAGGTCTGATCTGTGCGGCAGAGATTCTCTGTTGACTCTAGTGGACATCATAGCAGGACAATCTTGATCCTCCTTGTTTTCTGAAGTACAAATAGAAAACTAGAAGTAATTATGGTGACGTGCAGTGTACATGAACCGTAACTCTAGCTTACTATCTTACAGCCCAAGAAGTGCACGTTAATTCCCCTCCCCCTTCCCCCACACACACGACCGAGTGGTTACAATCGCTTTCCTATGATTTCGTCCGCCGTTACTGTGCTGGGGTTGAAGTTAACTTGGTTTTCAGTTGAGATTGTCGCACAAAGGCTTTACAGAGCTTACCTTGATTGTTATGGAATCTTACGTTACCTTTGACAGATTTGACAAATTATTTTCAGGTGACGTATTGCGGCGCTTTGAAATATGGACTCAACTTTTCCGGTTATTATCGATGAATGATTATAATTGTCATTATTCAGAAATATTGGAAATTCTGGACCGAGCAGAAAGAGCTCAAGATGACAAGATAGACTCAAAGACTGACAATGGCCGAAACTTTTTCCATGTCGGACAACCTATTCGTATCGTCTGCAGAAACAGGATCTTGTTCTGATTATTTTGAGTTGTACAATGAAACTGATGTATCGCTATCAAATGATGAGTAAAAGGGCAATATCACATCTCTCTGTTTTAACACGTCTCTGGGGCAACTACGATAACCTGGGGCCGCAAGTTACCCCATGTTTGGACCGTACCTTTCCGAAACTCGATTTTAAATCTTATTTCAATTAATGTTTAGTTGCCGGCGTATTTTTTGCACCTATTTTAACAACATATAAGTGCTAATTACCGCATGTTGTTATAGATATTTCAATTTCTAGATAATTCCACGAACTTTTCCAAAAATCTCTGACGATATGCTGTATTTCCTGAAAACTTTTGGAACACACTTTACATGCACCTAGTCGAGCCATGCACTTAAACTTAGTTTTTATGAACTTCCTTGTCTTAATGATTGATATTTGCCTGTTTTAGCAAGATAAAAAATGTATTTCTATGTTTAACAAATTGTTGGCTTGAAGAATCTTCACTTGGCGTACCTTTTTCAAGAACTGTATTTTAATAGTGTCACACTTCTTCTTTTAGAAATCTTAATTAGTAAATTGGGGTTTAACGTTATTTAGACTTAAGCTTTAACCTTGCGGAAATGATTGAAGTGATGGTTTACACAATCTCTATCTTAATGTACGTACATCTTATCTACACAACCTGTATTGATTAAGAATAACTCTCGAAAAATCTACGACAAAATATATATATTTGTGTGTTATTTAAAAGTGTTTAAAGGAAACCCATAATAGCTTATTCGTAGTCTTAATTGCTTTAACACATCTGATTGCCCTGTATCATAGCCCATATAGGCAAAACTCGCGCGCCAATCTGTGTTCAAACACAGTTACCGACTATACTTCACGTTCTGATATACAGTACAGGCTGCTTTATACACAAAGAAGCCAGTGCAATATTACAGTTGATTAAATTGTTTATTAACTGTGAAGATAGGAGATTTTAAGGTAATATTTTTATCACAATTGTAAGTATATGTTTTATACAAGCGTTTTCAGGTATTACATTTCCTCAATGTAAACATTTAAATGGTTTACTTTGACAATTAATACGTATTCATATGACTGTAAAGTACGATTCAAGATTCAAAATGGCGGATACGTCGATATGGATGACATACGGAGAGCGGTTTGAAAACGTGCACATATTTTCTCCGTAAAGTTACATTATCTACGGGAGTTTGGCAGACATTTTTACATCATTTTCAAGAGCGAACTTTCAGTAACGGTACAAGCCTAGTCATATACTCGAATATATACCGGTTGAAAATTTCCTGGGTTTTAAGTGATGCTACTATTTCTTCGTTTGCCTGCCATATACATACACTGATAGGGTTCACCTTTATGAAGTGAAGAGCAGTGGTATTTATATAAAAATAACACAAAGCGTATTTTTGTTTCTCTTTCGTATGGAGCAAAGCAGTGTGAGGTTACTTTAAATCATGTTAGTTGTATGCGTTAACTTTGATAAAAATGGCTTGCTACAATATTTTCCGTTTTGTTTCAGTTCAGCATAAATTAGTTATCGGCTATAAATAGCTGATAAATGGTTGTACATAAAGTAGTAGCTGGTAATCGGGTTTGCTCTTTATTTGAGCAAATCTAGGTTAATAATCAAAGGTCACATTGGTTAGACTTGATGAAACAGGTAAACGACAGACGTTGATTACAAATAAATATTACTATTCATTTAAATGAAACGGTTCACCTTCCATAACAGCCAGTTTATGCC
The DNA here is from genome assembly GCA_022818135.1 of Saxidomus purpurata. NCBI lineage: Eukaryota > Metazoa > Mollusca > Bivalvia > Venerida > Veneridae > Saxidomus > Saxidomus purpurata. The sequence goes on from JAFMSR010000005.1 coordinate 47,967,037, forward strand.
ATAGATATATATTATATAATTATTTTGTTCAGATGCCGGAGTTGTAAATGCAACTGTTATTTTTTGTGAAGATTAGAGGTAGTGTATATATATGTGCAGGAAGGGAAGTTTTCAATGATTAAAACACTATCTGATGCAAGGTGTACCTTAAAGCTTCAGATATTCATTAATTAGGAAATTTAATGTGTTTCTGAGTTATGGAATGGGTGTCAGAAAGGCCCACTTTCAGAAAGGACCAGTACCGAAAAAAGCTCAAATCCAGAAAGGCCCATACAAGAAAGGCCCAGTTTTATTTTATATGTTAAATACTCGGGGAAATAAAAGATTAAAAAAGCATAGAGAATTTATTATATACAACCAAAATGTAAAGGAAAAAACAACAAATAGTGCAAAGTGCATAGTAAAGGTAAAGGTATTTATCAATCGTTTTCATTAAGTAATTACCAGTGCAAACTGGTTACTGTGATGCAGTCCCATTTATTCACTAAAAATAATCAGCATTAATACAAAAGTTAAAAAAACACATGATTAAAACACATTTATTCACTGAATAATAATCCACATTTAAACAAAAGTTTCAAACTTAAAAAAGAAACACGATTAAAACAAATTTATTCACTGAATAATAATTCACCTTAAACAAAAGTTTCAAACTTGAAAAAGAAACACGATTAAAACAAATTTATTCACTAAATAAATATCAGCATTAAAGCAAAAGATTCATACTTAAAAAAAAATCATATGATTAAAACAAATTTATTCACTAAATAATTATCAGCATTAAAACAAAAGATTCATACTTAAAAAAAAATCACGATTAAAACAAATTTATTCACTAAATCTAATTATCAGAATTAAAACAAATGATTCAAACTTTAAAAAAAATCATATGATTAAAACACATTATATAGTATCCAAAAAATGGGCCTTTCTGGTACCATTTAAGTGGGCCTTTCCGGTACCTTTGAAAAATGGGCCTTTTAAGACTGGTCCTTTCTGGAAGTGGGCCTTTCTGGATCCCTACTGAGTTATGTATATTTTGATATGAATTAACTGCTGAATGCATGCATTTGTAAATACATGCATTAAAAATCTTTAAATGTTCAGGGATATTTTTAACCCACCCCAGTCAGCCTATTTTCCCAATTTGCCATTTTGAATTTCCCAAATTACTGCTTGTAAATGTCCAGTTTGCAATAACTATAATTTTAGCCCGCCTGTCTCTGACTGGCAGTGTCTGTGCCACAAAGCTGACAGATCAGATGACATCTTATTAAAATCTCTTAGATTACAAAATAAATACATGTTTGTAATATGATGGTTAAACAAATTTTCCCAGTTTTGACATTCTATACATCATTTTCCTTTGGACCCAATTCTATTAAGGTGAAAATATCCCTAATGTGGAATGTGCATGTGAAGAAAGAAAGACCACAGATCCAAAAATACGTACCTCATTTTCAAGTACTAATATTTTTAACAATTTATAATTATTCGTATCATTGGTTGCATCAGTTGAGGCATCAGGCTTCATTTTATACTGATCTCTTGTCTATTATTAAACTTAATTTTAACAGAATGATCTATCAGACTTATCTGTACTTAGTTATTTACATACATCATTGTACATACGTGGATACTGCAGTTTGTTTTAGCTCACCTGAGCATGACCAGTCAATGTCCATTATTCATGTACAATTGCTAGTTAACACAATCTTCATGAAACTTGATCAGAATGCATGTCTGCATGGTTGAAACTGGGTCAGGTGGGGTCATAAACTAGGTCACCAGGTCAAATAATAGAAAAACCAAATCTTAGATAAAGCTTGTTAATGCTCTTGAAGCCACATTTAATACCCAGTTATCATGAAAATTTATCAGCTTAAAAAAAACTGACATCTGGGGTCAAAAACTAGGTCACCCGTTAAGATTATAGAAAAACCTTGAGAACACTCTAGTCTAAGCAACATTTTATATCATCATAAAAGTTGGTCATGAACTCTAGGTCATTGTCAGGATTGAAACTGCATAACAAGGGGTCAAAAGGTCACAAAATAAGTTGATCTTGATCTTTTGACCTACTTTTTATTTTTGAATCTACAGTAATGAAACTTGGACTGTGTGAACAGAGCAGTTTTAAAAATTGTCCTTGGATGACCTTGATTATGACCCTTTGACCTATTTTCTTGTCTTTCAGAGCAATGGTACTCAGGTGAGCGATATATGGGACCATTATGGCCCTCTTATTGATGACTTTAGGTTACAAGCAAAGTCTCACTGTGCTTCTAAACTTTACATGTCATCAAATGCACAAGAATAGGCTCCGGGACCTAACCCTGAATTTCTTAAATATGACTTTTCCATCTTGCAATTCGAACCATACTATTTATTGTTCAAAGGGATGCTCAGTTATTGACTGAATACGTAGCCAACACACAAATCATGATCCAACTGTATAGATATGAAGGTTGATCCTGATCTGCACTTGTCACAAAGGTACAATCACTTGTCTCCACCATGGTAAGGGTAACATTTACCTATATGACTTCAGTGATTATAATACAGAAAATTATTCCTATTGAAATTTAAATGCCAGTAGTTATAACTGATGATAATTGATAGAAGGATGAAAGCCAAGCTTTAAGTCAGTCAAATCAGGGCTGGTAAAATTTAAGAACCATGCATGTTGAAATATTTCTGACCATGCATGCATTTATAGTATTTGCATAATGTTCACTGTTTACACCTAAAACATTCACCTTGGATTATTGCATGCAAGTTGCAGTATCAGGAGGCCAATAAATTAATTAATGCACTGCAATTCCTAAAGCACAAAATTAGTCAATAAACGAAGGCAAATAGACATGACTTAAAGTTTCAAACAATCATTGCTCATAAGTTTAAAGTTGTCTATAAGCACAGTACTTTTATCAAATGGGCACACATGTATAAAGAGTAGATGATCTGACAGAACTGTAAAAATGTGAAGGTGTGTATTCACGGCAGAGAAAAAAGGTCAAGGTCACACTCAGTGGCTAATTGTACAGTAGTGATTAAAAATACAAATTTGTAACCACTTGATTGGGTGAGCTCACTGTATAGTGAAAGGGGAATTAACTGCTGTGGGGAGTTTGCATTGTCACTACTAATTAGATTTCACTAAACTTCACTGAGTGGTAGAGAAGCTTAGAAGAGTTTTCCTGAGCAAAACACTCATTTCATTGGTCAAGGTCACACAAGGAGTCATGTCTCAGCATACTGTTTATAGGATTTCAACAAAACATTACAGAATTGTAGGGTATTATGAGGACGGCGTGTTGCACACAAATATAATAGTTATACAACACTTCAGTCCTCAACTCGAAAGGTTAATTAATATTTTAATTTGAAAGAATTTTTTCTCTGAAATGATTGCTTAATTTTAGGTGAAACAGGTTCCATGTAGCTAATTAACACAACCGTTATGTACATGTACTTAAAATAGACTGGTCCATTGTACGATTTGTTGTTCATAGGGATTAAATGATGGAAACTTAGTGTAGACCATGATCAGACTGCACATATACAGACACAAAAGATAGTCTACATTGTTTGAAGAGACGGAATAAAAAATCTGAATACAGATGCATAAAAGTTCAAAGTGTAAATGATACCTTTAAGAACTTGATCAATGCACTAACACAGTATTTACTTCCTTGTCAAGTGGTAAATAAATCCTGTGTATTTAAAGAAACAGTCAAGTAATTTGACATACATTGTACACTTATGTGTTGAAAATCCTCATTGCTAAAATCTTTGCCAAATTTTCAAAACAATTCCACACAAAGGTTTCTTGGGTGATCCTCTACACAAATTGTTCAATTTAAGCCATCTTGATTAATCAAATATCATAGCCAGTAGGGGAGACAATGTTAGTTTTCCCTATTAAATTTTCCATTTTTGATATAATTTAAAATCTTCTTAAACAATTGGTAACTACAAATACAGGCATGATCTACCCATGTTGATAAATCTGTTGACACATAAAAAAACATGGCCCCTATGGGGTTGGGTAAGTTTTCCTTAATAATTGTTTTATTGTTAGAAAGTGTGCTGAGACTTTGAAGATATTACATACAAATATTCGTTAATTGACCTTATAGAGATTAAAAAGGGTGAGGCAAATTCTATTGCAATGCAACTTAGGTTAGCGATATAGGACCTTCATTGTTTGTCACTGTAGCTTTTATAGTAATTATCATATTAACTGTCTGGTCAAGAGAATCCCACATTTGTGTCAGTCTTTGGTTGGGTTTGTAAACTAGTTTGCATGTCCTTCATCTGCTAGTTGTCTTAAGCATGTCTCCAAGTTCCCTTCACTAGAATTGATTGAAGTGTGCAGTGGATTTTAAATCTTCATTTCTGACATTAGACTTGTAAATCAGTTCATTAATGAAAGTTAAAACATATTTATTTAACTGTCTGTGTGTGCACTGTAGTTAAAGTTCAGTCTGTGTGTGCACTGTAGTTAAAGTTCAGTCTGTGTGTGCACTGTAGTGAAAGTTCTGTCTATATAGTGTATTGTACTTGCCCAAAAATAATAACCTAGTCTGAGGCATGACTCCCTGTGTGAAGCAATTGCCTTAGGGATACAAAAATAGTGGCCACTGTTGTGGGTGGCTGGTGAGTACTACAGGTGTACTTAGCTTTTAATCGACTGCTTTGAGATTTATATTACATTATTGACTTCCTCAGGCAAGTGGCATCTTTACTCAGGACAAGCAAGAGGTCTGTTGTTAACTTACACATACATGTATGTATTTTGCACATATGGTTTGTAAGTCAGTAGATTTTTCTGCCTGTTTCGTTTTCTGTCTGTACTTGTGGACTGTCTATTTTGCCATTTTTTGTATTTTTACACTGGCTATCAATATTATAGAGTGAATTTTTGAATATTACATGTATAAGTAAGTAGAAAATGTGAGCAAAACAAAACTATATTTCAATATGTCTGTGTGTGTTTGTGTGTTTTGGTTGTTTAATGAAATACAATTTAGCTAATGTTGTAAATAGAGCCTTGAGTCAAACATCATACCTGTCATTCAAATATATAAAAGTATGTATGTAGCCATTCAAATACGAATCGACGTAATATCACATAGCCATAGGAATAACTATTGCCAGAGGTACATCTAGCCTATTTAGCTTAACATGTGCCAGGGTGAACTATTAGGATCACTCGCCATCTGTCGCATTTCTGTCTGTCCACCATTTCCTTCTGATGACATCTCCTCTTAAACCACTTTGCCTATGTAAATGAAACTTAGCTGGAATGTTCCTAGCCTGAAGCTCTATCAAAAGTTTTCAAAAAATTCCATGCCATGCAGAACTCATGCCATGGCAATGGAAAGGAAAAACTAAAAATCTTCTCAAAAAACCAGAAGGCCAAGACCTAAGATATTTGGCATACATTGTCTAGTGGACCTCTACCAAGATTATTCAAATCATGACTTGACTTGACTTACTGACCAACTTTCTAATTGTTTTTAGAGCTACAGTGTACTGTACTTTTTCTTTGTTTTCTACGATGCCTTTGTTAACTTTGTATAATAGCCAATGGTAGCCAGGTGAGTGATGTAGGTCCCTCATGGTCCTCTTGTTTGCAATATTTGTGGATTTTGATCAGCTTCCTCCAGATATTTACATGTGGTTCCATATCCCACCAATAGTCTGGGCAGTGTATATTTAAACAACAAGAGCTTTTCTGTTGTATCATGTTTTAATGAAGTAATAAAACAGTGGTACTGACTTCTGGTTTTGTGATTATTTGGACTATATGTACCACTCTGAGATCGTCTACATTTGGGTCATTTTCTGCTCACCTGGCAAAATGTGCCAGAATGAGCTATTATGATCCCTCATTGTCCGGCGTACGTCTGTTAACATTTTGCTTCAAACAACACCTCCTCTGAAACCACTAGGCCAATGTTAATGAAACTTGGCACTGATGTTCCTTGCATGAAGCCCTCTCAGAGTTATTCAAATAATTCCATTCCATGCAGAACCCTGGTTGCCATGGCAATGGAAATGAAAAACTTAAAAAATCTTCTTCTCAAGAACAGGAAGGCCTAGACCTTAGACATTTTCCATGTGGCATTTCCAAGTGGACCTCTACAAAGATTATTCATAGTGTGAACCCTGGGTCAACATGGACCCCACCCTGGGGTCACTTGTTTTTACATAGGCTTATTTGGGAAAAAATAAAAAAAAATCTTTCTTCTCTGAAAACACAAGGCCTAGAGCTTAGATATTTAGCATGTGGCATTGCCTAGTGAACCTTTACCAAGATTGTTCAAAATCTAAATTGACCCGCCCAGGGGGTCTCTCGATTTTACATAGGCTTATATGGGAAAACTTAAAAAACCTTTATCTCAGAAACCACAAGGTCTAGAGCTTAGATATTTGGCATATTTCATTGCCTGGTTGACCGCTACGAAGAATGTTCAAATCATGACCTCCAGGTCAAAATTGACCCTTACTGCAATTGATGACCTTGTATTATAGACAATGGCAGCCAGGTGAGCGATATAGGGCCATGTTGGCCCTCTTGTTTGTAATGCTTTTGAGAAACTGTTCTTATTTACATGTATTATGTTTACTGCAGATTCCAGCTTGTGCCAGAATCCTGTGAAAGATCCTGGTGATTTGGCATCTGAAAGTGATGAAAGATAAAGATGTTGATGGATGAAGTGCCCACGAGAATACAGCCTCCTCCGAGTATTGAACTGAGGGTCTCCAACGTGGACAAAAAGAGAATTGGTATGCTAAGATGTTAATTGTACTGTTAAGACTCCCTGTTTATGACTGGAATACTTGGTGTATCTAGGCTACTGTTTTTGTTAATGTATTTTTTTTATGGGTTTTTTTAATATATATTTTTTTTCTCTCATGTCTCTTATTGCTCTCAAGACTCATTTCAGATGGAATCAACCTCAAAGAGAGAAGGCAATGTGAAATGATTACCGGTATGTCTTGCCTAAGGATACTACCACTTCTTGGCATGGTGGGGATTGAACCCAGGACCATCAGGGAATGCTCTACCACTGTGCCAAGGACTCCTAAAAGCTTTTCTGATCAATGATTGTCCGTTGTCCGTCGACGGTTTGATTCAAATGACATCTCCTCTCAAACCTCTAGGCCAATGTTGATAAAACTGTGCAGGAATGTTCCTTGTATGAAGCTCTACCAAAATTGTTCAAAGAATTCCATTCCATGCAGAACTCTGGTTGCTAGGCCAAAAATAGGGAAAACTTTAAAATTTCTTCTCTGAAACCACAAAGCCTAGAGCTTGAATTTGGCAGTAGCATTGTCTATGAACCTCTACCAAGATTGTTCAAATTTGACCCGGAAATTCCATTCCCTGCAGTCACTTGGTTTGCATAGGGCATATATAGGAAAAACTTTAAAAATCTTCTTCTCTGAAACCACAAGGCCTAGAGCTAAGATATTTGGCATGTAGCATTGGCTAGTGGACCTCTACCAAGATTGTTCAAATTATGACCCCCGGATCAAAATCGACCCCGCCCTGGGGGTCACTTAGTTTTGCATAGGCATATATAGGAAAAACTTTAAAAATTTTCTTCTCTGAAACCACTAGGCCTAGAGCTTAGATATTTGGCATGTAGCATTGGCTAGTGGACCTCTACCAAGATTGTTCAAATTATTACTCCCGGGTCAAAATTGACCCCACACCAGGGGTCACTTAGTTTAACATAGACTTATATAGGAAAAACTTTAAAAATCTTTTTCTCTGAAACCACAAGGCCTAGAGCTTAGATATTTGGCATGTAGTATTGTGTAGTAGACCTCTTCAAAGTTTGTTCAAATTATGCCCCTGGGGTCAAAATTGACCTTGCCCGGGAGGGGGTGGGGTCACTTGTTTTACAAAGGCGTATATAGGAAAACCTATATAACATTATCTAGTGATCTTCCACCAGGCAAGTGGACTTGTACCAAGGTGAGCGATATAGGGCCATCTTGGCCCTCTTGTTTGTTAATCATTTCTTAAGCTATACAGGGTATCCCACTCTAGTAATTTATGATTTGCTACAGCAGTGCTGCTCCAGATATCTGATGAAATCCTAAACTTTACACTCTGTGTAAAGGTATAATTATATCAAAAATGTTATTCTGTATCATAAAAAGTTAAGTAAAGGTTTTATGTGTAGTTTTATAACTGTTCTTTTATGGAATATTTTATGGCAATTAAATCTTTTAAGGGTGGAATAACTAAAAGATTTATTTCTATATATTTGTGTAATTCCAGGATGCTTTGGCCTTGTTCATATTAACAAGGGGACAGAATTCGGCCCCTATGAAGGCAGGATTGTTTATGATAAAGAAGATGAGGGGGTTGACCCAAGATTTTCCTGGGAGGTTTGTATGGATGGATCAAACTGAATACCATGTTTTAGGCCATGTTTTATGCTATTAAACCAGATATTTTCTAGAATTTTGGTTTAAAATCGATCAGGTTGTAAACTTGCCTAATTTTCTAGCCAATCAAAAGCCAGACATTTTCTACAGGCCTCATTTAAAAGAATTTATAACCTTTGTGTTAGCCCATGTCAGCCCGGTTAGCTCAATCGGTAGAGCATGAGACTTGGAATCTCGAGGTAGCGGGTTCAATTCCCAGGGCTGACCAACTAAAATTATTAACAGTCTTACGGATGAGACTTAAACCAAGGTCCCATGTATGGGTGCTATACACCTGGCATGTTAAAGAACCAGGGGTGTCTCTGGAATTGAGATGCTTTCTGTATCTTGCACTATTCTCCGATAACCTAAAATAACTAACCTCTTCTGGGAGTTTTGGTCTTGTGGGAAACCGGTACCAATGATAAAACCCTAATATACGATACAATTGTGTTAGCCTACCTCTTGGTTAAGTGTTTTGTTGTAAGCTTGTTAATAAATCAAAATCAAGCATAACTGTGGCAGCTTCACTCTCCTTTTTATCTAGGAGATACTCATTTAAATTGTTCTCATACATCAGAGTTGAAAGCTTTTCTGGATTAAACAGATTTGAGGTCTTTATTATTTATTGAGTTTGCTTTATAAATGAAGAACTGAAATAATATTTTTTGTGTGAGCTCATTTAGCACTCGCAGTCCATCGTCCGTCTGTCTGTCCATCAACCTTTTTGCTTCAAACAACATCTTCTCTGGGCCAATGTTGATTAAACTGGGGAGGGATGTTTCTTGCATGAAGCTCTACCAAAATATTCAAATAATTCCATTCCATGCAAAACTCTGGTTGCTATGGCAACAGATAGGAAAAACTTTAAAAAGCTTCTTTGAAACCACAAGCCCTATAGCTTAAAAAGTTCACATGTAGCAATGCCTAGTTGAATCTATCAAGATTGTTCAAATTATGACCCCTGGGTCAGAAGTGACCCCACCTGGGGTGTCACTTGATTTTACATAGGCTTATATAGGAACATTAAAAAAAATCTTCCTCTCCAAAACAACAAGGCCTAAAGCTTAGCTATTTGCATGTAGCATTTCCTAGTGGATCTCTGCCAAGATTGTTTACATTATGGAGGGTCTGTTGATTTTACATAAGTTTCTATAGGATAAACTTTAAAAAGCTTCTTTTCAAAACTCACAAGGCTTAAATACAGCATTGTATAGTGGACTTATACCAAGTTTGTTAAAATCATGCCCCTGGGATCAATATTGGCCCAGCCTAGGGGGTCACTTGTACATAGACATATAAAAACCATAAGGCCTAGACCTTAGATATATAGTTCAAACATTGTCTAGTGGTCCTCTACCAATTTTGTTCAAATCATGCCCCTGGGGATAAAAATTGACCACACCCACAAGGCAAGTGCACTGGATCTCAGCTGAGCAATAAAGGGCCATCAAGGCCCTCTTGTTTATAAAAAGCATTGATTGAAAAGATTGGCAAATATATTCTAGAAATGAAGCAGGTTCAGTTTAGTTTGTCATTTTATCATAAGTTTTTGTCATAAAACTAGATTACAGGAAATAAAGACAAGACAAAACAAATAAAACAAACAGTGGTTGAATTAAAATGCTATAAAGTTTCGGTCTTTGCGACATCAGAAAATGACACATGTTTTCTCTTCAATGTGAATTTAGGTATTTGATTTGAAGACATTCAAGTATGTGCATACAGTGGATGCAACCAGTCCCGAGGTGGGCAACTGGATGAGATATGTGTGCTGTGCACGGTACTTTGAAGAACAGAACATAGTGTCTACACAGAATGGAACTGAAGTGTATTACAGGGCTCTTAAGGTAATGGGACAGAGTATTCAGGTGTATAGCCAGATGATAAGATTGTGTGTAGGTGTTCAGATAACAGGGTTAGATATAAAAATATAGGGCCGGAAATATGTAGGCATTTGGGCTCTATGTCTCAGATTAGCTAAGAGATATAAAACTTATGCAGCTAGATATCAAGGTAATAAGGCAATATAATAATAGGTCTTGTCTGTCCAAAGTTTGTGTCACATGTAATTTGTCACATGTAATTAAATAACCATTGCAGCTAAAGCCACAAAAACTAACAGAAATGTACGTCACAATGTGGAGTTGGGCACCTGGTCTTTTGTTCACAGTTTCATAATCACAGGAAGAGCTTAATTAAAGCCACTACCAAAGAATGGGCATTTTCAACATTTGTTACACTTAAAGAAAAATGTATTATAGTTTAGTTCATCGTTCCTGCGCTAAATGTTAAATCAGCATTTGTAATTGTGCACATGGGGTTTGTTTGACCTTGAGTAGTGGTCCTTTGAATAGCCGAAAACATGCATTTTTAGCTTGTACCACACATAACTCGAAAAGTAATGTAGCTAGATCACAAAACCTTACTACAGAAATGTTTATCATTGTGTGATTTGTGCCGCTTGTTTTTTTTTTCGACTTTGACCCCAGTAAAAGCAAAATTGTGGCTCTTGAAATTTAGTATGTATTGGCAACCTGTGTGGCACATAATTCAAGAAAGTATGAAAGCTTTTATAATGCACTTTTATAGAACAGTTGATCAGCATGTCAAGTTGCACATGGTTCTGTTTGACCATGACTCGAAGAACAGCAGAATTTTGCCTTGAGGATGAAATGTAAGGCACGCTCTCTGATTATAGCCCTTTACGAATTTCTTATGATTTACACAAATGTTGACCCATTTCAGTCACTGCTAAACCTCTTTCCAGCCATTACAGCGCAAGGTTAAACTCATGGTCAGGTGTGTTGCAGAATGCCCAAGTTTACTTCTAGTCGACTGGAATAGACTGGTATATACGTACTATTTGCATGTCTAAATCTCTAGACATTATTGGGACGGCAGTAAGACTACATATATATATCTGAAGATGTAAGAACATGACACTAGTAAAAATAATGTCCGGTTAAAATACCAGAAGCAAATTTGTTTTTACGTGGCAGCACACAAATTAAACTGTCTGATTGCAGGATATTGAGGCTGGAGAGGAACTTCTGACTTGGTTTCAGCCAAAGAAGAAAAAGAGAAAGAGGAGCTCTTTACGTAACTCTATAGGTAAGACTACAGTGTAAAGTTATCTATAGATGAATGGGTTTTGCCAAAGATGCTTATTATGCGTTAATTAATACAAGTTCTGCAGAGTTATGGTAAGATCTTCTGCCCCTGAATACCTAGTACTGATCAGGGTTTTTTTCATATTGACATATTTCAAGGATAGATTAACTTGATGCACATTGATTAATATAGAAATGGAAACTATTAATTTCAGATTCTTCTGAAATACCATATTTGATGGAAGATAAGTCTGTTCCTGAAGGCGAAGTATCCGACAGCACATCAGGTCACAGTAAACAGAAAAGAAGAAGAAAACCCAAGGTAATTCCTGATGCATATATTGGTCCACTTGATTGGGAAGACCATGAAACACCACCAGCCAAGAAGGTCAAGGAGGATGATTTCGAACCTCTTCAACCTGGCCAGAAAAGACGTCGCAGGAAGAAACCGTCATCAGATAATGTCAACTCAGAATCAAGCAGCCCATCTGGAGGAAGACAGCTTCTAGAGGAAGATGAAGGGGAAGTAAAGCCTAACATTATTAAAATTGAAGAAAAGGAGTTTGGGAAAAAGGGGACATGTGAAGAAATTAAAATGAATAAACAGTTAGAGTCTAGCGGAAATACAGGTAGAAAAAATTCCAGTTCAAGTGAAAGCAAGAAAGAATCTGGACAGACTCTGTCTATTGCTGAAATAAATAATTCAGTGGATTGGGAATTTCCAAAACCCGGGGAGGAGTATAATTTTGAGCTGAAGAAACACCATATTGTAACAGAAAGAGGCAAGAAATTGTACAAATGTGATATATGTTTAGGGTTATACAAACACATGTTCAGTTTGAAAAGACATTACCTGCGAAATCATGTTAACTATAAATATCTAAGTAAATCTGATATGACAAACTGCTTGATAAACCTGGCACAGGTAAAACACCTGATGCGTAAAAAATTTCCAGATGAGATTACTTATACTGTGGAAGAAAGTCAAAAAATTAAGACAGATATTATGAATGAAAAGTCAGATAGCACAGAAGTTTCTAAAAAAGAAGCTGTTGAAATCGAGAATACTTTGACGGAAAATATTGATAATGTAAAAGTATGTGATGAAACTAGTCCCAATTGTGTTCAAGAAACTGCATTATGTGGAGAGCGATGTAAAGAAGCTGATGCTGACTACTCTAACCAAGACCCCAAAAGTAATGGAGAGAAAGATGAAGGAAAATCAAGGAGAAATGTGGCAGACACTGTGACTGAGGGTGTTAATGAATCTAGTCTAAATAACAATAGTAACAAAAACAGTGACAAAAGTTTAAATGAAGCACAGTTGGAAACTGTTGACACTTATGCACAAGAATCTGATGCAGGTGACATGAAGGAAGTTGTGAAACTCATTGAAGATGAAACAAATAATGGAAATGGGGCTGAATTGGAAAAGATAACGGCTACTGAAACTAAAGAAGAAACACGGGCTAACATTCCAATGCCTGGACTGTTCCGCTGTTATACATGCTATTTAACATTTGATGACTTTGAAGGTATTCAAGAGCATACACAGAATCATCCAGAGCAGACGGACGGAGCCTGCTTTCCATGTGACCTGTGCAGTATGAGATTTAACTACAAACATAATCTTGTGAGGCACAAAAAAACTCACGAAGTAGAAGGTAAAATTATTAGTGATCTTTCAGTTACATACACCCTCGACTCAGAGACAGGTTGGACCATAACCAGCCATTTTTCTGAATAAAAAACAGTTTTTAACACAATACAACTATTTCGGCAAATCTGTTTCTTTCTGTGTGAGAAAATGGGCCAGTTTGCAAGTGCTACACAAAAATATTAAGCATCATAATTCTGTGATCATAATTCCCTAGTTCAAAGGTCAAGGTCATTTTTAAAGGTCAAAATTGAGAACAAAATGTACGCCTGGGAACATGTTTCCCAAACCTTAGATGGATTTTCTTATAACAACATACATTTACATATGTTTAATTTTCATGTTTCATGTTGACCATCTCCATATTTCCTTCATACGGCTGTCAAGAATCATATCAGCAAAACTCTGTGGTTGATTTCAAATAACTACACATAAAGTTTTATCAATTACAGAAGGGTGCAGACTTGGATCTCTAACTCATAAGTCAAGGTCTCGTTTAGAGGTCAAAGGTCTAAAATGGGAACTAAATATACATTTTGTCCCATATATCCAAAACATTGAGATATTTTCAAATACTATACATGTACATAATACACAAAAATGATCAATATCATTAGACAGAGTGATATATGCAAGACTTAGGACCCTAACTTTAAAGCAAGTTACATCTGGAGATGAAAGGTCTGAAATGGGATTAAAAGTATTTGCTTGTTGTTTTAGCATTTGTGCATGATTACAGGATGATACAACATTTTGTATACAGTTTGATTTTATAATTTCACAGAACATGGTAAGAAAGTGTCGGCACAGGTGAATGGCACACATGAGAAGAATGAGAGATCATCACCAAAGAAGCAACAACTTCCTTTAAAGGACCAGGCTCCTCAAGAGAAAAAGCCATTGCTGCTTCCATCTGTGTTCCGTTGTGGCATCTGCCCACAGAAGTTTGATACCCAGCCCAAAGTCGTTAAACATGTAGAAGAAGAACATAAAACAGGTGAGTGCAATGTTATAAGAATCTTTTACTGGTTGCAGGTTCGGATGGGAATATCTGCTTCGAGGGTAACTGTTTTTTTGTCAGTAATGATGCTCTGCCGAGTTACTGCCAAAAACAGTTACCAGAGAGCTGGATATTCCATCCGCAACTTCAGCCAGTGATAGATTCTTTTCTTGCATACCATATACTTTGGTTTACGATCTGGGCTGCTGCCTAAAGAGATCATCAGTGAAAGGCGAGGCAACAAAATTTTGGTATTTTTATTCTGTCTCTCTTGAGTAATCTCATGATCATAATTTCAAACTTTCTCCTCAACAGTGTTATGCACTTAATTCAAAATGTTTACCCTCTAAGCAATGCCAGATACATTTGTGATTCCATTACTAGGCATCTGTACACATAGTGATATAGTAACTGTTACATCTCTCAAAAGTAGAATCTGTTTCCTAGGTATTACATAAATTTTAGGGATGGCAACAATTACCAAATATGATATTAGGTCCTTTTTCCGATCGAGTACTAGGAAAACCATCATTCACATGATCAACATATAATAGATCAATGGACTATCTTTGACTTTGTTTTGAACCATTTGAAATACTTCCAGGCAGACGATTTTGACGGCGGCATATTTCAAATTTGACTTATAATTTCACAGACAAGTGTACAGATTACTGAAATGTTTTGAAAAGAGATTTTGAAAGACCACTAAATTCTGTATACAATGTATATGATTTAGGAATGGTTCTTTTGTCTGCTGCGTCAATTTTCTTCCCACCCTAAAGTATAATTAGCTTATTAAGTTTTCAAATTACAAGTCCCACATAAACAGTTTCTTTTTTTAACAAATTAATGGGTTTTTATGGAATGATGGACAACATAGACCCTAAAAAAGTAATATTTTGGAAAAATTTTGGAATTCTGGAAAACGTAATAACATACAAACTGACACTGGAACTGTGATATTTGTTTCACATTTTGTAAATAGTCTCAGGTAAGATAGTTACGTTAACAGAATTTCTGGCCATAAGTTTGGTATAAAATAATCATCATTTTATCATAAACTACATGTATATGACATTTGCAATGTTTATACAATATGTTCAGATTTAATTATAAGAGTCATTATTTGTGAGTTAAAACACTGTAAATCACCAATCTCAAAATTTCAATTTGTTCATTTGGTGTAAGATGCATTAACATTTACGCAGCTCTGTAAAAGAAATAAACAGGTCCTGTTGCATACTTCAGAATAGTGCTTCTGGATACTCTGTTTCATAATAACAAATTATAGCATTCATGGAATAACAACTACGACTGATCAAATCTTTTTGATTTATGTGCTCATTACAAAGTAGACCCTTCGGTTGAAAAATCCAGTCCTGTGCCTGTAAGACTGTACATACATTTAACTTTAATCAGAGTTAATGTAGTTTCAAGGGGTATTAGACTGAATAATGGTGCTGATATATGTCACATATCTTACAATTTTGTTAACATTTTTTTTACCTTCTTGCAGACCTGTGGAAATACTAGAGCTGTGTATATTTTTATTGAGGAAAATGAGGGTAAAACATCTAATTGTCTGTGTCAATGACTGACTAAACCTACTGAACTAAGGATCAATTTAGAATATTTAGTGTAAATCATAAAACTGTCTCTGCCCTGTTGTCAGATAAAGACACAATTTAAACTTTGTGATGCCAACTACAGCTGCTACTTTTGCACTTAATAAACACATGGTTAGAAATTTATCTTGTTCTGTTAAGGGTTATTTTGTAGCGGGAACAATTATTTTAAGAATTATAATGTTCTCCTCCTTAACAGAAAGGTGATGTACAAAGTCTGTATGACTGTATTAAGATGTAGAAAAAAGAATTACCCTTCAGAGATAAGGCCCCAATGGGGTGGTAAACTTTAAAAATGCTTCTTTTTTCTGAAAAGACTTGCTAGAGTTTGATTTTGTTTGGCGTAAATAATCAACTTTGTATTTCTAATGATGAAAAATTTAGAACAGAAATGAGGCCCTTAATGGGATGTAGTTTTTTTAAAAAAAAAATAAAAAAAAAAAAAAAAAAATTTTTTTTTTAATTCTAAATTGAAACTGCACCACATAGATTTATTTAAACATTTAATTCATTAATGACTGTAACTTGAGAAAAAATTATCCCCTCTGAGATGAGCAGCCCCAAATGATTTTTGGCCCGACTATTGAAAATGGGATTTGTACGTCGGCGTCGCGTCTGCGTTGGTTAAAGTTTTTAATAAAGTCAAATATCTTGAATACTATCAGAGGTATTGACTTGAAACTCAAACTATATGTTTACCTCAACATCTACCCTGAGCAAACAATCCCCATAACTCTGTTTTGATTTTGAGATTTATGCCCCTTTAAACTTAAGAATTTTTGGGTTAAAGTTTTTTATAAATTCAAATATCTTGTATATTATAAAAGTATTGACTTGAAACTCAAAATATATGTTTACCATAACATTAACCTGAGCAAAAATCCCCATAACTCTGTTTTGATTTTTGACAGATTTATGCCCCTTTTAACTTAGAATTTTTAGTTAAAGTTTTTTATCAATTCAAATATCTTGTATATTATCAAAGGTTTGACTTGAAACTCAAAATATATCTTTACCATCAATCTACACCTGAGGAAACAATCCTCATAACTCTGTTTTGATTTTGACAGATTTATGCCCCTTTTTATCTTAGAATTTTTGTTAAGTTTTTTATAAATTCAATATCTTGCATATTATCAAGGTATTGACTTGAAACTCAAAATATATCTTTACCATCAACATCTGCACCTGAGGAAACCATCCTCATAACTCCCCGTTTTGTTTTGACAGTTTATGCCCTCTCTATTACTAGATTTTTGGTTAAAGTTTTTTTAAAATTCAAATATCTTGAATACTATGAAAGGTATTGACTTGAAACTCAAAGTATGTGTCTACCATCAACATCTACACCTGAGGAAATAATCCCCATAACTCTGTTTTGTTTTGACAGATTTATGCCCCCTTTTTCCAACCCCCCCAACCCCCCCAAAAAACTTAGAATTTTGGTTCAAAAGTTTTTATAAATTAAAATATCTTGAATACTATCAAAGGTATTGACTTGAAACTCAAAGTATGTGTCTACCACAACTCCTACACCTGAGGAAACAATACCCATAACTCTGCTTTATTTACTTATTTATGCCCCTTTTCAACTTAGAATTTTTGGTAATTTTTTTTGTAAATTCAAATATCTTGAATACTATATAAGGTATTGATTGAAACTCAAAATATATGTTTACCATCAACATCTACACCTGGAAAAACCCCATAACTCTGTTATGATTTTTGACAGATTTATATCCCTTTTTAACTTAGAATTTTTGGTAAAGATTTTATAAAGTCAAATATCTTGAAACTATCAAAAGTATTGACTTGAAACTCAAAGTATGTGTAAACCACAAACATCCACACCTGAGGAAACAATCTCTATAACTCTGTTTTGATTTTTGATGATTTGTGTCCCTTTTACCTTTGAATTTTTTGTTAAAGATAGAATACTACCGCGCATTTACTGTCAACATCTTCACCAATGTTTTTGACTTTTGACATATTTATGCCCCTTTACTTAGAATTTTGTCACAGTCCCCTTTTCCAGACTAAAATGGAAATACTCAAAATGGCTTTCTTTTTGAAATGTCATAGAATAATTATGCAGCTTGAAGCGGTCAGCTGCCTTTTAATTCTATACTATCAATTTGAAAAGTTACAAAATTATTCATGATCAAATATACAGATCATGTATTTCTTTGAAATTATCCCCCCCCCCACCCATCCTCCCTCCGGTGGGCCTTGCAGAATCCAGAGTAAGGCTTTGAATGCAATGTACATTTACACCCCAAGGTCTTTGAACAGTTTCATATCTTTGACCTTAATTCTTATAACAATTCACAATACTCCTGTTCTTAGACAAAACCCCCATTTTACCAAGCGTGCTGTCATGTGACAGCTTTGTTTCTGAAACAGTCAAACTTATACACTTTCCAGTGGTTCTTTTTCAGTTATTTGCTTGATTTGGCAGGGGATATAAATTCACTGAATTTGCTTTTAATATGTTAAGATGTTTATGTACTAAAACGACATCACACTTAGGCAAATTAAATGCTTTAGGTCGTCTTCTTCCTAAAAAAACCTTCTAACACTATTCCCTAATTCCTGGTAAGATATGTTAAAAAGATTGTATGGTATTATACAAAATGTGGAGAAAAATTGGCGCATTTAATGCAAGTAGGTTGTATCTTTTAAGTGAGATACCGGTACTGCATAACAGCTGTAATGTTGCTCAACACTTGACAGAAACCATATATCTTACAAGAACATTACAAATGACAGAGTAAACATGGATCTTTTTGATCACTGTAAATAGTGTCAACAACTTTTTTAACGCGAAGAAATTCGAATACATTTGCCTAAATAATTATACCATGTCTTTCCTACACTGAATCGAATGATCGTGAGTTATAGAATATATAACATATCTTATAGTTTATAGTAGGTTCAACAGCTTGATAAGAGCTTATGTTTCACTTTGCTTGTCTTGCTGACTTAAAATAAAACTTATCTATTCTTATCTTACATAAGAATTAGGTATACTTATTACAGTAACAGTTATGTTTAATTTGTCACACAGACAGTGCCCTCATATGTGTTATTTTGTTGTTTAAATGTATATTGTTCAATTTGTAGCAAAGAAATTTCATAAAAACTAATGTTTGTTGCTACTGATTTTCAACAATGAAAGTGTCCTTTGAACTGATATTACGGACAATTTGCTATTTAATTAAGGTATACAAATTTTGTTTTAGCTAGATCAATAAGAAAAAAAAATCCAAATAAATAAATAGAAAGTGTTCCTCCTGAGAAAAAAAGTAAGAGCAGTTGAATAAATGTATTTCTACTGCACAGTTGAAAACAGCTAATTGCCTTCATTTTCGGTCTACCTGCAGTATAATTGGTTGCACACTTTTTGTTTGACTAATTGTTATTCAATACTCGTGTATCATTGAGAATTTTCACACTTATTTTTCATTATCAACATTAACAATCTGAACTAGAGGTTATGGTTTCTATTTGATGAGGAAATGAGCAGGCCCTAGCTCTTATCTGTGTTAAGATCAGATATTGTTACGGTAATAAGGGCACTGGTGCTTTGTATGCTAATTAGGAAAAGTGTGACAGTCATTATTTGTCAGATAGGGAAAAGTGTGTCCTGCATCCTATGATAAAGATCTGTAAGATTTTGAGAGAAGGTATAAAATGAAATCCCCAGAAGTTAAGGTCATAAAATATATTTCTAGTTTCAATATAACATACCAATATAGAAGTTCTTCAGATTGATTCAACAAGATAAAGTTAAAATTTTGCAAGATTATTTATTGAGAATAAATAAAATGGTAAGAAACTGTTATATTTATGATTAAAGAATCTGATCTTGATGTATTTTACTGTCACAGTGCATCATTGATTCAGAAATACATATTCATACTCATTCTAATATTTCCTTTCAATTTGACAAATTAAAATATCTAAGGAAATTGCTTTCAATGTTTGAAGTAAATGGATTGTTCACAATATCACTGTTTTGCATAGACAAAGGAAGCTTGAACGTCTGTTCAAATTGTGTTTTTCTCAAAGAAACATGGCTTGACAACTTAATATAAATTTAATACTGCTTGTAGTGTTGTCTGAAATGGGTACTGTAAATGTTTGTGGGGAACTAGCTTTTGTGGATGTCATTGGAGCACAACTAGTTCTTGTTGATATCATGGGAGCAGAACTAGTTTTTGTGGATTTGATGGGTAGGTCAAACCACACTGTAAGAGCACAAGGTAAACTTTTCTGGGTCTAAGGCCAGGAAATTGTATATACATGTATCTGGGTGGAATAACATGTAATGTTAGATTTAATACAATGGGTGACTTACTTTACTAATTTCTGAAATGTATCAAGTGTGTATAAAAATTACATACAAGCAAAAAAAAGTTAATTTCTTCTGGTGTAAAGTAGTAAGACTTTAAGATGTTTTTTTTCAGGAAGCAAGTTTCAGTGTATGTATTGTGGGAAGGACTTCCTGTCCATGCCTAACATGAAGAAACATGTTCGCTTCCATCTAGGATACCGTGCTACTTGTCGCATTTGCTCCGAGGCTTTCTCAAATGTTGGTGCTCTTCGTAAACATACTCGTGTGTCACATCCTGATATCTACAAAGCTAAGCTGATTGAAAGACTGGAAAAGTATGGTGTACTAAAAGGACCTGATAAAAATGCATTGAGCAAAGATATTATTGAAAAGGTAAATTTAGGTAGGAAAAATCTAAAAGAGACAACTGCAACAGCTGACCCAGCTGAAAATATTAAGAAGGAAGTCAAAACAGAAACATGTACTAAAACCATTGAAAAGGAGGAGATTGATCATGAAATAAATTTTACTGCAGATGAAATTGACGATGGTGGCTCTCGTTTTAAATTTGCATGCACTGTTTGTAAAAAGCGTTTTAGTAGTTACATTAATATGTGTAGACATAGAAGAAAAGTTCACAGCAATGAAAATAGAAACAGAACAGAACAGTGCTTGACTTTTGGTCGTAAACCTCGAAATAACCCATCACCGGTTCTGGAAAATCCAGCGGAAATTGCAGCATTTTATGCAAACATCTCTCACAATATTGCAACAAATTTAAATTGCTATATAGATGGTAGACCTGAATCTCTTAAAACCTTTGTAGACCACATTAAAGTTGAAGGTTATACAGGAAACTTCGGGTACAATGCTGAAAATGATAAACCACTTGATTTGACTTGGGAAAAATACAATTTTCCATGTAACTACAAACCTGTCGAAACAATTTCATTTGCAGATATAAAAAATGTGCTGAATTTACACAATGATTTTGATTCACACTGTATCTCAGTAGATGTCAGATCCGAGAGTAAAAATCAAGACAATATTCAAAGGAGAGTCACAGATGTAAAAGACATAACTTCAGATGGTGATAGCTGCAATTATTTGAAACAGACAAAGGAAAACACAGACAATTGTATAAATCACAGAACCACTGAAGAAAGTATAGAAGACATAGAAGTCAGAGAAATCAACAGTTCTTGTCAGTATAAAGGAATCAACAGTTCTGAGAAGTCTGGAAATATTTGTGAGGTGGTTGAATCCGATATCATGGGTAAATCATCACATGGTCTAAAGGCATTAGCCAATATTGGCTCAGTTTTGTCGAAAAAAGGAGTATCAAGTGCCAATAGTGAGAGGAAAATACAGGAAGAAGGAGGCCTGTGCAAGTTCAAGGTCACTGACAATGTCTTAATAAACACAGATTCTCCAGCTGCAAAAACATTTCATCAGGTATAGTTGCTCTCTTTTTCAAAGTATATTATGTAGCTTAAGTATGACATCAAAGAGCCCCCGGGAAGTGCAGTGATGCATTCAAATCAGGCCATAAAAAAAAGGCTGATTTTTCATTTTGTCAGATGTTTATTAGTCCCCAACAGGTAAAAGACAGTTGGGGACTATAGGTATGCTGGGTTCTGTCAGTCAGACTGTCCTTGTACACTTCGTATCTGGGCTGTAACTTCTTTGTGAATGCGCAAGGGCAAGGTCATACTCAAGGGTCATAGGTCACCAGACAATATCTCCTAACCCTTTGAAGGATTTTTTTTATCAAACTTTGGTCAAATGTCCATCTCATCATGGTGATTTTAATTATGGGCTCGATTCAACCGGTATATCCAGAGTAAATGTCCCTGATTTAAAAAAGAAATGCGATACATGTATTTGACTTTATTTACACTCTAGAAGCTAAATAACTTGATCAGTCACAACCAAATTAGGAGGGAATGAGTATGGCATTAAGTGTATATGCTTGTTTAGACCAGAATGAACTTGTATGTTCAGAGTTGTTGGTCCTTGTAATGTTTGGGTGAGGTTATTCTGACTTTAAGCTTGTCAGTGAAAGCATTAAAACTAATGTGAGATGAATAAAATGACCAAATGTAAATGACATGTAAATTTGCCACAATTTAAAAAACTGGAAGCTTATTGTGCCATTGGACAGTTAATAAATGTAGCACTTTTTTCACAAAATAGAAAAAGTATGTACATTGTAATTATAAATGTTGTCTGCATTGTAGAAGACAGCACATGAAAAACTTCTCATAGTAATATATTAATTCCACAGAAATGTGTTTGAACAATTTACTTGTGTACAATGTGTACATATGAAATGAGAACTGTAGCAATAATCAATCATTAACATTAACAGGTAAAACTTGGAGAATATGCCAATTTTCAAGATGACTTGCTGTCGTGTGATATTGACTGTCCAGTTACCAAGGGAGCTCAGCTTGTAGGCAATGCACAATCTTGGAAGAATGGACAGTGTCATAAACAGTCAGGTAAATCAAATAGTTCATTTCAACTCTCATCAACATTCACAGAATGTTTTAATCAATTTACATGTTTAATGACTGCATATATTTGTACATACATAGTTTTATCACAGATCTAGTAGACTCTCAGATTACCCTTTGTAATGAAATTATTATGGTTTAGGAAAAAAACATTTTCCCTCATATAATTATGGAGTTTGATTCTGTTTATTCATTATGAACAGTTGTTTACATGGGAGACACTCAAAATCCCCTTGGTCATAATCCCCTTGGTCCAAAAATGGCATAGTAGTCATAATCCCCTTAATGGATTTTACATTGGAATTTCAACAATTTCAATTTTTTTCAATCATTGGCTATAGTAAAGTTAAACTAGAGACAAATAAAACAGTTAGTAACATTTTTTATTCAATATATGCTGTTCCACCTGTAAAATCCATTGAGGGGATTATGACTACCCTGCCATTTTTGGACCAAGGAAATGACCAGGGTTTATATCCACGTGAAATACCATTTCTCATAATGTATACACTTAAAAATACCTAATTAGATAAATCAAAAGCAAAAAAGCAACTAATCTAGGCAGTTACGAAATGGAAGACAAAAGTCTGTTGTTTCCTTAGTGTAATAGTAGCCTAATATGGACATTTTTATAAGCATATCAAGGACTGGTCTGCCCATTAGTCTAGTAAAATATCATACTCAGGTAATTTTCAGCTCACTTTGATTCTTTACAGAGGAAAGCAGAACATTTCATATTCATGAAACAGAGAAGCTTGTCAAGGAAGCGCAGGATGAGCTGGAAGCTCTTTACGATAGTATTGACAATGATGAACCAGTCACTAAAGTCGTCACAAGGTCACCAAATACATTGAGTGAATTGTGTGAAAAAGTACTTGGACTTGGTCCTCTGACGAAAGAACTGAAAAGTGGTTCCTCTATAAGTGTGGAAGCTGCAAGTCAGCTTAAGCTTGCAACAAATGACTCAAAGGACCAGACTAAGAAAAACTCCATGAATAATGGACCAGACTATTCCGATGCACCAGAGGAAAGCCCTTTCTACAATTACGAAACAATTGCATTTGGTAAAAACGGTAGTGTTGAGCAAGTGTGTGCTATTTGCAAAAAATATTTCTCGGACTTTGATGCTTTACTGAGACACCACACAAAGAAGCATCCAGCTACTGAGTGTAGTTTTTTGGAAGTTGAGCAAGGTCATGAAATTGAGACCCTGCATTTTTCTGACCCCTCATATGTAGGAGCTCTTGCAGTTACTGATCCTGGGCTTGATAATGTGTCTGAACTAGATTCATTCAAATGTACAAACTGCGATGCTTCGTTCAAAACTGTGACTAAACTTCATGTTCATATTGTTAATTGCTCATCAATTGACCCAACCTACGGAGCTCAAAAGGCCAACGATAGCCTAACAAAAACACCACTGAAAAGGAAATTGCAGAAAAAGATTTTCAACATGTTTGGAAGTAAGAATGATGTAAAAACCGACTTGGGTTTCACACATTTCAAATTAAGTCAGCAGAGAAATGAGACAGAGTCTCAAAAGCGAGTGTTTACAGGCTGCAGGAAAAGAACATCTGTTATTTTACCAGACTCTCCACAAAAGCTGGTGTGTGAACAGAAGATTACAGTGCCAACTGCGTCCGGATACAATCCACAGAACCACGTCAGACGAAGAGAACTTACTGAAATACTCGATACTTTAACGTGTGAAGCTTGTGGTCTGAAGTTCAAAACAATAATAATCCTAGAACGACATATTAAGTACTGCACAAAAAAGGAGAAGTTCAAAAGTATTCAGCCAATGGCTTGCCCGTTGATAGATGAATCACTGGAAAAAATAAAGAATATGTGTTTCTACTGTAATAAGAATTTCACATACACTAAAAGTTTGTTGAATCACTATCAAGACTTTTGTCCCATTAAAAGGGCAAGATTAGATAAATGCGAACTTACAGAACAAGACAGAGTTAAAGAAAAAGAAATTATCCAAAGAATACAAAAGGCAGATGAAGAGAAAGCATTGAAGCAAAAGGAAATGGAAAATCGTCCAAAAAGAAACATGACATGGCAGGTTGGTCGGAAATCCAAACGTAAGGGTCATTCATGGACAAACATTAAGAAAAGAAGTCAGCCAAAACAGTCACTTGGTGGGATTGGCAATGCTGAGGGGTCAGAAGAAAATGAAGACTCTGAGTCCAGCGGATCTGAATCAGAAGTTGAAGACAGTACTATTTGTGCAAGTAAATCTGATACCAAAAATGGTTCAGGTGATGTGAAAGAAAATTCGAGTAATTCTATAAGTGATATATCTGAAGGGAACAGGAATGGTTTGATAGAAACGGTCTCTACAGTCAGAAATTCTGAAAATATAAGTAACAGTTGTAGTTATCAGATAATGAAAACTTCTGAAACGCTCTTATCAGGTAGCAAAAATTGTGAAAGTGAAAAGAATTCAGTTATGGATTCATGTATTGTCACGTGTGAGGAAGACACCACAGTTGTTGTTCCGGTAATTCAGGAAGTTATTTCATCTAGTAACATCGTAACTGCACTTTCATCACTACAGGATTTTATACCATCTTGCGAAAAAAATATAAATGCTGGAGATTCTGATCAGACATCAACTGTAATTGATGAGCATGTGAAAGTGGACACAGATGTAAATAACACATCTTTAAACTGTACTGCACGTTATAATGTGAATCAACTAAAAGCTGTAACAAAGTATCGACCAATAGTACCGAAACCAAGAGCTTCATCTGTTATATTCCAATGTGTTTCTAAACAGATTCCTGTTTCAAAATATGCTTCATCAGGAAACCAACTGGAGTTTGAAGAAGATAACAAAAGTCCTACTAAAGTCAGTAATGAGATAGAAGATTCAAGTGAGGTCAAGAGCAGTGTGCCTATCCAGGCAAAAGGAGAAGCATCATTTCAGCTAGCACAACAAGGTCTTGTTACTGGAAAAAGGAAGCGTGCACGTGTTGGCAAAGTTGAGGAATTCCTCCGCAATGCTTTTAAACGAAAGCGGAAGAAAAACGTTACTGATTTGGAGAAGGCATCGGAATCCTCTGCTCAGGTGTGTAGCTCTTTTATTATACTAAATCAAGCTAATTCAGTTTATCCTGGAACAAAAAACACAATTCAGAGTGAAGGAAAAAGAGATATATCATTGCAGAAATCAAAACTGGAAGATGAAAATACTCTGAACACAATTTCAAATGTAGAACAAACTGAAAACAGTCAAACGGAAAATAGAAATACATGTTATACAGATAGGTTAACAAGACCATCACACGGAATGTGTGAAACCATAAATGTAAGTTTAGTCTCAAGGCAAAACAGTAGGTATGAACAAAATGAAATACAGCTTAAAAAAGGATTACAAACTTGTGATACAGAATCATCTGGAATATCAGAACCAAGTATTGTTACTAAACGAGGAAGGGGTAGACCTCGTGGATCTCTTAGCAAAAAACCCGATCAAAACATAACGAAAAATGTACAAGGAAGAAAGCGAGGAAGACCACGCAAGGTGCAGGCTAAAGAATCGTCTACTAACGGCGAAGTTTTTGAGGCTGATCTACTTTTAGTTGATAATAGTATTGATCTCATTATGGATAAAAAGGAAAATGCCGCAACACAAGTACACAAAATGCAATTTAAAGCAAACAATGTGGAAGAAAGGGATGCCAAAATTCCTATGAATGTGTCAGAAGGTCTTTCTGGTTCAGATGGAGTACTAGATATGGGTAATAACGAGCTGAAAGGTGACAGATTTGTAAATCTAAAGTATTCAGAAGAGACACATACCATGAACACGAACAGTAATGAAAGTTGTATGGATATCAAAAGTAACAGTTTGAAAGAGACTTTAAATAGTCCAGGCAACCCGGACTTTGATGACAAAAGTGAACATAGTTACCAATTTCATATGTATCAAGGTCATGGTAAGCACGAGGTAGATTCGGAAACTGTTAATTTTATCTCAAACACAACAAAAGCAAGGAAAGAGTCTACGATAAATGATCTAAACAATTTAGGTATACCGTTTGATTCTGTTGAAACCCTATCTCCTATGAATACTCAAGTCGGTGAACCAAGTGAAAAATATGTTGCACAGACAAACCAGATAACTGGAGCAACTGTTGAACCAAAATATTCTGATAAACAAAATATACAGATCGTGAATGAGAATCCCACTCTCAATAAGGACAGTGGTATTATTATCAATGGAAGTTTTGATGAAGTTGATGGAGTTTCATCAACAAACAACACAGATGAAATTGAAAGTAGGAAAACCTCCATTGTAACAAATAATCATATTTCAGATTCTTTTGAATTATCCAATGATTATTCAGAGAAACATACTAAAATGATTTCTTCTTTAGCACAGGCTTCAGGCTGGTGTACTGGTAACAGCAAAATAAAAGATAAAGTTTTACAATCAAAGGACGATGAGATAGGAAGCATTGAAGAAAACTGTACAGAAATGTCATCGGCCATAAATGAGGTTGGAAAACTGGAAGGGAAAGGTTTAAAGGATGGTGACAGTTCCATTGGCACTAAAACTGAAGAGGGAACTATCACACTTCATGAACGATTCGATGAGTCTGGCAGTTACAGACATGATGTAGATAAAGACAAGTCTGCATCATTTCACGACAAAAATGATTTGCAAAAGGAAGTGTATGAAACATTAAGTGATATGGAAAATACTGGAAATATGTCTGACGATGTCAAAACAGATGAAATTGAACCGAAGTCTGACAGGGAGCAATCCAATTTATTTGAAAGTAATGAATGTAACATCCTAATAGAACCAGTGCTAAGTCCAAGTGAAAGAGTGAAAATGAACAAAAGAAGTTGTAAAAAGGATGTTGACCTGACTTCCCCAGTTTGGGTGAAGAGAACTAAACTGAATAAAACAAAAATTGAAAAGAAGTTGGAAATGTGTAACGACTCTTTGCCTCGTACGAATGCTGAAGACGTTACTCAAGTGTGTCAAGAAAAAGACCAAGGAACATCGTTGAAAATAGCTGGAAAGTCATTCAGTGCTCATTCAGGCTTCAGGTGTAAGAAAAGAAAAGTGTTTGAAAGAGACGGTACTCTTAGCCAAACATTTAAACATTCTAAACTGGAAACTTTTAAAGGAAGTGTAAAAAAGACGACAAAAGACGAACAGGCTTGACATATAGATTTCACAGTTTATACTGAAAATCAGTTTTAAAACAGAGAACTAAGTGGAAAAAAACAAATTATTCTTAAATCACTTGGAAGATTTTTTCAGCTGTGGAGCTTGCTCTCGTTTGTGAAAAGCTTAACTTTTGATTTTATTTATTTCCAACTCATGCCTGTTTTACATTCATAGCTTACAAGTTGCTGTAAATTATTGTTCTTATGAAAATGTTTTGGAGACCACTTCTATTTTACTGGCAGATTCATTTTAGTTTTCTTGTATACATTGTAAAGTCTTAATATGTAAATTTCAATGTTATAAACCATAATAAAATATAATGATAAATGTTTTCTATCTACATGTACTTCTTACTACAATGTTCCGTTAGAGCCATGGTCTTCTCTCTTATAATTCAGTGGGTGGTAACGCAAAGTACCGATGTCGATGCGCGAAGTTACGACGGACAAAATCGCAAATCGTCATCGGGACTTCGCGTACCGACATCGTGATATCGCATATTTCTGACGTTTTTCATCATCATGACTTCGCGTATCGCCATCTTCACTTCACGTGTCGCTATTATCACTTCACGAATCCTTTTCTGTCACTCATGCGTGTACCTGTTGCTATCAAAAATGGAGGATGATGTCGATTACGTCATATGCTCATATTTTTTTAGCGGGCGATAATGTGAAAGTAACGGTAACGATATGTGAAGTTACTATGATGATACGCGAAGTCATGATTTGCGATACACGAAGTTACGATGACGATACGCGATATTTTCCATCGTAACGCATAACCTACGTAACTTCGCGCATCGTCGTCGGTGCTTCGTGTTATCGCCTACTGAATTATTAAGAAAAGACGATGGCCCTAACGGAACATTGTATACCGGTATTAAGACACATTGGCCCGCGTCTTCTTGCTTCTTTATTGTCGTATTAAACTTCTTTAGTATAAAAAAATCTTGAAGAATAAAAAGTTAACAGACCGGACCTAACATAAGCAAACTATTGATTATACCCTCTTTAAGCTTGGTCGGTGGAGTCTATTTTTGAATCACTTCGTCGTGTTTTAGGCAATTGTTCGGCGCTTCCCGAATTATACATGTAACTTGACAGGTATTTACTGTAACATATTTCCAGCTAGCACTAGTAGTATACAAATTGTATACCTTACTTCCTGTTTTAGCTTACTTTATTCGTTACTCAGAGCTTATGTTATGGTGGTTTGACTGTCTGTTCGTAAACTTTTCGTTGATAACGCTCTACAGGTCAAAATTATTCATTTGACTTTAATGAAACTTACTCATAAGGTATTTACAACCTGTAGATGATCCTTATTGCTTTAGGGTCAAAGGTCAAGGTCACACTGACCTCAGAAAGCGTTTCCTTTTTCATTCAACTTTCGTCAAACTTGCTTAGAAGGTTGCCTGCAACGTGTAGATGATTCCTATTTCTTATGGGTCAGTGGGTCAGACGATGGGTCTTACTGAGTAGATGATCCCAAATGTAGTGGGGGTCAAAAGGTCAATGTCACAATGGCCCAAACTTTGAATTTTTTTCCACGTAATATCTTGCAATCTACACCACACAAGTCTTCAAACTTCATAGGATGATTGTTCTTTCCGAGTAGACGATCCCGACTGTTTTTTGGGTCAGTGGGTCCAATGTCAAGGTCACAGTGACCTCAGATTTGCCTTGATAACACTAGAGGTCAAAAGTTTTATTTGACTTTTGTGAAACTTGCTCAGGTTGCATACAGTTACAACATGCAGATGATCCCTATTGTTTTTTAGCTCACCTGGCTATGCCAGGGTGAGCTTTTCTGATCGATGATTGTCCGTCGTCCGTCAACATTTTGATTCAAATGACATCTCCTCTGAAACCTCTAGGCCAATGTTGATAAAACTATGCAGGAATGTTCCTTGCATGAAGCTCTACCAAAATTGTTCAAAGAATTCCATTCCATGCAGAACTCTGGTTGCTATGGCAACAAATAGGAAAAACTTAAAAAATTTTCTTCTCTGAAACCACAAGGCCTAGAGCTAAGATATTTAGCATGTAGCATTGTCTAGTGGACCTCTACCAAGATTGTTCAAATTATGACCCCCGGGTCAAAATTGACCCGCGCGGGTGGGCACTTAGTTTTTGCATAGGCATATATAGGAAAAACTTTAAAAAATCTTCTTCTCTGAAACCACAAGGCCTAGAGCTAAGATATTTGGCATGTAGCATTGGCTAGTGGACTTATACCAAGATTGTTCAAATTATGACCCCCGGATCAAAATTGACCCCGCACGGGGGTCACTTAGTTTTACATAGGCTTATGTAGGAAAAACTTCAAAAATCATTTCAGCTGAATATTTTGAGATATTATCAACAATAGTCTTGAAACTTCAAAGGATGATTTGTTTGATGATCCCTACTCTTTTTTTTTTGGGGGGGGGGGGTCAGTGGGTCAAGGACACAGTGACCTCTGTAAGCTTTTCTTTGATAACATTTCAAAGACTTTCACAAAACTTACTCAGAACAGTCCAGTCAGTCCAGTAGAGCGATACATGCCCTTCTGGACCTCTTGTTTACGCAAAAAGTGACTGAAGTACGCGTCGGATGATACTTGATAATGATTATGGATGTTGAGTGTTAAAAAATATGCATATTCATATGTATGCTACGGCGACTCGTGTAACCACTCGCTCTCAGTCCTACGTCCGTCTATCCACCATTTTCGACATCTCTGTAACCACTGTAAAATTGTTCATGCAGAACTCTGGTTGCCATGGTAGAAATGTGGTCTTGTCACAGAGCTTTAACAGTCGGTCTGAGAGCATTTTGTAGCGGTTTATAACATGCCCTGGGATCACTTGTTTTATAAATTCTTAAAAAAAAAGCACTTGCCAGAAACGTCTCTTGGCCGACCTACCGAAATGTTCAAGTCCTGTTGGTTTCTTAAAATCATGACAGCGAGGGTACGGGGCTAGGGGTACGGGGCTAGTTATTAGCTCACCTAGGCGAGCTATTAAGGTCGACATCCTTTCACAATTTCCTTCATACGACATCTCGGAAACCACTTGGCCGATGTTGATGAAACTTGGCAGGGATGTTCCTTGCATGAAATTCTTTCACAGTTGTATTCCAATCCATGCAGAACTCAGTTTGTCATGGCTACGGAAAGGAAAAACTTCAAAAACCGGAAGGCCCGGTCATATGACAGAAGCCTCTTAAGCTTTCCCGTAAAATTAATAAATTTCTTAAGAAGATAACTTCAAAGGATAGTGTGTATTGCAACATGCTCAAGCTCTGTTAACTTTTCTTTGAAGTATACAACATAATGATGATGTAATCATACACAAACATAGACTTTTGAAAAAAATCATTATAAATCGAACATTTGCAGTTAAGTAAAAATATTTCAAAAATAAAGACGTTTCTGGAATACGACCCTAGAGCTTAGATATTTGGCATTGTCTAGTGGACCTCTACCAAAATTGTTCAAATCATGACCACAGGATCGAAATTGACCACGCCCAGGATTATATTGGGAAAAATACATTAAAAATCTTCTCTGAAATCACAAGGCCTACAGTACAGCTTAAATATTTGGCATGTAGCATTGTCTAGTGAACTTCTACCAAGACTGTTCAAATCATGACTTTCGGATCAAATTTGACCCCAGTCGGGGTCACTTGATTTTACGTAGGCTTATTTAGAAAGAAACTTTAAAACTCTTAATTCATTGTTGCACTTAGATGTTTAAGGTTAAAACGAAGTGTCCAGATAAATAACACTTAAACCATCTGTACACCTGTTGCACGAAGATCCAGTCGAATTCCGTGTGGATGGTTTTGTACGCCCAATAGTACCGTGCTAACCATATATTCTTTATTCATGATTGAACGAATAAAATCAGACAGATGAACAAGACATATATGTGTGGAAAAACGACGTCTAAAACCAGATTGGAAATTATAAAGATGTTTTTTGTCATTAAGATAATATTCTATTTCATCATATATGATGCTTTAAACGGTCAAGGTCGATTCCCTATATTGGAGCGATAACCCCGACTGCTTTTGAATCATCGGGAATTGAACCCTGGCGAACTAGACCGTCTCTATCACTGTGAGATTCAGTGATGTAGTTGGTATATAGCGTTCACTAAAGTACCATAGAGAACCCAGCTTGCAACACAAGGAATGTCCTTGTCTTACCCGATACCACATGTGCTTAAGGTCATGTACAATGTAAACAGGCACCATTTGTCTAATCAAAGGATCCTCATTGTTTCGCCAGTTTACGGGTATCCACTAATTAGACACTTACCGTAAACCGAGTCAATGAAACTCCCAGCACTTACAAAACCTTTCAGAATGACCGCCTAACAACATTCCTTTTGATTCTTCAAATTTTTGTGATGTATGGTGCCTATAGTTGACTATTGGCTTGTCTACCAGTTACATACATGATGAAAATGCCAGCCATCTTGTGTAGCGACTGTCGCAACCGTTTGTTTACACATGCATGATGAATCAACTTCTCGGATGTAAATCTCGGATTGAACATGGGTCTTTTGGGTTAATGACCATGTATATGACATTAACTTTAAGCAAGAGGGCCATGATGGCCCTATATCGCTCACCTGACTACCATTGGCTATAATAAAAGGGGTCATGATTCTAACAAAATACGTAGAGGTCCACTACACAATGCTAAGTAACATTTCAAATATCTATTATCGGCCTGTCGGCCTTGTGTGTGTGTGTTTTTTTTATATTTCCCAATATTAGCCTATGTGAAATCAAGTGACTCCCCCCCCCCCACTCCCTGGAAGGGGTTATTTTAACTAGGGGGTCATGATTTGAACAATCTTTGTAGAGGTCCACTAGACAATGCTACATGCTAAATATCTAAGCTCTAGGCCTTGTGGTTTCAGAGAAGATTTTTAAAGTTTTTCCTGTACATGTATAAGCCTATGTACAACCCAGTGGACCCATGGGCGGGGTCAATTTTGACCCGGGGCTCATAATTTGAACAATCTTGGTAGAGGTCCACTAGAAAATGCCACATGCTAAATATCTTAGCTTTAGGCCTTGTGGTTTAAGAGAAGATGATTTTTTAAAGTTTTTCCTATATAAGCCTATGTAAAACCCAGTGACCTCCGGGCAGGGTCAATTTTGACCCGGGGCTCATAATTTGAACAATCTTGGAAAAGGTCCACTAGACAATGCCACATGCCAAGTGGTTTCAGGCCTAAGTAAAACCCAGTGAACCCCTGAGCGGGGTCAATTTTGACCCGGGGCTCATACTTTGAACAATCTTGGTAGAAGGCCACTAGACAATGCTACATGCCAAATATCTAAGCTCTAGGCCTTGTGGTTTCAGAGAAGAAGATTTTTAAAGTTTTTCCTATATAAGCCTATGCGAAACTAAGTGACCCCCGGGCAGGGTCAATTTTGACCCGGGGGTCATAATTTGAACAATCTTGGTAGAAGTCCACTAGACAATGCTACATGTCAAATATCTAAGCTCTAGGCCTTGTGATTTCAGAGAAAAAAATGTTTAAAGTTTTTCCTATTTGTTGCCAAGCACCAGAGTTCTGCATTGAATGGATTTCTTTGATAGAACTTCATGAAAGCAACATCCCTGCAAAGTTTCATCAACATTGGCCCAATGGTTTCAGAGGAGATGTTGTTTGAAGGAAATAATGGACGTACGACGGACCCCGGACGGAGAGTGATCCTAATAGCTCAGTCTGGCACTGTGTGCCAGGTGAGCTAAAAAGTATTAATTTTGGTGAAACTGTCTCTCCTTTTCTAAAATCCTAGTTAAAATTCTGATATAAGTTTTAACCCCAGTAAGTGCAGATATTTAGTTAGCAGTTTACACAGACCCAGTGTCGTAGCATTAACTCTTGCACAAGTTTTGACCACGTCATCCATTTTCGTGTGCAGATATTAAAATGAAATTCATACAAATGTTTAAAGTGACTCAAATGCCCAAAAGAGCAAATTCTATAATTTTTAACTGTATGTTGACAAAATTGGGTCCTGTTAATAAAAGCGGTTCGATTACATGTAGTTGTCATGCTTCATTGCAGTCTTGTTTGATATTTCATCTTGAAGCTCCAATGTCTACATAATCCGAAAGACTGACAAGGAAATAATAGATATTGTCGGAGTGTTTTTGAAGGACCTGCATATAACATCATTGTCCTCTCACTATTGTAAGTGTTTTTTCAACTAGATTTTACTAGAAAAAGTAGAAATCTAAATTCATCAGTAGCTAGGGCAATTTTCCTAAATCTATAAACAAAATTTAAACAGATATGATAAGATTTTTTTTTCTTAACAATTTTGATTTAATTTTAATTCTTAGCTTTAATGTTTTGGGTCGTGCCTACGTTTTTGTCACTGTAATAATTTCTTACTTATAATTCTTCGTCACTCCTGTTATGGCGGGAATAAGCAAGAAAGTATTTTCATGCTCGAATGTCAGGCTGTGAAGGCTTGTCAAGAATGAATTTAAAAAAAATGAAAATTGCATTTTTGTATACATTTATTTCTAAATATGTAATATTTCATGTACAAGTAGACGAAAATATAAAATGTATTAAAGAACTCAAATGTAAAATTTGATAAAAAAATATAAATGAAGTTTGACAATGAACGTACATTCTGATTGTTTCTGCAAAGAAATAAGTAAATAAATAAATAAATAAATTATAATTTCTGCAAAGGAGTGAAAGTGACCGGAGTATTGTTAGCATACCGGACAAAATCTTGTCACTATGGAGTACACCTGTCCTTTAGTGTGTCACAGCAATCTCTAAAGGTCTAAAATGCAACCAATGATTGTACATATCACTGTCCGTTGTCATAATAACCGGAAATGTTGACTAACTGTTTGGTACTGTTAATAAATACCTCCCATCTTACAAGAGGGTTATGATGAACCTATGACGCTCAGCTGAGGTGATAGATAATAGCAAACGATCAACAGATCTGCATGATTCACGGCAGAGTATTAAGATCTGAATGTGACATAAATTGTCTGTTAGGTTGGTAACATTTCTCCTAATGTAATAAAAACTGTCCCAGTCCCTTGTTTTGGTGATTTCTTGTAAAGATTGTTTTCTATTTTCGTTCTAGCAACCATTATGCGCAGCAGTGCAAACAGTCTTAGCATTTTACGAAGAGGACTATCTTAAAAACATTCATGTAAAGTTTGTTTTAATTGGCCGAGTAATTAAGGAGTATGTGTCGTTTAAAGGAGTTTCTATTTTTAGCACTGGTAACTACTATGTACTGCAGATGGGAATAGGTTGATTACTTTTTAAAGAGAACAAGCTAATGAACATTTCATTGACGTTTGGTTAAAATGTACCAAATCGTTTAAGAAGAGCTGCCGTTTAAGTTTCTTTTTTCATTTCTTGCTCTGGCAGCTATTATATGACAGGACAAAGTGGAATGTTTTGTACAAGTGTAGAACAGGACAATTCAATGAACTCACCACGACGACGGACATTTAAAGGGGCACTCCCTACATCTTATTTTCTCCAAACAATAATAATGTGTTCAATGAACGTAAAATGATAAATAAAAACAATTTTAAAGAACAACATATTTCGTAAAATTCCTCGTTTTAGCACAAATTATCAACATAGAGATCGTCTGGAATAAATCGCTATCCATCCATTAAATTGTACAACAACAACTTTACATATATTACTGAATATTTAACGGTACTGCAACATATTTTAAACGGCTGATTTTACCGATAATGACTGGAAAGCATAGCTTAAATTTTTTAGGTAAGGTAATAATACTTGCAAATATTTTATCATTTAGTTTCAAGTTTCAAGTTTTATTTTATTTCTTCCAGAATGTCTTAGACCCATGTTGCAATACATGCATATGCAAATCACAAACATGGCAAAATACTTTAATCATTATAAATATGATTTATATGACAAACAAAATGTAACTGATGACTACAACAATATATCATCGCAAAGTATTATATTAAATGACCAAATGTGAAAATCAAAGAATATTCTTTTATGCTGCTGAAGTAATTTGATTTGACACCGGTTTTAGGGAGTGTCTCTTTAAGTGATCACAATAGTTCAACCTGAGCTCAAGTAAGCTTTAAAGCTGCCAGAATCTTTCTTAATGGTATAGCATACACTATGTGATAAAAGTCAACCACAGTTGCTACATCATTAAAGAAAACTATTGTGCCCAATCAAATACAAAGTACATGCAAAGTTACGCGTAAAATTGCTTGAACCTATCTGAAAGACTGAATTAATTATATCAAGCCCTTATTTTCGTACATGAATGTAGCAATATTCAATATAAACGTTAAAATATCTCGAAATATAAGAAAAGGAATAAAACGGACACTTAGTAAAACATACAAACATGATAACGACAAGATGGCCATATATCGCCCACCTGGCTACCATTTATAATACAAGGTCAACATTCGCGCCGCGGAAAGGGTCAGTTTTGACCGAGGGGTCCTGATTTGAACAATCTTCGTAGAGGTCCTCTTCACAATGCTACATTCCAAATATCTAAGCTCTGGGCCTTGTGGTTTAAGACAAGGAGATTGTTGAAGTTGTCTGTGAAATCAAGTGAGCCCCCGGACAGGGTCCATTTTGAACCGGAGGTCATGATTTGGCCAATCTTGGGTTTTCCTTTATACGCTAACTATTAAGCTCTAGCTGTGGTTTCAGAGATTTTAAAAATCTCTAAAAATTAACCCCGGAGTAATTTAACCCGGGGTCAGATTGCATAATTTTGGTGGGATCAACTAGGCGGCTAATGCAATAATTTAATTAGAGTCTTGTGGTTTCAGCAGTTTTTAAGTTGTCCTACATAGAAATCAATGCTCCCCGGGTTTTGTAAAATTTGCCCACATACCAAATATCTAAGCATCGTGGTAGAGATCCACCAGCCAATTTGTTAGTAAGATATATTTAAACTCTGCTTGGGTTTCAGAAAAAACGATTTATCTTTTCCATAACTGAACCTTTGTAAAATCAAGACCCGAATCACGATTTGACTACCATTGTAGGGTAATGCTAAATATCTTTGAACTAGGCCTTTCGGTTTCAAAGTTTAGAGTTTTTCATGCTAGGAAAAGTCAGGGTCGATTAGGCAAGTTTCATCAACATTTTGGTAGAATCCCCCTGGTAATCCCCACATATATTTCCCCCCCCGACTTAGTGGTTTCAGATGAGATGTCGTATAAATGAAATGACTGTCCGAACTTGGGTCACTAGACAATGCACAGACCAAATATCTAAGCGAGCCTCCAATCTGGAATTTTGCTCATTTCTGCCATAACAGCCATTTCTCCATGGAAGCTTTGAACCGTAGGCTTCATCGAGGCTAATAAAGCATCAACATGAAGCAAGATATTATGTCTCATGGCGTCGACGTAAGGAGAGCACACATGACCATCTGGAATTTACTTTGACAGACTTAGAAAATACACCATGATTCCATACAAAATCAAAAACGTCGCAACAAAAACAAAGCTTTTAAAAACAAAATTCTATAGCAGTAACAACTTTTGACACTTGTATGATTAGAACAGAACTAAAACTGTTTCAATCACGGCAGTAAAGAATTGTAGATATAACAGGCGCCTCTGACCTTGACATAGTAAATCTAAATTATAATATACACAACTTAACTTTATGCTAACGCTTCCTGACAGTAAGGGTTGAATACAATCACTCTATTTACAATGTCGAGCAAAGACTATCCGTATTCTCGAGATCCTGAGTCAAACAGCAAGCTGTCGAAATCACTTTTCTGTCAACAATTTTGTAGCTCTATATGATCGGGCAGAAAAATGGACCTCGCCATATCATTTCTGACTTTATTCCAAGCATAGTCATATCTGTCTAGTAACTCATTCTCGGCATCTTCAGGCTGCTCGATATACCTAAATCTCACATAAACACTGTAACCAAATGTCAGGGCTTTCTTAAAATCCTCTTTTTTGTGGGAGCCACTTTTGCAGTAATCTGTTATTCTCTGTAACAAACTATCTGCTTTACCAGTATATACCACGATGCTGCGGCCATGTTTCTCAATTCTCCATTCATACACGCCACAAGGATTCTGACTGAAAGTATCGGCTATACTTTTATCAGATTGCCGATAACCCGTTTGACCTTCATCGCGCCTTATCCATCCCGATCTTTCTCTCGGGGTCATAAACATCTCCCAGTCTGACCACATCTCTCCGGGTATACACGAATCATCCACTTCCTCTCTCTTTGTCAGCTACAAAGAAACAAGGTACCATTAGCGCGGGCATGTAAGCGAGTCAAACTCAAGAACAATAGATGTTCCTCGTAAGTGACGAATGCCCCCAAAGAGGTGTCTCACAGTCTGTGACCTTGATCTTCAAGGTGTGGACCCGGTACTTGCGCACACTTTATCTCCATGTGCTGAATTCACTTTAAAATCCTTCAATGTGTAACACAGTTACAATCCGGACATGAACATGTGCATATATACAGGATTCTTAAATGTCTGACCTCAAAGTGTGACATCGGCCTTCAAGGTAAGGACTCGGGACATGTGACATGTTATTTCCATTTGCTCAACATTTGTGCCAAGTTATTTTAAAATCCTTCAATGGATGACAAAGTTACAGTCCGGACACGAATGTGTGCATATATACAGGATTCCATTACCTTTAAGTTTGACCTTGACGTTTGAGGTAGAGACATGGGTCCTGCACGCGACACCTCGTCTTGATCTGCTGAACAGGTGTGCCATATGATTTGAAAATCCCTTCGTACATGGCAAAGTAACAGCCCGGACGCGACAATGATGGAAGGAAGGACACACAGACGGACGGACGGTGCGATTGTAATGTGCCCAGCTTTGGGAGCATGCAAAAAGAGCTAAAATTGACTTGTTTTTATTATCAGTTACAACTACATTTGTGTATTTACTTTTGCAAGGAATTTAATAACATTTCTCGAAACTTACTTTAACTACGATCGATGACAGCTTCTTCAGACTTCTAACCAACACTTTCGCTGAAGAACGACTTGTAAACGATGCAGACACATTTTATGTTGTATCGTTTTTAAGTGATTCGGTTGCAGAATGCGTATAAAAAGGTAGGTTTTACTACTTAAACAAGTTAAATACTTACATTCCACGGGTAGTCATATCTGTCCAGAAAGTGTCTTTCAATATCAGCAGCATCTCGTTCAGACTGAGCCTCCCTGTATCGAACTAGAATATTGTAGCGCTTTACTAAAGAGTCACTGATTTGCAATGACTTACATGAACCATCTGAGTTAATCTTACAATATTTCTGAAGTTCTGACAAGATCTTCCCTTTACCAAGATGAACTACGACGTCCTGTTCAGACTTTTCGATAGCAATTTCAAAAACTCCAAAATTATTCTTAAAATGTCTTTCGATATTTTTTATCTTGAATCCAATGTATCTTTCGTCGCGCCACTCCCAGTCGTTTTCAACTTCTCCCGGTTTCATTATCTTCTCCCATTCAGACCATTCTCCCGGCAAATCATTGTCATATACGTCTTCTCGTTTTGTCCTCTGTCAAAATTAAATCATACACAATAATCATTCTTATACTTGTACTAGTAATTTATGTAAATGTTCCTCCTTAGTTATCAGCAATAGTTATTTTAGAGAGAAATATATGAAACTATAAATACAACAAAAGAACGATTCAACTAAAGATCACTGTTTGACCCACGGCGCGAAGAATAAAGTATGATTGTTTTGCATATAAAACCCCCCCCCACCCCCGTCGCGTTAATGCGACCATAAAAACCGTATATACTTACAAATTAAAAAACATTTTTCTTTTTTCAATCCAGTGGTAGTCGTATCTGTCCAGTAACTGACGTTCCAAATCAGCTGCTTCGTCCAGTTTATCGCTCTTCGTATAACAGTAGCGGATGCAAATACTCTTGCCAGTGGTCAATGCTGTGTCAATATGGAAAGATTGTTTAATACCATGGTAGCAGCGTTTATTCACCTCAGTCAATATATCTCCTTTTCCGATAAAAACAACCTCACCGACTGTTCCAATCCCGTTGCTCTTGTCCTCCGGACAAATCTTCATTTCGAAAGTGCCATACTTGTCCTCGAATAACCTTGCAAAGTTTTCTCTTCGGTAGCCTTTCCTGACGTCCTTATCATCACGCAATACCCAACCCTGTCGAATCCCAGATGTCAACACAGTTACCCAATCTGACCAATCTCCGGCAATATCGCTATCATCGGTCTCTTCTCTGCGAGTTTTCTAAGGCATAGAATAGAAAATTTAAATGAACCGAGTCAAAATTTACTATGGTAATAAATACAAACTGTAGTTGGAAACTTCGGATTTCAAACGATAATAGCGCGATTTTTATTCAATTTTCGTTAATAACTTAAACATTGCTACTGTATTTAGACTATTGCTTTAAAACCACTGAGTGATAACCACAAAAGAAGCAATCACTTTATTAAGACTAAAAACATTCAATTATTTAGACACTGGTTTTGGGAAATTTACACTTACATTCCAGGAATAATCGTATCTTTTTAGTGACTGCCTTATGAATTGTGCAGCCTCTGCCTTTCCATTCTCAGACAGCACATAATGACACCGAACCCATATAGTGTACTCTTCCTTCAGAGCTTTGTTAAGCATTTCTGCTATTTGGCAATCACCATGACAATACCTCTGTAGCAGTGGCATTATTTTCCCATGCTGCACATATACTACTTCACTTCGGTCATTTTGTTCTGTCTTAAGCTCAAATACTCCAAACTTGTCTTCAATTAATGTCTCTATTTTTTCAAATCTATACCCAACATTCATACTACTCCTTGCACACCAACCGTCCTGGTACGTTGATGTCATTATTGGCATCCATTTAGTCCACGCTGTTGAAAAATGGTCATCCTTTACAGTTTCTCTTTTTACCCTCTGTCTCTGAAAAAGAATACAATCAAGTAGCTGTAGAAGACATAAATCAGGATATCACAAAAGCGAACACTGTTTTAAATGTATTACTAATCACTACATTCAGTATTTAGGTTTCTTTTACATAACCCTTTCTTAGATGCAAAGAAATATGCATACATTGACTGTAATGCATTCAAATAACATCTTGGTTAATTCCAAAACATGGGAATGATCCACACATAGTGCGCTTTATTTCACACCTGTATGATTTTAACCAATTGAAAACTTTTGTTTACGTGACGACACTGTATGATTTGATATGCATTTACGGTTTCTTAAGACTTTAATAGCATCATCAGAAACCTACAATCCAAGAAAGCCATATTTTTTTCGTATTGGACTCGAGTCCCAAAGGCATCGCCTCGTCCAAATATGGATTATTACTGCTGTGTACTCGTCCAATAGAATTCAGTATTGTACTCAGCACTGTTAAATAACCTCATATTATTGGCGCTGTGCGGAAGCACAGTGCCAGTATTGAATAGGTTTTAATTTTGTACCATGGGGTTGCATAATCGAATAGGGAGTAGCCAACTTATTATTGTAATTAAAAACTATGTATTATGTGTGAACAAACTCCCTATAATGAATAAATAAATAGTATTAACTGATTACAAACAATACTATACCAGATGCATACGTCTTCGACCGTTAATTCAAAACTTTTGACATATTCATAGGATATTTAATAACTTTTCCACAAACTTGAAGGTTACGGTTTTTTAATTGCTTTGTTTACGGACCCTACGGCCAGATTCATCAAAGTTCAGAAAAACGTCTCAATAGTTGTTTTGCTAACTCTAAACTTTTGAAGTTTAAATACATATGTTGTCAACGTGAATAATTAATGAAAACCTATTTTAATTACTACATACTAAAGTAAAATGTAGGCATTATAAATAAGACCGTTCACCTAACTATGCGATACATGGGGTCTCAATCAAAGTTATGTAAAGCATCGCTAACAACTGACCAATAGTAAAGACAAAATTAATCACGTGGGTTTCGTCTGCGTCGAAAAGCGTCTACTGACCACGAGCTGTAGCCTTGTTTAATGGGCGTCACTACCATTATACGGAAGGTTGTTTTATGATTCTTTTATTTTTTGTTAAACTGTAGTAAATGTGTTTTTTTACTTATTATGATAACGTTACAAATAACATAATGTATTTGGTTTTTCCCATTGATAGGTTGTTTACTGATATTCTAAAATGACTCTGATTCCTTTAAATCATGTTTCAAAAACATGCGCAGCGCCTTTGATGCTTTGCATCAAAATTTGTCTTGTAGTACTATTATAGCACT
This sequence comes from Saxidomus purpurata, assembly GCA_022818135.1. Classification (NCBI taxonomy): domain Eukaryota; kingdom Metazoa; phylum Mollusca; class Bivalvia; order Venerida; family Veneridae; genus Saxidomus; species Saxidomus purpurata. The sequence continues at coordinate 48,009,260 of JAFMSR010000005.1, forward strand.
CTACGGTATTGTATTATGTACTATTATAATACTCTATTAAATATTATTGCTGCAGTAGTAATTTAAGTGTAGTACTCTATAGTACTGTAATACTCTAAAGCACTTTAGTATACAATACTACTCTAAAGTACTGTACAGTACGGTAGTGTTTTCGAGACGAAAGTTATTTTTGGGTATTTATTAACATTAATTACTATGGATATATATCTTTCGTATTACTAAAACGGACAAAATGACCTTTAAACTTTAGTTCGATGCAACAAAGCGTTATGTGGATAAGGTAATAGAAGCAGTTACAATGCTGTAGCACTGATATATATGACGTCAGTGTAGCGCATGCGTGTTTCTATTTTATTTGTTCGATGCATTTTGCTGTGGAACAGTCGCCATATTGGAACCGAAATTCCACTAGAATTCGTTCTATAGATCTTCTTAGGCGAGTTGTTGTATTTTTATGAATGGCCGAAGAAACTATATTATTGATATATTGATAGCGTTGTGGCTACAGAGTATAGCCTGTTTGTATTAACGATTTTTGGGCTTTATAACAGCGACCACGGTGATGACCTACATTAGCAATGCAAAATCAATTAGAGTTGCGTCCCTTGAATGAATCTAATGAATATTTATGAAGCGCTAAATCAGCCTAAGAATGGTGCCGATTTATTTCGCTTTAGAAATGATTAAAAACGGAATTGCCGGAAAACAGTCTAATTTGAATATTTAATTAAGACCTGTATACCTCGGGGAAAACCCGCAAATTATCCGAAAGCCGTAATTTATCAGTACAAAAACAAGTGTCAAAAGTTTGACAACTGTTGATATTCCGTTAATCGGTCAATTTCGCTTGGTTTTCAGGTTTTATTTGAAAGGTATATACCCCAATCGGGAGATATGCTTAGCCTGTTGAAGTACAGCCGTGGCCATTATTCTGTACACTGTAATGTAATACAGTAATCGTCTCATATAACTGTTAAGTTATAATTTTCTTGTTAGTAATGAAGTTTTCCATACAGTAGTGCTCATACCAAGTAACACTGTAGTAGCCTACTGTGTAGACTCTTATGACATTACATAGCTCATGAGAAGATGCCATTAAAACATTGTTCTTTTTTCAGTAACAGTGGTCCGTCCATATGTGAAAAAGACCTCATCAACGTCCTACTTATTAAAAGGAGCCAATGCATTAATGCTGCAAAGCAAGTTTGATGACATTCTAGCCATTGGTTCATTGGAAGATGTTAACTGATATTTCTATATTTAGTTACAATAACTTCTATTCGCAGTGGATCGGAACCGTTTTAAAAGGGTTAATAGGTGCTACAGAGTAAGTTTGATGACATTCCAACCATAAGTTCATGAGAACAGTTTTCTTTTTTATTTAGCAGCAGACCGGAACCTAGTCGGGGTTTTGAAAATGATGAATGCTGAAAACCAAGTTTGGTTAAAATCAGACAAGCAGTTTCAAAAAAGAGGAGGGTTAACGAGTGTTGACGACGGACGATTTACGCCGAACAACGCACCTGTACTAACAGCTCATCATGAGCCCTCGGTTCAGATGAGATAAAATGTGATACAACTACGAGTAAAATACTCTTACATGCCAGTCATATTCATATCTTGTCAACAGTTCTGCCTCTGTTTTCCTTGCTTCGTGTTCAGTTCCAGGAGTTACATACCAACATCGTACGAGGACGTCATATCCGTCTTGTAACATCTCATTTATTTTGTCTGATTTTGTAGAATTACCAGTGCAGAAATTTCTTATATATGTCAGTATCTTTCCAAATCCAGTTAGTACAGCACTTGCATGGGGTGTTTTCAAATTGCAAATAACCATTTCAAAGACACCAAATTTGTCCTTAAACCAACTTTGCAGTTTCTCATATCTATATCCAAAATGATCTCCATCACGTTTGATCCATTCAGCATCTTTTTCATCAGGGGACATAACTACAATCCATCCATTCCAGTCACCAGATAGGCTGTCATCGGTAACATCATCTCTCTTTGTTTTCTGTAACATAATAAAATTTCAGTATTTTTATCTCACTTGAGCACGAAGTGCTCAGTGTGAGCTACAGTGATCGCTTGATGTATGTCATCTGTTCACACTTAACCTAGTGTATGAATAGAGGCTTATTTTTAACTTGATTTACATGAATCTTGGTCAGAATAACTGTCTGGTTGAAATCTCGGTGGATTTCGAATATGGGTCATCTCTAGTCAAAACCTAGGTCAAAAGTAAAATCACAGGAACACCTTGCAACAAAGGCTGCACTGACATTGGAACTTCGTTAAACTTTGTCAGAATCAGCGTCTTGATTAATTCCAGGTCGAGTTCGAGTATGGGTCATCTCGGGTCAAGAACTATGTCACCGGGTCAAATCCTAGAAAACCTTTTATATATCCAATAAGGGCTGCATTTTTTATTTGGATCTTCGTGAAATTTTATGAGTGCATTGATGAAATCTAGGTCGAGTTTGAATATGGGTAATATCAGGTCAAAAACTGGGTCGCCAGGTCAAATGCTATAAAAACTTTAAATATGTCATAGAGACAGCATTTTTCACTGGATCTCTTCGGAACGATTGCCTATTATGAAATCTGCATCGATTTCGAATATAGCTCTTCGAAAACCAAAACCTATGTGGCTAGGTTAAATCTCAGAACAATCATATCTAATGTATATGCAATAGAGGCTTCATTTTTTAAGATACAGCAATGAAATTTGATCTATCTGGATAGTTTTACAAGCAGATGTCAACTTTGAATTTGGCTGACCTTGACCTACTTTCTGTTTTTGAAGTAACGTCAATGAACATTTCAACCTCGACATTGTCTGAATTTGAAATACATTCTTGTTGTGAAGCTACAGCAATGTAATTTGAACTTCATGGATATATTTGCATGCAGATCTCAACTTGCGAGCAATATCACTTACGTGAGCGATGGAAGTGGTCCAAATACAAATCGAGTTTCGTTAACATAATATGTTTGCAGATGCTTGCATAGTTTATTTGTTTTTGTATGTTGATATTGCTATGTTGAATAAACTATTTGTTGGTAAAATCAAAGAGAATTTGAGCAAGGTTGTCTTACATATTTTGCACCAACGTTTAAATGCAACAAGAACTCATAGGGATGATGGTGGTAATTAACTGAGGACATAAACATTATTTTTAACTAACATATGAAACAGAAACTTGTATAATGCGTCTAATGCCTGAGAAGTTCATAAGCCTTTACTAAACATATCGGTAACTGTATCGGTTTATTAAAAAATTTAAAAAAAAACAAAAAAAAAAAAAAAAAAAAAAAAAAAAAAAAAAAAAAAAAAAAAAAAAAAAAAAAAAAATTTTTTTTAAAAAAAAAAAAAAAAAAAAAAAAAAAAAAAAAAAAAAAACCCCCCCCCCCCCAAAAAAAAAAAAAAAAAAAAAAAAAAAAAAAAAAAACAACAAAAAAAAAAAAAAAAAAAAAAAAAAAAAAAAAAAAAAAAAACAACCCCCCCCCAAAAAAAAAAAAAAAAAAAAAAAAAAAAAAAAAAAACAAAAAAAAAAAAACCCCCAAAAAAAAAAAAAAAAAAAAAAAAAAAAAAAAAAAAAAAAAAAAAAAAAAAAAAAAAAAAAAAAAAAAAAAAAAAAAAAAAAAAAAAACCCCCCCCCCCCCAAAAAAAAAAAAAAAAAAAAAAAAAAAAAAAAAAAAAAAAAACCCCCCATAAACCAAAACCCAATGGTGTGGGTCCTCTGAGGCTAGAGACTGGAAGGTTTGAGCGAATTTCCCTAGGGCAAAGAACACGCTTCCGCTGAATTAATTTTGTTACCAAATGAGGTGCATGTGCTATTACAATGCCCATTGCATACACAATTGATGCGTGAATTGTTTTACTTTCTTCAAGTTGGATTTATGTATTATGTAAAAACAATTTTTAATAATGAACATACACCGAAAGACAATTTTAGTAAGACTATAAGATCAACCTTACATTCCATGCGTAGTCGCATTTCTCTAGTAACGACACCCTTTCTTCTGCAGCTTTGTCCTCACTATCTGTGTAATAACATCTTGCCTTTATGCTGTACCCATCACGTAGTTTATCATTAATTAACTCTGAATTTTGAAATCCATACTTGCAATACCTTTCTATAAGTGTCAGTATTTTTCCATCTTTTACAAAAACAACCTGGTCTGGTTTCACTGGCGTGTTTGGCTGTTTACTAACCGCAATTTCAAACAACCCATATCTGTCCTCAAAGTACTGCTTAAGTTTTTCAAATCTGAAACCCGTGCCAACATCACCACGTCTCGTCCATCCTGTCCCATTATTTTTGTGGCTCATCACATCTTGCCACTTCTTCCATTTAACATGTTTAAAGAAGTCCACACCGACATCTTCTCTTTTAATTTTCTGAAAACCAATCAAGTAAATATTATAGTTCCATGTAAAATCTGAATGTGCAATAAAATACTAAGCTACTAGATATACAGTTCAGCAAAGGTTTATTCTTTAAAATGATATCGAGGAAGCTGACTAAACATTCAATCAGGCGATCCTGCTAATCAAATATATCAAATACGTAAATTTCTGCCTACTGTTTTCTTACCTGAGTTTTGTTAAGTAGACTTCCAGCATCTCTTACTTTATCTGTAATGTTGCCCTCTTTCTTCAACCAGGTACGTATAGTAGATTTGGGTATCGAAAGATTTCTGCTTACTGCTGAAACTTTTTCTCCTCCGATACTTATTCGCTGTAAGGCGTGGGTCCTAATTTCAAGTGAGTGCTCCTTTTTGTTCCCCTTTTTATTACTTTCCTCATTTGTTTGAGTGGGAGCTTCATCAACTACACCTGCAACACCAGAACCATTATTGCCATACTGATTTCTTTCAGAAATAAAGGGATCTGTTATGTCTTTAGGCTTAAGTTCATCTGTAATCTTTAAATCAGTCTCGGTTATGCCAGTGGGATTTATAAGTGATGACATATCCTTCTGCTGGTCTGACTTTTTCAATGGGGAAAGAGTCGGTCCGGTTATTCCTTGAACCCTTGTGACTTTAGATGGATTTTTGTGGTTGTTAGTCCGATCTGATGTATCATGTTTGATTTTCTCAGAGCCTTTCATTAGCTTTGTTGGTGTTGCGTCTCCAGACATTCCATGAATGGTTTCTAATACCTGTAATATAAATTTGGTAACAAGTGAAATACATTTCAAGCTACAGGAACACTTCGCCTATAGAAAAATAGCAACTTTTACAATAGAGCAGACTTGGTATTGTCAAATATTACTGTACTGCTTGTTAACAAATTCATATTAAATCTCAAAGTGCAAACAAAAGCAGGTGTTTGTGCTTGAAATGACAGTTTAATTAACAAAATTACATGTATATCCTTTAATAATACTGAGAAAAAAACCGACTTGGATTTGCTTTCAAGTATAAAATTATTATTACCACTGCCGTGTGTACCTCATCTGCTGCTTTTTGTCATATTTGGATGATAAGTGTCCGAGTGTAGGTATGGTTCTCGTGTTTAATATTCTTGTTTTTAATAGAATACAGAATACATTTTTCGAAACAGAAACACTTTGTTTTGTTTTTAAAGAGCTATTTTTCATTAATATTATCTCGCTATCTTTGAAGCTCATAACATCTGCCATTTTTCCTGTTTCGTATCTTCTGTTTTGGAAATATAGTCTTCTTGCTTTTAAAACCTTATAGTCTATATTTTGAAGATATGGAAATATAGTCTTCTTGCTTTTAAAACCTTATAGTCTATATTTTGAAGATATGGAAATATAGTCTTCTTGCTTTCTTATAAAAGGAAATATAGTCTTCTTGCTTTTAAAACCTTATAGTCTATATTTTGAAGATATTAAATAGGTTTATAGTTAGGCTTTCTTACCTCAGTTTTGTTAAGGGCACTCCCTGATTGTTCGGCATTTCTTTTCCCATCTGCTATGTTACAATCTTTCTTCATCCATTTACGCAATGCAGATTCGGATATTCCAAGATCTTTGCTTACATCTGCAACCTTTTCACCGTGACGTACTCTCTGAAAACCAATGGTCTTTTTTTCAAGCCAATACTCCTTCTTATTAGCCATTTTATTATCGTCTTCAGCTGAAAGTGTCATAGAATTTTTAGTAACTGTATTTACAGCATCATTTCCTAGTCTCGTGCATTCTTTCTTTTCGATTTTAATGGGAACTTGTAAATCATCGTGCGTAAGTTTCACCCTGTCCTCTATTTCAGTTCTGACAAAGGATTTAATACTTGATATTTCATGCTTTTGCTGGTCTGGCTGTATGGAAAATGTCAAATTTCGAATTTCTGGAGCCATTTCTTTATCTGGTTGTTTTTCACCGCTACTGGTCCGTTCCACGGGGTCACGTGTAGACATTTCAGAAAATTTCATTTTCTTTGCTGGTGTTTGGTCTCCACACGTTTCATAATTTGTTTCCAACGACTGAAATATAAATAATTTTAGTAGTAACAGAAAAGTTAACAATAACGTGATATTTGTAAATACTAAATACAATGTAGAAAACAAGCAGGTAACTAACTCTGCAATGTCTGAAACAATACTAATAAAAAGAATGATTTAAGCATCATCTAAACCTTCAACAGAGTTTTGAAACATCTTAGAGATACAGAAACTGTTTTCAAAAAGGATATACATGTTCTGTATTAGGCCAGTACAACTCCTGTTTTGCACGTTGACCATCTTCTCGATGTCTATGTATCATTCTGTGAAATATCAACATAATCACTTGAATAATAGTTATATTTCATATCATTTTATTTCATTTAGGCGAGCAATACTGCGTCATCCTCTTTCTTAAAAGATAAAAGAATTAGACTGCAACTACAGTTGTCATTAAATAAATGTGCATGTTTAAAAAAAATCTCAAAATTGTGACTGAAAAGGGGCATAAATCTGTCAAAATGCAATAGAAAGTTATCCTTGCTCTCAATTCAATGCCTTGAAAGGACATGTAAAAAGGACACGTTTATTAAACTTACTATAACTGACAAAGGTGCGACTGCAATACAGTATTGTCTAATCTGTTTAATGTTGCGTTAATGTAGGCAAAATATTAACATGTTAAGTGAAATAACAAATTCCTCATTTCAAACCTATACCGTATAGCGACATCGCCTACCAATTAAAAGTTTGATAAATTATCTAACACAGCTTCTCTAAAAAGTGCTCCTCTGCACTAATCCGGGGCAAATCCTAGATATAAACTTTGACTATTTTGCGAATATTAAAGCTAAAAGTGAAGAGTTCTGTCTTTTTATGCCCCACCCCCTTATTTGGGGGAAGGGGGGTATACATGCTATTGTCCGTCCGTCCGTACGTACGTACGTTCATCCCGACAATCTTGTGGCATTCACTGCTCCTTTACTTATTATTTTTAGAGTCACCAAACTTCATACACAATGTTTATTGGGATGAGAAATTGTGCGCATGTGTTTTACTTTTTATTTATGACCATTAACATCAGAGTTGTGGCTTACTCAAACTTTAGGCATTTTATATGACACGTTTGTAGCACGCACTGCTCCCTTACAAATGGAGCTAGAGTTACTAAACTTCATATACATGTATATTGGGATTAGAAATTGTGCACCTGGGTTTTTTATTGGACACCAGTAACACCAGAGTTATGGCACCTGACTAAGGCCAAATTAAGCCGAAAAATCTTCCCGCATGCATTGCTTCTTTACTAAGGAACCTAGAGTCACTAAACTTCATACAAATGTTTTTTGGGATAAGAAATTGTGCACATGGGTTTTAGTTTTTATATTGCCCCGCCCCCTCCTTCCCCCACCCCCACCCCCACCCAAAAAACCCAACTGTTTTTTAATGGATTACCCGCAATTGGGGTCTAAAAAATAATTGACAAGAAACTCCGTCTTGTGGATCTCTACCAAGATTGTTCAATTTTGTTGTTTTGATAAACGGGATAACCATGACGTCGCGCATGCTAACCAGACACAAAGACGTAACGTGAAAATCGCGATTTTCAACGTGAAATTGAAACTGTAAAATCAATAGTTGTGTACTCATTATCTTTTTTAAAAAGTGCGGGATCGGATTAATTTTTTCACCTGGTCTTATACAGTCTCTTTTCACTATCTGACCTCTGTTCTCTGTGTTTTTCTTGTACCCTGGCTTTTATCAAAAGAACATATAAAATCGAATATTACGGTTGACGTTATAAGCGTCAAAATGAGCAGGCGGGACATTTTTCTCCACAACGATAATTGTCGAATCTGAATACCAGTTGTAATGCGATTTGCTTCAAATTTACAATGCTTGAATTTCAAAACAATACTATTATGCCATTTCATTCATTAGTCAATATCTTGCCGATTTCGTACCTCTTAGAGTATATGAAAATTAGCATTAAGATTTCAGGCGCACATTTTTACAAAACGGGACAAAAAAGGCCTCAAAAAATCATTTACAAGAAACATCATCTAGTGGACATTACCCACCATTGCCCCCAAGTTGGCCCTGCCCTGGTGTCATCTGACCTACTGACCTACTTTCTTGATTTTTTTTACCTCACCTGAGCACATCAAGTCAGTTAGGGCAAAGTTATAAATATCTTCTTTGATTTTTGATATAGGTAGAATTGGGGCATCCGTGTCCTATTGACACATCTCTAGTTTATTTCTTACCTGAATTGTGCATGAGAGGTTGTCTTTTTGTTCTGCATTCTTTCGTTTTTCTGTAGGCTTGTCCGTTCTCTTCACCCAGTGACGAATAGTAGAAGGAGGTATACCAAGCTCTCTGCTTAGTGCTGCAACCTTTTCTCCGTCAAGTATTCGTTTCAATACTCGAACCTTTAATTCCTGTGAGTACTCATTCTTTTTCCCATCTTCCCTATCGTTTTTGTTTTCCTGTTTAGCCTCTTCATTACCTGTACAATCAGTGTTATTTTCTTCAAGAAATTCTGCTATTTCAGCTAAAAAAGGATCTATTGACTCGTCGGGCTTAGGTTTGTCTGACTCATGTGATTCAGAGAAGTTAACACATGCTTTCTCTTGGTCTAACTGCTTCCAGCCGGAAAAGAGTTGATACTGGGATTCCTAAATCCTTTGCCACATCTGACAATTTTTCTCCATTCCTGATCCTCTCCAGTGCTCCATTTTTCGTCTCTTCTGGATACTTTATTTTCGTTCTTTGTTTTGTGCCTTCAGACATTGTGCTGTTGGATTCTATTACCTAGAAATATTAAAGGATATGGCATTGATATGGAAGAAAATGACTGCCAAAATTGCATCTTGCTTTCTGATATTTGAACTTGTAGTCTTTTAATTACATGTAAGATTATGTTTCGTATGTCATCAAATCACTTCTTCATGCTGGGTTATGCTTTCTTTCAGCCAATAAATGGGTTATTCCTTATGTTAAGTGCTTCATTTCACGACTGAAGTTCTTCATTCTTAACTCTGCTTAAAACTGTATTTAGCATAAAGGACATAAATGGTTATGTCTTATTGTTGACTTCTTGCTGCTAACCCTTATTTCGCCATGTCTTGTCCATTGATTTACATTAACAATCTACATTACACGCATAGCACAACGGAGGAAGCATGATATAATGTTTCATTATTACATCAGGAGGCGTTTGTACTGATCTCATAGTCTCTGATTTATTTGTGTGCCTTGTGGTTATGGACACGGGGATGTTTTCTATTTCTTCCTATATAAGTCAATGTAAAGTGAAATAAGTGAGCCCCGGGATTGGGCCAATGTCAACCCAAGGGGCATGATCTCAGCAAACTTGATAGGGGACCGCTAGTTAGACAATGCCACACACCATTATCTACGTTCTTGGCCTTGTGACTTTTGACAGAAATGTGTCTTTTGTTTTAACAAATGAGTCTTCTTTCCTGTAGTAAGTCTATGTAACAGAAATGACCCCTTGGGAGGACTCAGTTTTGACCCAGGGGATAATTTAAACAATCCGTGTAAAGGTCCCCTAGACACTCACCAAATTTCTAAATATTTAAGCTTAGACCTTGTTGTTTAAGACAAGAGGATTTTAAAATATATTTTTCAATGGAAGTCGATGCAGGGTCAATTTTTATCCCAAGGGATAAAGAATCTTGGTCAAAGTCTACTAGACAATGCTTCACTGACGTATTTAAGACATAGGCATTGCAGTTTTGTTAAGGAAGAATTTTTTAAGTTTTTCCTTTAGGTTGCCATGACAACAGGAATTCTGCATGGAACGGAATTCTTTGAACAAGTTTTGAAGGGGACCATCCAAGAAAAGTTCCTGTGTAGTTTGGTTGAATTTAACCGGGGAAAACGTTTTAACAAAATTTGTTGACGACGGACGCGAGTGAATCCTAAAAATGCACCATAACACTTCGTGACAGGTGAGCAAAAATAAATAATTCTTTCAGTGAGAAAAGGCTAAGAAATAAGTACAATGAACGAAGGCTTTCCATAGCTGTGTGATATCGTTAGTTTTACGGAAGCTGCTGAATACTCGTCTAAGCAGCGCCTCCTGGTGTAATAATGAAATTTCGTATTACATGTATGCGTACTTCGTCACGCAGCTTCGGAAAGCCTTACCTGTTTTTTTCTGCGGTGACAATATTTCTGCGTTTTCTGTGGTCAAACAGAACGCCGCAGAAATAAAATCCATATCTAATAGACGTGAAGTAATATTTATACGCGTACACAAAAGATTACAACCATTGCTGACAAATCCTTAATCCTTTAATCCTTACACTATCCCATTAATTCACACAATAATATTGGACTATTCTACTGTGTGACTGTCACATTATCCTAAATGAACTGTACAGGTATCCAATAAGGTAATATTTACTTGTTGTCCTAAATTGATTGATAACAGTTTAACTCGGGATCAAACCGGTTATTTATCGTATGTGTTAATCTTTCTCATCTTGTGATTTCCTATTATCAACGATATTTTGCGGGGAAAACAAAGTGCAGTATACTTACTGTGCGAAGTCTGAAAATATGTTTTAAAGATATTTCCGAGGCCGCAGACTTAAACTCAACTCACATCCAAGTTTAATGCCGCAGAAATAACGTAAAAACATATACCTCATTTTTACAAAAACCGCAGAATTTGGAGACCGCAGAAATAACCATTATACGTTATTCCTTTTACTAATCTCTTAGCCTCTACACAATGAAAAAAGTGTCATTGTGAGTCTTTAGGATTCAGCCGTGTCCGTCGTCGGCCGTCGTCGTCAACATTTTGTTTCAAACGACCTCTCGATTTCCGGAAGGCACTTGTTTCACATTGACTTACATAGGAAAACCGTTTTAAAATCCCGTCAAAAACCACAATGCCTAGAGCTTAGATATTTCATGTGTGGGATGACCTAGTGGACCTCTACCAATATCACGCCTGTAGGGTTTAAATATGGCCACACACCTGGAGTCACTTATTTTACAAAGACTTCTATACTTAAACAAAAAAAGATCCTTTTCAAAAACCACAAGGCCAAGAACTTAGATAACTGGTGTAACATATTTGAAATAAACTATAGATCTACTCCTCTATTGCTACACCGCATGTTTGATAAATGTATTAACTCTACTAAGTCTGAAAATATGTTTTAAAGATATTTCCGAGGCCGCAGACTTAAACTCAACTTACATCCAAGTTTAATGCTGCAGAAATAACGTCCGCAGAATTAAAAACATACCTCATTTTTACAAAAACCGCAGAATTTGGAGACCGCAGAAATAACCATTATACGTACCTCTTAGCCTCTACACAATGAAAGAGTTTCTTATTTTTAGCTCACCTAGCACGAAGTGTCATTGTGGGTTTTTAGGGTTCAGCCGTGTCCGTCGTCGGCCTTCGTCGTTAACATTTAGTTTCAAACGATCGCTCTGGCCAATGTCAACCTAACTGCACAGGATGTTTGCTTGGATGGTCCCCTTAAAACGCTCTTAGAAGTTTGGTTTGTGTCTAGCAGACCTCTATCAAGATTATCAAAATTATGCCCCTGGGTCAAAACTGAGTTCGCCCTAGGGGTCATTTCTTTTACACAGACTTATTATAGGAAAAACTTTAAAAAATCTTGTCTAATACCGCAAGGTCTAGATTTAGGTTTTTGCTGTATAGCATTCTACTAAAATCGTTCAAATTATGCCCCTGTGGTACATCTGGGCTCCGTCCCGGAAGGCACTTGTTTCACATTGACTTACATGTATATAGGAAAAACGTTTTAAAATCCTGTCAAAAACCACAATGCCTAGAGCTTATATATATTTCATGTGTGGGATGACCTATAGTGGACCTCTACCAATATCACGCCTGTGTATGGTTAATATGTGGCCACACACCTGGAGTCACTTGTTTTACAAAAACTTTCATACTAAAACAAAAAAAGAGATTCTTTTCAAAAACCACAAGGCCAAGAACTTAGATAACTGGTGTGTGGCAATGTCTAGCCGGTTTTCTACCAAGTTTGTTCGGATCATGCCACTTGGGTTGACATTGTTCCCATCCCGGGGCGAACTTATTTTACACTGACATATAAAATCCCCATGTTCATAACCACAAAGAGCACATAAATAAATCTCACAAGAGGCGAAGAGATAAGTACAAAAAACGAGCCCGTGCAGGCTTTTTATATGAGTTTTACGGAAACTACCGAATATTCATCTAGTAAGCATCGTCTGCTGGTGTAATAATGAAACTTTATACCGGTAATTTGCTGGTTATTGACATGCGTTAATGTAAAAGGAATAGACAGGACATGGCGAAACAAGGGTTAGCTGCAAGAAGTCAACAATAAGACATAATCTTTATGCTCTATATCTGTATATGCTAAATAAAGTTTTTTAGTAGAGCTAAGAATGAATAATGAATCATTTAACATAATTTAGGAATAACCAATTCGTTACCTGAAAGAAAGCATAATCATAATAAAAGCATAATAAAGAAATCTGATCACAAAAGAAAAAGAATAATCTTACATGTAATAGTAATGAAAAACTACAAGTTAAAATGTCAGAAAGCAAGATGCAATTTTGGCAGTGATTTATCGACAGTTTCAATCGTATTTCAGGCAGGCAGTTTTCCAAACGAACGTTCCTGCAGAGGACAGGTACACTACAAGAACAATATATCCTTCGTAATAAACTGACAACTTTCTCACATAAAGTGTCGGTAGCAAGCCTCGAACCCATGTTACTGTGACTCTAACGCCAAACAAGTACGTAAGCTCGGACGGCCGGACAAAGATGCAATAGTGCCCTAGTCCAAATAATTGTACTCAACGGATGAATATCGTTATATGTTTTGCTAGGCGCTATCTAGCCTCCAGAAACCCCTCAAAAGGCGTTGGAAATACCTTGTTTCTCGCCTATGTAATGCCCAGGCCACGAAATTTGGCAAAAATTTAACAACATATCAATATGAAACTTACACTGTATAGAAAATGTCCGTATGTAACATGCGTCTGCGTTTGGAGTCGAATTATTGAGACTAATAATGCCCCACCCCCATTGGGTAGCTTAAAACGTGATTATTACATGCTCTAAACAGAACACAGCGTCTAATGGATGATTTTCGTGAACAATTTCACAGAATAACAATTTAGACAGAAGTTTTACACAGGTAGATTGGGTAGATTAACCAATGAAAACCCATACCCAACTTATAATTGTGACCACTACCTATGGTCGAAGTTCAATAGTAAAATCAAATGACAACAAGAAAAACTGCGATACTACGTATCACAGTGGGCCTAGAAACAAAGCTTTCATATAAATATTTTGAAATGGGAGATGCAAATAAACTTTACAAACTTTATAACAGAGACAGAATACATTTATATTCTTGGTTCATGTAAAGCAAATACTTGGCTATCTGATTTGTGCATTTACAATTTAGTAACTCATTTCCAGTGTATCATTTATGATATAAAAAGAAACAAAATCATATTCATAAAAAAAACTTAAATAGTCTTTATGCTCTTTCCGTTTTTTTCTTCATTAGATTGTATATACGAGCCCTATTTTCATTCAGCGTTAATTAAAGAAGTTAACGCAGCAATATAATAATATGTTCTACGCTTTGTTCCATTAATAAAGTGATTCTCAGAATATACAATACTATTCCTGCCCCTATCTTCACAAAATCGTTCGCAGTCAGAATGTTAGTGACAAAACAACGTACATTTGTATGATTACTAAAAGTATCGTTACCGGCCAATTAGCTAACTTTGGCTACCTGTCAGTTTATTGCTGTAGACGAGTATAATAACACGAAATGTAAACCAGTCTGATAAAGATAGAAAGTGCATCCCGACCAGTTTGTAAACTTTGGCTACCTTTCACTTTATTACCCTAACATGACGTGTCTGATTTAAATAGACTTTCAGTGACTGTACAATGATACTTCCATTAAAAAATGAAGTGTGATTATAAAAACCGAGTCATAGTAACGTAATGGACCCACTTTACCCGATACCGGAAGATACCGGCAAGTTTGACCGATATCGGATTTTATACTGGCAGAACAATATAAACTTTTCACTACTTATTAGACGTTACATAAGCATATAAAGTAATTTGGCATTTACATGGATAAAAGATAACAATATCAATTTTTTGACAATTTTAAAGCTACACAATGAACAGTGGTTTAACCCAATCTTTATCGTAACTTCCTAGGCGATTTTCATAACATTTTGTTCAAAGAACTATACACTACTTCACCTACATGTTACATTTTCTAACCACGTATTAAATATAGCTGCCGCGGCCCGCAATAACAAAACGAATAAGTATACTCTTACATAATTCTTGGTCCATTTAAGTTCTCATAGTAACATCAAAACTCCACTGTACACACACATTTGTAATTCAATGGCTCGTTTGAGCTAGAGATTAGCTTTCTACATACAATATCCATACTTCCTGTTAAGCATGTTTAAACCCGTGTTATGGACGGTTCCGGTGTTTACAATTATATTAAAATTAACTCGCTGGGTTATCCAATGACCACACTGGAATCACGTGCAATGGTTGGCCTGGTTTAACAAAAGAACACTTGGGTTTGTTTGTGATACTGTTTGTGAGCAGTTGACCTAGCCATGAAAATAAAATAATCCTTTAACAATAGGCTTAGGTAGGCTTTAAAATTTGTCGTAAAAAACCGGAACGGTCCATTATGACCCGGTTCGTTTTCAGTAAATACAATGAACACGTGATGTAGAGATTGAGATGCTTAGTCCGTGTGTCTGAAAAGTGCGATAGTCAAAGGCTGTAAATTAGCGTAGACAGGGACGTATAAGAACACCAGGCCCCGATTTCACGAAATGCTAAGTAATTCTTAGCTAAAGTAAGTTATTTTGAAGTCAATTGTCACTAAAAATAATGAATTTTCTTGTCGTCATTTGAAACAATAGTATGTTTTTTAATGAAATTAACATGTTAAAAGAACAAAATTATTATATGTACTAAATGCAAGTCAGATTGAGCAAAAAATCATTTGAGTACAAGCTAAGAATTTTAAGAATCTTAAGAATTTACTTAGTATAAATTACTTGCTTAAAGCAACTTTTCTGCACAAATACTAACAAGTGTATATATAATTGTGATAAATGGGTAAATACGATTCTGAAAAAGTTTATTCTTTAAATGAATATACATGCAAGGGGCTGATAAGTGTTGAAATAAGTTAAGCATGTTACTAAGTATTTACTTAAGTATTTTCGTGAAATGGGGGCCAGGGGCGGATCCAGGATTTGGTCTGGGGGAGGGAGGGGGGGCATAACTTTTTTGCCATTTGTTGGTTCTGCTCAAGCCTTATATAATGGCAATTATGACTGTGTTTTATTCTTTGTTTTTAAGTAAATGAACACTAAACAGCGTTAAAGCGAGCGAGTGCATAATTAACATGTATAATTGAATGGCAATGAACAATGGTAAATGCATAGGTTTGCTTTTAAACTGAAAAATACAAACATAAAAAAAAACCCCCCCAAATATTTATTTTTTTACTAAGCAAGTTAGTTGCAACTAAGCAAGTTAGTTGAATAGAACAACGTATTATCAAATAACATAATTATTATTAACTATGAATGAATAATATAAAAATATTTGGTTCATGATTACATTTTCTCCTCTTTCATTCTGAAAAAGCTACTCAGCGTCTTTTGAATTTTAGAGCGTTTAGTTTAGCACTCGTGGGCGCATCCATGTTTGTTTACTAGGAATTAGCGCAAAGAATAACAAGAAAAACTGTGATACAAAGCGGGCCAACAAACAATAATGCCGTGTAAATATTTTGGAAATTGTAGATGGTTGATGTTGAGAACTCGAGGAAACCCATTCTGGTTGAACAAGCAAATTGACACGACATCACATCTACTAACTGACCTCAAGTATCGAAAATTTACTATTATCAAATAATATTTATACAGTATGTCCAAGAATGCCCTATATACCGTTCCTGGTACGTCTCAATTTTTCATTACCATTATCCGTATTAATTTGACATTTGACATGAATGAAGATTTTTATGATTATTTGCCGTAAGATATCCTTAAATGGTTTAAAAGCTAAAAATGATGATTAAAACAGCAGAAAAAAAGTTTAAAAGAAATGGGCGTCGGTGGGATTCGAACTCGTGGATTCGGAAAAGTACACTTATACAAAAGAATGTGAATGCAGGTCTCTACCAATACACCACAGTGAAAAGTTTCTATTTCAAGGGGAAACATTTTGCTAACGTAATATCATATAATTATATTAAAAAAAGCAATCGAAGAATATTCAGTCAACTACACTTCGTTTCTATAATGTCAAAGGCTGTATAAGTGGAAAAAGCTATCATATTTCCATTTATCACAGCGTGGATTGCGTCTGAAAGGTGAAAAGCGCTTTTCTCTATTTTTATTGGCGTAGATTGCGCCCTCTATGTAACGAACGACAACTCTTGCTTTTTTCCAAAAAATTGACTGTGTCCACAGTTTTCATCTCAGAATTACCTCAATTGTTCAATGAAGAGAGACGCATATATTCGATCTAGTCTCCACACCACGTATAAATATAGCGGGCCGCTGCGGCGCACAGAATAAATTAACCTCTAGTACAGACAAGGTTCCGAGAATTATTGTACTGTGCGCCATGACATAAATTATCGCTGCCGGACTATTTTTACGCTTACATAAAAATCGAAAAATGACTGTATTTTTTTTTTTTTGAAATAAACATAGGGTTATGGGTATTCATTTTCTTAGTTAGATCATTTTCTATCCATCAATAGCAGTTTCGAGGTGAATTTCAAGAAAAGGTTGAGATATGTCCAAAAAAACTCGCAGAGCCTTGTTTTTTGGACGTATCTCAACCCTCGGGTTAGATTTCCTTATACACAACTCATGAACATGTTAGATTCACTTTATCTATCACGCACATAAAAGATCATGTCACGTGGTCGCTATTTCATTAGCTCGGAGCAAACATTGTGTAAAGGCGTGCGTGTTGCCATTCATAATGTGAAAAAACTATTTTAAAGTCATGGGGGGAGCAATATTTCTACAACTCAGAACCTTTGTCTTATGTAAATTCTTCGTTCCAGGGAATGAAGAATTAAACACGTATTTTCACATCATTAAGATTTTCTGAAAACAAAGTGACTGCCTCTGACAAGTAATATCAGATCAAACAAAAGTCAATATTTACAATGGACTCTAAATGATACCTTATCATACATTTCATGACTAATATGTCTGATCCGATTGTTAGTCAATAAAACCATACACTAACTGCACTTAAGTCGGTGATATTTGAAGTTTAACTGGGTTTGACTTAAAAAAGAAAAGTATATGAGAGCAATTCCGTGACTTCTGCTTTAAAAAGTGATATATATGAAATATGTGTGCCGTTCATCTGATGTCTTTATTTTCTGTATGTACTGTCTAGAGTCAGACATTATATTATCAGAGTACGGCTCTGTCTGACCAATCGGAACTCCTCGGGTAATTCCGTCATCCTTCGTCATACTAGTGTAGCATTCATCACCAAGGAGTTCCGATTGCTGTCGGACCAAACAAAATGACAGTAATTTGATGAAAGATTATCATAACATCAGACTTTAATATATCTTCTTATTATTTTTAAATTTTGGACAAGAATGGTACTCATAAAAAAAAGTATTGTAATCATCGGATCTCAAAGTTTAGCTGATCACGGTGTCTTCCAAACGTTTTTATCAAACATAAATCCCTTTCTTGATTTGTTATCTATAGGCGTTTAAAATGTTACAAAACTTCGCCATTTAGACGTTCCTCTTCACACTGTTATATACTTTTTTGATCATACTGTGTTTTCCTTTAAATCATAATGCCCCACAAAAACAAATAGCAATGAAAGCTTGGGTGGAAATCATAGGAACTCGCTGGCGTTTCCGGCTGTGTTTTTATTTTTTTACATACATTTTATTTACAGATCAGACTTGAACATTAACAGTTGCTCGTCTTTCATAATGTAAATGCATGCACATAGCAACACAGCGAGAGTGACACAAATTGTATAATAAATTAGACATACACATGTTATATTGTACATATAATATATAACAAGAGAATACAAGAATACCATTGATGCAAAGCATCAAAGGGCGCCGAAAATAGTTTTGTACATGTGTGGCGTTAAATAGCTAAAATTAGCTTTTTGATAAGCAATCATTATTAATTTGATTTGAATGAAAAATTTTATGAATATTTGCAGAAAACATTTAAAATCATGGTGGTTTTAAAGCTGAAGAAAAAAAACGGAAGAAAAATTCTTTAAAAAAATGGGTTTGACCGGGATTCGAACTCTGCTCGTAAAATTAGGCGGTCATCAGATTACCCACTACACCACGGAGACTGACTTTAAAGCACGTGGTAAAAAATAAGCTGATATTATAATTTTGCACCGAAAGGGAGAAGTTGTTTTCGTTTTCGTATTTTTTCTAAAAGATATGAAAAGGAACATTACAATTAAACATTACGTTTTATGAAGGAATGTGTAAATCAATTTTTAATGTCTTTTCGTATTTTTTAGCTACAGTTAAAACCTTTTTCTTCGCATTCTAAAACCCTCCTAGCATGTACTCCGGAAAACCTATCCAAGGCCCCGCCCACGCCAATGATCAGTATTACTATACACAAGTCAATCAAAGCACTGACAGTACTGTTGGGACGTTTGTGTTGGCATGTGTACATTAAGTTAAGGCAAGCAATATTGGAATGTTCAACTCCAGTGATATACTGAAATGTTCACTCCAAGACGTGAAAATGATCACTCATTTATTCTGTGAAATTCTGTTCAACTACTAAGTAGGATTTGAAATGCTCAATTAAATTTCAAACCGGAAATGGTCAATGCATACTGAAGGTGATTTCAGTTCTGAAAATGAAATATTTTACATGTGCTATGTTTAGTTCAATTCGGAAGAGGTTAGTGCATAACCAACGTGACTTCAGTTCGGTCAATGAAACTGTACTGACAGGAATGTGTCAGAATGTCATACTTTTGGTCTCTGTTTCGTCTGTTTCTAACCAACAACTGTTACAGCTTGGGCTGATGTACGCATAATGGCATGTATTAAGGTCTTTAGAATAAGAACCATTAATTTTAACGACTTAGATGAAAATCGTATCTTGCGCCCAGCATGCACAGATCTCCCGAGTAGTGCACTTACTTTTTAGAAAAAAAAACAGGTTGTAAGCATATTTAAAAAAATTCTCAGCTTCTAAGCAAAATTAAAATCTGCCACAGCAGTCTAACCGCTGCCTAACAAATCAAATTAAGATAATGTATCTGCATCTAATCATGACATAAATAATATAAACTATTTTACAAATGCGGTCCGTAACAGTAGCTATTGTCTGAAAGTTCCTTTAAGTAAAATTTTGTCGGAAAAAAGCCCGAACAAAACAAAACAATCACCAAAACAGAAAAACACAAAGCATGCTACTACACATAGCAATTTAACAGCAGTAAATGCGCGCGCGCGTACACTGTTCTATACAGTGCTCGAATGTTTACCAGTGTAGTACAATTTTCCGTGATGGATACAGGTTAAAAACTGCCGGTATGCTAATTTAGGTAAATATACGCAGTCTGAAGTCGAAAATTGAACACTTGTGTGGTATGTAGGTTTTATGTTGTTAGTCATTGCATTTGTGCAATTTAATTGGGGATTTTAAAGGCAAATATACTGCAGATATTTCTCCGCTCCGAACTATTTCTTTCAGCGATGTTGCTTGTGATTTTAGGAACGTAGTAATGCCAAAATCCGTATACATATATTGTTCAGTTCTGTTCTATTCTATTCTGTTCTGTTCTGTTCCCTCTGGAACGGCTGTCTTTCGACAACCGTCCCAAAGAAGTGAATCAGAGTTAAAACAGCCAAGGTCTCCCAAAATACTATGCAGCATAATTTAACTTTTCCTTCAAGTAATTGTGAATAATTTATCACAAAATATTGCTATTCTGTTTAACAGCTTCAAATGTGTCGTATTTGGGAGTTCTAGAAATTTAAACATACTTGGGTTTCTGCTATAATATCTGGGTATAATAATAATTTCTTAATTCAGAATAAACAGGGCAAATTAACATGAAATGGCAGAGACATAGAGTCTATGTCAAGTTTATTGTTGCGGGCCACAGCCCGCTATATTTAGTAAGGGGTGCGTTAAAGGTGCATGGAGACTTAAGCACTAGATCGAAAATATGCGTCTCTCTTAATTGAAAAATTTAGGTAGATCTACTTCTGAGATGAATACTGTTGACACAGTCTATTTTTTTCTTAGACGCACGAGTTGTCATTCGTTATTTAGATGTGTCTCTCATCATTGAAAAAAATGAGGTACTTCTGAGATGAATATTGTAGACACAGTGTATTTTCTTATAGAGTTGTCGTTAGTTATTGTGTGTGCTAAAAATAGTAACATTTTTTCATAAACTGTCCTACCCCCGAATTTAGACAGTGACTTTAATAAATCGATTCATATCATTCGATAACAATAAAGTTTTTATACTACACGTCAGTCAGTGTTGTGTCGTTTCTGCTAGTTCAACCATAAGCTACCGGGTCGACTCGCACCTATGTTAACTCGTACCTTAGTCATCTCGTACACTAATTGGTCAACTCGTACGGATCAAAGTCAACTCGTACCATCTGTAGTTAACTCGTACCTTCTATTTCAAAACTTCTGTTTTAACGAGGAACAAAGAGACTGATATGTAATTAAAGGGGGGTAGGGGCATATGGCATATATCACGATATTATTGAAGTCGTGGTTATAATGTAATGTTTAGAGATTGACCCAGTTCAATTTTATTTATTTATTGGTGTAGATTTATTTGCATGTCTAGACAGGTGTTTATAGACTAATTTGCGCCCATAGTAAGCGTTTCCTTCATGTGAGCACACTGGTGCAGGTGGTCTTTTCTCAAAATACAACTAAAATAGATGCCCACGTGCAATATGTCGTGCCGCAAGCTGTCAAAGGGCTAACTCCTTACCAAGTAGAGATAGGTCAAAATACACCTAAATATTTTATGTAACATGCAAGTTGTACAGAAAAGTGGTCTCGATTTTTCTCTTCGGCCAGTAATAAAAAGTTACAATATAAGCTAATTATTGTAACAACAAAGGGAAGTAATTCTAAAAACAAGGGTAGCTCATGGTGGTGAACATTTGTGCCAAGTTACATCAAAATCCCTCCATGCCTGAAGAAGAAATCCTCCGAACAAGGATATTTTTGAATTTGACCTTTGACCTATAAGTGTGACCTTGACCTTAGACCTAGGGACCTGGTTCTTGCGCATGACACTCCGTGTCATGGTGGTGAACATTTGTGACAAGTAACATCAAAACCCCTCCATGCATGAAGAAGAAATGCTCCGGACAAAGTCATTCTTGAATTATTCTTGTATCTGACCTTTGGCCTCTAAGTGTGACCTTGACCTTGGGACTAGAAACCTGGTTTTTGCACATGACACTCCGTGTCATAGTGGTGAACATTTGTACCAAGTTACATCAAAATCCCTCCATGCATGAAGAAGATATGCTCCGGACAAAGTCATTCTTGAATTTGACATTTAAACTCTAAGTGTGATCTTTAACCTCTAAGTGTGACCTTGACCTTAGACCTAGGGACCTGGTTCTTGCGCATGACACACCGTCTCATGATGGTGCACATTTGTGCCAAGTTATTTAAGAATCCCTTGATCCATGGATAAGTTACAGCCCGGACAAGCTAAACTCGGACGGACGCACGCACTCACGCACATACACCGAACCGCCATTTGGACAACTATATCGAGCTTTCGCAAGCGGCTCGACAAAAACCGAGAGAAAATGTGGTGGCAAATATCTTCATAATGTTTACCAACAACTGTGATTTCGGCAATCTGTAATAACAATTTATTAAAGACAATCATAACTGTATACAACAAAACCGTTAATGGCAGTCTATTTTAACCTAAGATGTGCAGCATGAGGGATCACGTATATTAGGGGGCACGAAATAATTTGTTGTGCAACTGGCATTGTTTGCAGTCATTCTCATAATGACGATATATCTACAAATTAATATTAAGGAAGCACACTGTAAATACTTCAATGTTCACATGACCCCATACGCCGCCATCATGGATTTACAAGTATAGGCCGGCAGCTAGGTGGCGCTTAACTCGAAAACGGCGAATTTATCAATGAAGCGATTACATGATCAAGAGGGTCGTATACAAATTCGATTCCGTTCGTAACATTTGATTGGTCCAAAAAGTAGGCCAAAAGCCATTTTTTTCAGCTACGATAACAGTAATATATTTTAACACACAATGTATAGAATCAAATATAAACTGGTTTTCTTAAAATAATTCGTTCTTTTGCAAACATTCTGGAACACTTTGACAACATTCAATTCAATGGCCTGAATTCAATGGTTTGTCCGCAAATAATATTTCATTTTCGATAATTAATTTGAAGCACTCCACTTTCAGTGACATGCATACACAAGGAACCTATTTCGTTGTCTTTACAACACATTTCAGACCAACTCAGTGCCTCAGAAAAGAGAAAACGTTCTGTTGGTAAATATGCTAATCCACAAAGATAAAACTTTTAATGCTTATCCGCATAGTTATTTCCAAAACAGTTTGCTTGTTCAGTTACACACCGGGATCACTCTTCCATTCATAGATAGTGTTATATTGTCCGGAAAAAACAGTTTGGCAAAATTAAAATTATACAAATAATTGTAATTTAACTTCTCATTGTCCCGCACACAACAACTCATCAAGCCAAGGTGTGAGTCACTGTCAGTGATATGTCGTATGTTTTACAGGAAACAGAGATATATACAGAAAGAGTCACCTTCTTACTGCTGATGTTAACGTGGTACGAGAGAAGATAGAAAGTGCCAGCTGGGAGTGACGAAACAGTTTTGAAACTTCTGTATGCACTTCATTTTACCTGAATATTTAATGAATTAAACTTGATTTTTTTACCAGAGAAGTGTAGGTTATTAAACTGCCTAAATAGCGCCTTATCCTACCTCAGCAAGGATTAACTTTGTTTTCCTGACGCACATGTCAACATCTTTTAGAGAAAATGTGTAAGTACCGATCGATTAGCTCAGTCGGGAGAACGTTTGTCCTGTAAGCGAAAGGTCACGTGTTCGCCTCCGGTCTCTCACCCTGTGACATTTTGTGCCTTCTTACTACATAAAGACAGGAATACTCTATAAACGGTTATAGACGGTTCCTGATAAAGATTAAACTTGACAGGAATTGAACATTTCATTTACTGCTATTGAGGGTAACCTGGGACGAATAAATACTATCGGGATTGGAAACGCCCCCAAAAAACCAAACAAAAAAAAAATTTTTTTTCCCCCCCGGGCCCCCCTTTTAAAAAAAAAAATTTTTTTTTCCCCCCCCCCAAAAAAAAAAAATACTGCCAATTTAAGCATTTGACGTGTTTCAAACATAGAAACATTACTTGTCTTGATTTGAAATATATTTTTCACACAACAAAAAAAAACAAAAAAAACCCCCCCCCCGGTTAGACTAGAAAATTTAATACTAACAAAGGTGTAAATTTTTAAAATAAAAAAAAAAAAAAAAAAAAAAAAAAAAAAAAAAAAAAAATTAATTTAAAAAATTTAATAAATATAAAATTTTTTTTTTCCCCTTCTCCCCCCTTTTTTTTTTTTTTTTAAAACCCCCCCCCCCCCCCCCCCCCAAAAAATTTTTTAATTTTTCCCTTCTCTCCCCCCCCCTTTAAAAAATTTTAAAAAAAAAAAAAAAAAAAAAAAAAAAAAAAAAAAAAAAAAAAAAAAAAAAAAATATGTATGTAAACTAATCAGCATTAAAATTATCACGGACCTATATACACATGTGTATACAGTATCAGTGTCCGTGGTTTTACATTTAAGAATTGATATATTTATGCTTGATTCAAGTTTAATCAATTTAGTTGGTATATGTATGCCATTATTCTTGATTCAAGTTTAATTTTGGTTCAATTTAGTTGATATATTTATGCCTGTTGTCACGAGTCGTTGTTCACTCTTAAAGTTTAGTTTAAAAAAGGAAGGAATATTAATTGCCGCCCTACCCAGGATTTATTAGTATATACACGGACCTTTTCTTGTAATTGTGCTTATTGGGTCCACCATCCTCTAAAGAGGCTATAATCGGTACGACCCGTTATATAAGACCCCTGTCCTACTTCAACTTATAACTTAGAACATTGTTTTTAACATAGTCTGGTTGGTCTTTTTAACTTTCATCTATCTTAATTTCGTACATATCAACATTTGAACAGTTGTTCCACAAAACGCGCCAATTATAATCGTTAACGATATCATAAAGTGAGGATGATGACGGCAATATAATCTAGTCGTATTAGTTTGTAAAGATGGCGGCGCCCACTACCTTCAATTTTTGTGAAGCAAGAGATGCGTTTAATGTACGTAAACAATTCGTTTTTCATTGGTGAAATGCTAATTTACATAAAGCTGACATATAGATAATATGTTTAAGGGAGTGAAATTAAACAATCTGTTGGATACATTGGATATCTTCACAAACTATATCCCCAGAGGTTTAGTACCAGAACGGCCGACTACCAGAACGGACCGGTCCAGAACGAACCAGTCCAGAACGGCCCACTTTTTTTAAGTAATAGAGGAATTTAAATTATAAACTTAGAAATATAAAATATCATGTAAAATTTATGCAATGATGTTTGGTATACAGTAATAATAATTAGAAAAAAGTAGTAATTAAAGGGATTTGTCACTGATTAGTTATGATTTAGTTATGATAGGTCAGGGTCCGTATATTACAGGGTTATGAAACGGCCGATTACGGGAAATAAGATGTCCCGGGTCACGTGACCTATTGGCCGTCACTTCCGCTTCCTCGTATTAGCGAAAAAATCTAACGTGAATTCGTAGGGAACAAAATCTTTATAATATTGTATTATTTGTACGAGTTTTTACATCGTTGTGATACTGAAATATGAGGTAAGTGTCGCTTTTAAAATTTTCATCTTTTATTTATTGTTTTTTTGTGACCGAATGGTCATAATAAGCTGTTAAAAATGGAGCTTTTTGTGGAGAATTTGAAGCGGGTGACGCCATTGTTGAAAATCATTGAAGATGGGTATGTTCTGTAAATGTGAACTTGCTGCGGTTTGAGTACTTTCCTAATTTATCAGATGTTTTGGATAGTTTAAAGTTTGATTTGATGTGTTTAAAAAAATAATGGAGTTTATTTTTGGAAAAACCTTTTCTGAGGGATTGAAATTGGTGTTGTTTACAAAATGTCCAAAATGAGGCTTATTTAGGTGACGATGATCTTTTTACACGTGAAATTTGTTTGCACACATTCTCATTGATCGTAACGATATATTCAAAATGTTGATTGCTTTCAAAAGTATAGAAGTTGACTTGATGTGCAAACTTACACATTCAGCGTGAGACTGCATAGTTTTTTTAATATCAATGTTTTAAAATAGCATAAAATAGCATATTGACAAATTTTTCAAAATGGCGGTATATTTAGGTGACGATGATATCTTTTGTTTGCACATATTCACGAAGAACGCTCTGCGATCTTTTCAAATAAAACAACTGCTTTGAAAAGGAAATAAGTCAAAATTTCGAGTTATCATAACCATTTAGTATGAATTTGCATAAATACTGGAGTATCAGCGGTTAAATACTTGCATTTTTTATGTATTTTTACTTTCACTTTCCATATAAAATGTACTATAAGCAATTTTGTCAGTCCCACATTTAACAGTTTTCTTCCATGTTACATGCATGTACATTGTATATAAATACGTATTTGTGAACATTTCATATCTATACATTATCGCAACTCTCTTTCTAAAATCAATTACTTTTTTCCAGATCCTGGTTTTGATGATTTCATGAGGAGTGTTTTCATTGACAAGCGAAGATGCTTATGAACAGATGGAAGAATTGATGGACAGTGATGGTTGCATGGCAAATGATTTTTTGTGATCTTGGACAAACCTCACAAGTACTCCGAGAACGATGACTTGGATGAATTTGTTTTGAATGAAAGAGTTAGACAATTAAGTATTCTAAAGCAAGAACATGATTGATAGGAAACATTAAATTCTTTTGTACATTGTTGATTCTCTATTACTACATGTATTAGTGTATACACGTGTATTTGATTTTAATGAGACATAAAGATTCATGAAAAGATAATAAATTATCTTAAACCTACTACGTGTATATTTTCATTTTTATCATATTTTGGTTGTAAAAGAAACACAGTTGTCCTTGTGTGCACACTGGTCAATCAGCCTTTTGAAACCGGTGCAGATCATGATCAGTCTGCAGGTATTTAGTTGATAGAGTCTTATGGAGCACCCTTTGAATATGCAATATTATTGTCAAAATTGAAGGGAGAAGCCCAAGCAAGGTTAGGATAAGAATTTAAGGTTATGTTAACAGAGGTAAAATTAGTTTGATTATGACTCAGATTTTAAGCACCATACACAAAGACAAAGATATTTGCCCTCATGTGTCCCCGTATTCCAGAAATTGAGGCATAGCCTTTAACACATTTATCACAAGCATAAACACTCTCTTTTTTTGTCCTTTTTCAGAGGCTGAATATTCTCTGATTTTTTTCTTTTGTCGACTGAAAGTCATCATCACTGAAAGTTCACTTTCATCATGGGTATAATCCCCAAGCAACAAATCAAGATCCAAGTCCTCATCCCAGTTAAAAAAGTCGCTAGTACTATATGCCATTCTAAACTTGCAATGTCCGTAGACAGAAATGAAAGAAAAAACTAGAGAAACTTGTTATAGCTCCTTTGATATCCACAGTTTGGAAACGTGGCATTAATTAATTAAATAATTGTTCTGTTTACCCTTTAGATCTCTTAAAACTAGTGTTATTACACAAATACCGACCAAACAGATAATTATATATTATTAACGGGTTTGTTTATAGCGCAATTAATGTTTTAGAGGTCAGAAAACAACATTTGTTTTATTCACAAGACCCTAGATCATAAATAGGAAAGAAATTAATAAATAAAAAAACAAATTAAATAAAATACAACGGAAAAGTTTTCACACGTATTTCGGAGAAGCTTGGACGGGGGGGGTAACCGCAAAGAAGAAAAGAAATTATAAAGAGATTTACATGTCCCTTTCAATATATTAAAAATAATATATTAAAAAGTATTCATTTTATTAACCCTTTTAACTTTGAAAATATAATGGAAAAGAAGAGGAAAAGTGTTATAAAAACAAAGCATTTTGTTCGCACATATATTTTTTTCAGCATAAAAATACAGTTTTCATCGCGCCAGTTTGCGTCTAACTTCGTTTTTTTATGCCCCGAAGGGTGGCATATTAAAATCGCACCGTCTGTCCGTCTGTCCGTCTGTCCGTCCGTCCGTCTGTCCGCCTGTCCGTCCGTCCGTGCGCCCCCACTTACAAATTCGTGTCCGGACTGTAACTTTTGTCATGCATTGAAGGATTTTAAAATAACTTGGCACACATGTCTAGCACATCAAGACGACGTGTCGCGTGCAAGACCCACATCCCTACCTCAAAGGTGAAGGTCACACTTGGAGTATGAAGGTTATGGAATCCTCTATATATGCACACATTCGTGTCCGGACTGTAACTTTGTCATGCATTGAAGGATTTTAAAATAACTAGGCACACATGTCTAGCACATCAAGGCGACGTGTCGCGTGCAAGACCCACGTCCCTAGCTCAAAGGTCAAGGTCATACTTAGAGTTTGAAGGTAATGGATTCCTCTATATAAGCATATATACACACATTCGTGTCCGGACTGTAACTTTGTCATGCCTTGAAGGATTTTAAAATAATTTGGCACAAATGTCTAGCACATCAAGAGGACGTGTCGCGTGCATGACCCACATCCCTACCACAAAGGTCAAGGTCACACTTAGAGTTTATAGGTAATGGAATCCTGTATATATGCATACTTTGTGTCCGGACTATAACTTTTATTATGCTTTGAAGGATTTTTAAAATAACTGTGCACAAATGTCTAGCACATCAAGCGGATGTGTCGCATGCAAGACCCAAGTCCCTACCTCAAAGGTCAAGGTCACACTTAGTGTTTAAAGTAATGGAATACTGTATGCATGATTACTCTGTCATGCATGGAAGGATTTTAAAATTACATAGCACATTTATTGAGCACATGGAGAGGACACAGACTGTGAGGCACCTGTTTCGGGGGCATTCGTCACTTGGGAGGGACAGCTCTTGTTCATAGTGAATTTTATATATTATGATTTTGATATTTATATTGCTAGAATCAGATTTTATTGCCGAAAATTATGTGAAAATCATATCAAAATCGAAGAAAAATGTCTTTACGTAACGACATTAGTATCAGTAGGGTACAATATTTCACGCATAAACACGCTTCCGCTCGATAAAGCCGCCGCATTCATAAATACAGGTAAACCGGCTCGGAAAAAATCGATAGCACGACATCATATTATAGCTAATTCACCATTATAAGTGGAGTTTCATAACCCTGTAATATACGGACCCTGGATAGGTGTAATTACTTTGACGGTCACATCAGACAAAATAAAAGAGAAAAAAATATAAGTAATTCTTTGAAATACAAATAATACCAGCGAACTCTGTTTAATAGCACGTAATTATCAGTGATTATGTTATGGGATCGTATAATCATTGTCATCTGTTTGTTACACATATTATAATAAAGATAAATAATACATTTTCTTACTTTTATTTTCACATACATGCCTACCATTTCGTCCATAAAGTTATGACTGTGAATCAAAAAGGAATATCATGTCCTGCACATGGTTCAGTTCTATAAAATACTTATGACTGTGAAAACTTCTGTCATTTTATAAACAAATATAATTTATTTTAATTATTTCCTACTCTTTTTTGCTATAATACAATGATACTTAAAAAGTGGGCCATTCTGGACCGGTCCGTTCTGGTACTGGGCCGTTCTGGTACTGGTCCGTTCTGGAAGTGGGCCGTTCTGGACCTACACCTCCCCAGATGAGTGGCGTCTTGCAAATCTTGTGTTACAACAGGATTTATTATATATACGATCCCTGGTTACAAGTATCCGCGAAGGACCAGTTTCAGTACCCTAAGAGTACTTCAGGCAGAATTACCAATTCTGTTGTGGAAGACCTATTATCTTTATGAATTACTATTTTGTTATTAGTCCTTCACTTGTGTGATGTATAAAAAAGTGGAAAATACTCCAACAAAATTATATTGTGCTGTTTATCATAGACACCCCTGTTTTGCACTACAGATACTCAGCAGGCCCTATTTCAGTGACCCCTGCTTCATTTGAAAACAAGTGACAATAGCCGGTAATTTGCATTTGCTCAAAGTTTACTATCACAAACTGAACAAAAAAAATTAATAACCAGTGTGAGACTTGTTTATATTGAGATACAGAGCACATTCAATTTGATGGTTACACCGTATTATAAATACTATGAAGCACAAGGGGTGGGGTTCAAAGACTGGGCAAAAAATGATTTTTTTTACATAAAAATGTATTGATATTTAATTGTCATATGCAATAAGAATCTGTTTACCATCTGCAAACTTATTTCAATAAAATCAGATCTGAAAGTTAGTCAACACTTCTCAGACCAGCCATGCCATCTGCAAACTTATTTCAATAAAATCAGATCTGAAAGTTAGTCAACACTTCTCAGACCAGCCATTTTTCCATTTAAAAACTTATAAGCAGATCATATGTTATGAACATAACTTTTATCAAGAAGTTCTTATAGGTCAGCTATATATCCATGCAAGCAGGAAGAAAACAGTACAACAGTCACTTGGGGAAAGAAAATTAGTTGAAATAATGTTTTTGACTACAGATCTACATCTCAACTTGAAAGAGTAAAAAAGTAATAAGAAAAAGGCCTCAAAAGTGGGGTTACCCTGGAAATATCAACCCAATGATTATACTGTCTCTGTCAGCATATTTTCTTCCAATCTGAAGAAAGCTTAAATGGTATAGTTGACAACCCAGGTATAAATAGTTATCCAAAATATTGAAATTAAAAATGACTGCATACTTTCAAAGGGTCACTGAAACAGGGCCGTCACCGAAACAGGGCCACCTACGATATTTTTAAAAGTGGCGACAAAACAAAGTCTAGTAACTACCGCCCAATAAGTATAACTAGTATTCTGTGTCGTTTACTTGAAAGGATAATTAAAGATGAAATCATATCTCATTGTGAACAAATTAAAATTTTCTCAAACTCTCAATATGGTTTTAGAAAAAATAGAGGTTGTATTCTGCAACTTATAATATTTGATGACTGGTCTAAATTTGTGGACAATGATACTCCAGTTGACATTATCTACCTGGATTTCAGCAAAGCTTTTGATTCTGTGCCGTATGCTCGTTTATTGCAAAAAATTCAGGCTTTATGTATTGAAGGAAATGTCCTGCTTTGGATCAAGGATTTTTTGTCTAACAGACATCAAAGAGTTTCTGTAAACGGTACTTTCTCTGATTGGACAAGAGTAACAAGTGGTGTTCCACAGGGATCGGTATTAGGACCTTTACTTTTCATTTTATTTGTAAATGATCTACCTGAAATTGTGGACACCTACTGCCAGATGTTCGCTGATGACTGTAAAGTATATAAAGATGTAGCCAAAATCGAGGACTTTGACTCGGTACAAAATCATCTCTTCAAACTATGTGATTGGACAACAAAATGGCTTCTTTTCTTCAACACAGAAAAATGTAAAGTAATGCATATTGTGAGGAAAAATCTAAATTATGAATATATGATGGTTGATAAGTCAGGTGTAACGTCAAAATTGAAATCTGTTGAAGTAGAGAAGGACCTTGGAGTTCATTTTCATCAAAGCCTAAAGTTTTCAACTCACATTTAAGTACATCTCTAAACAGGGCAAATCAAAGAGTTGGACTCTTAAAGAGAGCATTTAAACATCTTGATAAAGATTCACTACTCACAATATCCAACTATATTGTGCGGCCAATTTTGGACTATGGATCAACAGTTTGGTTTCCCATACCAAATAAGGATATTCTTGCAGTTGAAAATGTTCAGAGAAGAACCACTAAGTTACTGCCTGAACTTTCTATGCTCTCATACGAAGATCGTTTAAAAGAATTAAAACTTACAACATTGGTCTACCGTCGCAAACGTTATGATCAAATCCAGTTATTCAAAATTGTGAATGGTATTGACAATATTTGAATGGATGGAATGTTTGAGTTTTCAAATTCATATACTCGAGGACATAGTAAGAAATTAGTTCTTCCTCGTTCATTTAAAACTGTACGTCTAAATTCTTTCTGTGTACGTACCATTGACACTTGGAATTTTTTACCAGAGACCATAGTTAGTGCTAAGTCAGTCCTTTAGTTCAAGACTCAATATGACAAATTTTTATACTTTTCATATTCCAAATATGACATCAGTAACATTTATTAAGCCATCGTTGAAAAGCAATTCAGTATGATGATTTATACACCAGAAGTCTTGTTTAAATTTGAAACATATTGATGTAGATGATGAGATTATTAGATCTCAACAACTCTACACAGACCAAGTAAGTAAGTAAGACCGATACTAACGAGGGGCTGGTTCCAGGCCAACTTGCAACACTATCTATCTATCTATCTATCTATCTAGTAAAGTAAGAGTAGAAATATAGTCACCTGCTGGTGAGAGAAACTGCCATCATTACATCATTGACAATGTGTTAACTGAAATTTTGCTTTTTGATTTCAGAAAGTGATTCACAAAGTTGTTGAAGAAAATTCATTGGACCCATACAAGGAATTTATTGACAAGTTCTCAGCTAGGTATAAACATGTTTGAAACTTTGTTTAAATACACCATGCAATTTGCATTTTTAGCTCGACTTTTTGAAGAAAAGGGGAGCTATCCTACTCGCGTCGGCGTTGGTGTCACAACTTGGTTAAGTTTTTCGTACCACCCCACTTTATTTCAAAAGTATTAGAGGTATGGCTTTGAAACAGTAAAATTAACTTACCATACTTGTTTACCATCATAACCTCCATCTACAGACAAGAGTACATAACTCTGTCAAGGTTTTTGACAGAATTATTGCCCTTTTTAGCTCGACTTTTCGAAGAAAGGGGGAGCTATCCTACTCGCGTCGGTGTAGGCGTTGGTGTCACACCTTGGTTAAGTTTTTCGTACCACCCCACTTTATTTCAAAAGTATTAGAGGTATGGCTTTGAAACTTACCATACTTGTTTACCATCATAACCTCCATCTACAGACAAGAGTACATAACTCTGTCAAGGTTTTTGACAGAATTATGGCCCTTTTTTGACTTAGAAAGCAGGGATTGTGCTTGCTTAAGTTTTTCGTACCACCTCACTTTATTTAACCTGAGTACCAATTTGCAACTACTCAGCAGTACTCTGCTACTTCAGTCTTAAGTTATGAGTACAACTCTGTACTTACTTCAGTACTAATGCAAAATGGCCAGTACTTATGAGTATTTTACGGGTACTCTATGAGTACTTCCACACTTTTAATGAAATGCAATATGAAGTAACCTAATGAAGTATATATGTAAAGTGAATGGTAAGAAATAATCTAATGACTGAAGTAAATATATAAAGTGAATGGTAAGAAATAATTCCTATTAGCAACAAATTGGACAGGCTAATTAAAAAAATCTTTCCGACTTTTGTACATGTTTTTTATAATAACTTATTTATTAAAGGTCCAATACTAAGCCCATGATTGGTTTATTTTTTTCAGGAAGTATTTTCATATTGTATGTAATAATCAGCTGAAACATGTTATATGTTTAAGACACTGACAAAGTTAAGTGCCATTTATGAGACACATGTATAGACATTAAACCATTGCCAGTTTTCAACAAATTCACAAAAAAGCTACCCAGGTCTTTTCA
This sequence comes from Saxidomus purpurata, assembly GCA_022818135.1. NCBI lineage: Eukaryota > Metazoa > Mollusca > Bivalvia > Venerida > Veneridae > Saxidomus > Saxidomus purpurata. The sequence goes on from JAFMSR010000005.1 coordinate 48,042,789, forward strand.
AGTTCCTATATACCTTTGTAAAAAAAATTATATGGTCACTAGAAATTTGAAAAAGTTGCTTGTCAACGTTGTTAAAACTATGGCAGAAATACCTAACTGTAAGCTACTGTACATTAAATAAGCTATATCAATTAACACCTTACTATACCTGTATACAATGCCTAATAGCAATTTGCTAATACAGCAAACAATTATGGTATTACCACCTTCGCAAACAGGCAATTTCATTTTCACAAATGGTGAATAGCAGTCATACTTTAAATGGTGTTTAAGCTAAAGGCAAGCTAACAGAGTAACTTGCTCAAGATTTGCAGACCGCTTTCTTTCGTTTGTAAACCTGTACTTGAATGTATCAGTCATGTCAAAATCGAGTGTGTTGAAACACTATGAAGAGTCGAAGATTAGCTAAATGCCAATACTGTCCACCAAAATTTTTAGTATTCTAGGTGTTAAGGTCAATATACAGATGTATTTTACATACATTTTGAATAACATATCCTGTTTTTATTTGTGACCCATCATTGTCTACATGTAGAAAGTTTTATACCATATAATAATAATTAAAAAAAATCTGTACTCAGAAAGACTTGTGAGTACTTCAAGTACTACTGTGCACTTACCAAGTACACAAAAAGTGGGTACTCAGTACTTACCAGTACTCCTTAAGCATCAAATACTCAGTACTTACTTGAGTACTAACCCCTAGTACTCGACCCATCCCTGTTAGAAAGTGTATTGAGCTTGGTTAAGTTTTTCGTACCACCTCACTTTATTTCAAAACCATTGGAGGTATTGCTTTGAAACTAACCATACTTGTTAACCATCATGACCTACATCAACAGACAAGAGTTCCGAACTCTGTCAAAGTTTTTGACAGAATTATGCCCCTTTTTTACTTAGAAAATACATTGAATATGGGTAAAATCCACTTATTAGCTCGGCTTTTCGAAGAAAAGGGTAGCTATCCTACTCGCCCCGGCGTCGGCGTTGGTGTCACACCTTGGTTAAGTTTTTCGTACCACCCCACTTTATTTCAAAACTATTAGAGGTATGGCTTTGAAACTTACCATATGTGTTTACCATCATAACCTCCATCTACAGACAAGAGTACATAACTCTGTCAAGGTTTTTGACAGAATATATGCCCCTTTTTGACTTAGAAAGTGTATTGAGCTTGGTTAAGTTTTTCGTACCACCTCCATTTATTTCAAAACCATTATTGGTATTGCTTTGAAACTAATCATACTTGTTTACCATCATGACCTACATCAACAGACAAGAGTACATAACTCTGTCAAGGTTTTTGACAGAATTATGCCCCTTTTTTACTTAGAAAATACATTGAATATGGGTAAAATCCACTTATTGTCTTAACCCTTTGAGATATTGCTTTGAAACTTTGAATGCTTGTTTACATCATTACCCCCATCTGTAGGCAAGAGAAGGTAACTCTGTCAGGGATTTGTTTTTAAAATTAAGGCCCTTTATCGACTTAGAATCTTGGTTAAGTTTTTTGTACCAGTCTACTTTTTGACTAAACTGTTTGAGATATTAATTTGAAAGTTGGAATACTTGTAAACCATCATGATCCCAAAACATGGGCAGGAGAAGGTAATTCTGTCAAGGATTTTATTTGAATTATGGCCCTTTTTGACTTAGAAACTCAGTTAAAATTTTCATTCTTGTCCACTTGTTGACTTAACCATTTGAGATATTACTTTGAAAGTTGGAGTACTTATGTACCATCATGAAACCTATCTGTAAGCAAGAGAAGATAACTCTGTGAAAATGTTTCTTGATTTGTACTTAGAAATTCCTAGTTAAAGTCTTGTGTGCCCTTAACTGTCAAAGTTTTGTTTGATAGGCAAGCACTAAAAAGTCAAGCGCGCTGTCCTACTGACAGCTCTTGTTAGTGTACTGGTAGGTGATATTACATGTGCTAGAGTTATGCTGGAACACTTTAAGGATGTCAGAACTTCTTTGGTGTTAGCAACATTCTATTTATCTCAAAATATGTAGTTCTTGTCTTATATAATTATTACGCTCCGATAAGATTGATGCACAGAAAAGGAATATACGTATATGGGTTGTTCTTGATGGCATGCAGTTTGACTTTTACACAGAGAGAAGTTATAGTTCACCAAGGATGGGGTATTGTGATAAACTTTATCCTAGTTATCCTACAGTTATTGATGCAAAGCTCCATACATTTATATACAGTTAAACTTTGATAACTCGAAGTCTCACAGGCTCGAGTTATCAAAGGTGTCGAGTTATTCGAATTCAGGGCATTTACAATGGAAAATAAATCTTAAGTTCTACAGGTCTTATTAATAAACTTGAAAAATGATATACTGTCAATAACTTAGGTTGTAACTGATTTCATGTCTAATAATTCCTCATACATACATGAACAAACTGTAACACTATTAGAATAGCTTGTTTTTTCAGTTGTATTTCTATTGTTTCAGTGAAAGTGAGAAGAGGGTTACTATTGACCAATCCTTCAGAGATGTGTTGAGAGACCTTACAGTAAGATATATTCATTTTTACCATTTACCTTGTGAACAATCTAGAGGCCTCATTTTAAAAGCAGCCTTCTTGAATGGTGGTCCTCTTGTGACATAAATCTTACTGAAAGCAGCTGATATTTTTGCCATTGCAGTCAGTTACAGTGTAAACTAATCTATTGTGAAGCTGCATATCTTCACTGTGTGGACATGGCCTTACCTACTAACACAATGTATAAGAAGCATACTTAAACACTTTACACATTTCATGTGATTGATTTCAGTAGAGTACCACAGTCAATATTATAGTAAATGTAGCTCGATAATTAAAAAAGATAGACAAGTCCATTCTACAAGGTTGATAGCAGGGTAAAGGTATAACTGATTTCATTTTAGAAAGGTTGCTGCTTTGATCCAGTTTTATTTTCATTTACTTTCAGTCAGTGAATAGTGGTTGTGAAGTATACAGACAGTTTGTATGTCTCACTATAGATGCTGTTTCAGCAGGTTAGTATAACAGTCAAACTTGTGCTAACGGTCACCTGTTACTAGCGGTAACCTGCCGACAACGGCCAGTCAGAATTCCCCCATCCAAATTTGTGCTAAAAAGGCCGGGAATAGCGGTCACCAGCCATTCGGGGTCGGACAGCCAGTGAAAAAGTATCCCGTCATCGGGTCCGTGATGCGAACAACGGCACTGAAATTTTCGCAGCTGGCGGAATCGAAGCATTATGTTTCTTGTAAAGTTGTTTGCACCTCACTCGACGGATGCAATAATCAAAGATGCTTTTGATAATGAAAAGAGGTGCTAACATTTAATTGACACTTTCACATCTGAAGCACACACATGAAATTAATCCGTTCAAACTGTCAAAAATTGCCAAAAATCAGCTCTTTAATTTGCTTGATTGTTTATTTGATGCAGAATATCTTCGCAATTTGGTGCCACACTTTTCATTGTGTGTGCAACTAAATAATAATCGTTCATTACAGCTAATTAATGCATTCACGTTAATAGAATTGTTTGATTTATTACAATTAAACTATAAAACACACACTTTAATCTTCTTATTACAATCGGCAATGAAATCAAACAAAGGCAAAGGGGCAAAATCCACGTAAATTAAATGATGGTTTCCTGTTTAGAAAAAGTGATCAGTGTCACAGTCTCGGGCTTATCAAAGCGTTTTAAGGCCGAAAAACTAAATTATGTCATTGTTGATTCAATACAAAATCATTTTGTATTTGATTTGTCAATTGTGACACATGTCCTGTGCATGTCCCTATTGCAAAATCAAGGTCACAGCGCCTATATGAACTTTAATTGAACTTTGTATAGTAATAGTTGTTTGTGTCCAACTCATGATCATTACTTTTTAATTCACCTATGAACAAAGTGTTGAAGGTGAGTTATTCTGACATTATAGCAAGACAATGTGTTTTGTACAAGAAAGTGGTGCCACCTAAAAAGGTCGCAGCGTATAATTGTATTTTGGAACTAAACTTTAATTAAACTTTGTTCTGTAGCCTTAGTGGGGGCATTCATGTCCTATGGACACATTTCTAGTTATTCGATGTTGGTAAATATTTAATAAATGACAATTTTTTCTCTCAGATTTGTGTACCCCTGTGATACCATTCATGTGTCTAACAGATATATTTGATGTTATACCGTTAGACCAGTGTGAAGACATGTTTGGTTTAGTTGAAGATAAAGTACGTGTGTGGAAGTCAGTAAGTACCCTGTGACTACTTTTTACAGTGTTATAATTATTTTGTGAAGCCTAACATTTATGAAAATAAAATGAAACAATTACCATACTCTAGGTTTGTATATGGTTAAAGTACCTCTTTTGAACCACTGCAGGTATAACAGGTATTATATCTAGAACTTGAACAGAATTTAAAGTTGGTCTTCTTGTGAACCAATGGAAGGAATGTTATCAAGTGAAGGCTATACTATCCTTGCACAGACTTCTGTAAAGAAAGAAGGTTCCCATCAGCTGCATATAAATGTAATGGGGCTGCAGTATTACCAAAGAAATATATTGAAATACATGTAGTGTACAGAAAACTAGTTTCTAACTAGATTTGTTTAATGAAAAAAAAACAACAAATGTCTCTTACTTCATGTTTGCATATTAGACCGTTAACAATACATTGTTTAATTTTGTTTATTTCAGCAAATTTTCTATGATACAGGGAAAAATTTCCTGCTGCGTATGTGCAATGGTAAGACAAACTTTATTGCTGTTTATCATACTAGTAACAGGAGTAAAATCTTTAAACAATTCTCCACAACATCAACAGGCTTGATTTGAAATTGTCAGTTTTTAAAAAAAAATGGTGCCAGAGGGGCTTGTTATTCCTATATTGCTGTAGTGGAAACTTCAAGAATATTTATCACTGAAAGCACTGAAATGCAAGCAACTCTTCCAACAAGTTTACATTGCAGACATCTTAGGAGTATACATACATTATACATGTACCTTTTTTATGTACAGCAAGGACAATTCTTAATCAGACTCGTGTACTATTTCTCATTTATTTCCAGTATTGTTCTATATTTAAAAGAGATACCGATGCCATTTTCCACCTATTGATAGTTACTCTAATAGAAAGTCTAATTTAGGCTAGTTCTTATATTGCTTTTTGTATACTTTGAAAAATCAGCAGTGTTTTACATACATGGTATTCCAGTGCCAAGCTAGGTGAGCATTACAGGACCATCATAGCTCTCTTGTGTTAGGCAAAATTCCATATCATACATTACGTATATGTGTAGCTATAGTTATTCTGCCTAGTGCACTCTGTATTCAAGACAAGAAGATCAATGTTGCCTCCAGGTGATACCTCCAGTGAAGATACATGTATTGGTACCCAGCATTGCTTTGTTAAGTTTGAAGTTTGTATTAAGTTACAATCATTGTGGATCTTCATAGAAAAACAACAGAATTACAAGGAGTATTAAAAGTTAATGAGTTTTTTTTTCTCAGGATCATCTTCAGTTTCATTTGTCAATACTTACTATTCTAATACTAATCATATTAAAATGTTTGTTATGACTGACACTTTCAGATTTACTAAGACGGCTCTCTAAGTCTCAGAATACAGTGTTTTGTGGGAGAATACAACTGTTTCTGTCTCGATTGTTTCCATTGTCAGAAAAGTCAGGTAAACTGATCTTCGTTTCATACAGTTTGATACTTTGTAGACTTCTTTAGTTTTCATGATAAGATATTGAATTACAATATATTACCATTTCTAACAGACAATGCAGGCATGAGTGATTTACAGCATTTACACGCTGTGAGTGCTGTCATGTTATTGGTGGTTATGTTAATTGCTAGTTCATTTCATCCACAGGGACTAGCAGTGGCTTAACATGGTGGTCTGTGTATGTGCATTTGTGTGTGTGTGTGTGTATGTGTCGGTCTGGGTATCTTGTCTGGGCTGTAATTTATTCATGCATTGAAGGATTTGGAAATCACTTAGCAGAAAATGACCACCACTGTAACACTGAGTGTCCCATGCCTGGTGAAAATGCTGTAGAGGATTGACATTATAACCCAAAGCAAACACGTCTTTTATATGAAGTTTTTTTTCTGCTTTTCAGCTTTGAATCTAATGAGCCAGTTTAACTTGGAGAATGTGACATTGTATAATCAGACAAAAACAGACCCTGATCCAACCTCATCCAAGGTATGTCAGGAATACTATGGCTATGCAGTGGGGCAGACATGCGTTTTTTTCGTTTTTGAAAGGCAGCTACGAGTTTGTGTTTCTTTTCATTCATACAAAAGGATTTCATCAATCTATATACATGTTCAGTGTAGCCAACTTCAGCTTTTAACGTAAACAAAAATGTTTAGTATCCGTTAAACATTAAAAACATGTACAAATTCTTTCATGTTCTTTGAATATTGAAGTAGAATTATACGTGTTTTTTTTAACCAGGATGGTGAGAAGAATGCAGAAAGTATGGAAACAGAAGACGGAGAAATGGAAGAACAAAAAACGTAATATATAATATTTTTGGCATTTTATAACATAACCAACTGCTTTTACGTAACTGAAATAAAAAAAGCATTTAAACTTAAACAAAAAATCGAGATCTGAATGTGGATTATATACAGTTCATAAACTTTGCTATTATAAAGTCTGGAGAATCACTGTCACTGTAAAGACAATAGGCTTGTTTTTTTGTATTTTTAGGGATGCACCTATAGATTACAATCTGTATAGGAAGTTCTGGTCATTGCAAGATTACTTCAGGAAACCTGGACAGTGCTATGAAAAAAAGTTTTGGTCAACATTTGTAACAGTGAGTTTTGATTTTAGCTGACCTGACAACTTTGTGCTCAAGGTGAGCTATTGTGATCACCTTCTGTCTATCCGTCTGTGTCTTTGCAATTGTCAACAATTTCTTCAAAAGACCTCACCTCCTAAAAAAAATTCTTGTTTAAAACCACAAGGCAAAAAGCTTTGTTATTTGGTGTGTAGTGTTGTCTAGTAGACCTACCAAGACTGTTTAAATCATTCATTTGGGTCAGTATTGGCCTCTCCCTGGCAGTCACTTAATTTACATAGACTTTTACAGTTAAAACAAAAGAATGTTCTTGTGTAAAACAGCCAGCATCAGAGATTAGATATTTGGTTTGAGTGGCTCTTTACCAGGTTTGTTCAGATCATCCTCTTGGGGTAAAATTGGCCAAACTTGTGTGGTACGTTCTAATAGTATATATTGTCTAGTGGTCCACTATCAACTTTGTCGTGGTTGAAAAAAATCATGTACTCGGGCGGTCAAAATTGCCTCCACCCCTGGGGTCTTTCGTTTTACATAAACTTATATAGGAAAAACATTTAAAAATCATCTTGTTGGTTTCTTAAGCTACGGTAGTGAAATTTGGACTGTGACTTCAGTTCAAAATTGTCCTCGGCTTACCTTGATCATGTCCTCGGCTTACCTTGATCATGTCCTTTTGACATTATTTCTTGTGTTTGGGAGCAGTGGTGTAACAATTTGCTTGTAATTAGGACAATGTCTGGTGTCAGTGAATTATTCTAGATAATGTGTGATGCATTTACTGAAAGATGTGCTCACTCGAAATTATATCATTGTTCCTTGGCGCTTCGAGTGATTGCAAATTGACTGTGGTAGGGAAGTACCCTGTTACATTTTTAAGGCAATAAGTTGAAATTAGTAACCATGTTTAATTTGTACAACAGAATTCAGAAGCTGTATTTGAGGCATTTGTGAGTTCCAAGCTCGATGACTTAAAATCCTCCAAGAAGAAGGTAGATCAGAGACGTAACCAGGAACCAGATGCCTTCTTTGCAAAATACCTCACGAGCGAAAAGGTAAGATCAGTGGCAGATGTAAGTCATGAATGTCTACAGCTGAACATGTGTGAGTAGTTACGGTTGAACCTTTATCTGGGCTGTTTCTTAGGAACCACTAATTTTAGCTTAAATGAAAAATTGATCAGCATAGTTTGAAGATGCAAGCATTATTTTTGTCAAGATCATCTTGTAACTCTAAAGTTGAATTACCTTATTTCATATACAGTCTAACCTGACTTAAGCGGTCAGTCAAGGGAAACGGCCAAATTGACCATTTAAGCAAGGTGACCACTTAACGAAGGATCATAATTTAACTTAGACTTTTGATATTCTATACAAATATCCCACCCACCCCTTCCTTTCACAAACTCACTAAATAGTATAAGCAACTAGTGTGCGAGGAAATAAGTTACTGCCATTTCTTTTTTGTTATTTCATAAACAAAACAGTAACATTTAATCATATTTTGAAAAGTTATTTTGTTTGCCAATATTATGTTCAATGGTACGAGCAGATGACATGCGCCAGACTATAGCAAAACGGTGTATCGGGTACCCAGAAAAATGAATCATTGTATGCGCAGGACAAAGGTTTTCTTCTATTTCGGTTTCTTCACATTGCCATAGCCTAGTCTCGGTAGTTTTGATATTCGGAACAACACATTTATTAGTTACTACCCTCAGGGCATGTTACCTGTGATAATTTCATTCCTATTACCATGGTGACAGTCGGATAAGCTGACACTTTTATTGTGTATTTCTAAGGTGCAGAAATGACAATACGATTAAAAAATCCTGTCAGATCAATTGATCAATAAATTTAAAGTAAGTTTGTTTTGCTAATTATTGATAATTGGTAGCTGTTTTAGTGGATTTTATATAATGTTCCTTTTAAATTGGTCCGATTTTAACGGTCTTTTAGCGATAGGGAGGCACTAAGACTGGCTGCTGGCCGCAGATGACAGGTGACCGTTTAATCAAGGTGTAATATAGAAGGATTTTCGTCGGGGGTGTCCCAGAGTGACCATTTACTGGAGGTGACTGCCGAATCAAGGTGACCGTTAGGGCAGGTGTAGACTGTACCTCCATGTCTGCTCTTTTTCTCAGCAGCCTTTGGCTTTAATTCAATAAATCTTTATGGAAAGCTTCCCTAACAATAGGAGATGTGCAATTGCAAGCTGTTTCCATTACAACAATTTTTTCACACTGACCGATGGCCCTTTCATTACAAGTACATGTGTTATATATAGCATATTTGTGCATTCTTTTTCAAACTATTTCTCAGGTGTACATATTTATTTCATTGATAAATACAGATTGTGGTTATGTAGTAGTGAAATCAACCTAGCTAAGTACAGGTATGCGTTAAGTTTATTGCTACCCTAGATACCAAGATACCCTATCACGCTGAAACTATGCACGAATGTGAAAAATAAATTTTAAAAATGTTTATGGTCTTTTTCCTTTCAGTTGTTGAATCTACAGCTGAATGACAGTAACTTTAGAAGATATGTACTGGTGCAGTTTCTCATCACATTCCAGTATCTAGGTGCCCCTGTCAAGTTCAAAAGGTACATGCTCCTGTCTCTTTATAAAAGTCACCCCTCCTTGTTTTTCTTGAAAGCATTCTCAAGAAATAGTGACATATATTACTTTAAATAAACTGTGGGAAAGTTTGATGTAAGTTTTGCATAACAAATGGAATGCTTTCACTGTCTTCTTTTATAATTGTTGAACAGATTCATGACTTTTATATTGCTTTTTAACAACCAAATGCTCAGGTGTTAGTTCATTCTAAAAGTAGCAGCTATACTGGTGTGTGGCCCTTATTTTACAGTCAAGCTCAGGCACTCAGTGATGAACAAAGTAACTGGATTAAATCATCAACAGAGAAAATATATCAGCTCATTAAGGAGACACCACCAGATGGAGAAAAGTTTGCCAAAACAGTTGAACATATTTTAGAGAGGGAGGAACACTGGAATAACTGGAAAAATGATAGCTGCCCAGACTTCGAGAGGAAACCTGCAGAAGAGACCAAGAAACAACAAAGAAGGTGAACATTTCCATTAACTTAATAGCAAATGTCAGCTAATTTTAGTTTAGAAGAATGTACTGATGGTACCAGGTAGGAATCAATTGGTCAGTTTAACCGTCACCATGCTGTTTTTCTATTTCTTTTTTTGGTTTGGAGTAAAAATTCAGAAAATGAACAATATAAAATTTAGAACATGATTAAACTGCCTGAATATTCTAGCTAATCATGATCTACACAGGTGGTAAAAGCATGAACATCTTAGCTGAATGTGGTCTATGCTAACTGCAAAGGCATATTGGAATACTGTTCAAACGAGTGTTAAGCTACAGGAAAAAATATCTAGTTCCAGTAACATTTGATCTGTTGTTCGTACTTTCATTTGCTTTATATCACCAACATTCATTACAAAGCCACCATTTAAACATAATCTGAGAATTTGTTTTACTTCTGTCATTTTCTTTTTACAGAGCTAAAAGACGTCGCATTGGTGATGACCTTCAGGCAAGTGGTGGCAAGGTCATTAAAATGGGTCACCCAGAATTAACAAGATTATGGAATCTAAATCCCAACAACATGGATGCTTGTAAATCAGAGGACAGGTCAGTTGAATAAGGAGTTTATTTGTACAACTATGTCATAAGGAAAAGTTCTCTGCTAACTTGAGATCAAAAGAAATTGGTATAAGGTCAAAAATTAGGTCACCGTGTCAAATCAAAAGGGAAATGTTAACACTCTGGGGCCACATTTGACCCTCAATCATCATGAAAATTTGTCAGAATGATTGTCTCTACTGAATCACATGGGTCATAAACTAGGTCACAAGATCAAATCAAAGGAATATCTTGTTAACACTATAGAGGTCACTCAGGTGAGCGATATAGGGACATCATACCCTTTTGTTTTAATAAACTGGCTTATCTCTCCAAGAAGCAGCAGGAAGTTTGGCCATGAAAGTGTAGAGGAAAGACACAATCAGTAAAGTTTGGAAACATATTGTATTATAATTGATGGCCTATTTACTGATTATCAGGTTGGTAATCATAGGTAAAGTGTTTCTTCAGCAAAATTTTTGCCTTAAACATAGCTCACATTTTTACATGTATGCTTGCGTGAATCACCTGTCATCTATTTTCAGAATGTTTTTACCAACATTGGAGGATTTTTTTCAAGAGGCAATAGAACAGAATGACCCTGAGGCCCAAATAGAGGAGGAGTACAAGTAACTGATTTACTGCATATTTGGATTTTGAACATCTGGAGTAGTTATTCATGTTTTAAAGAGAACACATGCTCTTTTATACAAAAGGCTAGTAAAATAAGACATGAGGAAAAGTAGAAATGTATGCCATAAAAGTATATATTGTACTTTAGATATTTACATGCATACTGGTTCGAGACCACCAAACATGGACGACCATCAAACAGGACACTTTGCGAAATGTGTGATTACCTTGTTTATATTTACAATCATGTTGTTGATCAAACAGACCCTTTATTTCCATCAACAAAGTGCAACGTAACTATTTGACCATATGTTACACTAAGCTGTTGTTGTTTTTGCACTTTGTTGATGGAAATCTCACAATTTATTTTGTCAGTCACTGAAAGCATGTTTACATTGATGGGGGAAGTGGAAAGTGACAGACTGTGCATGAGCAATACTTCTGTGAGGCCCGGCAAATGCACAAGTTTTTCGCATGATATTGTATTAATGTGTTGAATAATTGAAACAGCTTACACAATTTAAAACCCAAAATCACAATAAAACAAATCTATTAAAACTAGCTGTCCAGATACATGGTACAGTTGGTTAATGAAATAAAGCAAAACCAGGCCTCTTTTGTGGAGCAGCCGTGGTGCAGTGGTAGCGCGTTCACCTCAGGATTGAAGGGCCTGGGTTCGATCCCTACCATCGCCATGTTGGTAGTGTCCTTAGGCAAGAAACACATAAATCCACATTGCCTCTCTCTCTCTCTTCAAGGTTGATTTCATCTAGAATGAGTCTTGAGAGTTATTAATATAAGTTGTAAGAACTTGTTTCGCAATCAAGAATAAACAAATTAGTATAAACTAAAGCCTCAAAAACGTAATTGATCTATTTTTAGAAGTAAACAAATGATCTCTTTTTTTTGGGAGACAAACCTAACTTACTACTGTTAAATCTTTATTGTTAGTTACAAAAGTTTCCAGAGTTATTGTAAAATATGTTTAAAAAGTGTCTGGTTGTAGGACTGGAACCAGTATTGATATATTGTTTCAACACTTGTTGATGAATGTAATTGTTTTTTAAGACAGTACATTTTTACCATTCAGATGTGACAATTATCAATGATTCATTTTAGCGCTTGGGCTTGTGACTTTGGTCATTGATATTTACACAAATCTTTTAACTAGTTAAACCACAGTATAAACTTTAGTCTTCTGAGATTGGAGCTTTCCTTAATGTTAGTAGTTTGACTTCTTTGAATAGTGTTGCATGGACACTTGTCAATTTTGGAGAGATGTATACCCTGTAAATTTGTCACAGTGAAGAGCTAGTTATTGGCTTTTTATGTTTCAATACATCCGAAAAATTTAAAAGTAGTTTAATTTCATACTATGTTGTTATTTTTTGGCCAGACTTAATTGAGCAAGTGGAATATCCCTTTTGTACTAAATGAAAAGTCATGCATTGAAACACTTAATACAGGTTATCTACATCTTTTGTTTGCTTATGTTACAGGTTAACAAATGATCAGACATTCCAGTGGAAAGCTTTGAGATTGTTGGCACGGCGTAGCCCACAGTTCTTCACTAACACTGCCACACCTGCTCAGGATCTGAAGTCATACCTCAATGGAATGATGTCAAAAATTGCCAAGCAATTACCTGTAAGTTGATGTTTTTGTTGTTGATTATTGTAGAATACTTTGATTTGGGTATCATTTTAGCTTGTAAGTCAACACATGTTGAGTTTGTCAGATGTCCTGGTTACCAAGGAGTGTTGGTTAGGTTACCAAGGAGTGTTGGTTAGGTTACCAAGGAGTGTTGGTTAGGTTACCAAGGAGTGTTGGTTAGGTTACCAAGGAGTGTTGGTTAGGTTACTCTAAGTAGTTCCAGCTGGGACAGATGGTGGTAGAAAGGTGTTAAGGAGTGCTGCTTCAGACAACTGGAAGTACTGATAATGTTATCAAGGTTATCCAGGAATACTGGTTAAATTACCAAGCTTCCATAATCCACTACTCCTCTACAGAATTCAGCTTGTTTTGTCTTTACTGACCTTCACATGTCCTAACCTCAATATCTTCACCAACACACTGGTGATAGACTCTTACCCACTCAGAATTTGTTTGTTTTTAGCTCGACTATTCGAAGAATAAGGAGACTATTGCACTCGCCCCAGCGTCGGCGTCGGCGTCGGCGTCTGCGTTGGTTAAAGTTTTTCATAAAGTCAAATATCTTGAATACTATCAAAGGTATTGACTTGAAACTCAAACTATATGTTTACCATCAACATCTTCACCTGAGGAAACAATGCCCATAACTCTGTTTTGATTTTTGACAGATTTATGCCCCTTTTTAACTTAGAAATTTTGGTTAAAGTTTTTTATAAATTCAAATATCTTGAATACTATCAAAGGTATTGACTTGAAACTCAAAGTATGTGTCTACCATCAACATCTTCAGCTGAGGAAACAACCCCATAACTCTGTTTTGATTTTTGACAGATTTATGCCCCTTTTTAACTTAGAATTTTTGGTTAAGTTTTTTATAAATTCAAATATCTTGAATACTATCAAAGGTATTGACTTGGAACTCAAAGTATGTGTGTACCATCAACATATACACCTGAGGAAACAATCCCCATAACTCTGTTTTGATTTTTGACAGATTTATGCCCCTTTTTAACTTAGAATTTTTGGTTAAAGTTTTTTTAAATTCAAATATCTTGAATACTATCAAAGGTATTGACTTGAAACTCAAAGTATGTGTCTACCATCAACATATACACCTGAGGAAACAATTCCCATAACTCTGTTTTGATTTTTGACAGATTTATGCCCCTTTTTAACTTAGAAGTTTTTTTTTTTTTTTGTAAATTCAAATATCTTGAATACTATCAAAGGTATTGACTTGAAACTCAAAGTATGTGTCTACCATCAACATTATACACCTGAGGAAGCAATTCCCATAACTCTGTTTTGATTTTTGACAGATTTATGCCCCTTTTTAACTTAGAAGTTTTGGTATTTTTTTTTGTAAATTCAAATATCTTGAATACTATATAAGGTATTGACTTGAAACTCAAAATATATGTTTACCATCAACATCTACACCTGAGGAAACAATGCCCATAACTCTGTTTTGATTTTTGATAGATTTGTGTCCCTTTTTAACTTTGAACGTTTTGTTAAAGAAGAATACTGTCGAACGTATTTACTGTCAACATCTTCACCAATGTTTTTGATTTTTGACATATTTATGCCCTTTTTAACTTAGAATTTTGTCACGTTTTTCCAGACTAAAATGGAAATACTCAAAATGGCTTTCTTTTGAAATGTCATAGAATAATTATGCAGCATGAAGTGGTCATGCTTTTTAATTCTATACATATCAATTTTGAAAAGTTACAAAATTAGTCATGATCAAATATACAAGGTCATGTATTTCTTTTGAAATTATCCCCCCATCCTCCCTCCAGTTGGCTTGCAGAATCCAGAGTAAGGCCTTGAATGCAATGTACATTTACAAAGGTCTTTGAACAAGTTTCATATCTTTTGACCTTAATTCTTATAGACAATTACACAATACTCCTGTTCTTAGACAAAAACCCCATTTTACCAACAAGCTTTCGAATAGTCGAGCGTGCTGTCATGTGACAGCTCTTGTTAAATATATTCTATAGATCTTTTATCTTACTTTCTAACTTGTGCTTTTGATCACTGAAAATTATTAAAACCACTGTTTTCCAGACAAGGTCTTTTCAGTTTAGTTTGTCATGGTTTTCAGGAAGTATAAAGACTTAAGTAGAATCAAAAGCAATCACAAAAAAAGGACACGCAGGTAAAGTTGAAAATCCTGGTTATTTTTAAACATCGGATTTGCAACATTGGAAACATGGTTTTTAATAATGTAACAGCATTTCTTGTTTCTGTTTATAGAATCAGCAGGTAGAAGAGATGAAAACAGATGTGGAAGATGAAGAGGGTATCAAGGAATCACAGGACGATGAGGAGATGAAGAATTCAGAGCAAGGTATTCCGATGTATGCCGTATATCTAAAGTATTCTGAAGTACACCGTATTCTGACGTATGCCGTATGTCTAAAATATAGCTAGTATCAGTCAGAAATATCTGGTGTGTACAGTAATGATCATTTATGCTCTGTATGAATGAAAAGAGGGTTATTTGTTTTGTATTTTTGATGGCTGCAAATACTTTAAGCATAAATTTTGATTGTTTGCGACCATTTAAAACATACATATTGTCATAACTGTGAATATCACTCACTGGTTAAAGCAGTTCTGCTGCACCATGTGCTAAAATGATACATATTTTTGTTTGATTTGGAGACTACCCGGTATTATTATGATTCTAAACTGCTTACATTTGTATCGACAGTCAAGGAAGAATGTGAAAGTAAAGAGATTGTTCTAAATAAGCACATCATACGGTGTGTAGCAGAGAAGATAGGCAAAGACTGGAAGAGAGTGGCGGTAGAGCTGAGCTTTCCCGAGGACGACATAGCGTACTTTGAGAGTGAAGATCAGACTGACGCAGACAGGGGAACTAAAGTTCTAACAATCTGGATGGTAAGCAAACATTTACTATGTTGGAATTTAAAATACCATGGAAAATTCTTACTTTTTGTTGCAACAATATGCTGTATAGATATATTTGGAATACAGTCTCTTGGCATGAAACTTCAATTCTCAAGTAAGAAGTACTTTTTAAATAACTGTTATTAATTGTCATTTGTTTTGACTTTCTTGTACTAGAGGGTTATAAGAACTTAATGATCTGATTTGATAATCTGCTGAATGGATTATCCAAAAAAGGTGTGAAGCATCAACAGGATTATTGTGATCTCAGATCTAGACATGCACAAGGCCTGGTGTTATGATTATTCAATGTGGATATGTGTGTATACATCGGGTATGATGATATGTGTATAAATCGGGTATGATGATATGTGTGTATACATCTGGTATGATGATACGTGTGTATAAATCGGGTATGATGATGTGTGTGTATACATCTGGTATGATGATACGTGTGTATAAATCGGGTATGATGATGTGTGTGTATACATCGGGTATGATGATACGTGTGTATACATCGGGTATGATGATACGTGTGTATACATCTGGTATGATGATACGTTTATAATCTGGTATGATGAGTGTGTATACATCTGGTATGATGATACGTGTATACATCTGGTATGATGATATGTATGTATAAATCGGGTATGATGATGCGTGTATACATCTGGTATGATGATATGTATGTATAAATCGGGTATGATGATGTGTGTGTATACATCTGGTATGATGATACGTGTGTATACATCGGGTATGATGATACGTGTGTATACATCTGGTATGATGATACGTGTGTATACATCGGGTATGATGATACGTGTGTATACATCTGGTATGATGATACGTGTGTATACATCGGGTATGATGATACGTGTGTATACATCTGGTATGATGATACGGTGTATACATCTGGTATGATGATATGTATGTATACATCGGGTATGATGACGTGTGTATACATCTGGTATGATGATACGTGTGTATACATCGGGTATGATGATACGTGTGTATACATCTGGTATGATGATACGTGTGTATACATCTGGTATGATGATACGTGTGTATACATCGGGTATGATGATACGTGTATACATCGGGTATGATGATACGTGTGTATACATCGGGTATGATGATGTGGGTGTATACATCGGGTATGATGATACGTGTGTATACATCGGGTATGATGATACGTGTGTATACATCGGGTATGATGATACGTGTGTATACATCGGGTATGATGATACGTGTGTATACATCGGGTATGATGATACGTGTGTATACATCGGGTATGATGATGGTCTGATGGTTATAAAGAAGTTTTGGTCATTATCAGACGAAGGGTCAAGAATAGGGAAATTGTTTTAATACTGTAGACACTTCATCTGTCAGTCTTGGTGAAGTCCTTGACTCCTGGTGAGCCATGGTGAACATTCGGGTTACACAAAACTCTGTTTTCAGGAAGATGACCCAGACAAACACACAGCTGCAGCTCTACGGGTAGCATTGACCGAGGTAGGACTGTCCAGTGTTGCAGACAGTATAGCAAGCCCATCCTGAACTTTTCACCTTTCAGCAAAAATATCTTGTTTTTTTTATTTTGCAAAAAATTGAGCCTAGTTGTTTGTGTTTTTAATTTCGTGTTGGCAGGACAGTACTCTACAACTGCAAATTTTTTAAAAACAGTAGAGCCCATGCTAAACAATCAGGTGAGAGATGCATGTGGCCACTTAAAACAGGTAGCTACATTGTATTTATTTAAATTTAACTAATTTTAGAAGTGATCAAACAGTAATGCCTGGCTAAGATAAGCTTTTAGATCCAGATGAAAGTATATAGTCACATTCAGTTGTAGTTTGTGATAAAATTTGATGAGAAGTTAAGAGTTTTGTGGCATGTGAGGAGAGAATGTACTTAACTTTAAATTTTATAATATGGTTTATCTAAAACAAAAACTGTAGAGTGAACTTACTGCTTCTGGTGGTTTAAACGGCTGTTACTATTGACAGAAGGGTTCACAGTCTGTGTTGTTACTATTGACAAAAGGGTTCACAATCTGTGTTGTTAAATATTGACAGAAGGGTTCACAGACTTCAAGTTGGAGGAAATAAACAATCTAATATAGGATGGTGTTGTTCTCATTTAGTCCAGTATGTAAAATGTGTTTTGATGTTCTAGTAATCATTTTAAGGTTCATGTAAAGTGTTGAAATGGCCCTCAGCATGAATTGTATCCTTCAAATGTTTTATTACTTTACACACAAAATAGCCTCGTATTTCAGATGCCAAATTGTTCAGAAAAGGCACTTTAGGTTTTCTACAGTATGTTTGGTTTATAAATGTTTTCTTTGCTTCCAGTTCATCACTTACTTTGTACTTAGGACCTGATATGTATAAAGCATCAAACTCCTTTATTCAAATAATTGTTCTCAAAAATTATAACTGTTATGTGTACAAAAAAATAAAATGAATTGCTGGCATTTTGCATTGAATTATTTTTTATTTTATAAGCTCACCAGTGAGCTATTAGGATCGCATTCCGTCCGTCGTCAGTCCACCATTTCCTTCAAACGACATCTCCTCTGAAACCACTGGGCCAATCTTTATGAAACTTTGCAGATATGTTCCTTGCCTGAAGCTCTATCAAAGTTGTTCAAAGAATTCCATTCCATGCAGAACTCTGGTTGCTATGGCAACAAATAGGAAAAACTTAAAAAATCTTCTCTGAAACCACAAGGCCTAGAGCTTAGATATTTGGCATGTAGCATTGTCTAGTAGACCTCTACCAAGATTGTTCAAATTATGACTCCGGGGCAAAATTGACCCCGCGCGGGTGGTCACTTAGTTTTACATACTTATATAGGAAAAACTTTAAAAATCTTTTTCTCTGAAAACACAAGGCCTAGAGCTTAGATATTTGGATGTAGCATTGCCTAGTCAACCTCTTCAAAGTTTGTTCAAATTATGCCCCTGGGGTCAAAATTGACCTTTTCCTGGGGGGCGGGATCACTTGTTTTACAAAAACGTATATAGGAAAACCTATTCGGTATATAACATTGTCTAGTGATCTTCCACCAGGCAAGTGGACTTGTACCAAGGTGAGCGATATAGGGCCATCTTGGCCCTATCGTTTATTAATTGGAGTGCCTAGATTAGTATATTCCGCACATGTTAATAAGTTTTGAGAAATAATATTTGAAATAAAGAAGTTTGGTGTTTTCTACATAAATGACACTAGGTACTCAAAAGTATGTGATGTATGAAGCACAAACAACATTTCTTAACCAAACATTCACTACAGAAGGCTTCTACTGATGTTTTCAAACATTTTGGTGCATGAAATACATGGCTATTTTGCTAGTAAGGTAAAAGAGTTTGACGGACAAAGTTCACGTTTGGGACCATTTCAAACACTACACGGGCCTTAATAAAATTTGTCGTACTTGTATTTGTAGGATAAATCCCAGTAAATTTAATATGGACAGTTTTTAGGCTCCCAAAAGGAGAAGCATAAAGTCACTGTTTTGGTAGTTTGCCTTTTTATCTTTGTGACCTCTGGTTGGAATTCAATAACTTGTTTGCCATGAGAATGTTCTAGCTCAGTCATATTTTGCTGAGTTATGGCTCTTTGTAATAATAGGTGGTATATTATACACCTTCCTGTCCATAACTCTCAAAGTATGAAGCAGATCAAGCCCATCATTGAAACTCATCTGAGATTTTATAGTTGCTCACATTCTCTGAAAAAAATAATTGGGATTTGTGAAGAAAGTAGCTGCTACAGTGTAAACATATTTAAATACCTTACGAGTGGTAATTTCTGCAGGCTCCTAATTCTGCGTTTTTTTGTAAAAGTGAGGTGCATTTTTATTTCTGTGGACTTTATTTCTGCGCGTATAAATTAATTTAAATTCTGTGGCCTCGGAAGATAGATAATCCCACAACGTCTTGAAAGTGAAATTGAGAAATACAAACGATCAAGTGATATTTCAAATTTATTTTCAGAATTTGTACAGTAAGTTTACTGCATCTACTTATCTTCCCCTTTAAAATAACTTTGATAATAGGAAGTCACACATAAATTGGAAAAGCTATGTATAAACAAATGAAATATTAATGCATACATTTTGTGATAAATGTCTTTTTCCTTATAAATCAGTAAAGTTCTGTTTCTACATGTATACAACAGATAACAGTACGATTCTTAATCTGTAAACAATAAATTTAGAATGACATATGGACATAATACACCTTTTAATATTCATGAATGGATGCATGAAATACATAACCTAGAATGTTATGTTTACTTAATTCAGTATCATTGAACTATAAACAACATAAACCAAACTTTTAGTGTGCCTCTCAGACAAACACTGGCTCTTTTCAGTAAGGTCAGTATGGAACTCATCCGAGATCATATAGTCGTAAGATTTATTAGGAAATGAAGGTGCTAGGGTATAAGTATAGTAAAATATTGCAATTTTTGTTAAATCAGGGACCATAACTCTGAAAGTATTGATCCAATCAAGCCCGTAATTTAAGTCATCCAAGACCTTATATATACACATTATGTTGAAGTTCAGGATAAAAGTGTGTGGCTGAAAAAAGACCAGTCTCTACGAGTCGTGTAATGGTATGTTAAGATAAAGTAAGTAAGGTAATCTCTTAAACATCAAACACAACACACAGTGGAATGATAAAAAACAATTCTTCATATAATCTTTATTTTCAAAGCATCACAGATTGAAAGACGTCTGTTTATAAAGCTATCAATAGCATTAACACTAAAGTACATTTAACTCCGCTTGTCATAAACAATAAACGTGAACAGTAGATAATATACACACAAATATTTAATCATTAAAGATTACAATGCAGTTGTGAATAAAACAAATCATAAACAAGAGCTGTCCCTCACAAGTGACGAATGCCCCCGAAAGAGGTGCCTCACAGTCTGTGTCCTCTCCATGTGCTCAATAAATGTGCTATGTATTTTTAAAATCCTTCCATGCATGACAGAGTAATCATGCATACAGTATTCCATTACTTTAAACACTAAGTTTGACCTTGACCTTTGAGGTAGGGACTTGGGTCATTGACATGACAAATATCCGCTTGATTTGCTAAGAACATTCTCATGTGCCAACTTCTTTTAAAATCCTTCAAATAGGAAGCACATAAATTGGAAAGTTATAGTCCAGACACAAATGTTTGCAAATATTAAAGGATTCCATTTTCTATAATCTCTAAGTTTACCTTTACCTAGTAAGTTATGTTGCTGTGGGTATACAACGAAACGTCGTCTTGATCTGCTAGACATTTGTGCCATACTATGGATTTAAACACCTTTTAATGCATGAAAGGTTACAGTACATAACCGAATGTATGCATACTAATGCATATATAATGGAATCCATATACACTTCAAACTCTAAGTTTGACCTTGACCTTTGAGACAAGGGACCTGGGTCTTGCAGGTAACGTCGTCTTGAATATCCTAGACATTTGTGCCAAGTTTTTTTAAAATCCATCAATGCATGACAAGGTTACAGTCGGATACGAAAATGTGTGCAATTTTTGCTTATATAGAGGAATCCATTACCTTCAAACTCTAAGTATTGATCCTTGACATTGAGCTAGGGACTTGGGTCATCCACGCAGACTCTTATATTGCTAGACATGTGTGCCAAGTTATTTTAAAATCCGTCAATGCATGAAAAAGTTACCAGTCCAGGACACGAATTGGTATGCATATATAGAGGATTCCATAACCTCTTATACTCCAAGTGTGACCTACACCTTGGAAGATAAAAACAGTGGGTCTTGCCATATAGTCTTTATTTTCAAAGCATAGTTTGCAAGACGTTTTTTTATAAACCTTCAATGCATAACACTAAAGTTACATTTAACTCCGAATTTGTCAGTAGACAATGAACGGAGGACAGTAGATAATATACACACAAATATTTAATCATTAAAGATTACAATGCAGTTGTGAATAAAACAAATCATAAAAATTCATATCAACTTCTACTAATTGGGGCTTCTTTACTAGTGTTTTTTGACAAGCAAATTGTTTTCATTTCTGACTTACTTGCCTAACTTGGACAAAAATAATTCTCCATTCAACTGACATTAGGTTATTTCTTAAACAATGGTAGTTAACTCGTATACAAACAGATTACAAATTTCAGTGTACAAAAAGTTAAAAATAGTTCCATCCTCAAACAATATTTAATTGTCAACTAAGATGAAACTGACATACTGATAGCCTGAAGGAAAAACACATTGCTAACACAACTAAACATAATAACTGACACACCCAAACTCACTAGTGAGGTACGAATGCATGCTGCAGACATATTGAACAGAATGGAACAGAACATATATTTTATTTTTAGATTTGAACCAATACGGTTCATCATCCATATACAATTACATATAACATACAGTCATAAACATGTATAATATCTAGATGTATTTCAAGGATGAATCAATAACACTAATTTACAAAAGACAGTACAAAGGATGATGTTTAGAGCATGTTTATGAATCTCTACTGTTTTACCAATTTAATTGCACAAGTTAACTAAAACTTTTCTCCATTTACTATTTAACAACTGTATAAATTTAAATGCTGAAGGCCTTTGTTTATACACATGTAATACTTTGGAATGAATTTTTTCCCCTTTATCTTTGAATTTATCACACACAATGAAAAAATGGTACTGGCATTTTCTCTCAATTCTTTCAAGTTTATTTCTTCCGTATCTAGCACTTTATACTCTTAGCTTAGAGGTGATATTCCCAATTGAGTCAGCATATATCTGTGTATAGTAAAATCTAGATAGTCTTCGCATTTAAATTCCTGTTTCAAAAGCAATTGTTTTAAAGTAAGATTTTCTTGCCATTCTTGTACAAAAACAACCTATTAGCTTTCGCGTGAAATTCAATATAAAGGTCTTTGTAACAAGCATAGAAACAATGTAACTGTCCTTCATAATGTTAACCACTAAGTTGGCTGTATTTGAACACAAACTCTTATTTGAAACAATGTAACAGATGTGTTTGCTGCTTAGATGTGTTACAGTCAAAACTCCACGTTCTGTCCTATACCATCAGTCACTGGAAATTGACATTTGCCCCAAAGTGTGACTGTGATACATAATAAGCCTATTTCTATGTACATATAGTTAGATTGTAATGATAAGTGCAAAATTCTAGAGAACATTGCTTTATTGTTACATCAAGTACATATATTTCAAGTAGAGCTCTTGAATAATCTCTTGAATAATTTTTGCTACAGAGAAGTAAAAACAAAAAGGAGAATAGCTAAAAATTAACTCAATGTAATGTTATGGTTCTTGCATGCTACACTACTGTGTGATTTCATTCTAAATTCAATCTGTTGGATAGTTTAAAAGTTATGCTCGAGACAATGTAGGGATGGTCAGAAGGACATTCTTAAAATGACCTTGTGTGACCATCCTTTTGTTTGAATTTCAATACAAGACATAGTGATAGTCACACAATTTTTTACAGAATGAATAACCAATTGTTTACAGAATGAATAACATTTATTGTTTTTCTTTCCCAATTCCTTAAGGCGATTGTTTTCTATGAAGGCAAATAAACAGACAGATGGACAGTTTTGAGTATTACATGCCCTTGCCTTTCAGGTCATAAAAAAACTATTTAGGTCAACGACTTCTCCCTAAAAAGGCAAAAGGTCGCCAAAACTACTCCGAGATTCCTAAGTGTGGGCTAAATCGTACAATTTAGGAAACTTTTTACCTTTTTCCCCAAACAAGTAATATCCTTAAGTTTTGGAAAATTATTTGTTTACAACAGACATGTAGCACCATTTAAAGAGATATCACAAGCACATGGACAGTTTTTGTTTCAATTACGTGTTTTCAAGACTATAATAACAATGCTACCAAAGTATTGAGTTCCACTGACTACATCAACATGGTGTTCCGAACTCAAAGTCAACATGTCTTGCAAGTTTTTCTATGTGACTATAACATCGAGCTCCACATATGGAAGCAACATGTATTAATGAATTGCTCCATGTGATTATGAACACTTTGTTCTGGAAGATTTTGACCTCCAGGACAGAAGCTTTCTTGTTCCCGGGCAGGCTTTCTGAATACTGCATACAGCCCCTGTAAAATAAAACAATACATTGTATTTCCTATTACTGTTTGACTTCTCATTAACAGAAACAGTTCCTGTAGCTAACAGTACCTTCTCACCAACAGGTGCTGTAATACTTTACAATTTGCATAAATATTAGCAATGTTTGGGTATATTCATCTAGCACCAATAAAATCTGACCCAGCTACTAGCTGCACTGTACTGCCCATATACAGGGTTTTAATCTGACCAGTAGCATTCCTATTCTGATAAACAACACCCACTATAAGCATGGGAAGATTTTTCACAACAGTCACTGCCACAATGAAAACATAATAGTAGTACTGCTATAAATACAAGCTCTTTAGCCAAGAGTCGGATCGGCTAGCAGTAAGAAATACATGGAATCAACTTAATTATCAAGAGTTTGGCAGAAGCTTTAGTTACTGATCAGTAAATTAAATGAAAGGCGTGTATTTTTCTCCTTTTCAGGCAGATATTCTAAAGCCGAAATATTTCTTTTTTCAAAGTAAGGTACTTTGCCATGATATGATTTAAATAAACAGCAGTCAAAGTGTTTCTATCAATTTACATTTCAATGAACTTTTTCAGGTATGATTTAATTTTGCTTGTTAACCTTCAACACTGCCTACTTCAAGTAATAATGTTCATATAATCCAAAGTACATGTAGATAACTTACTGTATTTCCTGTTGCAGTATCTATAGACAGCATCATGAAGAAGTCGAGAAACTTTGGGTTCAAAATGATCTGTAAATCAATGATGACAGTCAGATTGTGAATCAAAGGTGACAGTCAGATTGTAACTCAACAGTGACAGTCAGATTGTCAATCAATGGTGACAGTCAGATTGTAAATCAACAGTGACAGTCAGATTGTAAATCAACAGTGACAGTCAGATTGTAAATCAATGGTGACAGTCAGATTGTTAATCAAAGGTAAGTCAGGTAACAGGACAGTCAGATTGTAAATCAACAGTGACAGTCATATTAAAAATAATTGGTAACGTGTTAATCAAAGGTGACAGTCAGATTGTAAATCAATGGTGACAGTCAGATTGTAAATAAACAGTGACAGTCAGATCTCCCGAAACCTAAAATAACTAAACTCTTCTGGGGGTGGTGGTCATATGGATTATCCAGTACAAACGATAAAACAAGAGGCCCAAGATGGCCCTATATCACTCACCTAAGACCTACTTATGACCATATGTGACCAAACTATATATATTAAACACAAACATTCTGTTTGACCTTGACTAGACAAACCTGACCAATTTACATGATGATTTGCTATAAATTGTGACTTCTAGAGTACCTCTGAATTGACCTGGTGACCTAGTTTTTGATCCCAGCAGGTGATCCACATAAACTTTCTGACCAATTTTCACACTGATTGGGTTGTAAATGTCACCTGTATGGCATACACAAGGTTTTTATCTGGGTGACCTAGTTTTTGACCTCAGATGACCCATATTCAAATTCAACTTCAATTTCTTTCATACTGACCAAGTTTCATGATGATCTAATGAAAAATGCAACCTATATTATGTACATAAGGTTTTTCTATGATCTGACAGTGTGACCCAACTTTTGACCCTAGATGACCCATGTTTGAACCTGACCAAGATTTCATTGAGGCAGTCATTCTGACCAAGATTCATGAAGATCCGGTGAAAAATGCTGCCTCTATTGCATGCACAAGGTTAAGTGTCGACACAGACAGACGGACAACGGACATCAGGCGATCACAATAACTCACCTTGAGCACTTTGTGCTCGGGTAAGCTAAAAAACTACTGCATCATATTTGTACAAAAGATTAAAGTGACATTGACCTTTGACTCAATGACCACAAATCAAATAAGGTCATTTATATATGATAAATAATTCTACCAAGCCATATTATCCTAGGACCAACCGTTTTTCAGTTATTGACAAGAAACCATTTTTACATTAAAGACCTTTGACCCCAAAATTGATTATGACCAATAAGCCTACTAAGTTATATCATCCTAGCACCAAAGGTTCTTCAGCTATAGATCGGAAATCATTTTTCATTAGAAGTCCCAGTGACCCTGACCTCTGACCCCAACATCAATAAAGGTCTTCCACTGACCAAGACAAATAAGCCTACCAAGTAATATCATCCTACTACCATTGGTTCTATAGTTTTTTATCAGAAACCATATTTAAAGGTCCCTATGACCTTGACCTCTGATCCCAAATCAAAAGGGGTCTTCCAATGGTCATGAGCAATAAGTCTACAAAGTTATATCATCCTACGACAAAGGGTTCTTCAGTTTTTATCAGAAACTATTTTCTAATTAAAGATCCCTGTGACCTGGACCTTTTACATACTGACCCCCAAATCAATAGGGGTCTTCCACTTGTCATGACCAAAAAGCCTATCAAGTTACTGGATCTTAGGACCAAAGCTTCTTCAGATATTGATCAGAAACCATTTTTTTGACAGATGGTCATTAATGGCAAAAACAATAAGTTTGTGGGGAGACATATTGCCAAATTAATTGCTAGTAATTAGTACATCATAAGAGTTATCAATTTTCTTGTTGGCAGCAGCCAAAATGTAAATGAGATTGTTTAGTTAAATTGAGGCGGATGTTACTCCTTTAAATTTGGGGGAAATGTCAAAGATTTAAGAGAAAAAAACAGTTTTAAATTGATAAATTAATTGGTAGACTATTATATTTCTCAGCCAATTTGAGGAACTGTATTTTTGTCCAAATTTAAAATAGAACATCTTAGCCAAATTGGAAAAAAATCAACCATCTAGATAATCTGAAAACAGATTTTATTAGAAACACAAACTTATTTTAAATGAACAGCACTTAAAATTCTAAGAATGAAATATTGTTGATAACTAATGCTGCATCAATTTACAGTTACAAAATGTACATATATGATGTAAAATTGAAAAACGTGTTAAAATTCCCAATCAAAAATTGGTTAATTGCTTTCTTACATGGTACTGCTCAGTATTGTTTTCTGGATTGATGAAGCATCTTATCTCAGGATATCTGCTATGAAGAACATGTGCTAATCCCTGGTACCAGGCTGCTGACATATGAACAAAGGGAACCAGTCTTGGATCCATCTCGTGTAAAGGTACTTTGTGAACACGGTCCAACATCTCCTGAAACTCCTCAAATGTCAGTCTTCCAGGCTGTAAGTATAGTCAAGGCAAGCTTTAGATTGCAAAAACACATGGTACAGTATGAAGAAGGTGAAACATTTGGTACAGTATGAAGAAGGTGAAACACTTGGTACAGTATGAAGAAGGTGAAACACTTGGTACAGTATGAAGAAGGTGAAACACTTGGTACAGTATGAAGAAGGCCAAACACTTGGAACAGATGGAAGAAGCTCATACACTAGGTACAGTATGAAGAAGGTGAAACAGTCAGAATGCTGTAAACCTACCGTGTATCACAGTTTATGAATATCTTAGTTCATGATTTTTGTAATTCTAATTATCTCTAAGAGTTCCTATTTCAACAACTTATACATAACACCAAACAAGCTATTCTTTTTCAAGATACAATGTATTTCTTTCGATACTTTTTTTATAAACTTTCATTTGTCAGGAAACTGACCGGTAAAAATATCATGAACTCAGCTAATAAGAGCTGTCTGTTAGACAGCCTGCTTCATGATTTAAAATGCTCTAAATCTAATAATTCCAGCGACATGGAATAATTGTGTCAACACTCAATTCAGAAGTACATGTATTGTACTATTCTTATCCACCTGAAATACCTATTTGGTGTTTCACAGTCTTGAGGATAGCAATTTGTATGTAAAGCTTTTATCAAGATTTTTTTAGTTTAAAAGTGGAGGATAATTGTACCAAATACAAGTTTTGAGGCCCACATGGAAGACTGGGTCATCCAAATGTGTAGCTCGTAAAATAAAGATGTTAGTTATTATTATTATCATTATTATTATTATCATTAAGTAAGATTTATTGTGACCTTGATTATAGACCCTGAAGACCTGTGTAGAGTTTTAATCTGATACACATGTATCTGCATCAATTTTGAAGAAGGCAACTACATTTCTACCAGGATATTTTTAGTCAAAAAAGCATAATTTCAAAATTCAAGCAAGAGTTACAGGACTTGAGGCTTGTTCATTGGCCAAGAAGACTTGTAGAGTTTCAAAGTAATGTCTACAGCAGTTTGGGAGAAAGGACCTTGCAGGTTAACTTTGACCAAAGTATGATGCAGATGCTTAGTGTCAGGGTAAGTAGAAAAGCTTGCATGAATCTTCTAGAAGTATAGATCTAAAAACTTACATTTTTAAAGCTATCTGTATCACTTCTTTTCTTTGCAGACTGTTCATCAGACTTGGTAACTAACATTTTTGTCCACAATGTGTCTCGTCGACACTTGTCCATAGACACAACTGCCATCTTTTCTATTTTATCCCTAAAAGTGATAACTATTTGTATTGAAACAAAAATGAAGTTTCATCTGTAAATTGATTCGAAACATTGCAAAATCATATACAATGTACTAGTACATGTAGTACTTTATTCATACATAGAATGCAAGACCTTTCATCAATATAAACCTGTTACTTCACCATGTTTATAAAATACTCATGGCAAATTCTACCATGGTTTAGCTAAGTCTAATGTAACCACAGGTCCCAGTTTACACTCTTTCAGTGTAGAAAAAACATAAAACAAACTTCTGACATTCTTTTATATATTAAACAAATTCAATGATTTCACCCTTGTAATCTTCCTGGACAAATTCATGACTGACATCTACAGATTGTTTCCAGACATACCTTACATCTACAGATTGTTTCCAGACACACTTTACATCTACAGATCGTTTCCAGACATACCTTACATCTACAGATTGTTTCCAGACATACCTTACATTTACTGATTGTTTCCACACATACTTTACATCTACAGATTGTCTCCAGACATACCTTACATCTACAGATTGTTTCCAGACATACCTTACATTTACTGATTGTTTCCAGACATACCTTACATTTACTGATTGTTTCCACACATACCTTACATCTACAGACTGTCTCCAGACATACCTTACATCTACAGATTCTCTCCAGACATACCTTACATCTACAGATTGTTTCCAGACATACTTACATCTACAGGTCGTTTCCACACATTCCTTACATCTACAGATTGTTTCCACACATACCTTACATCTACAGATTGTCTCCAGACATACCTTACATCTACAGATTGTCTCCAGACATACCTTACATTTACTGATTGTTTCCACACATACCTTACATCTACAGACTGTCTCCAGACATACCTTACATCTACAGATTGTCTCCAGACATACCTTACATCTACAGATTGTTTCCAGACATACTTACATCTACAGGTCGTTTCCACACATTCCTTACATCTACAGATTGTTTCCACACATACCTTACATCTACAGATTGTCTCCAGACATACCTTACATCTACAGATTGTCTTCAGACATACCTTACATCTACAGATTGTTTCCAGACATACCTTACATCTACAGGTCGTTTCCACACATTCCTTACATCTACAGATTGTTTCCACACATACCTTACATCTACAGATTGTCTCCAGACATACCTTACATCTACAGATTGTCTCCACACATACCTTACATCTACAGATTGTTTCAAGACATACCTTTCATCTACAGATTGTCTCCAGACATACCTTACATCTACAGATTGTTTCCACACATACCTTACATCTACAGATTGTCTCCAGACATACCTTACAACTACAGATTGTTTCCACACATACCTTACATCTACAGATTGTCTCCAGACATACCTTACATCTACAGATTGTTTCCACACATACCTTACATCTACAGATTGTCTCCAGACATACCTTACATCTACAGATTGTTTCCACACATACCTTACATCTACAGATTGTCTCCAGACATACCTTACATCTACAGATTGTTTCCACACATACCTTACATCTACAGATTGTTTCCAGACATACCTTACATTTACTGATTGTTTCCAGACATACCTTACATTAACTGATTGTTTCCACACATACCTTACATCTACAGATTGTCTCCAGACATACCTTACATCTACAGATTGTCTCCAGACATACCTTACATCTACAGATTGTTTCAAGACATACCTTACATCTACAGATTGTCTCCAGACATACCTTACATCTACAGATTGTTTCCACACATACCTTACATCTACAGATTGTCTCCAGACATACCTTACATCTACAGATTGTTTCCACACATACCTTACATCTACAGATTGTTTCCAGACATACCTTACATCTACAGATTGTTTCCACACATACCTTACATCTACAGATTGTCTCCAGACATACCTTACATCTACAGATTGTTTCCACACATACCTTACATCTACAGATTGTCTCCAGACATACCTTACATCTACAGATTGTTTCCACACATACCTTACATCTACAGCCTCTTTCTGTAACAGCTGGTACATTGGAGGTTGGTGTTTGTTAGAGAAGCCAAGGTAGTTCGTACTTTGTTCACGTACACTTGCAGATTTCTTCACAGTTATCTGTTCCTTCAGATCACCGGATATCCTCTTATCACCTGTAATATACCTCACAAACCTTAGTCCATTTATACTAATACATGCAATAATCTCTCTAGAATACTTTTCTATCACACACTGTTATTGATAATCAAAGCACTGTGAGCACTGAAGGCCTGGGGGCTATAGGTTAACTCCCCGAAAAACAACTTTTGACCTACGTGTTTTGCGCTGAACCTTACCTAAGCGCGGGTCGAAATGTGCAGAGGACGAAATTCAATATATGATACAGAATGAATGATTCACAAATATATGGGTGGCAGGGAAGTTTGTTTTATGATAAAACGTACGTGGAATGAAAAATAATCACATAGTCAACATTATAAATTGTTTAAGCCAATAAAAATAATTCGATCTGCGCTTTGTACAACTTCAAGCGATATGATCTGATGATGTGGATCGAAAATTATTGTGTACCAAGGACAAGACCTTGAAACAGAAATAAACAAAGCAATACCAGCAATGAAATATAAATACAGTACTGTACAATGTGTATAACAGAGAAAACCAAAAATGATTCTGGGTTACCTTGTAGTTGTAATCAGTGAAACTGTTCACTGGGCCTTGACATGCAGCGTCCTCGATAAATGGCGGGTGATTTTGATCACTTGAGTTCCTTCTCGGGAATGTACGTAAATTATATCTTTTTTTTTTAGAGAAATTTATTTTTAGGTAAATAGATATGTAATCGTTAGTAAATAACAAAGTTGTCAATGAAATAACATCGGAAATTTGAAAATCAAACTACAAACTCTTATATCGAGCTCCGTACGTTTCCGTAAATTTCCGTAAATATCCGTACTTTTCCGTGATATGCATATGATTATCTTCCGTAATCAGCTAACAGCGCATTAATTTCTAAAACAGAAAAAAATGTGTAATGCAGCCCGTAAGCTATATACCTTCCTGCAATCGTTTGAAGTTGTATGTACTCTTTTCATTTGTAATACACTTGGAGCCACTTCTAACCCGACACTTTTCAAATTCGATTTTCTCGAATATGGTTTAAGATATTTATTTGAAATTAAATATTATGTTGTTTGGCAACATTACCTGTATAAAAATGATAAAACCTTTCAACTGTGACGGTCGGTTACTTTTGCATGTGTGACAAGTACGATTTCACTATTTTGCACGAGGAAATGTATGTGAGCGAAATATATCGATTTTCATTTTCATTTTATTATTTTATAACGCAATTCAAACCGTAAAAACAGAATTTTGATTTTAAAAATCAGTCACTTGAATGAATAACCAAGAGCGTAGTCGCGCAATTGACATGTTGCTAGCCGGCTAATCACTCAGACAGTCATGTATATAAATGTATCATATATATTTCGCAATAATTTTATTTGCAAACATATGCAGTATCAACCTGTTCACGATAAATCGTAAAAAAGGTGGAAATTTATTTTTAAAATACAATTACATTGTATTTCGTTCTTTTACTCCGATGTACAGATTTTATTATGAATCGGTGACTTTTCTCATTGTTGGGCATTCACGTTATGCCATTTTGTGAATTCGGATTTTACAGCGATGTTTTTTTATTTGTTAAGTTTAATATGTATTTGTTAATCAATTAAAATTGAATTTCGCAGAAGTATGTATTATGTGTTGAATTAATTACGTTCTAAATTTGAACGAAATCTGCATACAAATAATTCAGTTATATCGAACTATATAAGTGTCGGGTTAGAAGTGGCTCCAAGTGTATGTTCTTATCATATGCGACATTCAAACAGAAGATTGATCTGGTCTGTCTTGCACTACTTTCGCATAGCGCATGTTTACAGTTGTTATTCGCACATAGCACAGCTAACTTTCTTGCAGTGTTTGAAAAGTGGTATGCTAACTTAGGCCTAGGGGACTTTCAGTCCCCTGGCCAAAAATTAACTATAGATTTTCCAAACATTTGTAATTTAGTAAGAAAGCCATGTACCCCCTGGATCACTTACATACTAAACAAGACCCATGTTGAATATAGCCAATCATCCAGCCGAGGCAAAGTTTTTGTGTGAAAGGTTCTTAATTCAATGAAAAATCATTGAACTGGAAGTATGTTAGGGCAATAACACTGTGAAAAATCATGATAGTTCAGCAGTCTACTATAAGGATTCCGGCAAGGTTATTATCATGAGGGCCAAATTGGGCCCTACTGAATAGGACTAAACAAGTTTTTAAGACACACTACTCAAATTAAATTTTCAAGTTCGGGAAAAAATCATTATGTTACAAAAGATGCACTGAAAAAAAATCAAGTGATCTAGCTATTGTCCCTTGTATGGCAACAACTATATAAATGAACTCCTAAAGTTTGCACAAAATAAAATATGCTTACCAAATGTTAAACTAGTACATGTAACTGACTTTTATAATGTATATATGGTGTCAAATTATCCTGAAATATCCCTTTTGAACAAATTTGTGCAAACGTTCTCTAAAAATTTTTTTAAAAAGACTGATTTAAAATTTGCTGCTCTTTGATAAAGAGACATACCTGATGACTGACTCCTTCTTAACATAACTCCTCTCTCCCTATCAAGTGTCTGTCGAGGGAACAGCGTCTGAGAACTTGTCAGTATCATATAGAACTGCAGCTTGAGTGGAAGATCTGCTGCAACTCCGCTTGTACCCCCCTGTCCTACCCCAGCTCCCATAGTGGAACCGTCTTGCAAGATCACTAGACCTATGTTGTATGATTCCATTTTCTTGGGAGATGTAGATTTTGCATCTGTTGCATTAACTTCACGAACCTCATGACTTATAAGTGCATATTCAAGGTTCTTAGATGAGGACAGTTCCTGTAAATAAACACATTTATTGAATAAAACATTGCAACAGCAATAACACTGTTTTATTTTCCATGGAACTGAACCCCCTTTTCAACCATATTTCAGTATTTACAGGCAGGCTGTTAATGTAACTATCATTCATTAGAAACTGCAGACAATCTCATATAAAGCAACATGGGTTTTAGCCATCCTGACACCCACAAGTGACTTCAAGTCTGCAACTTTAACCCTTATCCATGGAGGTAGTCAAAAATCTTTATTTAATATGGTGTACATGGAAACAATAGAGGTCAGTAAGACCTAAAACTTACACAGAATCAGTTCATTTTGGCAAATCATGCTGTACAGTACAAGACTATAACAGAGATAAAGCTATTGGTTAGTATCATGTCCAAAAATAGAACATTTTCTGCAGTTTCTACTTCCTCTTGGTTATACAACTGGCTCCTTCACTTACCACAACAGTATCAACACCAGGTGGCAGTATCATTTTTAACACAGACATTGCATGTAGTTTGGCATGTTGCAGCATATACTCATACAATTCTTGACTAGAACACGATGGCTTTGGAATGCTGACAACCTCTGAAATACACAAGTTTTGTTAAATTCAAGAGAAGTTCCCTCCTCAAACTACCAATGTTGTAAAAGTGGACCGACCAACCACCAAAGTGATTCCAGTATTCCCCTGCAAAAGGAAATCCCTTTTCTAAGGCGTGAGAAAAAATACTGAAAGTCCTTGCATGGATATAACTACAACATTTGGTAATACAGATAAACTGTTAAGCTTATTCTGAGTTGTACAAGTTTATGTCAATAGAGCGCTTTGTGCTTTAAACTTAAACTGACCCAGTTTCAAACTCAAAGTTTATAAAGACAACCATTCTGACTAACTTTCATGATGACTGGATAGAATAAAGGACTATTGTGTTCCCAAGGTAAATGTTAAATGAAAGTTGATGATAGACAGATAGACTACAGGCTACTTGAGCCATAAAAAAACAACATCTATGGACAGTGGCTATCCACTAGCGATGTCTGAGCACTGCAAGTACATTAGTCTAGTGGTACAAAACTGAATAGTATACAATGCGTTGTTACCTCGTTGCAGGAAATTTCTGGAGAAACTTGGAGCATAGGCATACACCTTGACAAAATCATTGAGTAGACCTGACAGATAATACCCTGGCTTGAATATCTCATGCTGACCACTAATATAGGACTGAAAAACAACAAATCAACACTTTTTAAAATAAAGCAAATCTTAGTTATACTGTAAGTGTATTAATATTAGCGGAGTACTAATTTTCGCGCTATAAGCGGGATCGGATGTGCGCTAATTCATGTCCAGCGCTAATATTTGACTAAAATGGAAGGTCTTCCCAATGATCAAATATAATTCATCGTATTGAAAATACCATAATTACTATTCAACAGAACATAGATAAATACATTTTATTGTGACTGTGACAATTATTGCATTCATTCACTAATATTTTTCAGAAAGTTTTGAATAGAAACATCAAATATGTTTCAAACTTTAATGCAAAAGTCAAATGTTTGTGTAAATTAATATGATTTTCTTTATCTTTGCCATTGTCAGTAAAACATCGTATATAACACCTTCGGAGAAGATCGCCAGTTTGTCTGGTCGAGCTAATTACAATGTCATCATAACAAAGGCATTTCACTGCTGTCAAAACAAACAATTATCACCATCTGTAGATTCTACTGTATATACAATTATTATACAGATGAATGTGAATGAACAAATTCAGATTTTATGTCCAATTTTAAACCTAGATCCATTTATTTGTGTGTCTGGTCGATTTCAATACGAAGACCAGTCAGCCGCCAGCCATTTTTTATTGTAGAGTTTTTCACGCTCTCATGGGTGTTAGTAAGCCAGTTTGCATGAATAGGCTTCACTCTCAAAAGTTTCAAGTCAACTGCGACGTCTTTCACATCAATCTTCGATTCTTTCCGTATTTCGTTGGAAATTGGTGGACTAAAACCGTTAAGTGCTTATTTGAGCGCTGCTGATGATGCGCTAATTCAAGTACGCGCTCATAAGTCGAAACCACT
The DNA here is from genome assembly GCA_022818135.1 of Saxidomus purpurata. Lineage (NCBI taxonomy): Eukaryota > Metazoa > Mollusca > Bivalvia > Venerida > Veneridae > Saxidomus > Saxidomus purpurata. Next base: position 48,078,134 of record JAFMSR010000005.1, read on the forward strand.
CAATTCATGGCGTTTGCGCTAAAATTTAGCTGCGCTAATATAAGTACACTTACAGTAATCTATGATCAATAAACCATCAAGATTTATTATAACTAATAATGTGTCCATTTTTCACCTTTAATAATCTCCAAGCGTGACCTTGACCTTTGAGCTACAGACATGGGTCTTGTGCATATTCATCTGAGAAAGAAATCTTTCTGTACTTACCTGTATTCATCCGAGACAGAAATCACTCTGCACTTACCTGTATTCATCTGAGAAACAAGAAAGGTTTGTAAAACATGTACGCCCCACAGGTGGAAGCCAATTAGTTGTTTGCAATGAGTCATTGTGACCTTGACCTGCTGACCTCAAAATCGATAGGGGTCAGCTACTTGTCATGACCAATAAACCAATCAATTTTAAGGACACTAGGCCCAAGTGTTCTACAGTTATTGATAGGACACGTTTTTTGTATAAGGGTCGCCAACCCCTTGACCTTTGACCTAAAAATCAATAGGGTTCATCCACTAACCACCATTGACAATCCTACCTAAGTTTGAGGACACTAGGCCAAAGAGTTCTTTTGTTACTGATCAGACAAGATTTTTGTGTTAAAGGTCTCTGTGACCTTGAACTTTGACCCCAAAATTGATACCTGTATACACTCTCTGTACTTACCTGTATATATCTGAGACAGAAATCTTTCTGCACAAGGCCTGTATACATTAAAGACAGAAATCTCTCTGCACTTACCTGTATACATCTAAGATGGAAATCATGTGCAAACGAGTGTACATGGATTACATCTTTACACTTCTCACATTCATCCACAAACAACAACTTCAGCTGAAATCAGATATATTATCTTCAAGTTAGGAATTTTATATACTATCTTTATATTGAATATTGCTACATGTATGCCAAGGCCTGTGTTTTTACCAAATTTAAACACACATGTACATGGATTTCCTGACTTAAAATGGGTGGGAGGTTTTCTGTTTTCAGAAGTACTAATTCCATCATGCTTGTTATAAAGTACATGTATATCTATCTCATGTGCATGTTAAGTTTTAACACTTAATTACATCACTTATAATAACTGACTGGTTCCTAGACTAGTACTAGTTCCTGGATTCCAGACCAATACTGGTTCCTGGACTCCTAACTTGTACTAGTTCCTGGACTTCTAACTAGTACTGCATCCAGGATTCCTGACAATTACTGGTTCCTGGATTCCAGACCAATACTGGTTCCTGGACTCCTAACTAGTAATAGTTCCAGGACTTCTAACTAGTGCTGCATCCAGGATTCCTGACAATTACTGGTTCCTGGATTCCTGACCAGTACTAGTTTATGACCACAGACTGGATTTAAACATTGGATCTTCTTGCTTAGAATCTCATTCTATGGCCATGTCCATAAAATGTACTGTACTGATACGAAATAACATTAAATATTTGAACATCAGACTATTTCAGCTACAGTTCTACAAAAAGTCTGCACAGCTCAAATAAAGCACAAGAGGGCACTATATTGCACACCTGAGTACCAGCAATTTAGGAGATGTTGTTTAAGATTTTTATTTTCTTAGACCTGGGAGGAGCAGAACAATTTGGGCAACTTTTATAGAGGGTCAGCTGAGGAACTTTTGTGTGAAATTACTTCAAAGTCAAACAGCTGTTTAAAGATTTTTGTATTTTTAGCTCTGGCGGCCATCTTCTGCAATGGAGCAGAACGTTCTGAGAAACTTTGGTAGGTCACCTGAGGAACATTTGTGTGGAACTATTTCAAAATCAGACTAGCTGTTTAGGAGATGTTGTCCAAGAATTTTTCTATTTTTAGCCATGGCAGCCAGCTTGTGCAATGGCACAGAATCCATATAGTTAAAATTTCATTGATGTAGCTATAAAACCAAGAAAGTAGGCCATTAGGTCAAGATCAAGGTAAGCCAATGCCAAAGTTGAAACCAACCAAGAAAGTAGGTCATTAGGTCAAGATCAAGGTAAGCCAATGCCAAAGTTGAAACCTATATGCAAAACTGTATACATGGTCCAAATTTCATTGATGTAGCTTCAAAAATAGAAAGTAGGTCAGTAGGTCAAGGTAAGACAACTTGAAATCTGCATGCAAGTCTACAAGTCCACTGCACAATGCTACATGCCAAATATCTAAGCTCTGGGCCTTCTGGTTTTTAAGACAAAGATTTTAAAAAACTTTTCTTTTCCATTGCTATGGCAACCAGAGTTTTGCATGGAATGGAACTACTTGAGAAACTTTGGTAGAGGACCACCCAAGGAACATAACTCCCAAGTTTCATCTGTCAAGGGGTTTAGGAGGAGATTTCGTTTGAAGAAATTGTTGATGCACCCACACATGCACACACACTCGATGGAGTACAGACATCACACAATCACAAACTCTCACACTGAGCATAAAGTGCTCAGGTGACCTAAAAACAACACAACTTAAAATGGCTGATGTGAGACTCAGCTCCCTGTTTTGTAAGACATTATGATCACCAACTAGTTATCTGATTCTTATACTCTGAGTGCTATTGCTTGGCTTTATTACTAATTCTCTAATAAAATGCTAAGTAAGTTAAGTAAATGTTGTTAAAGTGTAGGAATGGGATGATTACTAAATTAACACTAAACCGCGCCAATTTTCATGAAATCTGTCATTTAAAAAAAATAATACACCAGACTTAAGAGTCATGCCAATTACATTAAATTATGTTGCAAAATAACCCATATTAGCAAGAGTATACATGAAGTTTCATTGACATCATTTTTAGTACCAACACAGTGGTGTGCTAACACTCTCAGGTAAAACAAACTGTTTGGAGCATTTTCCTCTTGCTAATTTCCTAAAACATTCTTTTCGAAATAATTTGCAACTAACCAATGTCCCTTTGAATTCACCCTTTCTTTTTCTAAATCATCCCACACCTAATTAAGATACAAAAAGCTTTTATAAATTTCTTGTGGACTACCTTGGTAAAATAAAAGACATACTGTCTAGTATATAGTCTTGCATATCAATGAAATAATGTACTAACTATATATTAACTAATCTATCTATTTGATTATGTGAAAAGTTTAACCCTGACCTCTCCAAGTTGATGAAATGGACTTGTCTATCTTCAACTTGGACAGAGCAACTTTCTGTACATAGGGATAAAAGTTGAAGGCAGTATCAAAATATCTTTTTCTTTATGTGGCACCACACACACTTGCGTTCATTTTTGCCAGAAATCCAACAATATCTTAAAGGCTTTAATTAAACACTGGTAAGAGAAACTTAAGTAACAAAGTACAAGTCATCCAAGAACCATTGTCATGCAAAAACAGCTGGAAGTGAAAGTAACAGTCAAACATAACTTGAGAGTCTGTAGAGGATACAATGGTCTAAATATTCCCTAACTGTGTTTTCCCTAACTATGTTTTACCTAACTGTGTACTGGCATGTGAGCAGCTGTCTCCATAAAGAAGCTTTTCCTTACATTTTTGTTAACAAGCAAAGCTGTATATACCCCTGACACTGAATGTTTGCACTACTAATTGTAATAGCTTGCTTCAGTATGGAAGCAATAGTTACTGTTATATTGTCAATAACAAGCAATTTCTATAAACTGGTATCCCCCTCCTACTTCCCCCCAAAAAGGTTTGTTTAAGCGGTTTGTGTGACCATTTCTCGAAGTTCTTCAGGCAATATTGGTTCTTCAATCAAAGGGGCGGGGCTAATTTTCCATATATGGATTTAATGGCAACTTGAAATTTTTCTTCAATGAAACCGTTGGTCACTATTCTCTTACTAAAATGTAAACCTTAACAAACCTCTGTGCCCTTCATAATGAAGAATATTATGTTAAAACATGTTTTGTAATATGTATGACCCATATACATAATCATACAAAAAGCAAGGAATTTCTAAAGGATTAACTTTGATCCCTAATGGTGACTTTCACCGTTAATCAGCTAAGTTGGAAAATGAGTTCTACAAATTATCTTGAGGAGATGAATATTTAACCCAAGTTTCTTTAAAAAGATCCTTCATAGATTTAAGAGTTATGAAGCAGACACAAAAACCCAATGACCCCTAAGTGTGGCCTTGACCTCTAGTGGGCAGAGTTGGGTTATGGGTTCTGCATATCATCTTAATGAGATGAACATTTGACCAAAGTCATATGAAAATCCTTCAAGGGGTTTAGGAGCTATGAAGCAGATATGAAAACTAATGACCCCGTAAGTGCGACCTTGACTTTGAGCAGATGGGTTGAGACATAGGTTATGCGCATTGTCTTGATGAGATTTGACCAAAGTCATATGAAACTTCTTCAAACGGTTTAGGAAATATGGAGCGGACACAAAATGTTACAGATGGACTGACTGACGAACGGACTGACAAATACCATTCCTATATCCCCTTCCACTTTGCAGTGGGGAATAATAATGTCTTCATATAAAGTCTTATGTACAATTGCTATATTGTCACCTTCAAAACGGATACATATCATACATAGTATGTGAACAATACAATTTTAAATCCAATAGCCCAATTCCTATATAGATTATGTACATATAAAAGGCAACCTTCTGATCATGTTTCATAAAATCAAATGACTACTGTGACATACAAAGTGTTAACAAGGTTTTTCTAGGTTTGATTAGGCCTGTCATAGAACTTAAACAAGATGCATTGGTCATATATATTGCATCAAGACATCAGGTTCTCAGAGTGTAAACAAGCTCAGATGTATCAGGTTTTCCCCTATTGCAGCTCATAGTCTAGTCTGATTAGGCCTTTAATCTATCTCAATGAGATCTTGTGCCCATACACATGCTCTCTAGGTTTGATTATGATTTTGTAGCCTCAAGAGTGTAAACAATGTATAATATAGCAATTTTTTGTAAAATAAGGGGCAGTAACTCTGGAAATATTGGTCTGATGACAAATAATCATACTGTTATGTGATCTTGTCACCCTATACATTGTGTAAAATATTGATTAAAATTGCTCTTGAAATGTTCATGCTAGGGTAATTTACAAATTTTTGTAATTTATTTGTATTCACAGGGGGCCCAATCCTATGTTCTTGCTCATTCACTTCAAGTATGACATTTCAAACCTACATCTTTATCAACTTCAGGATAACTAGAAAACTTTGGCAAGAATAGTATTCATTATATTTATAATGAATTTTACAATAAGTTGAGTTAATCATACACATGCCAGTTACAAAAGTTTTACATTAAGTTCTGAGTAAAACAATTTTAGTAAAACAGGTGGAAAATTCTAATGAAATACATGTCAGTATTATAGAACCTGCCTCTGAAAATCACATGAACACACTAGAATTGAAGTATGTGCTCCAGTCATGACTTTAACAAACAATTTTGACCGAGAAGTCATTTTCTGTACAAGGGGCACAACTATGTAGACAGTATAAACAGAATTAAGTCATTTAACATAGTTCAGGAATTTGTACTAAAAGCAAGTAAGCAAAGTACTTCTTGAGATATGATAACTATTCTCTATTCCATAAGCAAAATATCTCTCCCCTTTTTATGAACATTTAAGTTAACAAGAGCTCTCCGTAAGACAGCTTGCTTGACTTTTTTGTGTGCTTGCCAATAAAACAAAACTTTTAGCGTAAAAAGCAAAACAATAATCTGTATATTTTTAAAGTGTAAACAAGGGCTGTTAACAGCAATATATTAAGTCAAGTCAATAGTTACCTAACTTAATTGTTTGATACCTCTGAACACCACATCAAAGTTTTAAATTAATACTCAAAAAGTGGACTAGTACAAAACACTTAACCGGAACTTAATCAAAAAAAAAAAATCCTGACAGAGTTACCTTTTCTTACCTACAGAGCAATATCTCAAATGGTTCAGTCAATAAGTGGATTTGGCTTAGATTGATTGTATTTTCTATGTTGAAGATGGGGTCATAATTATGACAAAAGCCTTCACAGAGTTATATACTTTTGTCTGTTGATAGGGTTAACAATGGTAAATCAATACATTTGTATTATAAGTTTCAAAGCAATAACTGTAACAGTTTGGCAAAAAATCTGGGTTAGTACAGAAAGCTTAACCAGGGTGTGACGCCAACGCCGACGCAAGTAGGATAGCTCCCCTTTTCTTAAAAAAGTTTAGCAAATAATATCAGTGTGTGAAAGTACAACTGTAAAAACTACCAAAGAACTGGAACAGCTGTAGTGGCCTGTTGAACTGCTTGTTATATAACATGAATGCAAGTTTAATATATCAGATTAACTGAATAAAATTTCTTATCTTTATCAATCAGAATTTTCAAACAAGGCTTTAAAGCCCTAACTTGGGAAATAATTCTTGTGAACTAAATCACATCACAGATGTCTGGCTACTACTTATCTATTGCACACACATGCAAACAACCAACAGTTCAACATGAAAGTGGATTATATTTTAATATGAGATTAGAATGTGCACAACTTGCAGTAACTTATTGAGTATACAACAGTGTCCATAGCAACTCACTTCCTGTACTATATGGATGTCCTCTATTTCACTCTTCTGAAAACAAGTACTACACCACAGTCACACTTGATTCTATATCAGCAGAAGTACATTGAATATGTTCTCTCACATAATTATGCAAATGGTTTTAGTTTATTTTTCACTTTGCACAATTGAAAGGTCAACAACGCTACAGTAACGCTATCAGCAGTAATGCTACAGCAGTAACGCTATCAGCAGTAACGCTATCAGCAGTAACGCTATCAGCAGTAACGCTACAGTAACGCTATCAGCAGTAACGCTATCAGCAGTAACGCTATCAGCAGTAACGCTATCAGCAGTAACGCTATCAGCAGTAACGCTACAGCAGCACTACCAGCAGTAACGCTACAGCAGTAACGCTATCAGCAGTAACGCTATCAGCAGTAACGCTACAGCAGCGCTACCAGCAAGGACAAAAATGTATTCCTGTATAGCCCTTTAATCTCCTTTAGAGTAGAAGTAAAATTCTATAAAGTCCCTTGCCAAGTCTTGGTGGTATAATTAAGCTAACCCAGAGGTGCATGGACTAAATGTGTAAACATACTGCTGTAACTAACCATAAACAGTTTTCAATGTTCGGGTCACTTTCACCTTGAAGTAATGACTCATAAATACAGTTTGAATGTTGAACCTTCACAGAGTTATGTACTCTTGTCTGTTGATGGAGGTAATGATGGTAAATAAGTATTGTAAGTTTCAAAGCAATATCTCAAACAGTTTTGAAAGAAATGGGGTGGTACAGAATACTTAACCAAGTTCAATGTACTTTCTAAGTTGAAAAAGGGCCATAATTCTGACAATGACTTTCACAGAGTTATGTACTCTTATGTTTTGATGGAGGAAATGATAGTAAACAAGTATTGTAAGTTTCAAAGCAACATCTCTAATAGTTTTGAAAAAACATGGGGTGGTACCAAAAACTTAACAAGGTGTGAAGCCAATGAATCAAGTAGGATAGCTCCCCTTTTCTTTAAAAAGTCGAGCTAAAAAACAACTTGATAATTATAAATAAGTTGGTGAACACAAAGCAACTGCTGAAAATTTAAAGGTAAGAGAGGACAATGTGAGTATTTTATCTTTAGCTTATATTTTCAGCTGTCAGCACCAGGCAATCTCTTGTAAAATACATGTATCTAAACCAGGCAATACTTAATTTCTAAATTGGACATGTCATTTTCAATGACTTGTTACAGACACACAATTGTAATCAAGCCCTTACAAGAGTTTCACTAAAATCAATTCTGCAGGCATTTATCACTAGGTATTACCTTCTACAGAATATGAACACTTTTTAAAAAGTTCAGCTCCATTTAAAACACAAGTTTGACAGCATTTTTACAGAACAGCAAGTAGACTGCTTGCACTACTTACGCACAACAAGTTCAGATTTTATAACAGTATCAACAGAATTAAATCATTAACTCTGACAAAAGTTAGCAATTTATAAGCACTTTTCCAGGCCAGACACTAAAGTAAGAATTTTCAAGGCTATCTGAACATGTTAAGCACTTTTTCTAAGGACCTCCTGATTCATGCCCCTTTTTAAGGTCTGTGTATACGCTGATATAGTGTACAATAAATAGTCTTTATAAAGGCATAAAAATTAAATGATAACTGTGACAAACAGAACACTTATTGGTACAGACCTGCTGATTTACAGTGATGCCAAGCTTGTTGTGGTCACATGTGAACAGTTTAACACAGAAGTACTCGTTCCTGAAGCTGACTTCTATAAGCAGTATCCCCCCTGAAACTGTCTTCTGTAGATTATGGGTTTCTGTTGCCTTAATCTCAATCTCTTGGGCTGCTACATCTTCATCTGGCATTGCTGGTCTATGGTTAATCAAATATTGGTCAGTTATATAACATATCCACAAAAAAATTGTCCAAAAAAAAAATTAAAAATCCCAGTATTTAAGTGTTTTATTTGTGCTTTTTTATTTGTGTTTCATTTAAGTTTTTCTGAGAAAAGCTTGTTTCAGCATTATCCAACAATACTGCTTAGTTTATCACTATTGCATTAAGTTATCACAGCCTAACTCTCAAAGTACAACTGATGGTCAAGAATAAATGAAAAGTTCCAAAACATAGACCTAGATACAGATGACCTTTGACCTGTGTACAGCAGGTCAGGTTAACTGACTGAACATAATACCAAACGGACCTTAATTAGTGATCACATGAAGCTGTTTCTTTAAAACCACATGCATGCCACATCACAACAAAGAAATCTTGAGCAGTGCTCAGAATGTGAAATAACCATCATCTATTTGGCACATTGTTGATCAGGTAATGACACACAGCTAGAATATTTTCTATACAAACCGTTTTTTCACTTTTCCTTTATCTTGAGACTTGTCCATCTGTACATAATGGAATCCGACAGTTTGCAGATATTTGATATATTGGTATATAAGTAGAGATCTCAGCTCTAGATGCCACTCTTCGTCTCCGCTTGAGTCTTCCATTGAATCCGACTGAAACTCTTTAAATGTTGACAGCGAAGGACGTTTCTTCAGCTCATTACTGTCCGTCCGTTTTGTGCGAACACTACCGGTGGATGTGCCGGAGCCGTGTCTGGATCTCTGCAAAGCAAGTGAAGACAATGCTTACTGACTATACAGGAACAATTTCATACAATTATGTCATTCCATACACAGGCTTGATAACATGGTCACAAACTTCTACTACATTTGGAGTAAGTAATTTTAATAAAATTGATATTTTCATTTGAAAATACATCTAAAACTGAAACTCAAGACTGGAAAATACATTAAGAGTGCCCCAGCATTCACATGTATCATGAAAATATAGAAAACTTTGATTACTCAGCTAAATCTGACTCAAAGCTCAACTTATTTTGATCTGAGGTAAAAATCTGGCTTAATAGTGAAGAAACACTTATAATAACAAGAGCTGTCCCTCACAAGTGATGAATGCCCCCGAAAGAGGTACCTCACAGTCTGTGTCCTCTCCATGTGCTCAATAAATGTGCTATGTAATTTTAAAATCCTTCCATGCATGACAGAGTAACCATGCATACAGTTTTCCATTACTTTAAACACTAAGTGTGACCTTGACCTTTGAGGTAGGGACTTGGGTCTTGCACGCGACACATCCGCTTGATGTGCTAGACATTTGTGCCAAGTTATTTTAAAATCCTTCAAAGCATGATAAAGTTATAGTCCGGACACAAATGTATGCATATATACAGGATTCCATTACCTATAAACTCTAAGTGTGACCTTGACCTTTGTGGTAGGGATGTGGGTCTTGCACGCGACACGTCGTCTTGATGTGCTAGACATTTGTGCCAAATTATTTTAAAATCCTTCAAAGCATGACAAAATTACAGTCCGGACACGAATGCGTGCATATATGCATATATAGAGAAATCCATTACCTTCAAACTCTAAGTGTGACCTTGACCTTTGAGCTAGGGACGTGGGTCTTGCACGCGACACGTCATGTTGTTGTGCTAGACATTTGTGCCAAGTTATTTTAAAATCCTTCAATGCATGACAAAGTTACAGTCTGGACACGAATGTGTGCATATATGCATATATAGAGGAATCCGTTACCTTCAAACTCTAAGTTTGACCTTGACTTTTGAGCTAGGGACGTGGGTCTTGTACGCGACACGTCGTCTTGATGTGCTTGACATTTGTGCCAAGTTATTTTAAAATCCTTCAATGCATGACAAAGTTACAGTCCGGACACGAATGTGTGCATATATAGAGGATTCCATAACCTTCAAACTCCAAGTGTGACCTTGACCTTTGAGGTAGGGATGTGGATCTTGCAATCGACACGTCGTCTTGATGTGCTAGACATGTGTGCCAAGTTATTTTAAAATCCTTCAATGCATGACAGAGTTACAGTCCGGACACGAATTGTAAGTGGGGACGCACAGACGGACGGACGGACAGACGGACGGTGTGATTTTAATATGCCTCCCTTTGGGGGCATAATAACTAACGTTTTGGGTCTTAAAATTGTGATATGGGTAATACATGAACATTTTGAGCAGAAAAAGAGAACTTTAAACAAAACAAAGAATACTCTTCAACATGAAGTTTTGAAATTACTCACCGTTTTGGTATCTGGAGTATTAACGGATGCTGTTGATGACTGAGAATCCTGCCGTGTGACCTTGAACTTTTCAAGGACATTGTGACGCCATTTTGCACTAAACAGTAGTGGTGTCGCACAATAGTGAAACAATCTTGACGCCTGCTTCAACTGTTTCATGATACCTTCCTACAAACATACAGGTAAACATTCCTTTTATCACTGCTACCTGAATGCTTACATGAACATATTCAAAACTTAAAAGCATAAAATTCCATTGGAAGTTTCCCTAAAAATGATTACATTTCACTAAATAAAATAATTTAAAACAATAGTTACTGTTTTGTGACAGTAAATGACCATTTCTCCACCTGAAACAGCATTGGCTGACAGAGGACTTGAAGTAAATGAAGACCATGTACCAATGTACATATGTACATGTAATTATACCAGTTTACAGAGATACCCGAGGAAGACTGGATAATTGCTGGGATTACAGGATCAATTAGCAACTTGGGACTGGTATCATTCAGAAAACTGGGACTAGAAAATATGATAAACTCACAGCAATAGGGTAGTTAGGAGCCATCTTCTGTACCCACATCACATACAGCTTGCTGATATTGTTAATCTTGTCAAATTCTAAAATAAATGCCAAGGTTAGAACTGTTAAAACACCTCTCTCCATATTAGAATGCACTGGTCACTTTATCCAGGAGTTGTAGGTTTAAATCCTGCCAGTTGTGGAATCTGAATGTTGCTTACAATATCCCCTACCTTGACCTAAGTACTGGTCATAATTCTTAAAGGCAGCTATCAAATATTAAAAATAATTTAAAAGAAATACTAGAGCTATCACTAAATGTGATTAATACCCCCAAAAGACTGCTTTATAAACTGAGGAAGTTTGTAGTAACAGAATACCTTGCAAACAAACTAAAGAGAGATATTGTTCTTGGCAATAACTCTGTAATTTTTCAAGATAAAGTCATGGTTCTTGTACACTGCACTTTCTCTCAATGTACTTGACCATTGTATGAAGTCGTATTAAATTCCAACTAGTAGTTATCGAATTATGCTCCGGACAAGTAAAAGTAACAAAGGGCAATAACTCTGTAATGAGTACAGATAGAGTTACTGTTCTTTTGCACTGCACTTCCTCTCATTGTGCTTGACTATTGTATGAAGTTGTATTGAATTCCAACAAGTAGTTTTCGAATAATGCTCCGGACAAGGAAAAGGAACAAAGGGCAATAACTCTGTAATTAGTCAAGATGGAGTTATGGTTCTTGTGCACTGCGCTTCCTCTCATTGTGCTAGACCATTGTATGAAGTTGTATTGAATTCCAACTAGTAGTTTACGAATTATGCTCTGGACAAGGAAAAGTAACAAAGGGCAATAACTCTGTAATGAGTAAAGATAGAGTTACTGTTCTTTTGCACTGCATTTCCTCTCATTGTGCTTGACCATTGTATGAAGTTGTATTGAATTCCAACCAGTAGTTTTCGAATAATGCTCCGGACAAGGAAAAGGAACAAAGGGCAATAACTCTGTAATTAGTCAAGATAGAGTTATGGTTCTTGTACACTGCACTTCCTCTGATTGTGCTTGATCATTGTATGAAATTGTATTGAATTCCAACTAGTACGTTTCAAGTTATGCTCCGGACAAGGAAAAGTAACAAAGGGCAATAACTCTGTAATTACTCAAGACGGAGTTATGGTTCTTGTGCACTGCACTTCCTCTCAATGTGCTTGACCATTGTATGAGGTTGTATTGAATTCCAACCAGTAGTTTTTAAGTTATGCTCCGGACAAGGAAAAGTAACAAAGGGCAATAACTCTGTAATTAGTCAAGATGGAGTTATGGTTCTTGTGCACTGCACTTCCTCTCAATGTGTTTGACCATTGTATGAAGTAATATTGAATTCCAACTGGTAGTTTTCAAGTTATGCTCCGGACAAGGAAAATGCAACAGACTGCCCGACCGACCGACCGACCGACCGACCGACCAACCACCGGGTGACTCCTATATACCCCCCTAAACTTCGTTTTGGGGGTATAATAAAAGAACTTATATGCAAGTCTACGAAGTAACTGTGTGCTTATTTATTAATCAAATCCTCTTGATCTCTTTAATGTTACAAGAAACATGGTTATTGAAAACAAAGTAAGCTGCTATGCTGTCATTTTATCTTTGACAATGTATTAAAACAGTATCAACACTGAGATATACAACTCACGTTTCTTATAATCCAGCCTGATATCTTGTGCCTGCTGGCCGTACTGTTTCACTGAATCCGTGTGGCACGTCAGGTAGGATACATGCAGTGGCTTGTTCGGGTACAAGTCTTTGAAAGTAACATCAAATGGAAGGTATGTCTCCCTTACAGACTGTGTACTGTGTGTGCGTGTTAACTTCTCCTTATTTGGTGGGGGTGGAGCGGGATGGTTGATCAGCTGATCTATAGAGTCCGTCTGCTGTGTCAACTTATCCTGTCAGATTAAAAGTTTTAACATCAATACATGTGTACTTGAAGTTTCTAAACCTTTCTTCAACATTGTATAAAACTTCCAGTTTTCATTTTACATTCCTGCAAGGTAAGTAAGACAAACAATTATGTTTACATACTCTGAAAACACCACAGCAGAATTTACAAATAAGGAGAGTCAGCCGCAAAGACACTCACCATATTATAGGAAACATCTCCATATAGACAGTGGTTAAACAGTCCACATTTCTGTGTTACAACATTTGACAGTAGATGTGTACGGCAATTGTTCCACTGTACAAGTTTAGTCATGTGTTTAGACAATGTGGAGAAGGCGTCATTTGTCCAGTTGTATGCATACAGCCATATCTGCAAAATACACCATTTATAACATTACTACCTGCATTTATATCACAAGACAAAGGTAATACTTGCATTTTTATATTACTTGTCGAACCAGTAGCTAGCATCATAAAATAACTGTTGAATTTTTAATTTGAAGCAAGATTCTAGGATGTCTTTATGGGTAGCAGTAAGGAAGAACCAGAAGTATTTCACAGGTTTAACTTCATAGTTTGCTCTCATGGCAGATTTATGATTTCTCACAGCAGTGAGGGTGTTACAACCAATATGTCAATTTGAAACAATATAATACTGATAAAAATGTTTCAGATTTTTAGCCAATGCTAGTTTACAGACACAGTAAAATGTTGAGACTCTCCTGTATGTGAGACACATTCTTGTACCTTCAGACACTAAGTTACAGTCCTGTACCATCATTCAGTCAGATAATGGACAATAAGACATTTTAGTGTGTTCAAATGCTCTGAAATGCGCAGACAATAAACAAAAGTTCTAATTTTTTACTATTTTTAAACACTGAGGTAAATTCATACACTCTGCTACATTTAGACATCAGGTATGTTCAGACACTCTGCTATATTTAGACATCAGGTATGTTCAGACACTCTGCTATATTTAGACATCAGATATGTTCAGACACTAAACATTTAAGACCACCACATACTTGTTTGTTTTTCAGACAAAGGAGTAACAGTCTCTGTCTAGGAACGAGAGAGGCAGACTCAGAGAACATTCCAAATGTTTTTCCTTCTGTTGTTGATGGAACATGAGCAGAAAATTTCTGTGAAGGGTGCTTTCCTGGAAGAGACATGAATGGACAAATGTGTCAGTTAACTTTAACTACGTAAAGTGACCCTTGCCTCCATTTTTATAAACAATGATATACATTTTGTATACAGTTCGACCCCGATTATTCAAAAACCTATTATTCGTATACCCGGTGTAATCCGAAGACAATATTCGGTCCCGAAATGTTTTATATATAAATGTAAATAAAAACTAGAGATTGTTTTTCACAAAAAAACTTGTCTCCCCCCTTATGACCTTGACCTTTGAGTTAGTGACCCCAAATTATAACGAGAAATTGACCAACGGTCACTGTGACCTTGACCTTTGAACTACTGACCCCAAAAACAATAGGGATCATCTGCTCAATAAGACCAATCATCCTATGAAGTTTGAGGTCTGTAGGTCTAAAGGAACTCTAGTTATCATCCGGAAACGGAAATTGACAAACGGTCAGTATGACCTTGACCTTTGACCTACTGACCCCAAAAACAATAGGGATCATCAGCTCTATAAGACCAATCATCCTATGAAGTTTGAGGGCTGTAGGTCAAAAGGAACTCTAGTTATCATCCGGAAACGGAAATTGACCAACGGTCACTGTGACCTTGACCTTTGAACTACTGACCCCAAAAACAATAGGGATCATCTGCTCAATAAGACCATTCATCCTATGAAGTTTGAGAGCTGTAGGTCAAAAGGAACTCTAGTTATCGTCCGGAAACGAAGAATGGACGGACGGACTGACGGACTCCCCCCAGTTTGAGGGTTGTAGGTCAAAAGGAACTCTAGTTATCATCCGGAAATGAGAAATTGACCAACGGTCACTGTGACCTTGACCTTTGACCTACTGACCCCAAAAACAATAGGGATCATCTGCTCTATAAGACCAATCATCCTATGAAGTTTGAGGTCTGTAGGTCTAAAGGAACTCTAGTTATCATCCGGAAACGAGAAATTGACCAACGGTCAGTGTGACCTTGACCTTTGACCTACTGACCCCAAAAACAATAGGGATCATCAGCTCTATAAGACCAATCATCCTATGAAGTTTGAGGGCTGTAGGTCAAAAGGAACTCTAGTTATCATCCGGAAACGAGAAATTGACCAACGGTCACTGTGACCTTGACCTTTGAACTACTGACCCCAAAAACAATAGGGATCATCTGCTCAATAAGACCATTCATCCTATGAAGTTTGAGAGCTGTAGGTCAAAAGGAACTCTAGTTATCGTCCGGAAACGAAGAATGGACGGACGGACTGACGGACTGACGGACGGACGGACTGACGGACAGGGCAAAAACAATATGTCTCCCCCCGAGGTGGGGGAGACATAATAAACGGGTTATTCGAAATGCTTTTTACGAATACCTGGTGTTATTCGAAGTGTTTTTTCAGTCCGATTGACAATGTTTGTAAGGAATTTCACACCCATTATTCGAAATGCATTCCAATCAAACCAATAATTGCTGACACGCTCAACTTGTGAAAAATGACACGCGGTCGGCGCGTTATATGTGCTAAGGTGTGAAAATTACATACTCACTTTAACCTTGTTTGTTTAATACCAAAGGAACAACTTTTGTTTTTGTTTGAAAGTCGGTTAAAGATGTTCACCTTTAATTTCGAATAACAAACTCGTGACTACCAAACTACCATGCCTATTTAAAGCATGACTTTTAATTTAACTGTCAGAAGAAAAATGACTTCTACGTGTGCAAAAGTAATTTGGGTTGAGCAATCTGCCGAAGGACCCGGTAACGGGGAGATACCCAGATCAGCTGATATCTTCCTTTCCATTCGTACTGAGCAATCTGGCAAAGCACCCGGCCCCGGGGGATACCTAGATCAGCAACGAGTGGAAAGGGTTTAAAAAGGAAAAATAAATTAAACGTTTGATATGATTTATTTCTGTTTCCTTTTCCTTTCATCTAAATGATATACGCAATGTATATTACGTTAAGCGTCCGTGATAGCTATATACATGTATATATTGACGATTTACATAACAATCAGCTGGCCATCTTCGGGACTTGGATTATTCGAACCCATGGATTATTCGAAGTAAAGTCGGCATTTCGAATAATCGAGACTCCACTGTATATAAATCTGAAAACAGGGCAATTCCATAAGCAGTACAGTCTATATGTGTATATATATTTTCTATTGGGTATACTATTCTTTCAGTAAAGATGTCTCAATGCTTGAATAATTGTAACAAGCACTGCTTATGTCACAGTGTTCCATGTCCTGAACCTCTGTGCAAGTAATATGTAATGCCAACTGCCTGTTAACTCTTCACATAGCGCATTTCAGATTCTTGCTCTTAATGTATCATAATGTATGTGACAGGGAAGACTTTCTTACTATAAGCTACAATATATATAATGCAGATTCTAGTCTAGTATCAGCCAAGAATTATTTGAGTGAAACAGTTATTATAGTAAAACTCCGATAACTCAAAGTCGCAGTTATCGAACTCGCAAGGACACAAGTAAAATGCTTGAGTTATTGCAGGTGTCAAGTGATCTAAATTCCCATGTAACAGTCAGTTTACCAGAGTGAATCTATCCTTCTACAGGTCTTATAGATAAAGTGCCTATATCCACCTGTCACAATCAGTATTGTTCATGCAGTCATAGTTCTAAAATTTGCACCTGTTTTATTAAACTGCTTACCAAATGTACTCTTATATTGTGCATTTGATCAAAAACTGTTTTTATTTTTTCCAACATGTTTATTTTCAAGGTACAGGTGAGTTATAATAAAACATTATCTACTATGCTCGTTTCATTACATTATTTGTTCACTGACATTTCATTCAGAAGAAAAAAGGAAACAAAGTTTTAATGCAGTTTAGTTTGTCTAAAAATGTCTTGAATATTGGTTAAAAATTCTTCAACAAAACTGCTTGATGGCCCTATATCGCTCACCTGACTACCATTTGCTATAATAAAAGTGGTCATGATTCTAACATAATTCGTAGAGGTCCACTACACAATGCTAAGTAACAAACATTTCAAATATCTATTATCTGCCTGTCGGCCTTGAGGTTTTTTTTTTAAGTTTTCCCTATAAAAGCATATGTGAAACAAGTGCTTCCCCCCCCAGCCCCCCACCCTCCCAGGAAGGGTCAATTTTGACCCAGGGCTCATAATTTGAACAACCTTGGTAGAGGTCCACTACACAATGCCATATGCTAAATATCTAAGCTCTAGGCCTTGTGGTTTCAGAGAAGAAGATTTTTTAAGTTTTTCCTATATAAGCCTATGTAAAACAAAGTGACCCCCCGGGCAGGGTCAATTTTGACCCGGGGCTCATAATTTGAACAATCTTGGTCAAGATCCACTAGACAATGCTACATGCCAAATATCTAAGCTCTAGGCTTTGTGGTTTCAGAGAAGATTTTTTAAGTTTTTCCTATTTGTTGCCATAGCAACCAGAGTTCTGCATGGAATGGAATTTTTGAACAACTTTGATAGAGCTTTATGCAAGGAACATCCCTGCAAAGTTTCATCAACATTGGCCCAGTGGTTTCAGAGGAGATGTCGTTTGAAGGAAATGGTGGACGGACGGACAAAGCGATCCCTATGTATCGCCTTTTCTCCGAAAGGGCGAAACAAAAACTACCTGGTGGGACCACATGTGTTCCTTGAGTTATCAAGCTACTGATGAATGAGTTATCCATGGTGATGTACAGTTAAATATACAGGAACTAGATGGGTGTTCAGTAGAACACTTGTGTCGCCCTCTTACGCTTTGTCAGAATAACCAATAATTTTGTGACAAAATCTAAGTACAAAAAAGGGGCACAACTCTGTCAAATATGACCTTGACCTACAAAATTTGGCGGCATCATGACGTTTATGTCATAAGCAATACATTTGAAAGTTTGGTGAAGAAATCTTAAGAAATAGCAAAGTTATAGCCATCATTAAGTTTTCGTGACAAAATCTAAGTACAAAAAGGGAATTAACTCTGTCAAATATGACCTTGACCTACAAAATCTGGCGGCACCACAACCCTTTTGACATAAGCAATACAATTTGAAAGTTTGATAAAGAAATCTTAAGAAATGGCAAAGTTATAGCAAAAATGTAAGTATAATAAGGGGCATAACTCTGTCAAATATGGCCTTGACCTACAAAATTTGGAGGCATCATGACCTTAATGTCATAAGCAATGCAATTTGAAAGTTCGATGAAGAAATCTTAAGAAATGGCAAAGTTATAGCCAACATTAAGTTTTCGTGACAAAATCTAAGTACAAAAAGGGGCATAACTCTGTCAAATATGACCTTGACCTACAAAATTTGGCGGCATCATGACCCTTTTGTCATAAGCAATACAATTGTAAAGTTTGATGAAGAAATCTTAAGAAATGGCAAAGTTATGGCCAACGTTAAGTTTGTGTGACGGACGGACGGACGGACGGACCGACTGACGGACAAAGCGATCCCTATGTATCGCCTTTTCTCCGAAAGGGCGACACAAAAATGGCCGGGACTGACAAGAGATCTTGAGTTTTCCCAGGTCCTCAAGTTATTGATGCTTGAGTTTAATATATTTGTAAGAAATAAATTTAAGAATATAGGAGGAAAAAAAGGCTTTCAGCCTCCGTATGACTCATTAAGTCTGTTGGTACATGTCTGGCAGACATCAAGGACTATTCATAAACAACATGACAGTACAATTAAAATATTTGAGAAAATACTTAAGTCAGTTATTACATTTACCTTTAATACAGGAGTATTGCTCAGTCTCCTCTTCTTCATACAGATGTTGTATAAATGTATACCATTGGTCAAGGTCACGACTTACTGCATTGAAGCTTCTGTCAACTCCAGGTCTCAATGTCACAGGGCGACAGTTATCAAGCGAGGTTTCTGATTTTCGTCTTCCAGTCTGCAAATTGAAAGATATTCTCAACAATTTTTACAAGTTCATAGCATTTTGACTTACCTCTACATAATACAATTTAAGAGAATGTGTTGGATTTTAACAGTTTAATGAGCTTAGACTGTACAAAAACATTTTCATTTCTAAAAAGATAATCTTGAGTATGTGCAGAAAACTTCTATTGACAAGGCTTTTTTTCAGGATACAAATTCAATAGGGACGTAATAAGGTTTGAGCTTTCTTAACACAAAAAATAAACTGAAGTAAATGTCAAGTGATATCACCTCTACAATTGCTACAGCTATTGCACTTTTTCTAAGAATGAAGCCTGCCTACCTCGAATGGACTTCTATTTGGTACATACAGTACCCCTATATTAGAGTTGTCGTCCACTTCTTCCCTTGGTAACATCTTGTACACCTTTGTTGACATTGTTTGACTCACTCTAGACACGATGTGCTGGAACTCTTGAAGAACGTAGTCTACAGAGAACCTTGACTTTAAACTAAGCTTTAGTTTGTTTACAGATGGACTGTCTGCAATGAGCACAAACACATACTTACATACCAGGCATCATTGGGTGTATTTCTTACCAAAACGTCAACAAAAATTAAACAAGAGGGCAAAGATGGCCCTATATTGCTCACCTAAGTACACTGACATTTTGGCTGAATTAGACAACTCACCAATTGTTCCATATTCCCAAATTCTAAATTTATCTTGGTTTCATGTACATGTATTACATAAACATGGTTTATCTTCTATTCATTCTAGTGACCTAGTTTTTCACCTGAGATGACCCATACTTGTACTTTTTCAAGTTTCTTGAAGATTCAATGAAAAATTGCAGTCTGTATTATTATATAATTTTATACTGTGATACTGTATGTTGTATATTTTTGACGAAGACATAAAGTCGAAACATGTAAATTGAAAACTTTGTGTTGTCTTGATTTTATTTATACTATATAATTTTATATAATACGTAAACATGGTTTTTCTCATATTTGACCTAGTGACCTAGTTTCTGACTTGAGATGAGCCATATTCAAACTCATCTGAAAAATCATTAAAACAATCTTGTGCGAAGATCTAATCTAGCCTGTACTGGTTTTTCTTACATTTGACCAAGTCCCCTGGTTTTTTACCCAAGATGACCCATATTTGAACTTGTCCAAGAAATCATTAAGACAATCATTCTGACCAAGTTTTTTGTAAATCCTATGGAAAATGCAGCCTCTATTGTGTAAACAGTTATTCTTATATTTGACCTAGTGACCTACTTTTTTACCCAAGAGGACCCATATTCAAACTTGTCTAAGATATATTACGGAGACAATCATTTTGACCAAGTTTCAGGAAGATTGGACCAAAACCATAGCCTCTTCAGTGCAAACACTCCGATGGTTGACAACGAACAACGGACACAGTGCGTTCACAAGATCTCACCTGCAACACTCAGAATTAGCAAAAATAAATGTATAATAGGTATGCTGATAAAACAGTGAGAGTTCTATCACAAGTGGATGTAACTATAGCATCAAAACAGCCAATAAGAAGACAGGACTCACCCAGCTGACTACAGAACAGGAACCAGTCTTCAAGAAGATCAGAATACATCTTTTGTAGGGTCCCTCTGTCTCCACTTTCATACTGACTTACTATGTTTCCAGGTTCTGGTCTATGAGAGCTCCTGTCTGGCAAAGGAGAACCTACCTTGGACCCTGGTCCGGAGTCCAGGCCTGGCAGTTCAAACACCTGAAAATTCAGGATTTAAGGAATATGTCAAAATACCCATTGCAATTATATAACAAAAAACAGCTCAAAGATAATGAAAACATTTAAAAAATGTTGAAATACATTCGAAATGCTTGGCATTACTGGAATGCTAGGGCACAAAGTTAGTTTGGGATAAATGATGACAAAGGACCATTTCTTAGGTAAAAATGGTCACTGCCTTAAATCTTTCCTTTTAATCCCTTTCTATCTGTGAAAGTTTAAAGCAATTTCTACTAAGTTTTAATGCTAATTTAGACACATAAGGATTCAGGACACTGAAAAGACCAACTCCATATGCCTCCCACTTTGTGTGGGCATAACAATGGTTCTGAGTGCCTTACGCAAACAAGAGGGCCATGATGGCCCTAAAACGCTCACCTGAGAACCACTGCTCTAGAAGATAAAAAGTAGGTGAACAAGAGGGCCATGATGGCCCTGTATCGCTCACCTGTCTACCATTGGCAAAAATAAAAAGGTTATTAATAGCAGAAAGGATCAATTTTTACCTTTGGCTCATGATATCCTCTTAATAAGCCTATGTAAAATCAAAAGACCCCCCCCCCCAGGCAGGGTTAATTTTGACCCTGAGGTCAGGATTTGAACAATCTTGGTAGAGAGTAAATTATTGCCACATGCTGAATATCTAAGCTCTAGGCCTCATTATTTTGCTGTCTGATCATGATCTGCACTGTTGGCTATTCATTTTTTTGCTGTCTGATCATGATCTGCACTGTAAGATATTCATTGTATGTTGGCTGGTCATGATCTGCACTGTCAGCTTTTTATTTTTTGCTGTCTGATCATGATCTGCACTGTTTGCTATGCATTATTTAGCTGTCTGATCATGATCTGCACTTTCATAATTTAGCTGTCTGATCATGATCTGCACTTTCATTATTTTGCTGTCTGATCATGATCTGCACTTTCTGACAAATTTCAAGGATATCTGGGCTGAAAATGTAACATCTAGAGTGTTAACAAGGTTTTTCCATATTTGGGCTGTGACCTAGTTTTTGACCCCAGATGACCCATATTCGAACTTCGGCTAGAAATCAACTTAACAACCTTTCTGACAAATTTCCAGGATATTTGGGCTGAAAATGTTACCTCTAGAGTGTTAACAAGGTTTTTCCATATTTGGGCTGTGTGACCTAGTTTTTGACCCCAGGTGACCCATATTAAAACTTGAGCTAGAAATCATAGAAACAACCTTTCTGACAAATTGCTAAGATATTTGGACTGAAACAGTAGCCTCTAGAGCCTTAACAAGATTTTTCTATTTTTGGGCTCTGTGACCTAGTTTTTGACCCCAGATGACCCATATTCGAACTCGTCCGAGTAATTACTGGGACAAACATCCTGACCAAGTTTCGTGACAATTGAGGAAAAAATGTGACCACTAGAGCGTTAACGAATTAA
Organism: Saxidomus purpurata; assembly: GCA_022818135.1. Taxonomy (NCBI): domain Eukaryota; kingdom Metazoa; phylum Mollusca; class Bivalvia; order Venerida; family Veneridae; genus Saxidomus; species Saxidomus purpurata. The sequence goes on from JAFMSR010000005.1 coordinate 48,100,472, forward strand.
ATGTGGATGGACGACGGATGACGTCCGACGGACATTCATCGATCCTAATAGCTCACCCTGAGCCAGCTCAGGTGAGCTAAAAATGCATAATGTTATTTTAAAATCGGACCAGCAGTTTAGGAGATATTGTTTAAAGATTTTTCTATTTTTAGCTCTGGTGTCGATCTTGTGCAACAGAGCAGAATGGTTTGAGCAACTCTGGTAGAGGGTCACCCGAGACAGATTTGTGTGAAATTATGTTAAAATCAGACCAGCAGTTTAGCAGGAAATTTTATTTAAAGCTTTTTCTATTTTTAGTGCTGGCAGCCATCTTATGCAATGGAGTGTAACAGTTAGAGCAATTTTGAACAAAAGCTGTGAGTAGGACAGCGCGCTTGACTTTTTTAGTGCTTGCCAATAAAACAAAACTTTGACAGTTAAAGGCAAAACAAGGATCTGTATAGACAAGGGCCAAAAGCAGCAAGATATTTAGTCAAGAGTTATCAAACTTAAATGTTTGATATCCCTAATTACTACAGAAAAGTTGTAGATTAATACTTCAAGTGGTTGATATATGTGCATGACAGTGCCAGTTGAACACAAGACTTTAACTAGGAATTTCTAAGTACAAATCAAGAAACATTTTTACAGAGTTATCTTCTCTTGCTTACAGAAAGGTGTCATGATGGCAAATATGTACTCCAACAAAGTAATATCTCAAATGGTTAAGTCAATTTTGTTAAAGGGTCACACGAGGAACATTTGTGTGAAATTATTTCAAAATTGGACCAGCTGTTTAGGAGATGCTGTTTAAAGATTTGTCTATCTTTAGCTCTTGCGGCTATTATGTGCAGTGGAGTGGAGAGGTTTTTAGAGGAGGACCATCTAAGAATCATATTCCTGTGAAGTTTAGTTAAAAATTGGCAACAGATGACGGACATTTGGTCATCACATAAGCTCACTCTTGCGCACTTAGTGCTCAGGTGAGCTAAAAACACATACTTGCAGCACTGTTAAGTTTAGAAGACATTACCTTAATAAGCTCTGCACTGCAATCATTAAAGCTATAATCCCCAACTGTATAATGTAAGCATGGCAGCATTATTGCTAACAAGGCCATTGCTCACCCTAAAACTGCTTGATTGTTACCAATATAAACCTCCCTTGAATCTGCTAGCAAACTCTGAATCAAAATTTATTCTTTCAAGAGTTTATACACACATGTTTTGTTCTTTATTTAGCATTGCCTTTATACAGTTAATATTTAAGCTGAAGTGTGTACCTTGCCTGCTGCATATTCCAACAGTCAGAGGTAGCTGAAGTGTGTACCTTGCCTGCTGCATATTCCAACAGTCAGAGGTAGCTGAAGTGTGTACCTTGCCTGCTGCATATTCCAACAGTCAGAGGTAGCTGAAGTGTGTACCTTGCCTGCTGCTTATTCTAATGGTTAGAGGTTTAGTCTTGTGAGGGCAAATTACCTACACAGTGAGTTCATACCAGTGTAACCCACATTCTAGGGTAGAAATCAGGACAAACTTTATACATAGAACTACATACCTTGGCACTGTCAGGTGTGGGTGACATAACTTTCTTTGTAGAGTGACTAAATGCATCTTTCAGAGCCTGAAATCTTGAAGGATTCTGCAGAGAAGCCCTTCTATCACCAGTTCTATGAGAGTCTGTAGACTTTTTCAGCACTACCATAGATGATTTCCTCTCTCGAAATTCTTCACCTTAAAATGTTTCATAAAAAAGATCGGGTTATGGAAGATCTTCATCTTGATTTATAGATAATATGCCAACAGTAATGTCCGTTATTTGTCTATATCAAACAAGATTGAACACTTTCATGATTACTTCTTTACAGGCTGATTATTTACATTTCATGTTGCGGAAAAATTAAACACTGTTAAGTAAGGTACTAAAGAGCCCAAGGCTAACAAAGTGACTCATAAATCTTCTTTTACAGGAAAAGAAAATGACTTATTTCTTATGAGGTGTCATAATGACCTCAGTGGGGCTCAAACACATACACAAACACTTTCAAACAGTATACTCATTACCCTAACAAGCAAGTAAAGTAAGATTTAATGTGTTATCGGTGTTACCATATATTAACTACAGCTATCACTGTGATTAAATACCCCAGCAATGACACTTTATCACAGATTTATAGTTAGCTATGGTGGTATGTCACAGGGACAAGTTATAGTTAACTATAAGATAGTAGGCCTATGAGTGAACTATGTGCTGAAAATAAATCCCAATAACACCAATTTGATGAATACACACTAAAAATGTGTCTTGCAAATTTGCTATTCATGGTAATAATGTGTTACAAATATTCATTGCAATCCTTTCAAAACTGAAGGAGGAGTTCACTCTATAAACTACACATCATATATCTAAACTATAGGTCTTACAGGTTTTGAATAAGAAGATTTTTTAACAGTTTCTTCATGTTGTCATGGCAATCAGAGTTCTACATGGACTGGCCTGGAATTCTTTGGTAGAGGACCTTCCAAGGAATATTCCTGTAAAGATTGCTTGACATTGGCCAAGCTGTTTGGGGGAGGATGTCATTCCAATTATAATACTAAAACATACAGAATGTCAAACATCAGACAAACTATGGACAGTGTCTGACTGGAAAGCTCACTATGAGCTGTGGTTTCAGAGGAGATGCCATATGAAACAAAATGCAAACAAGACAAAAAAAGAGTGATAATGGATAGAGTATGGACAATCAATGATGGGAAAACCTCACTATGAGCACTTTGCCCTCTGGTGGGCTAAAAGGCTACTAAAATTAGTTTTAAAACAGATATGGACATCAGTATAATAATATCAAGTTCTGTTCAAATGTTGCCAAATTGACACATGTATTTACTAACTGTAATTGGGAAGTGGGTATAAACTATCACTAAATCAGATAAGAACTCACTTCAAGATTAAGATACAGACAATCTGGTTGCTTAACAAATGAGACCACTTAATGAGGACATGTACACAGTTTTATAAAAACACAAACCATGCTTAATCTAACTACTGCACACCTCTCTACAGCATTAGAAAATTGTGAAAGAAACCAAAATAAACAAGTGACAGGAAATTGTCACAAAACCAGGTTTTCATTTTCCAGTCTGCTGGCCAAGCGCAAATGTTTAAATATCTTGAGAAATGTAGGAGGAAGTGGGCACGTGACAGTATTCTTCTATATATAACATATGTGGAAAAAAAGCAAAGGGCCATAATTCAGGCAAAAAATATAAAAAAAAGAAGAAGAAAAAAACAACAAAACTTGCTCTGTGTGGGGTTTGAACTGCTGGTCTCATGAGAAATTTTGTCATCTTACTGTAACAGAATACTCCAAAGTATACAGGACTGGTAATCTATTCTAAAAATAGACAGTAATAACAGAGTATTCTCCCTTTTATAATAACAGAGTATTCTCCCTTTTATATATACTTAAATAAGGAGACACAAAATTGCGGATGGACAGACGGACGACCAGGGGCAGAACATTACCGTATTTCCCCGCCTATAAGGCGATCCGCTTATAAGACGACCCCCCTACTTTGCCATGGAAATTGTGTGATTTTTAAATAGACTCATTTATAAGACGAGGCAATTTTTTTAATGAAACCCAGTTACTTTATTTTCTTCAAGTTCGTATGATTTCTAAGCTAATAAGTTAAGTTTTTAATCGCCGATTTTTTTTTGTATTATAAACCAATCTGTATTGTCAATTCGGATATTGATTTTTTGTGACACTTTGAAAAGATAATTGCGTAAATATGTGCCATTGGCTAATTAATCAATTATGAAAACATATGACAGCTTGTATATAATTATTAAGAGTGCCGAGGATCCCCCAAAGTAGCGACAATTACGTCGTAGTTTAAAGACAAAAAAGGATCGAGATGGCAATAAAGTCAATTAAAAATTATTTTTTCATTCCCATTGTTACAATTTCTTGGGAGTTATCACAAAATGTTTGCAAAAAATAAGCAAACTTTCGTATTTATAATTAAAAGTTGACAAAACAACCGCGCGACGAATTTTACAAAAAATACTTTCGCCCTTTTGTCAAAGCCTCTCGCTCCTTAACAACGACGTAATTGCCGCTAATTTGGGGTATCCTGGGCACTCTTACTAATTATACACAAGCTGCCAGATGCTTTCATAAATTGATTAATCAACTGATGACGCGTATTTACCGGACGCAATTATCGTCTCAAAGTGTCAACAAAAATCAATATCCGAATTAACAATACACAGACTAGACTGATTATCGGGTTTCTTTACAATAAACGCTGTGTAAACGCTTGATTCAGATATCAATTTTAGGCCGCTTATATCATGCCGGAAAAAAACAAATATGACTACACCACTTATTTTCGCAAAGTTTACCTTCAGATTCTTTAAATTATTGCAAATGGCGACATCTGCGATCGACAGCGGAGGTGAGTTAACACAATAACGTAATTCGCCAATGTACAGTACCGGTAATTGTTCGACTGTCGTCTGCACATAGACACTCGCGGGACGACATTTGATATTGCCGATTTCATCACAAATGTATGTAGGATAGATTTTTATTTTTGGTTCATTCTCGTGGCCTTGCTTATAAGACGAGGACCCCACTTTGAGGCAAAAATCAGGACTTTATTTCCTCGTCTTATAAGCGCGGAAATACGGTATATATTCAAAATTCTTTAGTTCACAATTATAGTTCTGTGAAAGTTTGGTTGAAATCCCTTGAGAAATGTACAGTTGCACACAGAAGAGTATTTCTCTATATATATTACATTATGTGGAAAAAAACAAAGGCCCATAATTCTGTCAAAAATGATCAAACCACAAAACCCCGACAATATGCACCAGGGCACTTGGTGACAATACTTCTGTGAAAGTTTGGTTGAAATCCCCTGAGAAGTGTAGAAGGAGTTGCGCACAGAAGAATTATATGACATATAACTAATTATTGTGTGAAAAAAAACAAAGGGCCATAATTAGGTCAAAAATGACCAAATCACAAAACCCCGACAATATGCGCCAGGGCACTTCATGACAATACTTCTGTGAAAGTTTGGTTGAAATCCATTGAGAAATGTAGGAGGAGTTGCACACAGAAGAAATTGTTTACGCCCGCCCGCCCGCCGACGTACCTCAATCTAATAACCAGGATTTTTCCTTCTGAAAACCTGGTTAACAAGAGCCGTCCCTTGTAATTGACAATGCCCCAAAAGGGGCGTCTCACAATCTGTGACCTTGACCAGGATTTAGTAGATTATCAGATCCCTGCCTTGACCTTTAAGGTGTGGATACTTTAAGGTACTTGCACGCAGCACTTTATCTCCATGTTCTGAACATTTGTGCCAATTCATTTTAAAAATCCTTTAATGTAAAACAGAGTTATAATCTGGACATGAACATGTGCATATATACAGGATTCTAAAAACTTTGACCTCTAAGTGTGACCTTGACCTTCAAGGCAAGGATGCAGGATTTGCGCACAGACAGAAGGACAGTGCTATTTTAATATGCCCATCTTTGGGGGTATAAAAACAAAGGGGAAAACAAAGTTGCTTTCCAACTAGGGGAAAGAAACAAGTGGTGAAAACAAAGCTGCATGCTTGTTTCCCATCAGAGATGGAATAACAAACCTTTTTTTTGTTTTCATGGGGCAAAATGACAATTTTGAAAAAAAAGCTGTTTACTATTTGGGGGAAATAACTGGGGAAACCTGTTTGATCCTATTGAAAGAAATCACAACCTCGGGAAACAAACCTGTTAAGTTCCACTGGGTGAAATAACAACTGAGGGAAACAAACCTGCTTAGTTCCACTGGGGGAAATAACAACTGAGGGAATTTTACAAACCTGTTTAGTTCCACTGGGGGAAATAACAACTGAGGGAAACAAACCTGTTTAGTTCCACTGGGGGAAATAACAACTAAGGGAAACAAACCTGTTTAGTTTAACTGGGGGAAATAACAACTAAGGGAAACAAACCTGTTTAGTTCCACTGGGGGAAATAACAACTGAAGGAAACAAACTTGTTAAGTTCCACTGGGAAGAAATAACAACTGAGTGAAACAAAACTGTTTTGAACAAGTAACTGTTTATGAACAGGTGTGTCATGCAACTTTGTAACAACTACAAGTATGCGACAAAATCTACACAAAATGTATATGTATATACACCCAGCACAGCTCTCAAGATGACCTCAACAAAACAAAAGACAACATTCAACCATTACACAACAGTTTTGAGCATCACACCACTTCTAAACCGTTTCAGCTGGTAGCCTAAAATATAATTCTCAAATGTTACTGTAAGACGCGTTTCATGTGTGCAAGGTTCTGTAGATTTAAATTTTTATAAGTCTTTATAATTTTTCTTTTTATAATTTTGATTGCAGTCTTTAAATATTTTATATTTTAGTACATAAATCTGAACGATGCAATCAAGTCTAAATATCTGTGTATGTTTGGAAAACAACAAGAGCTGTTCCTCACAAGTGACAAATGCCCCTGAAAGAGGTGTCTCACAGTCTGTGTCCTCTCCATGTGCTCAACAATTGTGCCATATTAAAATCAATCAATGCATGACAAAGTTACAGTCCGGACACAAATGTACGCATATAATAGAGGATTCCATTACCTATAAACTCTAAGTGAGACCTTGACCTTTGAGGTAGGGACATGGGTCTTCCAAGCGACACACCGTCTTGATGTGCTGAACATTTGTGCCAGGTTATTTTTAAATCAATCAATGCATGACAAAGTTACAGCCCGGACACAGAAAAATGTGAGGGTGGATGCACAGATGGATGAACTGTGCGATTTTGATATGCTTCCCTTCGGGGGCATAAAAGTAAGTTTTACATTAAATATGAATGAGTGCCAGATAAATGATGTTGCACAACACAAGCATTTGCTTACATCTACATTTCAAAATTAAAGGAGAAAGGTTGTTAATATAAGATTTGCTTTTAGGGGAGACAATCAAACCGGTTTTCAATGTCATCCATCGAAAACTCTATAAATAGTTTCATTTAACAAAACCAATCAGCTGTATTAAGGAATGTGACTGGTCATTTGTTAATAAGTTTTTAAATCAACAGTAACCATTTATGAAACTGTTATGTCTGACTGTCAAACATGTTTTACATTTTCTAGGGATTGCCGACTGACTCACCAATGGCTTAACTTCATCAGAGATTTCATATGAACAATTCAAAAATATAGGAGAGTTATAAGCTTTTATGGCATCTGAGCAGATGAACATGTCGAACAACTGGAAAGACTTGAATATATGTAAATGTGAACTTGCACAAGATAGTTAGCTTGGGAAACAGTATAAAAATGCTGATTATGTTTGAGTAAATGTTCATAGAGCATGGTACATTTTACATTTTGACTACTATGGATTGTCATTGTAATGGTTTATTTGAAGCATTAGCTAACGACTTACAACTAAACTTTGAACTACACTACAAGAGCTTACTTTGATATAGGTCATCACCTACTAATTGTCATAATATATAGAATGAGTGAATGAAGTGTTGTCATGCAATACAACTGGATGGTAACATTACATACCATTCTATGTTGACATTATGACTATAATAGCAATACATATTGTATGGACGACAGAGTTGTGAAGTCAAAATTAGTCCCTACATAATTATGGAAGATATAAAGTGGACATTATATTGCAGACTCAGATGTGACCTCGATCTTGAGAGGTAAATGAGTGCTTTACCGAACACTACCTTATGGCACTGGCAAACAAGTATGTGAAGTTGCATAAAAATCCATGTTTGTTGAGAATACAGAGTAGATACCAAACTGTTGTCAAACTTTGTTTGCGTCCTCAGTGTGACCTTGACCTTGACCCTGAGTTCTGTGCACAATACATCCTAATTGTAAAGGCAAGAATTTTGTGAAATGACATCAAAATTTGGTCCATGTATGTCGATGTCGAAACATTGAGCTGGGAGTAGATGGTTTTAGCCACTACTACAATTCTGTAAAACCATATCAGAATCAGGATCAATACATGACTATTGCATAGCATAAAGAGCACAAGCACAAACACGGTAGACAAGACTGTGTGTGAAACTTAAGTGTGACCTTGACCTAGGGAAAAGTTTGATGGCCACTGTTCAAAACACTTTCTCTTGATACGGGCACCTATCTTGTCAAGTTGTGTCAAAATTGTCCATGAATGTGGAAGATACACAGCCTATTCATACTTGTAGGCAAATGAGGTAATGACAGACAAACCGACAGACAAAACTCTGTTAACCTGAAGTCCCCACAAATGTTTTTTTGCTGATTTTATTCCCCAGTGCTCAATTTAGGTTATATAGCTGTCAATCACTTTTAGGGTACTAGAAATTTATTATTGACTGTACTGTGTTTCTACAAATTAATTCAAAAACAGAAAACATTTTCTCCATCAGTATGTAAAAGAATCAACTTGTAACTGTTTATTACAGAACAAATACATTGTTGAAATCAAGATATTCTAGTTTGCCCTGTCATGTGTTTTATCTTCACATAATTTATGAAATAAACTCCACTTTTATTATACGACAGCAATAGTTTTGTTCACAGAGGTGCTCAGTATATACAGCTATGCTTAAGCTCTCTCTGTCTAAGGGACAGCTATTCATTCCTTTGGCATCTACAGTTACCATGATCATCTTAAATATCTGCAGACTGATCATGATCTTAACTGTTTAGGGTCACACTACAAATGGTCTACAATGTGGTGTGCACTGTTCATGGTCTACAGTGATCATTGACTACACTGTTCATGGTCTACAGTAATCACAGTCTACACTGATCATTACTGAGATACATATACCAGGTATTTTCTGAGCAACCCTATGAACTATATTGGCCAAATTATCTATAGATGTTAAGCAGAGCCAAGTTTAAACCATTTTCCGTGGTGTTGACTATCTTGATGTTACAAGTGTTCTAATAGGCAGAAAATGTTTTCCGGAAAATAAACTATAGTATACTTCATGACAGGCAATTTGACTAAACAAAATAGTTGATAAGAAATATTAATTTGTTAATCAAAATGTGAAATTTGAGTGGCATGTACTGTAAATCATTGTTGTCATAGTAACAATTATAACCAATTTTTCAACGTTTTTGGTGGTGACCGACCGTAAATCTCATACAGCAACAATGTTTTATTAAACTGTAAACTGTAATAAGCACCACATTCCAGACCAAAGGAGTGACATTTGAGCACCTACTAGGCCTGACAACATCATATATCCACTGTATGGCAAGCTAGCTTGGTAGCTTGTACAAGACTGTTGTCTGCCTTTGGTACTGTAATAAATCAGTGAGGTGACAGGGAATTCAGGACTGTCTCTAAGCAGTCTTACATATTATTATAGAATTAATCTAACTGCATCTAGAAATAAGCAAATCCTCCACATGAATCTTGCAATGAACAAAAATAATGTTATTCTAATATGTATAAAGTATTTCACTATTTTAACAAGAGACCCGTAAGGGCCAGTATCGTTCTACTTGACTTGTGATTGAAAATCTTTTGCAACTTTATCAAGAAAAAGCTAACAGAGGTCACTGTGACCTTGACCATGACCTACTGACCCCCAAAAAACAATATAGATCATCTACTCGGTAAGACAAATCATCCTATGAAGTTTCAGGACCGTTGTTGATAATTAGATCTCAAAATATTGAACAAAAATGTTTCCAAGTTTGGGTCACTGTGAACTTTGACCCACTAACCCCCAAACCAAAAGGGATCATCTACAGGCTGCATGCAACCTTCTGAGCAAGTCAAATGAAAATTGTGACCTGTAGTGTTTTCAAGGAAAAGCTTAAAGAGGTCATTTTGACCTTGACCATGACCCACTGACCCCAAAAAACAGTAGGAACTGTTGATAATTAGATCTCAAAATATTGAGTAGAAATGATTTTCAAAGTTAGGGTCACTGTGACATTTAACCCAATGACCCAAAAAAGTAGGGATCATCTACTAAATAAGACCAATCATTCTATGAAGCTTGAAGGCTGTGGATGATATAGATCTCAAGATACTGAACAGAAACAATTTTCAAAGTTCAGGTCACTGTGACCTTGACATTTAACCACAAAACATCAGGGATCATCTACAGGTTGCAGGCCACCTTCTGAGTAAGTTTCATGCAAGTCAAATGAAAATTGTGACCTGAAGAGTGTTATCAAGGAAAAGTTTACGGATAGAGCTAAAAAGTAACCTTCACAATCTGGCTCACCTAAGCTGTTTAGTTTCTATTGCTGGTTTCTACGAATGTTGCTTTCAAGTGTCTAGGTCAATACTAAAGTGTTACTCAGAATCTACCTTTCGAATATCTATTTGCATCTGTACTTAGGTTTTTTTTGTTTATTTTAAATTGGTTTAAAATATGCATGTATTGAAGGAAACAGATCTAACATTTTTGGTTTTACTCAATGTATTGCTTCTGATGTATTTTGCTCTAGAAGACAGCAACTAACATTTCATTATGTCACAAGAATATGAGAAACTCTGAGAATACAAGACATAGGAATATCTTATTGATTTATCACAACAGACAGACAGATGGACATACTAGATTCACAGTACATTAAAATGTGCCAGTATTACAACAGAGTTACCTGGCATGCTAGGAAAAGGTGAGGTAGGTGCAGAATGCGTGGGTGGGGTAGGAAACAGTTGAAGATGTTTCGGCACCGTACATAGCGGAGCTGTCAGGATGTGGTACTCCATGGCAACGTCACACAAAGCGTGTTTCAGTGCGAGTGTGAGTTTGTCTTGCAGGACTGGGATGTCGACATCACCAACTTGCCAGATGTGGAACTGAATTAAAGCTGTTGGACCTGGAAGAAAACAAAAATCAAATTTATTCCCTATTGGCAGTTGCAATTTAAAACAGTAGATACCATACCAGGTAAAGCAAGCAGCAAATTCAAGGTAATAAGCAACTAAATTAAACCTAAGAGACATGTACTATGTAAAGCAATACTTAAATCGAGAAATTACACCTTCTTCACAGAACTATACCTTACCTGGCCTTTTACTGTTTGGCTGAAACTCGTAAGCCTGAGTGACTACGAATGATTCCAGGTCTTGTTTCGTGTCAATGTCCATATAAGCGAGACTTGATGGTTTAGAACACTGCAACAGTTTCACTTGGTTACCCTGACCATCTACCAAACACACACTAATCACAGCAATACCTGTAGGGAAAAAACAGCTTCATGCATCTTTTTCTTCCTTCAGATTAACACCTGTTTCAACAGTATTCCATTTATTTGTACATGGGAGGTTTCACCTAGCCATCATTCCAGGGAAGGACCAGTTAGGTATTTTTGCCTTTTTCAAATTTGTAGATTGCATATCAACTGAGTCTGGAGAGTTAAATACTTCAGGTGGTAAATGTACACTTGAACATGAACAAAAAGTAGAATCTCTAAAATTGAAAGGTGGGCCAGTCTATCTTAGAGAAATAGTACAGTAATGGTAAGACTATAATGACAACATTGTATAACTCAGCAACTATGACATACAGTTAAAAATTGACTGTGATATAGCCAAATGTTAGTAATACATGAATCAAATGTTAACTGTAACAACAAAACTTTATCATGAACAGTAAAATACACAATATATACATGTATATCAAAATGCACATCCATATGCTCACCAGTTTTCCGTGCTGTATGTGGTGGTACATACAAGAAGGCTTGATCAGTTGGTATTGAAGATAATTTTCCATCAAAGGTATCCTACAATATTGAAAGAGTACCTCTCAAGTGGCTATATTCTCTAACTAAATTTGATGTCCGCTAATCACACTAATACCTTAATAATTTTTATCTTCTTACGTTGAAGATTTTGGAAATGTCACTGTAAGTTATATTGTTACCATAAAATTGAGCTGACTAAACAAATGGGTCATAATAATGACTTAATTGATTCTAAGGGATACAATGATTTCAAAAATATCATAAGCATCTAATGACCTAATTTATTCCAATCAAATTTATATACTGAGAATATATTTGTAGAAAATTGAGCCATTTGGACCAACTTGAGCAAGCATAAATCTTTCTTTTAAAACTATTAAACACCAACAAAGTAGAGTCTAGCAATACATTGTACTTAGAAAAGACTTCTAATGCAAAAAATAAACTTTACAGGCAACAGAATTGTTTAGCCTGTTACAGTAATATTTATTTTTCCAATGATGTGTATTTCACTATGAAGTTATGTTACCATAAACTGATGTTCTGCCAGAGATGACTTGTATTTGGGTGGGTGTAAGAACTGTAACACATTCTGCCTCAAATAGTACATTACGGCAGCTAGCTGGGGACTGGCTCTGTTTGACACTGTCAAATGTAATACCCTGGCTGGATCCATGCCTGGCTTCTGAATAAACTGTAATGGAATAGGAATTAATATCAGTATGTTTGGGAAGAAAGTAACATCAGCATAATTAGTTAACTGAAAAACAAGCCTTAAGCTTCTAATGAAACTAGACTTATCACTAAATGTGATTAATACCCCCGAAAGACTGCTTTATAAACTGAGGATGTTCGTAGTAACAGAATACCTTGCAAAAAAAAAGAAGAGATATTGTTCTTGGCAATAACTCTGTAATTTGTCAAGATAGAGTTATGGTTATTAGACACTGCACCTTGACCATTGTATGAAGTTGTATTGAATTCCAACCAATAGTTTTTAAGTTATGCTCCAGACAAGTAAAAGTAACAAAGGGCAATAACTCTGAAATGAGTCAAGGTAGGGTTATTGTTCTTTTGCACTGCACTTCCTCTCAATGTGCTTGACCATTGAATTCCAACCAGTAGTTTTCGAATTATGGTCCGGACAAGGAAAGTAACAAAGGGCAATAACTCTGTAATTAGTCAAGATGGAGTTATTGTTCTTTTATACTGTACTTCCTCTCATTGTGCTTGACCATTGTATGGATTTGTATTGAATTCCAACTAGTAGTTTTCAAATTATGCTCCGGACAAGGAAAAGTAACAAAGGGCAATAACTCTGCAATTAGTCAAGATAGAGTTATGGTTATTGTACACTGCACTTCCTCTCATAGTGCTTAACCATTGTATCAATTTGTATTGAATTCGAACCAGTAGTTTTTAAGTTATGCTCCGGACAAGGCAAAGTAACAAAGGCCAATAACTCTGTAATTAGTCAAGATGGAGTTATGGTTCCTGTGCACTGCACTTCCTCTCAATCTGCTTGACCATTGTATGAAGTTGTATTGAATTCCATTTAGTAGTTTTCAAGTTATGCTCCGGACAAGGAAAATGCAACGGACCGCCTGCCTGACTAACCGACCGACCAACTACCGGGTGACTCCTATATACCCCCCTAAACTTCGTTTCGGGGGTATAACTATCCTGTCTATTTAGAGGTGTCTGATTTGTCAGGCCATAGAGTGTGTTCACTTTTAGCCAATTTGAAGTCAGAAATATGTGATAAAGTACAAAGACTGGTTTTCAAAACGAGGTAAAGAAAACTCCTTGGCAATTGCTTGTGTTCTCTAAAGAAAGTAAACACATAATTTAAATGCAACTTTTGGAGTGCAAACTTGTCACTTAAGTGTATAAATCATGTCAGCACTTTATGATATGATACTGTATGTTATATACCCCCAATATAATGTTCTGTAAAGTTTTACATCTACAGTCCTATTTCATTTCTGATTTTAAAATAATAAGAGAAATCTGTAAGACAGCCAAATCACTCGTGAAATAACTTTTCATAGGCCCACTCATGAAAATTTGAAAATTTAGATAGAACTTTTAAACAAGTGATGTTTATAAACTCAATCTTTACTAAGTCTTCCATATTTTGAAATATTGACCTTTTTTGACAAAATGTTTCCTCTTAACTGCTGGTTAAAGTTTAAAACAACAAGGTCTGGGCCTAATACATTTTCTGTAAAGGAAGAAGATTAAAGTTAAAGATCAATCTGGAGTAGGTATCCAACATTACAACCTGTACATCATGACTGTCCAGCTGACATTGTGGGTTACGTCTCAACATCTCACATATCTTATCAAGCGTTGCCTCGTCTAATTTCTTCTGTAACATCAGTACCAAGTCTTCTTTTATTTCTTTTCCTACACAGTAAAAACAGCGTCAGCAAATACACTTTTTAATTTTGCATATTTCACTATGTATAAATCTACCCCTAAAATGATCGATTTGTGACGTCATATGCATTTGTGAAAAATATTCCTGCACTTTTCATAACCACTGTTTTTTCTTCAGGGTGGAATTTTTGTCTGTATTTTTATATTTTTATGTCAATAAATATAGTTTTCCTGTACATGTATTTGTTGTTCCCTGTTTAGATATAACAGTAAGAGATAAATTACAGGATGGTGCTGTTCTGATACATGGTAGATATATTACTCTCAGTGATTGAGTGACAATGTATTCTCACTCCCCATGTTGAGCACATATGAACAATATTATGACTTAACACAATCAGCTCAAGCAATACATCAGCTCACACAATACATCCTATCTGAACATCACAATATATCCTATCTGAACATCACAGTCATGCTTTATTGCCTTTCTACGCAAAGCCTCACCTGCTTCTTCAATACCATGTACACTGAGCGCCACACAATCCTGGGGGACTACTTTATGTGACTGGGACAGAGATAAGGTACTATTTGATGAGCTGATTGACACTGTGTCTGCATCTGGTGTTTCTGGAGGTCTGAGACCACCTGATGCTGAAAGGGTATCTGTAAACAAAATATTATAGCTATTTTGCAGCCATTCATAAAGATGCAAATAAAAGTTAACTGAAATTACCATAACGAGGCATTTCTGTCACTGTCTGGAATGTAGCATTCATTTTATAGACACATAAGTACAATGGTTATTTCAAGATATATTACTAATACATGTACTGCCATGGCAACAGTAAGTTTAAATGTAAATTTGTGTTCTTATTATGTTGTCACTTAAAATTGTGTATAAAATCTTATTTTTCAGGGGTAAGCAGGGTGACTTTTGACCTGTCACTAACCATGGCTGATTCACTGCTACAAACTATGGCTGATTCACAGCTACAAACTATGGCTGATTCACAGTCACAAATTATGGCTGCTTCACTATCACAAACTATGGCTGATTCACTGTCACAAACTATGGCTGATTCACTGTCACAAACTATGGCTGATTCACTGTCAAAGACCATGGCTGATTCACTGTCACAAACCATGACCAATTCACTGTCACAAACTATGGCTGATTCACTGTCACAAACCATGACTGATTCACTGTCACAAACCATGACTGATTCACTGTCACAAACCATGGCTGATTCACTGTCAAAGACCATGGCTGATTCACTGTCACAAACCATGGCTGATTCACCATCACAAACCATGACTGATTAACGGTCACAAACCATGACTGATTCACTGTCAATAAACATGGCTGATTCACTGTCAAAGACCATGGCTGATTCACTGTCACAAACCATGACTGATTCACTGTCACAAACCATGACTGATTCACCATCACAAACCATGACTGATTCACTGTCACAAACCATGGCTGATTCACTGTCAATAAACATGGCTGATTCACTGTCACAAACCATGGCTGATTCACCATCACAAACCATGACTGATTAACTGTCACAAACCATGACTGATTCACTGTCAATAAACATGGCTGATTCACTGTCAAAGACCATGGCTGATTCACTGTCACAAACCATGACTGATTCACTGTCACAAACCATGACTGATTAACTGTCACAAACCATGACTGATTCACTGTCAATAAACATGGCTGATTCACTGTCAAAGACCATGGCTGATTCACTGTCACAAACCATGGCTGATTCACTGTCACAAACCATGACTGATTCACTGTCACAAACCATGGCTGATTCACTGTCAAAAACCATGACTGATTCACTGTCACAAACTATGGCTGATTCGCTATCACAAACCATGGCTGAATACAAAGTCACAAACCATGGCCACTAAACTGTCACACCCATGTACTAATTCACTACTAACTCAAACGTCAGGAAGTAAAACACTTGTGCTAAAACATACCTGTACTATCATCTGCTGTCAGGTTTGACCTTGCACTACCAGATTGAATCTCTTTTAATCTGAAGTAAAATCAAAATTCTTTTACTGATAAAAATCAAACTTGTCTAAGACCTTTAGTAATATGAGTCAGACCAATCAGATAGCTATGTTTATAAACCATGGCTGAATACACAGTCACAAACCATGGCCAATGAACTGTCACAATCATACAGTATCAAGGTAGGTCTAAGTCACATGGTAGTCTGATGCAATCATCCTATGTCAAAATTTTGTACTTTTGATATTTACTAGATGGGTGTTCAGTAGAACACTTGTGTCGCCCTCTTACGCTTTGTCAGAATAACCAATAATTTGGTGACAAAATTTAAATACAACAAGAGCACCGCCTACGGGTGCCTACGCTCGTCTGATTTTATCCTTTTACCGTTTATTTATTACCATATTTTCAAGTAACAGTGTCTTTGACCTTGACCCCAAACACAATCCCATAAAAGGTTTTCATGATAATTACTAGAGATAAGTTTGGTCACAATGTTTCAACTGCAACTAAAGATATTGTGTTTGTCCCATTTTTCTTTTTTTAGAAAAAATCCTGAGCTTTGACTCCATGAGCCCCAAACACAATCCCAATAAAAGTCTTCATTTATATATATTACACACTTAATAATTTAGTTACATTATGTCAATTGTAACTAAAGAAATTGAACATATTATTGCTTTTCTAATTTTAGTTACAGTGACCTTGACAATAACCCCAGGAGCCCCAAAACACAACCCCATTAAAGATCTTCTTAAATACTTACTACAAACAAAAGTTGGTTACATTATGTCAACTGTAACTTAAGATATTGAGTATATTACCGTTTTCCTAGTAACAGTGACCTTAACCCCAGCAGCCCCAAAACACAATCCAATTTAAAAAATATTCATAAATACTTCCTTTACACTAAGTTTGGTTGCATTATGTTCCTATTACAAAAATATTGTGTGTGTGAAACTTTCTAAGTTAAGAAGGGGCATACCCCAGTCAAAATACTGACAGGGGTTATGTAACTTCTAAAACTCTTCCTTTTATTCTATTGTACATTTGATAGTGAACAGGTATTCCAACTTTCAATGTGATAGCTTTGATAGTTTGCATGTAACTGACCTAAACGCAAAACTTAAAAAATCAGCTAGCTAAACACTACAAAGTCCAAAAATATTAAAATATCCCCCCCATGTATAACTCAAAACCCCGTTTGATATGTTGAAGTACATTATCCATTTATTGTTTGTGAAAAATTTGAAATCAATCTAACAAAAATGAAGAAGCTATGTCCAATTCTCAAAATCAACCAAAATCAATCAAAATTCATGTTTTTTAGCCAAAAAACAGGTCAGACTCAGCATCTTTAGCATACAATGTGAAGAAGGGTATTAGATAAACAGCTTTCCAAGTTTCAAAGTGATAGCTTTATAGTTTCCATGTAAGTTGACGGCATCAATACTTAGCTAAGGTCATAAGCAATACAATTTGAAAGTTTGATGAAGAAATCTTAAGAATGGCACAATATAGCCATCGTCAAAGTTTTTGTCACAAAATCTAGAGCTAGCTAAAAAGGGGCAAACAACCTTTCTGACAAATTGCCAGGATATTTGGACTGAAACAGTGCCTCTAGAGCCTTAACAAGATTTTTCTATTTTTGGTTCATGTGACCCTAGTTTGTCATCCGAGATGACCCATATTCGAACTTGTCAAGTATAACTGGGACAAACATCCTGACAAGTTTGTGACAATTGAGGCAAAAATGTGACCACTAGAGTGTTAACGAACTAATTGTGGACGGACAGGTGAGCTAAAAAGGGGCATAACTCTGTCAAATATGACCTTGACCTACTAAACTTGGCGACATCATGACCCTTTTGTCATAAGCAATACAATTGTAAAGTTTGATGAAGAAATCTGAAGTAATGGCAAAGTTATAGCCAACGTTAAGTTTGTGTGACGGACGGACAGACGTCCGTACTCACATTTTGATACTTATATGGCTAGCTTTTTGTTCTCCCTATTGTTCTTTTTAGCCACTTAACAGAAAATGCCAAACAGCTTCGGAATGAACGACATCAAAAGGATGTCTTTTACGTAAAATAGTAACAGTGGTAGAAATCCACTTACAGGTAGTAAGAATTAAGAGCCATCATATGATTCACAGGTAACATAGTAACAGATTTTATGAAAACCAAAGTGAAACTGTGAAATTTAATAAAGGGCATTAAATTGTAAGTTCTTACATATCTTGCTCAAACTCTTGACATTTGATATAAATCTCAACATCATGAAATATGAAGGTGTCTTAAATGTTTTCCAATTTATACTTATACCAAACCAGTAGAAGTACATCATCTACAAACTTTTTATATTACAATAAACCAATGAAACCTGAGATAGTAGACATTCTTGGTTGTTGTCTCCATGATGACAAACATGTTGTTTCTGTTGTTAACAGACAGTGGATTCAGCACAGATCTCAGGGCCTTAAAACCTGAAATTGTAACAACACAAGCAATCATACTTCAGAGTCCAATGATCCCCCTTCAACAACTACGTACATGTACAACACCACAGGTATGTTGTAACAACTATCAAATTCATACAACTTTTATAAACTTCCAGACAAAAGTCCATTGTTGTTCATGGTCAGGCTGGCTTTAGGACTGCCTAGAAAATGTGTTAACAAAACTCGGCAACAAAAGTTAAATTAGAATTACTTAATGGATAATTTTTCATTTTATTAGGGACACAACTTCATAACTTACCTATAGACATTGTGGTACCCCTTCCAGCTCCTCTTTTCAGACCTGGATGAATGTCAAAATTGGTACGCCAGACACACGGACATTCAAAATGACCTGGCTTAAGATCCATTGCTGCAGCCAGGTATTTTTCCTCAAACATATCATCATCATCTTCATCATCATCATTCTCAGAACCTTTTAGAAACATGTAAAATATATATCATATTTTGTTAACCTGATAAGACCTTAATATATGAGTGAGCACAATATGAAGTAAACTCAGTATTGAGTAAACTTAAAATGGAGTTAACCCATTAAATATTTCCCAACTTGCATCAAAAACTCTTCTTGTTAGCAATGAATCATAATTGCTCATGAAACTGAAAGGGGAAAATAAAGATGAAATAAAATAAAGATGATTAAATTTACATTTTACTTACTGCTGAAGTTTTGTCTTGGTTTGATCCTGCTGCCTCCATCAAGCTTCCAGGAGACTTCCTCTTCTGCGGCATCAACAAGAAGGTTGTGGCACATACGGCTCTCATACAGTTCATTTAACAACAATTGCTGTAAAATAACAGACTTTATATTGATGTCAGTTAAGTTGCAACACATTTAACTTTAAAACAGTAACACTACCTTAGTAACAAAGTGTGCTAAACTGTCACAAAATACATGTATGTCAAACAACACTGATCAACAGGTGTGGGACGTGAAAATTTGGTCAAAATCTGAAAAATCAAAGACTACATGTCCATAACTACTGGGGCAACAATGGTTGATTATCAAAAAAATTATGCATTTAAACATTGTGACCAGTCTGGTGGAAACTGGATATAAGCATTGTGACCAGTCCGGTGGAGATTGGATATAAACATTGTGACCAGTCTGTTGGAGATTGGATATAAACATTGTGACCAGTTTGGTGGAGATTGGATATAAACATTGTGACCAGTATAGTGGAGAATATAAACATTGTGGCCAGTCTGGTGGAGATTGGATACAAGCATTGTGACCAGTCTGGTGGAGATTGGATACAAACATTATGACCAGTTCGGTGGAGGTTGGATATAAGAAGTGTGACCAGTCTGTTGGAAACTGGATATAAACATTGTGAGCAGTCTGGTGGAAATTGGGTGTAAACATTATGACCAGTTCGATGGAGATTGGATATAAGAAATGTGACCAGTCTGTTGGAAACTGCATATAAACATTGTGAGCAGTCTGGTGGAAATTGGGTGTAAACATTGTGACCAGTCTGGTGGAGATTGGATATTAACATTCTGACCAGTCTGGTGGAGATTGGATATAAACATTGTGACCAGTCTGTTGGAGATTGGATATAAACATTGTGACCAGTCTGTTGGAGATTGGATATAAACATTGTGACCAGTCTGGTGGAGATTGGATATAAACATTGTGACAAGTCTAGTGATGATTGGATATTAAGCATTCTGACCAGTCTGGTGGAGATCGGATATAAACATTATGTCCAGTCCATAGTTGGATATGAGAATTGTGACCAGCCTGTTGATAATGGATATATTGTGACCATTCTGGTGGTTAAAACACTCCAACCAGTCTGATGGAGATTGGATTTAGACATTCTGACTAGTCTAGTAACTCAGAGAAAGTATTTACAACCTTAAGCTAGTGACATACCTGGTTAACTCTCTGACATGTTGTTTCCACATTGCCCTTCACTTGTGACAGAAGGTTTCGCATCTCCAGCGTCTCCTCATTCGTCTCTTTCCCCGTCTCCCTATATTTTCAATTTACATTTTTATCATTGTCTATACCACAGAAGACTATAAAGATATACCGATAGTTATGAATTAAAGATAGTATATCTTCAAAGCTGCAACCTGTTATTCAATGAAAACATCTGCAGATATTTTGAGAATGACTATTACACCTTAAACTTATATTATTCTGTATTAAAAATGAGGAACACTAATTGAGAAACAAAATCCATTAAAGCACTGGTTAACTGCTAATGAACAGAATTTTGTCATTCTAATGCTCAGTTATAAAAAAATCCATGCACAATGTCCATCAGTACTCCATAGTGCCAATTATCAATCAATAAACACAACTTAAAAGGATACATACTTTGATTCTAAAATTGCCAAATACCATGTTACATTCAGTATAATTTAGGTCTGTGTGAAAAAGGTGTGTATAACCTCTGTAAGTCTTACCTGTGCTGGAAAAGGTGTGTATAACCTCTGTAAGTCTTACCTGTGCTGGAAAAGGATATCAACATTGTTGACATTGATGTGCATTATTAACCAGAAATTAGGCATAAGTCTTGTGACAACGCCACTCTCACTGAACATCGTGGCACTGTCGTCCATTTCACTCATATCACCATCATACGCTACAAGAATATATTGAAATATATGAAATACAAGAAATATACAGAACCATATGAATTACAGAATGCAATACATACATCTCCATCTGCTTCCTAAAGTAAAATTGTCAAAACCCTTCTTACAAAACCCTTGTAAAAAGAACACTATCAAAATTTTGAAACCTTACTTCAATGTAGGCATTCAAACAAAAAAAAAGTAAATGTAAAAATTTAAAACTTGGTGATTAATGTTATCTTTGTCAAACTCTTCTTAATCTCATAACTTTGCATGTAAGGTTATTCCATCAACTTCACCAAACCTACCTGTACATTAACTAATTAAACTTTAAAATACCATATGGCAAGGTAATTCATAATTAGAGATATGGCTTTGGATTACACAAGAGATAACCCTGGATTACACTAGAGATAGTTCTAGATTACACTAGAGATAACCCTAGATTACACTGGATGTAAACTTGTATTACACTAGATAGTCCTATATTACAGTACAGATAACCCTAGATTGCACTGGATATAAACTTGTATTACACTAGAGATAGTCCTAGATTACAGTACAGATAATCCTAGATTACACTGGACATAAACTTGTATTACACTAGAGATAACCCTGGATTACACTAGAGATAACCCTAGATTACACTGGACATAAACATGTATCACACTAGAGATAACCCTAGATTACACTAGAGATAACCCTAGATTACACTGGACATAAACTTGTATTACACTAGAGATAACCCTGGATTACACTAGAGATAACCCTAGATTACACTAGAGATAACCCTAGATTACACTAGAGATAACCCTAGATTACAATAGAGATAACCCTAGATTACACTAGAGATAACCCTAGATTACACTGGATTTAAACTTGTATTACACTAGAGATAACCTTGGATTACTTTAGAGATAACCCCAGATTACACTGGATCAGGAAATTTGAAATCTCAATCGGTCCGGACAAGTCGAGGGTACAGTACAGCCAACCCCCAGCGAAAAAAAGTTACAAAAACGTAAAAAAAAAAAAAATGATAGAAAAAAATGACAAAATTGTACGTGATTTATATATTTTTCAACCAGCTTTCCATTGTTGTGCATGATCATGGAAGGCTAAAGTATTTAGTTGCCTCCTTTGGATTCCAAAATGTTTCAAAAAAACGAAAATGTTTATCTTCTTTCATTATTGATTAGTAAATCTCACTGGTCGATAAAATGAATGCTTCAGTCACGTGGAGCGTTCCATTTTCTAAGGGATATACTTTACATAATTTTCGCCATAAAAGAATAAGAATCGGAAATTCTAAGTAATAAGAAAAATATCGAGCCAGTTTTCATAAATAAATATAATAATTTCCATGTGATTTTATCATTGAAAGTGTGTTCAATTTCAATTAGAACTGATTACATTCAAAGTCACCCCCACAAAGTTTTGTAATAATCCATGTGTCAGGTATTTTTTGCCGTCTGGTTTCGTTTTGAATCATTATTTTATGCCTCTCGGGTTGCCAGACCGATTAACATTATCTGTCGGCTTGCCCTTCCGACTTTCGGAAGCATTTACTACCGGTTGCCGGTCTGGTTATTTGTTTCGTTATTATTCTCCCGATTATCATAAGCCGGTTTGCCATTTCGGTCATTTGATTTTTTTGAACATAGCAAATATGTTGCGTTGTGCCATTTCAATAATAAATCGAAAGGCACTGAATGCCCGAACATGATACATTATATAGCCGGCACTATTTGAGTAATAAAAATTAACTCTTGGGTCTTATTTTTTAATAATTTCTTTCATCTGTTGCCTTACTGGTCCAAAGTACACGTGGACCGAATCGTTTTTAATTAAACCATAATGACAAGTAATGTTGGCAAAGTGTAGGTAATGATTAGCAGCCTAAAGACAATCGGTCCGGCATAGTCAATTGGAGCTGCAAACACGTTCATAAAATCCTTTAATCAATAACGTGTTAGCGACACCCGAGGACCAATTAGGTAAAGACCGCCGCGGGTTATTAACATGACACGTTTATTGGGGTATTGGATAGGTGCTAATAACACAGATGCTATGTGTAATTACACAAGCAACTCCTTTGGTCATATTTGACCGATTTTATGACTTATTTTTTTAAAAATCTCGGACCAATTTTTAAGCAACTTTTGGTGATGTGAATCCGTCCAGCAAGTTCAAAATCAGTCCAGACGGCAAATTTTCGGTTTTCCTGATCCCTGCACTGGATATAAACTTGTATTAAACTAGAGATAGTCCTAGATTACACTAGAGATAACCCTAGATTACACTGGATATTAACATGTATTAAACTAGAGATAGTCCTAGATTACACTAGAGATAACCCTAGATTACACTGGATATCAACATGTATTAAACTAGAGATAGTCCTAGATTACACTAGAGATAACCCTAGATTACACTGGATATTAACATGTATTAAACTAGAGATAGTCCTAGATTACACTAGAGATAACCCTAGATTACACTGGATATCAACATGTATTAAACTAGAGATAGTCCTAGATTACACTATAGAAAACCCTAGATTACACTGGATATTAACATGTATTACACTATAGAAAACCCTGGATTACACTACAGATAGTCCTAGATTACACAAGAAATAACCATGGATTACAATAGAGATAGTCTTTGATTACACAAGTGAAAAGATTGAATAATAGTAGAACTCATCTTGAATTAGTCAGAATTATACTAGAGATGACCCTGGAATAAACAAGAGACGACCCATAATTACACTAAGAGATGACCCTGAATAATTTAAGAGATGACCCTGCATTTCAGAAGAAATGACCCTGGATAATGATATACTTACATGCTCCATCTTCGGTAAAGCTGCCCCTTGAAGAAATACACGAGGGAGTATAAGGTAATGTTGAAACTTTACTTCTTGGTGTGCCATTTCCAGACACAGGGGCTGAGCAGTGGCGAGACCTACCCGGAGGTCCCATCAGGGCATTATGCTGCCCTTTCAATGGCGAATGACCCTGGTATTCAACAGCTATGTCTTGCTTTGTAGGGACACAAGGGTCCTCTGATCTGAAACCAGCAAAGCTTGAACATCTTTTCAATACAGCCTCATTTTCAAGGTCTTCACTATCAAAACTATCATCAACTATGCTTTCATTGGTGATTGATCTCCTTTCTGGAGAGGTCCTAAACGGTTCAGAATGTCCATCTGTCTTGGTAAGCTGTATGGAAACATCAGAAATAACAGGTGATTGGACAGCTGAAGTCACATGACTTCCAGTGCCAGATGTGGAGAATGTAGCACTTCCTGTTGTAGGAGAATCAGTGACTGCATTTACTGCTGTAAATGCTGATGAAGTTCTTGGGGACACAACAATCTCACTTTCCTTCTGTCCAACTTCTTGCAACACATCCTCAGACTTTTTGTTAGCTTCAACAACAACAGCATTCTGATTTACTGTTCCATCTTGTTTGTCAACAGTTGTACCCTCAGTAATAGGTGATTCAGCTTTAACCTTATCAATAGAAGCATGCTCTCCACTACTTCTTCGCCTCTCAGACAGGCTATCAGGACCACTTTTAATCATTTTCAGTACCAATTCTTTACTTCTGCGTCTGTTTATCAGACTAACATTTTCCAAGTTGAAGCCTTCTGAAGACGTTCTCTTCTCTATAGTTAGACTAGATTCTCGACTATTGCGTTTGTTTTCTGACGGACTATGCCCATCTGAGTTTACAGTCAATGGACTAGAGCAGCCTACAGCATCTGTACCTATTTCAAAACTTTTATCCTTCACACCTCCAACAAGAGGCGAGAGGTTTTTCACTGATTTAGAATCTGTTTGTTCAGACACTGAGCTGGGTGAGCAAGCTTTTGCACTGGAAGTCTGTTTTCCATTCCACTGACTAAGTTCAACCAAAGCAGAACTAAGTACTGATGCATTGACATAACTGAAGGCAAGAATACGCTTTTTTGATAAATAGTACCACTCATCCTCCTTAATCAACTGATAATTCTGTAACTGCATCTTCTGGAATTCCTAAAACATCAACATAAATATGTAAACTTTTGCTGTACTAATGCACCACAAGCGTATACCTGAGTCATTGGACAGATTCATATTCTTTGGACTGTTTTTATTAAAGATTACATTTTCGGAAGAGCTATATGCATGAATACATTATTCAGAAACATAATTATGCAGAATACAGATTAAGCAATTTCTGTATGCTGATCATGTACCGTATATCGTTTTTTTTTCGCATGTGTCTAATTTTTGCTATATTAGCGAGCAGAGAAAATCGTGAACTTTAGAATCAGCGAAAATTTAGTACAATATCCAATCTCCACATTTTTTCCCCCCCTTTTTTTTTTCTCTTTTTTAAAAAAAAAAAAATATCCCCCCTTTTTTTTTTTTTTCCATCCCTTTTCTTTTTTTTCTTTTTTCCCCTTCCTTTTTTTTTTTTTTCCCCCCCCCCCCCCCCCCCCTCCCCCCCCCCCCCCCCCCCCCCCCCCCCCCCCCCCCCCCCCCCCCCCTTATCGCGGAATATTTCAAACAGGGCCAAAATCGTGAAATTATGATGTACACGAAAAAAAAACGATAAACAGTATTACTTTTGTTTGCAATTATGGAAATTGTTGCCCTTATGCAAATGTTAATTATATTTTATTAAAGGACAATGCATGCATTTTTTACCGAAATACTTTCTGGTATAGTCACTTAAGTGATGAAAAACTTGCTGCCTTTTTTTGTAAGCGTGATAACATCTGGAATGAGAGTTCGAGACCTATTCAATAAGTTACGGAAGCTTTCATCGTAATCAAACTAAAACAAATTCCTATAAGCTACATCAGACATTCATAATTACCTCTGTGAATTTTTCATTGCTCTGACCTGAGCCGAACACAAATTGTAGTGGAACATTGTCTACACTAACATTGGCCTTGCCTATACTGTGACTTGATTGGATATGCTTGGCTACATAGCCCAGGGTATCTGTCCTGATGGGTGACAGATGCCGCAGGTTAGAAACAATCTCATCTTGTAACAGCCATTCAATCTGTAATACACACAGAATCACCTGAATATATTTGTTCAGTTTAAATCAATAAGATTCATTACAGGTGTATTAACACCAGTCATAGTACCACCAAAGTCCAATTAAAAGCCTCATCATGAACAAACATTTCCAGAACTTCTTCAAATAACTTAAACATGAAGAGTTCTCTTGATACAGGGTTTCTCTGTCACATATTTCTGTGATACCAATCTCCACAATTTTGGGGCACCAATTGTATAAAAAATACAGTACAGTCTCAACATCATAGCTGATATAAGGGGCTAAGTGTTACAACATTGTTGTTTATAAAACAAAAACAAGTTGGCCCTATATCGCTCGCCTGGCTACCACTGGCTATAATACAAGGTCATCCATAGCAGACAGGGTCAATTTTGACCTGGGGGACATGATTTGAACATTCTTGGAAAATGCCAACTAAGCAAATATACATGTCAAATATCTAAGCTCTAGGCCTTATGGTTTCATAAATAATACATGGTCATCAATAGCAGAAAGGGTCAATTTTGATCTGTGAATTTTTTAAAAATTTCATATATAAGCGTATGTAAAATCAAGTGACCACCCATGCAGGGTCAATTTTGACCTGTTGGTCAGGATATGAGCAATGTTGGTAAAGTCCGCTAGGCAATGCTATGTGCTAAATATCTAAGCTTTAGGTCTTGTGGTTTCAGAGAAGAAGATTCTTAAAGTTTTTCCTATATAAGCCTATGTAAAATTAAGTGAGCCCCCAGGGTAAAAGTGGGGTCACGATTTGAACAATCTTGGTAGATGTGGTGGTCGAGTGGTTAACGCTCTAGACTACTAATCCGGAGGTCCCCGGTTCGATTCTTGGCCGAGGCACTGGATATTTCAGAAACGCTTTTCAGTGTTTCCCACCTATCTGAGATGAACTGGTTAGAAACCCAGAGGGTCGCGTGTATCGGTGCTATACGCCGGGCACGTAGAAAAGAACCAAGGTGTCTATTCGTAAAAGAGCTAGGGTCTGGTACCCGGATTCCCTTGTATCTGCTTCTGTCTCTAAAATAAAGGACCACAATGGAAATAAGAGCTTGCTCTTTATTGTGTTATCCTTGGTACTTGGTACTAAAATAAATACACATACACATGTCCACTAGACAATGCTACAATATCAAAGCTTTAGGCCTTGTGGTTTCAGAGAAGAAGACTGGTCATCAATAGCAGAAAGGGTCCCTTTTTCCCCCCCCCTTTTTTATAAAGTTTCCCTCTATAAGCCTTTCAAGTGAGCCCCCCTGGTGGGGGTCAACTTTAACCCAGGGGTCATAATTTGAACACTGCTGGTAATGGTACACTGCCAAATATCTAAACTCTGGGCTGTCCTGTTTTTGAGAAGATTTTTTAAGTTTTTCTCTTCCATTGACATGGCAACCAGAGTTCTGCATGGAATGGAATTACTTGAACAACTATTAAAGAGCTTCATGCAAGGAGCATCCTGGCCAAGTTTCATCAAAATTGACCATGTGTTTTCAGAGGAGATGCCATTTGAAGAAAAATATGAACGGGCGCTGTACAAAGGACGGTGAGTGATCGTAATGGCTTACCTTGGCACTGGAAAAAGGCCTTCAAAGCATTTTCCATTGATTCTTTATATATTATGACTTAAAAATATGTAACATAATTCCTACACCACCTAATTTGTAGCAATCCATGGTCCTTATACTTAACATCTCTGATCAAGCCTAGTAAATCTACATAGATAAGTGATACCAGTACCTTGTCTAATGTATTATATACACTACTGAAAGCTCATATTTCATTTCTCTTGCAATCAACAAATGAAGTTTATACTTATATATTATAATGTCAACTGCAGAACTAGTTCTCCTAACTTGTGTTATTTGGTCTTGAAAGCCGTCTATGATTGAATTGATGATTTATGAGAGAACATGTGTATTACATAGCAAGACTAACCTCTTCCATACATTTGTTAACAGCATCATGTTGTCTCTGTGGTAGATGACTAATGGGATCCTTCAGGTGCTTCATGTCACTGCTGTAACATACATACAGGTGTAAAGTACTACAAGTATATATATAGTTTGCAATAGCCTGAACTAAGTTTTGCATTAATGGCTCGACTCTGTAAAACAAGAGAGCAATGATAGCGGCCAGGTAACTTGCCTTCACTGCTGGTGTTCAATGGTATCTATAAAGATGATTTTTACAATTGATGATTTACTACAATTTTACTAATTAGACATACAAGGATATCAGAAGAGCTCTTGGGCAGGGGGTGGGGGGTCATGTTTTTTTTAAATCAACATCTCTACACTATTCTTAACTGAGGGTCACATAAAAAAATGTTCCTGTGAAACTGTCTGAAAATATGAAGATTCTTTAAGCTGCTAGAGATCTGAAGGAAAGTTCTTTTTCACAAATTTTGTAGAAGACAGTCCAAGAAGCATTCATGCCAAGTTTCTTCAACTTCCATCAAATGGTTTCAGAGATGATGTAGTTTGAACAAAATGTTGGACGGATGGAAGGGCAGACACTGCATTATAGGCACTGGTTAATGAGTGGTCACAAAATCCCACCTATAACATATGCTTAAGTGATCAAAACATGAAAGACAAGAGGGCCAAGATGGCCCTATATCGCTCACCTGGCTACCATTGGCTATAATACATGGTCATCTATAGCAGATAGGGTCAATTTTGACCTGGGGGACATGATTTGAACATTCTTGGAAAATGCAAACTAGGCAATGATGCATACCAAATATCTAAGCTCTAGGCTTTGTGGTTTCATAAATAATGTTTTCCCCCCCCCCTATGTAAAGGGCCCTGCACCATTTTGACCCTTGGGTTTTATTTTACTTTTGGTAGAGGCCACTAGGCAGCACCACGCCTTGTTCAGTTTTCCCTATGAAAGCCCATGTTAAAGCAAGTGACCCCCCGAGCGAGGTCAATTTTGACCCGTGGGTCATAATTTGAATAATCTTGGTAGAGGTCCACTAGGTAATGCCACCTGTCACATATCTAAGCTCTAGGCCTTCCTGTTCTTTAGAAGATTTTTAAGTTTTTCCCTTCCATTGCCATGGCAACCAGAGTATTGCAAGGAATTGAATTATTTGAACAAGTATGAAAGGGCTTCATGCAAGGAACGTCCCTGCCTAGTTTTATGATCAATGGCTTAGTGGTTTCAGAGGAGATGCCTACTGAAGGAAAATGTAAACAGACGTACGACATACAACATAGGACGGATGGTGAGCAATCCTAATAGCTCTCTCTTGCACTTTGTGCCAGGTGAGCTTAACAAGAGGGCCATGATGGCCCTATATTGCTCACCTGACTACCATTTGCTATAATAAAAGGGGTCATGATTCTAACATAATTCGTAAAGGTCCACTACACAATGCTAAGTAACATTTCAAATATCTATTATCTGCCTGTCGGCCTTGTGTTTTTTTTTAAAGTTTTCCCTATATAAGCCTATGTGAAATCAAGTGCTTTCCCACCTACCGGGAAGGGCTAATTTTACCCAGGGGTTCATAATTTGACCAATGTTGGTAAAGGTCTACTAGACAATGCTACATGCTAAATATCTCAGCTCTAGGCCTTGTGGTTTAAGAGAAGAAGATTTTTAAAGTTTTTCCTATATGAGCCTATGTAAAACCAAGTGACCCCAAAGCCAGGTCAATTTTGACCAAGGGCTCATAATTTGAACAATCTTGGTAGAGGTCCACTAGACAATGCCACATGCTAAATATCTAAGCTCTAGGCCTTGCGGTTTCAGAGAAGATTTTAAAGTTTTTCCTATATAAGCCTATGTAAAATCAAGTGACCCCTGGGAGGGGTCAATTTTGACCCGGGGGTCATAATTTGAACAATCTTGGTAGAGGTCCACTAGACAATGCCACATGCTTAATATCTAAGCTCTAGGCCTTGTGGTTTCAGAGAAGATTTTTAAAGTTTTTCCTATATAAGCCTATGTTAAACCAAGTGACCCCCCGAGCAGGGTCAATTTTGACCCGGGGGTCATAATTTGAACAATCTTGGTACAAGTCCACTAGACAATGCCACATGCTAAATATCTAGGCGCTAGGCCTTGTGGTTTTAGAGAAGATTTTTAAATTTTTCCTATACAAGCCTATGCAAAACTAAGTGACCACCCGCGCGGGGTCAATTTTGAGCCGAGGGTCATAATTTAAACAATCTTGGTAGAGGTCCACTAGACAATGCTACATGCCAAATATCTAAGCTCTAGGCCTTGTGGTTTCAGAGAAGAAGATTTTTAAAGTTTTTCCTATTTGTTGCCATAGCAACCAGAGTTCTGCATGGAATGGAATTCTTTGAATAACTTTGATAGAGCTTCATGCAAGGAACATCCCTGCAAAGTTTCAACAACATTGGCCCAGTGGTTTAAGCGGAGAATGTCGTTTGAAGGAAATGGTGGACGGACGGACAGATGGACGGACGGATGTATGGACGATGGACGCCGGACAGAATGCGATCCTAATAGCGCACTCTGGCACTTTGTGCCAGATGAGCTAAAAACAGATACTGTTCATTTTAGAGTACATGTACTTACATTAATTCACTGCCCCTGTCTTCCAGCTCTGAGCCAGAAGACGATCCTAATGCACTGGAATGAGATAACATACGTATCATAGATGGTTTCCTTGGCGATGCTATCTCAAGGTCACCTGGCAGGGTCAAACAGTTAAGGTCAAAGGTTATTTTCAAGTCACTTAGTTCAACCTCTGAGAACTTCTCCAATATAGTAGAAAGCTCACCTGAAACATTATCAAGATCAAATGTGCAGAATAAATATTTACATGACAGATGAGTTCCTTGAATTGCTTAATCACGGAAATTTGAATTATAGAGAAGAGAAACAATACTTCTACAGCCATTTGTATTTTGGTGTTTATGTGTTGCCTTTGATAAAAACGCTTTGTAGTTCACCCAAATGAACATTGAATATTATCAAAGTAAGACAAGAAGGAGCCATGTGTGTAAAAATAGCAATGTAGTAATTAGGGCTGCAAAGATACTGTTGTTTTCAGTTAAAGATAGAAACTTGACTTGATAAGAAAATTCTGACCTCATTTTATCAAATGATTCCAACTGACCAAGTACTTCTTATAGACAAGGGAGGAACATATCAGCCTTTTTACTATCCAGCTATTATCCCGATGTTTTCCAAGTGCAAGATCCAAGGCTTTACTCTAGTTATTACACAACATGCCTAGTTTGAAAACTTTTGATATTCCCACATACCAATACAAACTGCAATGTTCTGTAGAGACAAGCTGTACTGCTGCAGACGACTCTTTACAGTGCAGGTGAAGTTTATAAACAATGGTGTCTGGTCACTTCTATCATCTTGTGTCAAGTCAAGGTCAAGAATGACATCATCTTCCATGGATTCCTCAGAGTCAAGCACAGATATGTTTGACATTCGATCATCACGTGCTCCCACACTGAGGGTATCAACAGGTACATTTCCTTCTGGCATTATGTCAGTATTTCCCAAACCTCCTATAAAACATTTCAGAAGTGTTTACAGAAATTTGCTACTTGGTTAGTATCACGTTAACCTGTTAAAACAACAGGGATCAGCAACAGTTTGCATGCAACCTTCTGAGCAAGTTCCATGGGAGTCAAATGAAAATGGTGACCTGTAGGGTGTTATCAAGAAGTTTACGGACAGACAGGCGGACAACAGACAAACACCATGGCATAAGCTCTGCTGACCAAGCTAACTAACATATTTTCTTGTACTTTTTCTTATGAAATGTCAATTCTAGTTACCCACAACTCTAGTTGTTCCACTTTTTCACAACAAACCCTAAGATATAACATTTGTTCTTTTTTTACCTTGCTGAGCATCTGATGCAGTTGTCTCCCTTTCATCTGATACTTCATCTTCACTCTAGAATGTACAAAGTACAGTTACATCATGTCTGCATATCTCTGTCATTGCTGTATAAGTTTAACACGGGTTTCAACTGTATTTTGGTCATTTTTACAGATTGGTAGTTTACCTTACCATCGTTCCTGGGAAGAATGCATATTAGATTCTATCCTCCAAAAGAAATTGCCAACTTTCTCACATAAAGAGACATGTTTGATAGCAGGGCCCAAACCTATGGCCATAATTATATGATAGGTGACAGTGATTTCAAGTCAGTGACTCTAACCACTTGACCATGGAGGCAGACAGTATCTCTGTCATATGTCAAAATTGCAAGTGTTGGATTTACTGGGTATATAAATGCCAAAAGTGATTTTTCAATAAAATCCTTTTGCTGCCATCATTTATATAGTATCAAAAGACTTGGAAATTCTTGCATTAAACTCACAGCAGTTAGGTAACAATCAAAACCACTCCCAGCAGTGAGGTAACAATCAATACCACTCACAGCAGTGGGGTAACAATCAATACCACTCCCAGCAGTGGGGTAACAATCAATACCACTCACAGCAGTGAGGTTACAATCAATTCCACTCAAAAGAGTGAGGTAACAATCAATACCACTCACAGGAGTGGGGTAACAATCAATACCACTCACAGCAGTGAGGTAACAATCAATACCACTCACAGCAGTGGGGTAACAATCAATACCACTCATAGCAGTGAGGTAACAATCAATACCACTCACAGCAGTGGGGAAACAATCAATACCACTCACAGCAGTGAGGTAACAATCAATACCACTCACAGCAGTGGGGTAACAATCAATACCACTCACAGCAGTGAGGTCACAATCAATACCACTCACAGCAGTGGGGTCACAATCAATACCACTCATAGCAGTGAGGTCACAATCAATGCCACTCACAGCAGTGAGGTCACAATCAATACCACTCACAGCAGTGGGGTCACAATCAATACCACCCACAGCAGTGAGGTCACAATCAATACCACTCACAGCAGTGGGGTCACAATCAATACCATTCACAGCAGTGGGGTCACAATCAATACCACTCACAGCAGTGAGGTCACAATCAATACCACTCACAGCAGTGGGGTCACAATCAATACCACTCACAGCAGTGGGGTCACAATCAATACACTTGAAGCACCTGACTACTTTAGTACAACCTGTATGCAGATGTAGCAGAAATGTTGTACATAAGCAGACATGCAAATTTTCAAGACAAAACATAGAAACTTTCAGAGAAAACTTCCAGAAAATATACACTGCAAGACATGAAATGAAAATTTGTTTTCTTCTAATGTAGGCACTCATGACAAAAGCTGTCCCCATCAGCTAATGATACTTTACAGTATAGCAAAGAACAGATATAAATGTCCTGTATATTTATCAGGGGGAACAGCAACAGTCACAATCCAATTCGGTGACCTGTTAGAACACAAGAGGGCCATGATGGCCCTATATCGCTAACCTGACTACCATTGGCTATAATACAAGGGCTCATGATTCTAACATAATTCGTAGAGGTCCACTACACAATGCTAAGTAACATTCCAAACATATATTCTCTGCCTGTCGGCCTTCTTGTTTTTTTTAAGTTTTCCCTATACAAGCCCATGTGAAATTAAGTTACCTCCCCCTCCTGGGAAGGGTTAATTTTGACCCGGGGATTATGATTTGAACAATCTTGGTAGAAGTCCAATGTGCATTTCTACATGCTAAATATCTAATCTCTAGGCCTTGAGGTTTCAGAGAAGAAGATTTTTAAAGTTTTTCCTATATATTAAAGCCTATGTAAAACCAAATGACCCCCGGGCAGGGTCAATTTTGACCCGGGGGGTCATGATTTTAAAAATCTTGGTAGAGGTCCACTAGACAATGTTACATGTCAAATATCTAAGCTCTAGGCCTTGTGGTTTCAGAGAAGAAGATTTTTAAAACATTTCCAATATAAGCCTATGTAAAACCAAGTGACCCCCCTGGTGGGGTCAATTTTGACCCGGGAGTCATGATTTGAACAATCTTGGTAGAGGTCCACTAGACAATGCTACAAGTCAAATATCTAACCACTAGGCTTTGTGGTTTCAGAGAAAAAGGTTTTTTTTAAAGATTTCCTATATAAGCCTATGTAAAACCAAGTGACCCCCAGGCAGGGTCAATTTTGATCCCAGGGGCATAACTCGAACAATCTTGGTAGAGGTTTACTAGACAATGCTACATGTCAAATATCTAAGCTCTAGGCCTTGTGGTTACAGAGATGAAGATTTTTAAAGTTTTTCCTATATAATCCTATGTAAAACTAAGTGACCACCCGTGTGGGGACAATTTTGACCCAGGGGTCATAATTTGACCAATCTTGGTAGAGGTCCACTAGATAATGCTACATGCCAAATATCAAAGCTCTAGGCCTTGTGGTTTCAGAGAAGAAGATTTTTAAAGTTTTTCTTATTTGTTGCCATAGCAACCAGAGTTCTGCATTGAATGGAATTCTTTGAACAACTTTGATAGAACCTTATGCAAGGAACATCCCTGCCAAGTTTCATCAATATTGGCCCATTGGTTACAGAGGAGATGTCGTTTGAAGGAAATGGTGGACGGACTGACGACGGACCCTAGACGGTGAGTGATCCTAATAGCTCACTCTAGAGCTAAAAAAACAACAAAAAAACAAAGTATGCACTTACAAGAGCTGATTCTGGACAGTAAAAATAGTAATCTGGGTTGGAGGGAACCTGGCGGAACCATTTCTGTACTGTATCCAGGAATTTGTCCTTGATAAGCTGGTGAATATCCTTCAATGGTTCGCACGGAAGCTCAAGGTGAAGTAATGACAAATCAAAGGTCAAGGTCACTTTTGGGATGTCCAACACATCTGGTATCATTGCCATTTCCCCATGTGTCTCTCTTCAAAACATAGAACAGATTATCAATGTGTCTGAAACATTCTATATACAGTCCACATCCGTTATCTCGACTTCGGTTATCTCGATTTTTCCATATCTCGACTGGATTATTGGTCCCGATTTTTTCCCTTCTTATTCTATATAAATCAACTACGGATATCTCAATTTGTTTATCTCGTTTTTTTTTCGTTATCTCGACTAAATTTTTGATCCCCAACTATGAAATTTTCTTCTATTTTGACATCCGATATCTCGATTTGACATGTATCACCTGCCAAAAAAGGTGCGAAAAGCTGCATGCGATTGTATTCGCTAAATTGTATTCTGCTGGCAGAGGTGCAAAAAACACCACGCTCGGCTATTCACTCAATGATTCGGTTAATGACCTGAAACTAATTAATTTTTTGTTGCGACGTAAGCTGTGTAATATGTGGAATAGGTAATTTGTATTGAATTGTGTCAAAACTGAGTAAATTTATTTGCATTTATAAATCGCAAGAAATGAAGATTCTGTCAATTATAAATTGTGCCATCAATACGTACACATTAGACAGATAACATCTTGATATTGAAAAAAACGGAAGAGTCATGTCGGAGGGCGGAAGTCATGAACTTGTCCGAGTGCCAGTCGAGCAATCCAGAGAAGGGCCCGGTAACAAACCCAGGGGGATATCCAGTCTCTGAAGAAGAAGCCGACGACGACATTCCACTCGCACAGCTGGCCGAAATTATTATCAACAATAATTTGCCTTACCCCTGCCCTGTCTATCGAGCATATTTTATTCAACTTCGGTTATCTCGATTTTTCGTTATCTCGACTTAATTTCTTTGGTTCCCAAAAAATCGAGATAACGAGAGTCGACTGTACAAGTATATCTGCTACTGATAGATTATCTACAGTAATCTTCACAATACCAGAATGGAACAGCTATACATATGAAGCCCGGACAATGGACTGCTATAAACTTACCTTTAAGTGAGAGACCATACTAGCTCTGTATAGCTCACCAGCATCCTATATGACTAATCTTGAGCAAGTGACCTAGAACTGCTCAAATGCAACTCAGATTTAAACAAGACCTAAAGTACGTAATAGCAAACCATTATGACTAAGTTTTATATTCATGGTTAAACATGAATACAAGAGGGTCTAAGCTGCTCATCTGGGTCAATATTGTGATTTATGTGACCAAATACTGCGATATACTGTAATACTGTAGTACTGAATATTGCAGTAGTATTCTATATATACCGAGATTTCAGCTGACTGAAGTGACACAAGATAAGGATAAACAGTGTTTTATTGGAGCAGCCCTTTGATATAAACTAAATACTGCATAATATAAACAAAGGTGACAGTTGAAATCACCATAAATGTCACCTTCCCATGACACTTCTCAATGAATGTCACCTTACCCTTCTAAGTGACAGAAATCCACTATAATTATGATTCTCATATCTCAGTGACTGTTTACAGTATTAGAAAACATACCCGTCAGTATCATCATGTATGTCCATGAACCTGACAAAATGAGTTTTAGTATCTTCAATGACTGCTGTACTCTGGTCATGCATCCTCTCCTCATCCTTCCTTGCCTCGTTAACTAGGTGCTGGAAGTGGCAACATGACGCATGAAGAAATGATGTCATATTACTTTCCAGTGGAAGAGCCTCTTCGCATATGTTATTTATAGCAGCATCAATATCTTGGCTATCAAGTGGGAAACCTTTTTGCAAACTTTGAAAAACACCTGAAGAGAAATTAAAGTCACAGTATAAACAACAAGTGGACCATGACATGATGGCCCTATATCGCTCACCCGAGAACCAATGTTTGTGTGAAATTATTTCAAAATCAGACAAGCTGTTTAGGAAATGTCTTTTAAAGATTTTTCTATTTTTAGCTATGGTGCCCATCTTGTGCAGCAGAGTTGAACGGTTTGAGCAACTCTGAAATAGGGTTACATGAGGAACATTTATGTGAAATCATTTCAAAATCGGACCAGCGCTTAGAAGGAGAAACTGTTGAAAGATTTTCTATTTTTAGCTCCGACCACCACCTTGTGCACCAGAGCAGAATGGTTTGACAAATTTTGATAGAGGTTCATACAAGAAACATCCCTGCCAAGTTTCATTAACAATGGCCAAGGGGTTTCAGAGGAGATGTTGTTTGAAACAATGGTTGACAAAGACAGGTGACGGACATCAAGCAATCACAATAGCTCACCCTGGCACTTTGTGCCAAGTGAGCTAAAAACTAACTTTCTACAAACTTAAAACTTCTCTTTTTTCTGATTTTTCTCATGACCATGCAGACCTTTTTCTTTTCAACATTTCCATCACCCATTCCTGTAATAAACCACCAACAAAAATAACCACTTATTACTGGTTACTATCACATGATAAACCATCAGCAATTGACCTATTACAGTAAAACTTTGATAACTTGAAGTTGCACAGGCCAAGAGTAAAATGCTCAAGTTATTGAAGGTCTCAAGTTATCCGAATTCCTGGCATTTCCATGGAAAAATATCTTCTTCTATGGGTCTTATTGATAAATTGCATTGATTCCCCCATCTGTTACAGCCAGTAATGTTGCGGTTCATCTTAAATATGCTTCAGTATTATTAATTACATACCAAATGTTTTATGATTTTATTCAATGAAAAAAAAGTTCTGTTTATTTCCATGGTGCCAGTGACTGGTTATAGTATAACACTCGTGACATTTTCAAAGAAAACCTTCTAAAAATGTCTTCTGCAATACCCAATGTATTTTATTCCAGGCATTGAACAGAATAAAAAAATATTAAATTCTATTTCAAATTGTTTACAAATGTAATGAAATATTAATTTGATTTCTTCACACAAAACATGAAACTTGCATACTGACTTTTTCTTTATTTTCTTCTCATTGAATCAAAATAATAAGTGGCTTTATATTGCAACAATTAAAATGTGCGAATAATATTTTATACAGTTTAGCCACTAAACAATTGTTCAGCATTAAACAAACACTCAACGACAATTAACAATAAAAGTTTTTCTCGTGACGTGTCAAAACATATAGATGTGCCGGCGAAGGTGTGAACAGATTTATTTAATCGGAGACTACGAGTTTTGGAAGGTAAATTAGTAAGGAAACTACTTGACAGGACTGCAAGTGTTCCTTGTTATCAAGTCACCAATGGTAATGTGAAGTTTTACTGTACTTACATTTAACATAGCAGTTATAAAACATTTCAGATAATGAAGAACACTGCTGCCACAGATTTTCTCCACCATCAGTTGACCCTTCAGTTGACCTTCGTTCCTGTGACCTCCAGCCTGATCTCCAAGATGGCTCATCTTCATCCTTTATACAAAAAACTCAAACTTACAGTGAACACTTTTACATCTGTGTATAATCACAAGACAGATACACAGTTTATCTCATTTATACATAAACAACTTATGATCCTTAGGGTTGATGCTAGAAATAATTTCCAGCATCAATACACCTGCAGCACTCACTTACTATAGATCTAATAGATTTTCTTGCTCAGTTTGGTTCCCTCAGCCTACAACTCCCATACAGAAGAAAAAAAGCAACAAAAAGAATGTCATCCGCTTATACGTTGAAATTATCACTGAAATAATAAATTAATGTCCGAGACTTCAGGATCTACAGTCAAATCCATCATTTAGTACAGTCAAACCTGTGTAGAGCAGTCTGCCAAGGGACATAACAGCTCACTGCTAAATATAGGTGATCTTACTTTGAAACCAGATGTCTAGGCCGTAACGAGATTGGAAGAAAGTGGGTGATAAATTCAGGTGGCTTCTTCTAAAGCTACAACTTTACTGTCAACGTTAAGCAATTAAAGTCTGGTATTACATCAATGCCTTACTACAGGGTAGTTATCCTCTATTGATATTTTACAAATAATGTATCACAAAATACGACTTTTGCAACATCATTCAGATAAATTCTTGCTATTTATAGACCAATGCTATCATGTGACGATCAAAGAATATATACAGCAGGGTATTTACCTTAAAGCTGTCAACACTGAATGATACTCTCTTCAACAACCTTGGACTTGTCTGCCCGTCTGCTTCACTCTGCTCACATGATGGGTCAAACATCATATCCTGATATATGTCCGCTGGTAGCTGGAAGTCCCAGGGATTAATAAGAGACTCTAGAACATTCTGCACTAAACAGTCATAGATATATACAGGCACAAACAGCGGCTTTCTATTCCGAGTTTCCTCGAGTCCTGGCTCTATAATCTCTTCAGGTTGAGCATTTACAACGTTTTCTATTACATCATCAACAGTGATATTATTTGGGTCTATGTTTTCTGCCCGAGTATCATCAGATAAATTATTGCACACATGCTCAGTTCTGTCAGTTTTCTCTTCAGGTATATCACCTCTATCTGCTGCAGCTTTCCCAGTAGCGGAGCACTCAGGCAGCAGTGCATCTTCTTCCAGGGCACCAGACAGAGACTCAACCTTGGATTCATTTAAGAGTATCACATCCTGGATTGTTGCTGGAACGAATGTCAGGGTTTGAGAGCTTGTGTTAGCTCCCTTGATAAAGCATTTCCATGTTGGAACTGTGACATCTTTGTCAATAGTACTTGCACTGTCTTTTCCACTTTGTGCACTACTTGCCTGTGTGTGAATGTTAGCTTGTGACTGGTTAGATTTTATCTGAGAAAATGAGCTCTTGGAATCTGATTCGGTGGATTTGCTTTCAGTTTTACTTTTATCAGACGATGGGATAAAGCTTTCAATTCTGAAAGGGTATGGATAAATCTCCGTGGACCGCGGTCTGGACTGTATGTGATGCAAGAAGTGGGTGCTTTGTTCCTGTGAGAGATTGACCTGTCTGTGATATGCACTCGAGAGCTCTTCAATAAGGAGGTTGTACAACAGATTATTAGCTTCCTTGCCAATTTCCCTTTCATCTGTTTCCACATCTAAAATACAATGATGAGAAAATGATGAAACCTAACTCTTCCCAGTACTCCAGGATGCAGGCACTGACAGTAACTAGTATATGATGCAAGCTCTGGAGTCTATTATAAATTCATGTAATATAAATAAGTTTAAAATAAATCAAGCTAACTTTTTTAATATTCTACAATCAAGAATTCTTCACTGATACATTTTTATTTCACTAATTAAACAAGAGGGCCAAGATGGCCCTATATCACTCACCTTTACATCAATTGCGAATAATACAAGGGGTCATGACTTTAACATAAAGCATAGAGGTCCACTATATAAGCCTATGCAAAATCAAGTGACCCCCCCCCTCTCCCAGGAACGGTTAATTTTCAACCGGGTCTCATGATTTGAACAATCTTGGTAAAGGTCCACAAGGAAATGCTACATGCTAAATATCTGAGCTCTAGGCCCCGTGGTTTCAGAGAAGAAGATTTTTAACGATTTTCCTATATAAAACTAAGTGGGCTGGGTCTGTTTTGACCCAGGGGTCATGATTTGAACAAATTGGTAGAGGTCCACTAGGCAATGCTACATGCCAAATATCTCAGCTCTAGGCCCCGTGGTTTCAGAGAAGAAGATTTTTAATGATTTTCCTATATAAGCCTATGTAAAACCAAGTGACCCCCCAGGCAGGGTCAATTTTGACCCGGGGCTCATAATTTGAACAATCTTGGTAGAGGTCCGCTATACAATGCTACATGCCAAATATCTTAACTTTAGGCCTTGTGGTTTCAGAGAAGAAGATTTTTAAAGTTTTTCCTATATAAGCCTATGTAAAACCAAGTGACCCACCCCGGCGGGGTCAATTTTGACCCGGGGGTCATAATTTGAACAGTCTTGGTAGAGGTCCACTAGACAATGCTACATACCAAATATCTAAGGTTTCAGAGAAGAAGATTTTTAAAGTTTTTCCTATTTTTTGCCAAAGCTACCTGAGTTCTGCATGAAATGGAATTCTTTGAACACTTTTGGTAGAGCTTCATGCAAGGAACAACCCCACACATAGTTTCATCAACACTGGCCCAGTTGTTTCAGAGGAGATGCCGTTTGAATCAAAATATTGACGGACGACGGACACTCATCCACTAAAAAAGCTCACCCTGGGGGTCAATTTTGACAATGGGGTCATGATTTGAACAATCTTGGTAGAGGTCCAGTAGGCAATGCTACATGCCAAATATCTAAACTCTGAGCCTTCTGGCTTTTGAGAAGATTTTTAAGTTTTTCCATTCAGTTGCCATGGCAACCAGATTTCGCAGATTAGGCGCTGGACCTGGATTCTACAAGGATAGGGAGTATCTGTCTACAGAACAGCCCCACACTCTACATGGATAGGGAGTATCTGTCTACAGAACAGCCCCACACTATGCGAGGAAAGGGTGTATCATTCTACAGAACAGCCCCACACTCTGCAAGGATAGGGAGTATGTGTCTACAGAACAGCCCCACACTCTACATAGATAGGGAGTATCTGTCTACAGAACAGCCATACACTCTGCAAGGACAAAGAGTATCATTCTACAGAACAGACCCACACCCTACATGGATAGGAAGTATCTGTCTACAGAACAGCCCCACACTCTACATGGATTGGGAGTATCTGTCTACAGAACAGCCCCACACTCTACAAGGAAAGGGAGCATCTGTCTACAGAACAGCCCCACACTCTACAAAGAAAGGGAGTATCTGTCTACAGAACAGCCCCACACTCTACAAAGGAAAGGGAGTATCTGTCTACAGAACAGCCCCACACTCTACAAAGGAAAGGGAGTATCTGTCTACAGAACAGCCCAACACTCTACATGGATAGGGAGTATCTGTCTACAAAACAGCCCCACACTCTACAAGGATAGGGAGTATCTGTCTACAGAATAGCTCAACACTCTACAAAGAAAGGGAGTATTTGTCTACAGAACAGCCCCACACTCTACAAGGAAATGGAGTATCATTCTACAGAACAGCCCCACACTCTACAAGGAAACGGAGTATCATTCTACAGAACAGCCCCACACTCTGCAAGGACGGGGAGTATCATTCTACAGAACAGACTCAAACTCTGTGAGGATAGGGAGTATCTGTCTACAGAACAGCCCCATATTCTACATGGATAGGGAGTATCTGTCTACAGAACAGCCCCACACTCTACAAGGAAAGGGAGAATCATTCTACAGAACAGCCCCACACTCTACAAGGATAGGGAGTATCTATCTACAGAACAGCCCCACACTCTACAAAGGAAAGGGAGTATCTGTCTACAGAACAGCCCCACACTCTACAAGGAAAGGGAGTATCTGTCTACAGAACAGCCCCACACTCTGCGAGGACAGGGAGTATCATTCTACAGAACAGCCCCACACTGTACATGGATAGGGAGTATCATTCTACAGAACAGCCCTACATTCTACGAGGAAAGGGAGTATCTGTTTACAGAACAGCCACATACTCTGCAAGGACAGGGAGTATCATTCTACAGAACTGCCCCACACTCTACATGGA
This sequence comes from Saxidomus purpurata, assembly GCA_022818135.1. NCBI lineage: Eukaryota > Metazoa > Mollusca > Bivalvia > Venerida > Veneridae > Saxidomus > Saxidomus purpurata. Next base: position 48,143,146 of record JAFMSR010000005.1, read on the forward strand.
TAGGGAGTACCTATCTACAAAAAAGCCCCACACTCTACATGGACAAGGAGTATCTGTCTACAGAACAGCCCCACACTCTACATGGATAAAAAGAACAGCCCCACACTCTACAAGGAAAGGGAGTATCTATCTACAGAACAGCCGCATACTCTGGGAGGACAGGAAGTATCTTTCTACAGAACAGCCCAACATTCTACATGGTTAGGGAGTATCTGTCTACAGAACAGACCCACACTCTGGGAGGACAGGGAGTATCATTCTACAGAACAGCCCCACAATCTACAAGGAAAGGGAGTATCTGTCTACAGAACAGTCCCACACTCTGCAGGACAGGGAGTATCATTCTAAAGACCAGTCCCACACTCTACATGGATAGGGGTATCATTTTACAGAACAGTCCCACACCACACTCTGTGAGAACAGGGAGTATCATTCTACAGACCAGCCCCACACTCTACATGGATTGGAAGTATCATTCTATAGAACAGCCACACACTCTGCAAGGACAGGAAGTATCATTCTACAGAACAGCCCCACACTCTGCAAGGAAAGAGAGTATCTGTCTACAGAACAGCCCCACACTCTGCGATGACAGGGAGTATCATTCTAAAGACCAGCCCCACACTCTACATGGATAGGGAGTATCTGTCTACAGAACAGCCCCACACTCTACATGGATAGGGAGTATCTGTCTACAGAACAGCCCCACACTATGCGAGGAAAGGGAGTATCTGTCTACAGAACGCCCCACACTCTGCAAGGATAGGGAGAGATATGTCTACAGAACAGCCCCACACTCTACATGGATAGGGAGTATCTGTCTAAGAACGCCATACACTCTGCAAGGAAAGGAGTATCATTCTAGAACAGCCCCACCCACCCTACATTGATAGGGATCTGTTAAGAACGCCCCCCACTCTATATGGATAGGGAGTATCTGTCTACAGAACAGCTCAACACTCTACAAGGAAAGGGAGTATCTGTCTACAGAACAGCCACACACTCTACAAAGAAAGGGAGTATCTGTCTACAGAACAGCCCCACAGTCTACAAAGGAAAGGGAGTATCTGTCTACAGAACAGCCCAACACTCTACAGGGATAGGGAGTATCTGTCTACAAAACAGCCCCACACTCTATATGGATAGGGAGTATCTGTCTACAGAACAGCTCAACACTCTACAAGGAAAGGGAGTATCTGTCTACAGAACAGCCCCACACTCTACAAGGAAACGGAGTATCATTCTACAGAACAGCCCCACACTCTACAAGGAAATGGGGTATCATTCTACAGAACAGCCCCACACTCTACAAAGATACGGAGTATCTGTCTACAGAACAGCCCCACACTCTACAAGGAAAGGGAGTATCTGTCTACAGAACAGCCCCACACTCTACAAGGAAAGGGAGTATCTGTCTACAGAACAGCCCCACACTCTACAAGGAAACAGAGTATCATTCTACAGAACAGCCCCACACTCTACAAGGAAACGGAGAATCATTCTACAGAACAGCCCCACACTCCACAAGAACGGAGTATCTGTCTACAGAACAGCCCCACACTCTACAAGGAAAGGGAGTATCTGTCTACAGAACAGCCCCACACTCTACAAGGAAAGGGAGTATCTGTCTACAGAACAGCCCCACACTCTGCGAGGACAGGGAGTATCATTCTACAGAACAGCCCCACACTGTACATGGATAGGGAGTACCGTATTTCCCCGCTTATAAGACGAGGAAATAAAGTCCCGATTTTTGCCTCAAAGTGGGGTCCTCGTCTTATAAGCGAGGCCACAAGAATCAACCAAAAATAAAAATCAATCCTTCATACATTTGTGATGAAATCGGCAATACCGAATGTCGTCCCAGGTGTCTATGTGCAGGACGACAGTCAAACAACAATTACCGACCGTACATTGGCGAATTACGTTATTGTGTTAACTCACCTCGCCCCCTTCGATGCAAATGTCCTTTTACAATTATTTAAAGAATCTGAAGGTAAACTTTGCGAAAATAAGTGGTGCAGTCATATTTGTTTTTTTCCGGTATGATATAAGCGGCCTAAAATTGATATCTGAATCAAGCGTTTACACAGCGTTTATTGTAAAGAAACCCGATAATCAGTCTAGTCTGTGTATTGTTAATTCGGATATTGATTTTTGTTGACACTTTGAGACGATAATTGCGTCCGGTAAATACGTGTCATCGGCTGATTAATCAATTTTATGAAAACATCTGGCAGCTTGTGTATAATTAGTAAGAGTGCCCAGGATACCCCAAATTAGCGGCAATTACGTCGTTGTTAAGGAGCGAGAGGCTTAGACAAAAGGCCGAACATTTTTTTGTAAAATTAAATGTCACACGGTTGTTTTGTCAACTTTTAATTATAAATACGAAAGTTTGCTTATTTTTTGCAAACATTTTGTGATAACTCCCAAGAAATTGTAACAATGGGAATGAAAAAATATTTTTTTATTGACTTTATTGCCATCTCGATCCTTTTTTGTCTTTAAACTACGACGTAATTGTCGCTACTTTGGGGGATCCTCGGCACTCTTAATAATTATATACAAGCTGTCATATGTTTTCATAATTGATTAATTAGCCAATGGCACATATTTACGCAATTATCTTTTCAAAGTGTCAAACAAAAATCAATATCCGAATTGACAATACACAGATTGGTTTATAATACTCAAAAAAATCGGCAATTAAAAAATTCACTTATTAGCTTAGAAATCATATGAACTTGAAGAAAATAAAGTAACTGGGTCATTAAAAAATTGCCTCGTCTTATAAATGAGTCTATTCAAAACCACACAATTTCCATGGCAAAGTAGGGGGGTCGTCTTATAAGCGGATCGCCTTATAGGCGGGGAAATACGGTATCATTCTACAGAACAGCCCTACATTCTACGAGGAAAGGGAGTATCTGTCTACAGAACAGCCACATACTCTGCAAGGACAGGGAGTATCATTCTACAGAACTGCCCCACACTCTACATGGATAGGGAGTATCTATCTACAAAAAAGCCCCACACTCTACATGGACAAGGAGTATCTGTCTACAGAACAGCCCAACACTCTACATGGATAAAAAGAACAGCCCCACACTCTACAAGGAAAGGGAGTATCTATCTACAGAACAGCCGCATACTCTGGGAGGACAGGAAGTATCTTTCTACAGAACAGCCCAACATTCTACATGGATAGGGAGTATCTGTCTACAGAACAGACCCACACTCTGGGAGGACAGGGAGTATCATTCTACAGAACAGCCCCACAATCTACAAGGAAAGGGAGTATCTGTCTACAGAACAGCCCCACACTCTGCGAGGACAGGGAGTATCATTCTAAAGACCAGTCCCACACTCTACATGGATAGGGAGTATCATTTTACAGAACAGTCCCACACCACACTCTGTGAGAACAGGGAGTATCATTCTACAGACCAGCCCCACACTCTACATGGATTGGAAGTATCATTCTATAGAACAGCCACACACTCTGCAAGGACAGGAAGTATCATTCTAAAGACCAGCCCCACACTCTACATGGATAGGGAGTATCTGTCTACAGAACAGCCCCACACTCTGCGAGGAAAGGGAATATCATTCTACAGAACAGCCCCAAACTCTTCATGGATAGGGAGTATCTGTCAACAAAACAGACCCTCACTCTACATGGATAGGGAATATCTGTCTACAGAACAGCCCCACACTCTACAAAGAAAGGGAGTATCTGTCTACAGAACAGCCCCACACTCTACATGGATAGGGAGTATCTGTCTACAGAACAACCCCACACTCTACATGGATACGGAGTAGCTATCTACAGAACAGCCCCACACTCTACAAGGATACGGAGTAGCTGTCTACAGAACAGCCCCACACTCTACAAGGATACGGTGTAGCCGTCTACAGAACAGCCCCACACTGTACAAGGATACGGAGTAGCTTTCTACAGAACAGCCCCACACTTTACAAGGATACAGAGTATCTGTCTACAGAACAGCCCCACACTCTACAAAGAATGGGAGTATCTGTCTACAGAACAGCCCCACACTCTGCAAGGACAGGGAGTATCATTCTACAGAACAGCCCCACACTCTACATGGATAGGGAGTATCTATCTACAGAACAGCCCCACACTCTATATGGATAGGGAGTATCTGTCTACAAAACAGCCCCACACTCTACAAGGATAGGGAGTATCTGTCTACAGAACAGTCCCACACTCTACATGGTTAGGGAGTATCTGTCTACAAAACAGCCCCAAACTCTACATGGATAGGGAGTAGCTGTCTACAGAACAGCCCCACACTCTACATGGATAGGGAGTATCTGTCTACAGCACAACCCCACACTCTACATGGACAGGGAGAATCATTCTACAGAACAGCCCCACACTCTACAAAGATACGGAGTAGCTGTCTACAGAACAGCCCCACACTCTACAAAGAAAGGGAGTATCTGTCTACAGAACACCCACACACTCTGCAAGGACAGGGAGTATCATTCTACAGAACAGCCCCACACTGTACATGGATAGGGAGTATCTATCTACAGAACAGCCCCACACTCTACATGGATAGGGAGTATCTGTCTACAGAACAGCCCCACACTCTACATGGATAGGGAGTATGTGTCTACAGAACAGCCCAACACTCTACAAGGAAAAGGAGTATCTGTCTACAGAACAGCCCCACACTCTACAAGGAAACGGAGTCTCTGTCTACAGAACAGCCCCACACTCTACAAGGAAAGGGAGTCTCTGTCTACAGAACAGCCACACACTTTGAAGGAAAGGGAGTATCTGTCTACAGAACAGCCCACACTCTACATGGAAAGGGAGTCTCTGTCTACAGAACAGCCCACACTCTGCAAGGAAAGGGAGTATCTGTCTACAGAACAGCCCACACTCTGCAAGGATACGGAGTCTCTGTCTACAGAACAGCCCACACTCTACAAGGAAAGGGAGTCTCTGTCTACAGAACAGCCCACACTCTGCAAGGAAAGGGAGTCTCTGTCTACAGAACAGCCCACACTCTGCAAGGAAAGGGAGTCTATGTCTACAGAACAGCCACACACTCTGCATGAAAAGGGAGTCTCTGTCTACAGAACAGCCCACACTCTGCAAGGAAAGGGAGTCTCTGCCTACAGAACAGCCACACACTCTGCATGAAAAGGGAGTCTCTGTCTACAGAACAGCCCACACTCTACAAGGAAAGGGAGTATCTGTCTATAGAAAGGCCCCACACTCTACATGAAAAGGGAGTGCAGTCCAACGTCTCCACAAAACACCAAAGGGAACATCAATTTTTGTTTGTTGAGGAGAGGTTGTAACTCTAGGGAGGTTAAGTCATTCTACAGAATAGCCTCATTGTCTGCCGAGAAAGGGAGTATTTGTCTGCAGAACAGAACACCATGCCAAGGCAGGGATTAAACATCTGTCTACAGAACAGCCTTACCCTCTGTTATTTCTCTGATGTGCTTACCGTAGGTATAGGTTGGGTAGATAAGCTCTGCCTGTTGACTCTTTGGCAATAAAGAGAGTAAATCAAAGGGAAAGTCAATATGCTGTATAGTTGGTGACAGCTGGATGAAACTTGGCCCTGGACAAGCACTGAAAATACAGAAAACCTGTAACATTCGCTAGATCTGACTTTTTAAAGATAAAAAAAATATATGAAATAGTACATAATTATAATATTAAAGAGACAATATAATTGTTGAAAAACTCTTCCCTTGCTGTAAAAAGGAATAGCCTTAAATGTATGCAGCTCCTAAAGAGGGTAATATAAATAGGGATGGCAACGAGTACCAAATTTGATATTCAAGTATTTGGTTCATTCTTCGGATTGAGTACTCGATTACTCGGAAAACGATCATTCACATGATCGACATATAATAGATTAATGAACTATCTTTGACTTTGTTTTGAACTGTTTGAAATACTTCCAGGCAGACGATTTCGACAGAGCCGTATTGCAAATTTGACTTATGCTGAGTCATAATAATTATCTTTTCTCCGCACACGTCTTTAACTACCGCCATAATTAGCTTATTAATTAAGTTATTAAGACTTCAAATTACAAGTCCCGCATAAACAATTTTTTGGAGCAAACGTAAAGGTGACACAGTGTAAAATTGCTATTATGTATACACTTTATTGTAAACAAACTGAAAGCTGTACAACCCAATATCATCTTTGATGAATCGTACCTCTATACTGTTTGGCATAATGACGTGTTTAGATAACGATCCCGAATTAGAATAATGACAAGTTAAGACTGCTAATTGGAATCAAATAGTGATGATTTATGACTTTATGTATAAGGTGTGTTCTGCCAAAAATTTGAGTACTCGATTACCGTTTTTATCATTTAAGAAATAATATTTTTTCAAGTGTTGCTCAGCATATATTAAACATCACTCTTAAATTTTAATACCCAGTAATTAATCATGAAGACCAAAGGCCTGCAGGTTAATACAGTTAAACTTCGTTCGCTCGAATTTCATTCGCTTGAATACAACCGATCACTCGAACTTGGCCGACAGTCACAGCAAAATCTCTATATAAATCAAATTGTTCCACCTTCCGAAATCTTGAAGCAGGAATTCTCGATCTCTCGAACCTGTCTGGCTGTCCCTTCAGATCTATTTCATTGTATTAAAGTTACATCCTTTTGCTCGAACAATAAAAGGTGTTGGTCTCAATTATCAGGCAAACAATTGCACTTTTGATCAGACGTTTATTAGACTGGCATTGTTAAATGATGCATGTTTTTAACACCTTGGTAAATGAGCAATTAAAGGAAATCTGAATTTCTTTTACAATATTGATACAAAGTAGTAGCAGACTGGCATAAATTAAAGGGTTTTATTTACAAATAAATAGAGAGAATATTTAATGAGGGAAGGACATGTTGCCATTAAAAACAGTGCAAGTTATATGTTCACAATTTTATCATTTTGACATCTAACTAAAATTGGAATGAGTGAATAAATTTTTCACTTTATTAGCTTTTAAATGATACAAAACATGTTGAAATGTCTTCCGCTTTATGAAAGTCAGGTATACCAGTATCGGAAATTGGCTTTTAGGTCCATCCGATAAAAGCTCTTCAAAATGGAGGTAGTCAAAACAAATGCAACAATTTGACAGAATTTCGTTGATTTAGCCATTTTTTCATGCTTGGAAAAATTGTATGAGGTTCAACCTTGGTATACATTATATGCACCAATTATTGGAAATATGAAAACATAAAACATGGGCTAAAATGTGTATTATATTCAAGTTTCTACACAATCATATAGTTTCTTCAAGTATAACAACATGGCAGCCCTTGATGGCTCAAACTACCGATCCCTTGAACTAAAATCGACAGTCTCTTTGAGTGAGAGCGAACAAAGTTTGACTGTAATTGAGCATCAAAACAACAAACAGTTGTTTACAAAACAATAAACAATGCTTAAAAAAGATCTTATTATTTAAATTCTGACAAAAATAAATGCAACATTTACAGTACATCATGCAGCAGAATATGACATCACGGAGAAAACAAAACCGAAAATAGAACAGTCCTTACAGACTTACAACCTGTAATAATAACGTATAACTAGACATAAAGAAATGCATTTTGTCCTATTTTTCTGACTGGAATAATTGAGTCTATAAGCCAGTAATTGTCTGACTTAAAAAGATATGACAATGACAATGACAAAAATGATAAAAAGATATAAACATAAGTTCTCAGGACGGAATAATCACCCGCAGTTATAAATTTCTTAAAGTAACCTATTGTCGCAAAAATATGCGACAAATTAATATCCTGATATTTGTTCAGAAGGCTGCCTAAATATCCGAATTACAATTTGGGCATTCATTGACATCCCTAGTTACTTTGTATTGATATTTCTATGGAACTTTCTGACAAACCCAGAAATGTTATCTTGTATTGACATGTCTATGGAACTTTCTGAGCAGCCCAGAAATGTTATTGTTTTTTTTTGATCTGCCTAATCTCCTTTCTCCGCCCTCTCACTTTTCCCTTCCCCTCTCTGCAACCTCCTCCCGCTCTAGTCATCGGCTATCCGTTCTCACGTACTCTTCGCTGAACATGGCTGTATATTCTTTTTCTACTATGATTTTCACTTTTCACCTGCTTTTCACATGCATTTCAATTACATGTATTACTTTCTCGTTTTTCCCTTTGTGTGCTTATTGTCATGGGATAGATTTTTCCCATGGTACTCTACGGTACTCTTTCACAATTTACTTAGCTATTACTGGGCTATTACTTAGCTACTATGTCACTGTATACTTCTGACACGCCAGTTTATGCCCTTTGAATTTCAGTTTACCAGCATTCCTACTTTCGGACTTTGTCACAAGTTAGCAGAGACGTACTCGGTACTAATGGAGAAACTTTGAAATTTGACAAGGTAGTTTTTGTCAAAAGATGATGAGAAATGAAATGAAATGAAGTGGAGAGTCCAGCTTCCGGCGAGGTTCGAACCCACAACCTTCTGCTCTTGTGTCCAGTGCACTAAGCACTGAGCTATAGAGGACTCACAAAAATGTTATGTTGTACTTGTTCCCTTGTATTGATATGTCTATGGAACTTTCTGACCAGTCTAAAAATGCTAGCTTGTATTGACATATCTATGGAACTTTCAACTTGTAGTAGTTGCTACCTTGTACTAACATATCTATGGATCTCTCTGACCAGCCAAGAAATGTGACCTTGTATTGACATATCTATGGATCTCTCTGACTAGCCAAGAAATGTTACCTTGTATTGACATGTCTATTGAAATTTCTGACAAACCTAGAAAATGTTACCTTGTATTCACATGTCTATAGAACTGTCTGACCAGCCCAGAAATGTTATGTTGTACTGACAGGTCTATGAAACTTGCAGACCAGCCAAGAAATGAGACCTTGTATTGACATATCTATGGATCTCTCTGACTAGCCAAGAAATGTTACCTTGTATTGACATGTCTATTGAAATTTCTGACAAACCTAGAAAATGTTACCTTGTATTCACATGTCTATAGAACTGTCTGACCAGCCCAGAAATGTTATGTTGTACTGACAGGTCTATGAAACTTGCAGACCAGCCAAGAAATGAGACCTTGTATTGACATATCTATGGATCTTTCTGACAAACCTAGAAAATGTTACCTTGTATTCACATGTCTATAGAACTTTCTGACCAGCCCAGAAATGTTATGTTGTACTGACAGGTCTATGAAACTTGCAGACCAGCCAAGAAATGTTACCTTGTATTGACATATCTATGAATCTTTCTGACCAGCACAGAAATGTTACCTTATACTGACATGTCTATGGAACTTTTTGACAAGTGGAGAAATGTTACCTTGTATTGAGATGTCTATAGAACTTTCTGGCCAGCCCAGAAATGTTACCTTGTACTGACAGGTCTATGGATCTCTCTGACCACTCTAGAAATGTTACCTTGTACTGACAGGTCTATTGAAATCTCTGACCAGTCTAGAAATGTGAGCTTTTATTGAGATGTCTATAGAACTTTCTGGCCAGCCCAGAAATGTTACCTTATACTGACATGTCTATGGAACTTTCTGATAAGTGGAGAAATGTTACCTTGTATAGAGATGTCTATAGAACTTTCTGGCCAGCCCAGAAATGTTACCTTGTACTGACAGGTCTATGGATCTCTTTGACCAGTCTAGAAATGTTACCTTGTACTGACAGGTCTATTGAACTCTCTGACCAGTCTAGAAATGTGACCTTTTATTAAGATGTCTATAGAACTTTCTGGCCAGCCCAGAAATGTTACCTTGTACTGACATGTCTATGGAACTTCTGACCAGTCTAGAAATGTGACCTTGTATTGAGATGTCTATAGAACTTTCTGGCCAGCACAGAAATGTTACCTTGTACTGACAGGTCTATGGATCTCTCTGGCCAGCCAAGAAATGTTACCTTGTACTGACAAAAGACCAGCCCAATAATGTTTCCTTGTATTGACAAAAGACCAGCCCAATAATGTTACCTTGTATTGACAAAAGACCAGCCCAATAATGTTACCTTGTACTGACAGGTCTATGGATCTCTTTGACCAGTCTAGAAATGTTACCTTGTACTGACAGGTCTATTGAACTCTCTGACCAGTCTAGAAATGTGACCTTTTATTAAGATGTCTATTGAACTTTCTGGCCAGCCCAGAAATGTTACCTTGTACTGACATGTCTATGGAACTTCTGACCAGTCTAGAAATGTGACCTTGTATTGAGATGTCTATAGAACTTTCTGGCCAGCACAGAAATGTTACCTTGTACTGACAGGTCTATGGATCTCTCTGGCCAGCCCAGAAATGTTACCTTATACTGACAAAAGACCAGCCCAATAATGTTACCTTGTATTGACAATACCAGCCAGATCTGAAGGAATGAGACTGTTCTGACAAAGGTATGAAAGATGTTCAAATGTCAGAAGACTGGATACACACTCCAGGTCCTGTGGGAAAAACTGAAATGAAATAAAACTTGATTTATAATACAGTGTATTAAAGGCAAAACAGAAATTCTTACATTGACTCTGAAGACAAGTTGAATAAAACAGGTATCTCTGCATTCTGGCAAAAAGTATATTTCTCATGTCTCAAATGACTTAAAAAATCAGTAAATATATCCTTTATTATAGCCTTTATCTAAACTATACAGTCTATAGCATTGAAATATATATTTCTCTTTTAAGGACTTGTGAAACAAAAAGGAACAAATTTTATCTTATGCATTTCAGTGAATTATATAGTTTTCTCAGTGAAATAAAAGTGATAATCCGTAGTTTTGAAACTGTGGATTGCCATTTTTATTTTCACTGTTTTTCAAAATCTTTAATCCATATAAACGTATAAAAGTTTACTGAGCGTTATTAATACTGGAAACCATAAGATGATAACGTCCCTAAAATGACGCCATTTGTGCTATGCTTTTCTATGACATTTGCCGGAATTTTAAACATTTTATTGAAACACCCTCAACAAAAGTTTAGACAATAGAATAAACAGAAAAATTGTTTGAATCGTTGTAATATCACATTATCTTTTCACCTAGTGGGCACCAAAAGTGATATTTTCACACATTTTCTTGTTGCAAGTGAAAATAACTTCTTTTGGTGTTCATGAGTGAAATTAGTGTTTGAATCACTTAAGTCTGTAAAAACAGGTCGGTTATTTTTTACTGAAAATCAATGTATTCAAATTTATCTCAAAGAATTTTTTGAAAAAATCAATGCTAAAAGCGTCCTTGCAATACCTTGCAAAGCCCCGCATGACTTTATCTCAACTTTATCCCAAATTTGACATCCTAAGACATCCAAAGGTGTAACTGGTCACTGTTGCTATGGCAACAAGTGAACTTTCCTCGACTTAAGTGTTTGATCCATCTGGTTTCTAGACTCAAGATTATGAATTTGGTTGATTTAGATGGTAAGAGATATGTAATATCAGCATGTGATTATTCAAGAGATAATTTGTCAATCAAACTTTACGTTAAATGTGTTTGCTTTTGATTATATTATCATATGAAGAGGCCTACATAGACTAATTGCCAGTGTACTCAATAATTTGATAGGTCATGTTGTGTTTCTACACGATTTATGGAAATTTATCTTTACATCTTGTGACTGCTGTACATTAAACGGGTAGAACTAGAGATATGTTATCAACACTTCAAACTTCTTCAGACTGTCTTACACAGACAAACTTTAAAAATCTATATAAATGTACCTTTATATCAAGCTTAAATAAATAATTTCTTATTGAGCATTAATGAAATAATAGATCTTACATCTTGAATAAAATCTAATTCAGTTCTAACATACATTCAAGTCATAAAGTATATTGTTCTTGTATAATTCATAAAAGTGGCCACCACAATTATACTGAAACATTATGTATCTATATGATTATAATTCAGCTATCCTTAATGCCATCTGGTGTTTCCTCTGCCTCCTTATGTAGTTGTTTCCTGTTACTATAAATAAATATCCAGTGTGCGTTAATTCCCGTGACTATATATAGCTGCTAACTGGTTTTGCATGCAGTTGGAGGAGTTGAATCTCACCCTAAGCTAGGCAAAGATGATGAGATAAAACTCTCTCCACTCCACAACAATACCAAATATCCACTCTCACCAAATATCCACTCTCCACTCTGCAATGCCAGTCTTCAGCTTTCAAAATATTGTCTTAGCAATATATCATCATCATCCTTCAGTAACAACATTTTCATATGAAATTGCTATGGTGTGTTTTCCCACTCACTATTTTAATATTTTCAGTGTATCCAAGTACATGCACATCCTAGTTTTGGTCCACTGTAGATTCCTGTCCTTGATTTCATAAACAAGAAAGAAGTCAGAGTATACTAAATTTTCCATCCAAAAGCAAAGCAGTTCTAACATTTTATTTGAGGTCTCAAATAAATAAAGGTGACAAAACACCTTCAAGCCCTGAGCTCTCAAGATGATAGCTTCTAACAGACGAAACCATTCTAACAGTTATACAACACTGTTCACTTCTAACAGACGAAACCATTCTAACAGTTATATAACACTGTTCACTTTGAATCTTGATGGAGACACACACAGCTAATACAACAAACAACTGACATACAACTCTCTGCAGAAGACAATATCCAGCAAATAAATGTAAGGACAGAAGACAATTTACAGCACAATAAATGTAAGAACAGAAGACAACTTACAGCGCAATAAATGTAAGAATACAGTGCAATAAATGTAAGAACAGAAGACAACTTACAGCCCAATAAATGTAAGAACAGAAGCTCTAATGTTTGAGAAACAGTTACAAATACATGTACAATTTACTAGGAATTTCTGGAATGCAGTAAAGGAAGAACTTCCAGCTTCAAGGGTTTCATAAATCATAATTGTTGTTTACTAAATGGATACATATCTTTGACAAGAAACCACATATGTTTGCACAGAGAAGGAAGAAAAAGTTGAAACTGCGATTGAAATGCTGTTGTTGTAACGCAGGTTTCTCCACCGTTCATTCATTCAGTAAAGTAGCAGTCTATAGTTATGTTACAAAAAATTTAAATTTTTAAATCCAATCCAATCTGTGTGTTTAAAATAATTTGTGTGCTTTTAAGAAAAAAAAAATTTTAAATAACTCCTTTTTATTTTTTTTATGTGTGAGTTTTTTTAATTTTTCCTTTAAATACATTGACAAAATGAACAGAAATTGCTGCCTCAAAAAGTGTTTATAAAATATTCTTTGAATTTCCAAACACAGACTGAATCCCAGCCACTACAAGCTATGGCATTCAAGCAGGTTTTGAGAACAAATTTAAGCAACTTTTACACTTCCTAACGTAGTTACCCTGAAATTGTTGCCAAGTCATTATTGACTGTAAAAGGTTTAAATATAAACTAATCCCATCATTCATTAATAAAAATTCCTTTAAAGTTATGAAACAATAAAGGGCCAAAATTGAATTTTGCAATGGTGACAAAAATATGCGTAAACATTGTCTTAAGGCAGAGACGACACTATCACGGCATAAATTACAGGTGACCTACATTCCTTGAGTGACCCCAGTCCGTCCTATCATATAGTGCCACATGTACATGCTTCGTCGCAAAACAAGAATGTCAAATATATTTCTTCTAGCATTTGAGGGGCACTATATTAGGGCATTTAACGTGAAATACTGACACTTTTCAGTCCTGATAATGTATGGTTAAATATTTTGCTCACTTGGCATACCCGTAGTTTTGCTAAAATAAAAGTGGGCATGAAGCTAAGGTACGGGCATATCTCAATAAAATCTTGTGATAGAGGGCTTTTTGATAAATTAATCAAATAAATTTTGTTTGACAAATTTGAGAGCAAATTAAACAGAGTCTCACCAAGACAGAATTTGATTTTGTGAACATACCATCTCAACTTACTGATAAAGTGTGCTAAAACATTTGACAAACTTAGTGCTTTAAAGTAGCTCAAAAGAATGAATTGCAGTTTTACAACCCAAACTCACCATATGTGATAGAAGAAGGAGTACAAACATAAATTAAGAAAAAAATGGACATATTTCTACTGCTTGAGATAACACTACATTTGATCAACTTTGGACACTAAAATGTCTACATTTCATCACTATCTACAGTAACATTACTATCTTAATAATTATTGATGCATATAAACTGGTTTTTTTTTCTCTTTCAAAAAAACTGACATAATCCTTAATATTTACCCCAATCAATCTGAAAGGGAATCTCGGTATACAAAAAAAACATGAACTGCAAGGTGGCCTATTTTCTGGGTGTCAAACCTACATTAACCAGTGTAAAATCAAATAATTTTGAAAAAAAAAAACAACATTATCTTTAACATGATGGTGTACTTGGGTAAGAAAGAACACAGATTATATGTGCACCGCAATGCACTTACATTATTTGGTTATCACATTATTTCCTTATCATATTATAAAATGACAAACAATGAATTAACATCTTCCTCCCCTCAGTGAAAAGACTGAAGTCAAATATGATAAACTAAGTCAATATTTAAATATTTGCTAAACAAATTAGCTTAAAGGGAAACCATGCATGTAGAATAGCAAGCATTACAAGTAACAAGGCAAACACAGAGCAATTTTAACCTATTTGCATCATACTTCACATGTCCCTGTGGTATAACCTATACCCATTTTTATTGAATTATTGTAAGTAAAATTTGATATGAGTTCAAGAACTATGCATTCAGTAATATTCTTTTGTGTAAGTCATTTTAATAGCTTTGAAAGTGTTATGAATTTAGTATCTCATACAATGACACAGCCAGATGTTTATGCAACATGTATAATGATTTTGGTCTCTATATAAATTTGCAAAATGTAATGAATTTTGATAAATTTCTTATAACAGTTTTAAAGATTATCTTGACATCAACTTATGTTGGTATTTTCACTGGAATACAGGGACTTACAACTGTTTCGCACTGAACACTCAATATACTGGTCTGCATGTTTGAAAAAAATCTTGAATAATACACAGCAACTCCAGAAACTAGCGGGAGAGTTGTGAGAGTTTGGTGAATGAAGGAACTATGCACTAAACAATTCAGGCAACTCACATAGTACACACACCAGCCCTAGAATATCCTCCATACAACCTGTATCTTACTCAATATCAGTCATAATTGTTTAATAAATACCATAAACCCATAAACTTTATGAGAATTCATCTTGAAAACTACTGAATAAATTATAACAAGATTTATATGACTGACACTTCAATCACTGGGACAAAACTTCTGATTAGTGCACTTCCCTTACTGAGCTTGACTTGAAAAGATCCATTTTTATGCAAATCTGATAAAATGCTGTAAATGGAAGGCTCCTACTAGATTTATGTGACTGAACCTGACCATGGTAAATTTATTTAATTGACCACTCCAGTATTAAAAACTTATTACCAAAAACTGTTAAACTAATGAAAATTACTTCTTAAAACAACAGAGCAGACTATGATCAGACTAGTGTGATGTGCAAACTCATCATGGTCTGCACTGCAAGCATAAATATTTACTTTATAATTTTAAGGGACAATTGCTCAAACATCTGAATTTTGCATCATATATTATACATGAATATATATCTACAGCAAGTCCTAATTTAAAGGGCATTAATTATTGTTTTTAAACAAAAAAAAAGATAAAATAAACTAAAGATCTCCCAGTTAAGGCATTGACTTCATGAAACAAAGAGAAAATACAAAAACGTATGATTGTATGTACACAGTAGAAGAAAAAGACAAAGAGACAGAAGTATACCGTTTCAAATTTGACAAGAATATTCAATGAGCACCTTGTAATCTCTCCCGTATATGGAAATAGACAGGTAACATGGTTGTGCATAAATTAACACACACAACAAGAAGCTTCTTGTTACAGCTGGAAGAATGAGGAACACTAGAGAAATGTATGTCCATGATGGCGAATAAATACATTTCATTAGACACTCTCAATCTTAATATTTACATGAGGGAAAGAAAGAGTACCGAAGTGTTGCAAAAATGAAACCATCCTGAACCAATTTAACTACACAAGACACAAATGCTGTCTAGAACCTGTTCAAAATCCTAGAAAATTATTTCAAACCAAAACGAAACACTCCAAACACAAACAAGATATTGCCATGACCTTTGAAAGGTCTGAAAAAAACAATGGTATACAGAGGAAAAAAGAGATAGTTCCATATTGAAATACTGTGTCCTTAAGATTTTCTCCTTTTCCATCAAGAATGTGAAAGTTCTCGTGCCAGAGATGTGTCAGTGAGCTGGAAGAGTTAGATCTGGCAAGTTATTGGACTGCGAAGATCCAATCTTCCAACCCACAGCCACATGTATTATCAAGTTCTATCCTCTGCATTCTTTGAACATGTCCATTATCAGAGTTCTCCTGTGTAAAGAACTATCCTTCGTTATCCTATATATTCCTCCAATCATCAATCCTTTACCTACAAATTCTCCTTTAATTTTTCTCCTTCCTTGAAAACACTACCCAATTATAATGTTTTGTCTTTCTTGCAAAGCCTTTTTTATATTACTTAATCATCTGTGAAAAAAATCCTTTCAAAATTAAATTTTGATTAATAATTAATATGACATTAAATCTTGATTTTACTTGTACATGTGATACTGATTACTTAAAATAGAATTTAGAAATAGAAATAAAGTAAAAGTCAAACCTCATGTGCAAATACTTCCCTCTACTACAGTCTGTCCAAACCATTTAAACACCTAAGTCAATAAATTTCATACCCATTCTGCAACAGTTTTCAAAATTTTGAAGTTTAATGTCCTTAGTCACATGATTTTTTGCACGCCCACAAATATATGTAGAATAGTCTATTTATTTAAATAAATCTTATTTTTACGAGCTAGATGTCCTTGTGCCGATCTCAATCGTTTGATTGCCAAAGCCATGAGGACCTCCCAATTATATGGGCTTCAACCATGTGCTATCAAAGTAGACTTTGAGATGTCACCCCTCTTGTATGGAAGAGTCTAAGTTTACTAAAAGGAGGGGACACAGGATAATCTTATCACAGGTGCACTGATAATGGACAGTTCTACTTTAACATAACTTTGACACTTTTACACAGACGAAAACTAAATGTTGAAATTAAAGCAACAACTGAATCAACTAAGAACAAAGACTTAATTTACTGGCAAAATATATTTCAAATTTTTTTCAAACTCCCAAAAGTTACTAAAATGAATCGGCCTTAACAACTTTAACTTGTTTAGACAATGCACTGGGCAAAGTCTATGTACATAGATCAGGCAGTTTAAGCCTTTCATAGATAAGGGAGTTACGGCCTATCTCAAGACCATATTTACCTCCACAAACATGACCAAATCTGCAAATGTGTTATCTATAACATAACCAAACACTTCAAATTATAGAAGATACTGAAATAATAAGACAGATAAAAAAAATGCTATAGCTCTCAATTAAATGGAAAGAAATTGTTTTATTACGGCTGTGACTGAATGTTACCGCCTTGTCCAGTAGGACCTAATGTTCCCATCTGGATCAACCCAGGTAGTCCATCTGTCTTACAGAGTCTGAGAGACAAAACGTATTCACAGCAATCATCTGCTATAGACTGTCTTAAAACACATGATCACAGTGTGCACATTTTGACATCTTTTTAGCAGTTCAACATTTAGATACATGCAAGAACAAGAGCCTTATCATGTCTGCAGTGTGAAGAGTATCTAGTTGTGTTGAAATTGAAATGACAAATACTTGAATCATGATCTATCTTTAAATAATTCATAGTTCATAATACATGGACAATAATTGCAGACAAAAAGTCTTTTTTGACATCACTGGCAGACAAAAAGCCTTTTTTGACAACATTTGCAGAAAAAAGCTTTTTTCTGACATCATTTGCAGACAAACAGCCTTTTTAGACATCATTTCAGTATTGTGTTGTATCATAGTTGTATTGCAGTTTTACATTTGACATATTACAGTAAGGACTTCCGAAAAACGTCATTGAAACACATGCTGATATAACGGTTTACAACTATTTACAAGTGACATCCACTGAAAACTCAAAAATGCCCACCACATAGATGAAGACCAAGACAAACCTTTCTCTAGTATAGACCAAAGACGACTTGAGATAGACAGGAGACACTAGATTCTTGCATACCAGATGGGGATATCTGCAGTTTTTACCAGTGCTGGAAAATCTCATCTTACACCCCCCCGTGTAAGACGACTTACGTGCTTACTTGTGACGTGAACGTTATAAACAATGTGACGTCACGTTATAAACAATGTGACGCCACTTTCCCATACATAACATCTAAAGAATGTTTGTTTTTATATCAAAATGCATCATTTCGGTAAGTTTGTTTTTAAATATCTATTTCAAAGTGCAAACAGACGGTATGAAGAAAAAGTTTCTTCCATGAGATACTTGGTTCAGATGGAAATATCCCCCCCCGTCACCTTCGGGTAACTGTTTCCCGAACTCCGACGAGCCTCGTTCCCGCCAAAACAGTTACCCTCAGTGACGGATATTTCGATCTGAACCTCGTGCTCATATAAGAAACTAATAATATGCCACTGATCATGATAGATATGTTTTCATTGAAAAAGCTCTACTGCAGCACAGCTACACTAATCATGCTACTATAATGTCCCTGACAGATGTGTGCATGGGCTCAGAAGATGATTTTGCTAAAAATTGTTTATATGCAATTGTTGTTTTTCAATCTAACCAATGGCTTCTGGGAAGATTTCTTAAAGATTTTTGGTATAAATATATAAATCTATATAGAGAAAAGTAACCCTTTCCCTAAAAACCATAGTTTTTGAAACACATGGCCATTTTATATTTTCAACCCAAACCATCTGAACAAAATGGGAAAGTGTTTAATGCCAGGATGCATCAAGCAAGAATATAAGACCAAGATGTGTCAATTGTTTCATGTGAAGAAGTTGTTCAGAACAAGTTACGGATGATGTACAATAAGTACACTGTAAAAGTTCACTATGTGCAAGTGTGAGCCTTAAAATCCATATATTTTGGGATAACACCCCATTTTGTATTCATTATTATTGAATGATCTACCAAAGCCAAGTCATGAATTTTTCTGAAAGTTTTTGCTTATTTCTGTTTGTTCATTTTCGCACACCTGCATTGACAGCCTCTTGAAAATTATGATGTCTGAGCTGCAATAATTATTATGTCTGTTTATGAAGTTTCTCCTTTGTTACAGCAAGCTTGAAGTAAAGTAATAATTTCCATCTCATATACAGTGTACAATTAAATACTGATAAGGTTATTTTGTGTAATTATTTTAAAAGAAAATCATCATTAAATGTACAACTCGTGACAAATTTATTTAAACTACATTAAAATATTCCCTCTCTACCCAGATATGAGCAACTAGAGGGAGTAGGCATTGTTTAAACAAGCTTTAGATATGAAATATTGATGTACAAACATCAGGATACCTCCCTTGTCGTAAGGTTACCTTTATCGGGTACAAGTATAACTTATCTAGCAGACCTGTGATAACAACTGACTCGAAGTTTGAACATGACAATTCATAATCAATACATAAATTTGCATGAAAATACATATCCAGGGAGAACAATTTTTAGTGTAAATAAGTTACGAGACTATCACCTGTGCCAAACGGCAGCTTGAACTCATTTAATTTAAATTAAGCTTTGAAGTGTAAGCCCTAGTGTAATTAGATCGATGTTGAAGCCAGTGAGACAGTATCGTTTGTACCACTCTTTTTCAAATGTTCTTTTCTACCTTATCACATCTGTACCTAATTGTACAACAGGAAAAGCAGACAGTCAGAAATGTACACTTCCTGGGAGTTTGACTCAATAAACAGTTTCCCCCAAGTGTATGCAAGTGTCACTGACGCACTTATGTTCACAAGAACAAAAGAAATTCAAGCAAAAAGAGAAACCAATCCCATACTTAACACCTTTTTACTTCACTGTTGCCATGTCATTTTTTCACTGTCCATGTCTGCTTATAAATTATGTTGGTACATTTTCAATGGCTATCTGTTTCATTTAACTCAGCTGAAATATTGGGCATTCGAGAGCGACAAGACATGGAGAAACTAGCCATAGAATCAGTAAAATGAAATTCAAAAAGAACATTTATTTCCATCAATACCAACAATGGATATAACAAAATTACTAATCTTAAGGCATGTTAACATGCATATAGTGAGTATTTTAATCATTTATATAATGGCCTACAATAGGGCTGACAGAGGACACAACTGTGTATAAGCTATGTGCCAATTATACCTAACAAAAGGACTATTTTGGTCCTACATCCTGCCCCTGACACAAAACACAATAGCAATTTTAGTTGGTCATATAAATATTATGGAATCAATTGTACTTGGACATTTTTGTATTGCACCCAAGGAACAACTCGATGAAACTATCTAAAACTGGCCCACGGAAAACCATATATCTATTCTGTGCTCAGATGAGCTACAAATGCATGCAAACATGATGGCAGAAACGTAGGCCTGCACCATGTAGAACCTTCATATTCAAGCAAACTTGACATCATTAAGACTTTATCAAATCAAAAATTTACTTTAGTAACGCATAAATTATTTGGTAGCTAAATGAAAAGGGATTATACTTGTGGTGATAAAGGCTTCATGAATCCCTTCATACCGTGTTATCTTGCACCAAATACTTCCATAGAACAACAACCTTATCTCCTTAAGTATTAAAAAGGTCAAAAAATTTAGAAATAAGGGCACTTTAAACACAGGAAATACCTTTATCTTCAGTTTATATTTTTCATCTCCTCCGGTCAATATTTTAAAGCTTAACAGAACTCTGTACTAAGCTTTCAATGTAGCAACATGTCTCTTTCCAAAAAGGTCTGTACTCTACCATGAAAGGACCATAATTGAACCTTATCACTATACAGTCAGAAGTTTTTAAAGAGCAACCCTTTGAACACTTTATGCTACAGTCCAAACTGAAAGGACAACTCAAATTTAAAACTTTCACAGGGTAACAATTACTTAAGAAATAATAAATGTGTCCCTGTATTTTATCGTTTAATAAAATACAGTCAGGAATTTGGATCAGTAGTAATTAAATCAGGAGTGCATAGCACGAGTGATTTAATTTTTCGCATCCGAATGACTGACAATATTTTATTAAACGATAAAACACAGAGATGCATTTATTATTTTGATTCTAACACGAAATAGTCTTTAAAAAATACCACGAACTATGTTCGATGCGTAGTGACATTCCATAGTAACTTACAGGCATGGAAACCGATTGGACGCATACGATATTTACCCCACGTTTTGCCCGTATTTTATCGTTTAATAATGAATAGCTTTTTTCCCTCTATATCTATATACAAAAGGTTGAAGACCATTTTAGAATATGATTTAAATCCTGAGATGTTAAAAAATGTTACTTATAGTTTTGCTAACAATTAGTTTAGTATGAAATAGTTGATACATTTACAAACAGTTAAAGTCCTATTATAGCACTTTAAATGCTTGTTTCCAATATCAAACTTAGTGTTTGAAATTACTTTTTGTCCAATCACAGCGCAATGTTGACTGCACTTTAACATGGGTAAATCAAAAATTATACAGTAGTCAGAACGTAACAGTTGTCACATGGCGCGCACAATACAGGCATGATGTACGCACGATATACGCACTTAACACGCATGTTGCATGTACGGTAAATACACGATAAGCAATTCAAAACGATACATGATACTCACGATATACGAAGCGCATGCTACACAATATACGGACTACACGTTATACGATTACCTTTACAATTATTTTAATCAGACAGAAAAAATCAGATCAATTAGAGGCTTCGCACCTTCACAATAGAAAGTAAGACTTCGATAAATTTTAAATCCACAGTTTTCATTGATGCCGAAGTGCGAGAAAGCGGGCGTAATTAAAGTTAATTGCTGTCAACACGCTTCGTTTAATCAACTTTACACGAAAGACACTGACCATTTGTTTTTGTGACAGTGAATGGAAATATCATTCAAATCAGTCAGTATCATTTATAGTTTTAATTCAATTCAGGATTTTTAAAAGGATTACCTTATTCAAGAAGGTAACAATTAATACTATCTCATTTTGTTTTGATTGGACTTTAACCAATTTTGTAAAATTTTTGTTGACTTGTCCTATTATTTTCACTTAGCCAATTAAAAGCAACATGGTAACATTATACCCCCCCACACCCCTGTTTACTGTAGTTTAGAGAATGCTGTAACAACAGCAGTTTCGATATTGATGAAAAAATATGTTCTTTAAAGTAGACTTCTATTTCGGATATCATATGTATACTGTCTTCGACATGTCCCAAGAAGACAAAGGGCAAAAACACTGAAATTAGTAGAGAGGGAGTTATGGTCCCCGTGCCCCCCCCCCCCCCCCCCCGCCTTGTCCCTTGTATTGTACCAACCAGAAGTTTTCAAGTTTCCCCGGGGGTACACTAACAAAGTGAAATAGTATAATGTGAAGTCACTGCACTCTCTTTTTTGACTATGGTAACAAAAAAAAAAAAAAAAAGATATACACTGCACTTCAGTGAAGCGTGCTTGATCATTGTATGAACTGAATTCCAACTAGTGTTTAAGTTATGCTCCGGAAAGAAAAAAACAAAGGGCAATAACTCTGTATTTCAAGATGGTATAGTTCTTGTGCACTGCACCTCTCAACTGACCTTGTACCCCCCCCCCCCCCCCCCCCCCCCCCCCCCCCCCCCCCCCCCCCCCCCCCCCCCTGAAGTTGTATAATCCAACCAGAGCAGGCGGACATAAAAGTACAAAGGGCAAAACTCGAATACTCAGATAGGTATAGGCCTTGTACACTGCTCCTCTGAGTGTGCTTATCATTGTATGAGTTGTTAACTACCCCCCCGTTCAGTTTGTTCGCGGAAAGCAAGCTGTGAGGGTTATGGTTCTTGTCACTGCACTCCTCTCAATGTGCTTGACCATTGTATGAAGTTGTATTGAATTCAACTGGTAGTTTTAGTGATACTATATGATACATGATATAGGAACAGTATGAGGACTTTGCTAGTTGTATTTGATTGTTAAAGTCCCAGGACCCCCCCCCCCCCCCCCCCCCCCCCCCCCCCCCCCCCCCCCCCCCCCCCCCCCCCCCCCCCCCCCCCCCCCCCTGTTTTTTTGAATTGACTGATATTGTAAAATAAATATACTGATAGGATAATGATCACTCTAAAACAATGTTGAACATATTCATTTCTTTTGTATTTTAGTCGCTTTTTCATGAAAAAGAGTTGCCAGGAAGCCTTTTTTTATTTTTGTACAATATCACTGAAAAAAATACTGCTCTATATTTCTAACACGTATATTGATTTAAAAAGTAAAGTTATGAATGTTTTTGGTACAAATAATGGTCATTTCCGCCGGTAAGACATCTTTCTTGATAAAATAAGAGCTACTTGTAAATGTGGTCCTGGGACTTTAAAACTGTTTATGTAATTTATTACATGCTACAAGTATTATTAGTTTCATTTCAAACCTGCTGGGAGAAGCATCATCTTTGTTGTTTCACATTATTTCATTCATTTTGCTACTTACTTTAATTCTTGTCAAATAATTTCTGAAACCATTTTGTAATTTTTATGAATTATTCAATTTTTCATCATTAGTTGCACCAGGGAAAAGGGATCTGCATTACCTTTTGGTTTTTATGTGAATTTGCAATTTTCATCAACTTTAATATACAGCATAAGGTCAAATTCGGTTGCAGAGTTTTGTCAGTGCCATTTTTCCCTATGAAACACTTTCTACATGATTTACTACATACTGACTTTGTGACTGTGCAAATTCAAAATTTCGCAAAGTATATCTACAACCCCCAAAAATAAATGGTTCAGTGAAAATCTGTTTCTGTTAATTCAGATACACATACAGCACAGATGTCAGTAGATGTTTTCAGTGATATAAACAGCTAAAATCAGGAAAGACAACCAAGCCTGAAATCTGAAAATGGTACTCTCATTCTTCCCCCTGTAAGACAAAGCTGTTCTCAATTTTCTTCTCATTTTTACCTATTTGTACATTATATATTTTTGTAAATGGTACATCAATTCAGAAAATAGTTCTCATTCACTGCTTTGTTTTTTCTATCCATCAGTGAACTTGTAAAGGTGTCACATAAGTAACGAGATGAACAGTATACAACAAGAGACACCATTTCATGAACTTTGGAAAAAAAAACAGCCATTCAAAACTTGCAATACTGAAGTGCAGGTATGTAAAGTGAGGTCAGTTTAAATCCTGATAAAACACGAAACAGAAATGAAATGATCACTGTCAATCGAGACTGTACAAAGGTAGCATCTTAAGATAGTACCCATCTTTAACCATCACAACTGATAAATAAATGATAAATTTGCAGTCCTGTTCAAACAATGTAATCATTGAACAAGAGGATTATGGATATTTCTCACACTTTTTGACTACTGATAAATTACTTGAGATGATTAGAAGCCAGTGCATTTAAACTTTGAGCAGATCAATGGTTACAATGACTCTATTTTTTTTACTAAGCTGAATGAATGAGCAACATTTCACAGTTGGTTACCTGAGTCAACTGACCTTACCCTTTGCTCAATCAGTGCCAACATTTCTCAGTTAACTAGAAGAATGAAATATTGCCATCAAAATGTTCTACATGTCTGGTTGTTCACTGTGTCTGATTATTCTACATGTATGACTGTTCACAATATCTGACTGTTCGCTGAGTTTGTCTGTTTTACATGTCTGACTGTTCACTGTGTGTCTGACTGTTCACAATATCTGACTGTTCACTGAGTTTGTCTGTTCTACATGTCCGTCTATTCACAGTGCCCGTCTGTTCACTGTGTAAGTCTGTTCTACATGTCTGACTGTTCACTGTGTCTGATTGTTCACAGTGTCTGACTGTTCACTGTGTCTGACTTTTCTACATGTCTGTCCATTCACAGTGTCTGTCTGTTCACTGTGTTTGTCTGTTCTACATGTCTGACTGCTCACTGTCTTTGACTGTTCTACATGTTTGACTGTTCACAGTGTCTGTCTGTTAACTGTGTCTGAGTGTTCACTGTGTTTGTCTGTTCGCTGTATAAGTCTGTTCTACATGTCTGACTGTTCATTGTGTTTGACTGGTCTACAAGTATGACTTTTCACTATGTCTGTCTACTGACCACAATATCTGACTGTTCACTGAGTTTGACTGCTCTACATGTCTGACTGTTCTATATGTCTGACTATTCACTGTGTTTGTCTGTTCTACATTTCTGACTATTCACTGTATATGACTGTTCACAATGTCTGACTGTTCAATGTGTTTGCCTGTTCTACATGTCTTACTGTTCACTGTGTTTGTCTGTTCTACATTTCTGACTGTTCACTGTATATGACTGTACACAATGTCTGACTGTTCACTGTGTTTGACTGTTTCACATGTCTGAGTGTTCACTGTGTTTGACTGTTTCGCATGTATGACTGTTCACTGTGTCTGGCTGTTTTACATGTCTGACTTATAACTGTGTCTGAATGTTTACTGAGTTGGCCTGATTTACATGTCTGACTTTTCACTGTGTTTGACAGTTCTACAGGTCTGACTGTTCATTGTGTTTGTCTGTTATATATGTCTGACTGTTCACAGTGCCTGACTGTTCACTGAGTTTGTCTGTTCTACATGTCTTGACTTTTCACTGTTCAATGTCTAACAGTTTACTTAGTTTGACTGTTTTACTTGTTTTACTGTTCACTGTATTTGACTGTTCCACATGTTTGACTGTTCTACTTGTCTCACTGTTCCCTGAGTTTTTTTTCTGTTCTACATGTCAGACTGTTCAATGTGTTTGTCTGTTCTACTTGTCTGTCTGTTTACAGTGTCTGACTGTAAACAGTGTCTGACTGCTCACTATGTTTGACTGGTCTACAAGGATGACTGTTCACTGTGTCTGTCTGTTCTACATGTCTGACTGTTTACAGTGTTTGACTGTTCTACATGTCTGACTGTTCACTGTGTTTGTCTGTTCTACATGTCTGACTGTTTACTGTGTTTGTCTGTTCTACAAGTCTGACTGTTTACAGTGTTTGTCTGTTCTACATGTCTGACTGTTTACAGTGTTTGTCTGTTCTACAAGTCTGACTGTTTACAGTGTTTGTCTGTTCTACATGTCTGACTGTTTACAGCGTTTGTCTGTTCTACATGTCTGACTGTTCACAGTATTTGTCTGTTCTACATGTCTGACTGTTCACTGTGTTTGTCTGTTATACATGTCTGACTGTTCACTGTGTTTGTCTGTTCTACATGTCTGACTGTTCACTGTGTCTGACTGTTCACAGTGTCTGACTGTTCACTGTGTCTGACTTGTCTACATGTCTGTCTATTCACAGTGTCTGACTGTTCACTGTGTCTGACTGTTCACAGTGTCTGACTGTTCACTGTGTCTGACTTTTCTACATGTCTGTCTATTCACAGTGTCTGACTGTAAACAGTGTCTGATCGCTCACTATGTTTGACTGGTCTACAAGTACGACTGTTCACTGTGTCTGTCTGTTCTACATGTCTGACTGTTTACAGTGTTTGTCTGTTCTACATGTCTGACTGTTCACTGTGTTTGTCTGTTCTACATGTCTGACTGTTTACAGTGTTTGTCTGTTCTACATGTCTGACTGTTTACGGTGTTTGTCTGTTCTACATGTCTGACTGTTCACTGTGTTTGTCTGTTCTACATGTCTGACTGTTCACTGTGTTTGTCTGTTCTACATGTCTGACTGTTCACTGTGTTTGTCTGTTCTACAGTGTCTGACTGTTCACTGTGTCTGACTTTTTACATGTCTGTCTCACGTGTCTGACTGTTCACTGTGTTTGTTCCTTTACACATGTCTGTCTATTCACTGTCTGTGTCTGTTCTACATGTCTGACTATTCACAGTGTCTGACTGTTCACAGTGTCTGACTTTTTTTACATGTCTGTCTTTTCACAGTGTCTGTCTGTTCACTGTGTTTGTCTGTTCTACATGTCCGACTGTTCACTGTGTCTGACTGTTCACAGTGTCTGACTGTTCACTGTGTCTGACTTTTCTAATCTTACTTTTTACTTTATTTTTTTTTTTCTATTTTTTGTTCACAGTGTCTGACTGTTCACTGTGTCTGACTTTTCTAAATGTCTGACTGTTCACTGAGTTTGTCAATGATACATGTCATGTTGTTTCCTAGAAATGGATTTTCAGAGTAAGCAACAAGTAACAGAAACATGGGTGTAAAAGTTGTACAACATCATACAAATGGATGTCTTGCACTTCCTGATAAAAGGTTTCCAACACAAATACATAGCAGCATAATTATATAAGATGTACACCTACACTTCAAGTTGATATTGTAACATTTTCACACAAGAGAGAAATTACATGGCATCAGTGTGGGTCACTTTTCACTTGTTACGCTTAAAGTGAATTGTAACTTGGTAAAAGTAAAACATTTTACTTTGATCAATATCACTGCAAAACTTTTCAACTTGTCAGCTATATAAGCAGGTTTTTTCCCATTGTTTTAACAACACACAGAGAAATACTTTCCTCTATCAACTGTAGAGCATGCTTAAAGTCCCAGGACTAAGTAGCTGTAATTTTACCCAGAAAGGTGTCTTACCAACGGAAATGGCCTTTACTTGTACCCATAACATTCCTCACTTTGCTTTTTAAATCAAAAAGTACATGTTAAAAATATAGCGCAGTATATTTTTCAATGAGTTTGCAAAAAATATGAAAGGCTTTCTGGCAACTATTTTTCATAAAGAAACAACTTGAATATGAAAGAAAGGCATACATCAAAATTGTTTTAGAGTGAATAGGACATGGTTCTAGTATTATCTTACAGTAAATGTATTTAACTATATCAGTAAATTCAAAAAGATCCTGGGACTTTAAACTTACTACATGTAGTCACAAAAAACTTAAGCACTTAAATCCCTAATCACACCAGATGGCATTTTAAACTTTTTATGATGGTCCAGTAATTTCATTAAGCCTTAATGACATCTTTAATTAATCAGGTCATATGTCACACACTTGTTCTTAAACCAAAGAACTAAACATCTTGTCTTGCTGTAATGTTTGTAGCGATAGCATAAAACTAGTGTGTTTGTTTAAGAATGTTCCATCCATCCCAAGGAGGATTTATGTTGTCAAGTGACTGTATCAACTCCCTAAATCTCTGAATTAGCAGTATGCTTCCTTTCCAGATGCAACTTTATACTGAGTAAAAGTAATCTAAGCAGGCCTTAAAAAAACTCCACTCGACCGCTCTTATTTACAAGTAACTCCCGAGGTCAGGCAAGTGAAAATTTGCTTACTGCAGGATGAGTGGCTCTGGAATTTTTTTGAGGCCTGCTTAGTTACTTCAGATTCAGTTCATTACTTTATTTTGTGTTTGTTTCCCCCTCTGTGGCATGTTTGCTAACTTTTTGATACCTTTACTTTGCTCTCAGCAGGTTGCCATCATTAGAAACTTAGGCTGCGTGTGATCTGCTGCTGCAGGTGTACCCTGCTTGAGTGTTACTTCTGCTTCAGTTCATTACTTTATTTTGCTGCTTTTCTCATAGTGGATGATCTTGCTGTGTGCCGAAAGCATGTGGTATTTCGCATACTGAGTTAAGTCATAAAAGCATACAATATAGTGTAACAGATTTAACAAACTTCTTAGTACTGTGTCAACAGCCAGTTCATCAGAGACCCAGTAACAAGCATCAAGTAACACACCAAACTTGATAACAGACTCAGGGCCAGATAGCCATCTACTATATAGAGTCATTGTCATGGCAACCATCACTTTTCATCATCAGTATCTTGTACATCAATTAAATGCAATGTATGACTCGAAGAAGAGAATGTAAAGAATGTCAGGTTAACATGTACGTACCACAGACGGTATCTGCTCACACGTGATTCCATCAAACTGCTTGCGTTCTGGGGTGTTGTTTATGGTGATCCCATGTTGAGGCTCTACCCAGCATTCCATGATGATCTGTAGAATACCATCATCCTCGGTAGACTCCATCTCATCATCATCATCACTTAAACTGGTATTAAAAGAGTTAAAATTAAAAATAAAACTTTCTGCCATGTAAGTAAGAGGGTACTTCCATTTACCGAATTTTCCTCGCTGAAATTGGTAGCAAAATGTCAGCACAAAATGTTGTCGTGTTTTTTTCACTTTGCATGTCTGTATCAGAATACATTTTAACTATGGAGAGAATTACTTCAAATTCCTTCAATGCTTTTTAAGTTTATTTTATTGTGCCGGTTAAAAATTTGTAAGAATTAAAATGCAGGTGCAATCTGAAATATCAGAGTTAGTGAAAAGAAAAAAAGCATTACATATAGTGTATCATTTTCTAAGAGACTTGATTTTGCTGAATTTCTGTACCTAAGAACAACATTTGTGAAATCTCATCATGGACTATGCTGTTCAAAATTAAACAGGTAGTTTTTTATACAACAACCTTATGCCCAATATATGCAGCTGTAAAATTATAAGACAGACTGCAGCATTCTAGAAATTTAGCGGGCTATGGGTAAATTATTTGTTTAAACACCATACTGTTGATTCCCATTTGAGGTTATGGTATGCAAATCATAGCTATTTAGATGTATTACAGTTTATTTTATGTTTTTCGGTGTTTTAAAATAAAATGATGGATTATTACACAATAAACTTACTGTATCAAACATTGTAATTATAAAAATCTTTTACCCAGATTAATGTCAACAATGCTAAAAAAACAAACGAAAGTAGTAGTTTTAAACAAAAAATTTGTTAGTTTCAATGTAATATCAAGTTTGCTTCACTTGTGAACACCAGAAGTACTTATTTTGATGAGTGATGCACTCGGTGAAATTATAATGTGATATTACACCTAAACCAACAATTATCCTCTATATAAATTAGTCAAGACATTTGAGTCACCTGTCTGAGGTAGTTTTTGTATATGGAGGGAAGAGAATATATTGCACAACACATGTCGGCTTCTGTTTAGCCTTAGCTGTATAGTCTATACTGCTCTCTGTATCCTGAAAGATCAAACAGATACTTCACATAAATCACAAATCGTGCAGATATACACTGCCTCAATTCCCTATTTCGTGTCTTGCTATGTAACATACGAGGGGTGATCCAGAATTAACCGGTTTGTTTCCATCACTATGACACAGCTAGTAGTAGCAAGATAAAATTCACACATTCTACTTGACCATCCTAGAAAATTTCATTCAATTAGAACAAAAAACATTGAAGTTACATTGAAAAGCAGCCAACATGTGACAACAAGGTAGGAAGCATTAACAAAGTCAGAATGATGTTGGCTGACTGTGCGCTCAGTATACACATTTAGCATACTCCGCAACTTGTTGAATAGCATGACATATGTATTTGTAGAAAGAAGTATGTGACATCAGGTGAAGACCATAACGCATGGCATAACATTCATCAACAGACATACAAGAAATTTATAACACGTAATTTTTGCCAATACCGATTATTCAATCACACTCCCCGGTTTGCTGTATCACAGTTACTACTGAAATGCTGAAAACTGTTTTCCATGTTTCTGGGAAAATTATCATTTTGTCAAAACTTGAATGACAAATCAAAGGTTATTTGTACAAAAAATCAAATTAAAGTTTTGAACTGATTAAGAAATATATCACTTGTCCGGTTAATTCTAGACCACCCTTCATATTAAACAGCTGATACAGAAAAATGACTGACACACAAAAATTATCATGTTCACACCATATATAACATGGATTCTGTACATGTATATGGTGGGTGTGACACAACTGTTACTAAAACAATAAAATACTATACATCTGGCAATAATTGCAGGCTGTTTTCCTACACAGGAGGTTACCTGCTCTTTTGTGTAAGCTTAAAATTGACACATTGCAAATTATCAAATGTAAATTAAAATGACACATGCATAATTCAAAGGAAAAAGATGTTCCATACTATAACACCTTGAGACCCCAGGGCAAAAAATCAGACATTTATGATAAAATCACCCAAAATAACTGACACCTGTTCTCCCCACCCCCTTCTCTTCCCATAGATTATTTCACAGTATTCTATACCACACCAAATACAATCTTTATTAGTATATCTTATTAGTACATGTAATTATAAGATTATAGACTATATACCTTGGTGTCAAGTTCCAGTATCATATTAACAATGCCCTGATTAGTGAGACCAAAGTGGAAACCCTGCTGTATACGCATTCTGAAAACAGCAATAAATGTTGAAATGTCAGTATGAGGTGAACATTGTCATAACTCTATCAATGCTATAGAATACTTACCACTGAAAAACAAAGCAAAGAGAGGCTGACAGAGTTACCTTGAGGAGATCAAAACATTTTCTTTTTCTGTTTTTTTTTGAAGTGCTTACAGTCCTGGCTGATCCTAGGATTTCTCCTCAGGTGAAACTGCCAAGACTCCTGACAGGCCCAGGTTGAAGAGACAGATACAGATACAAGGGAATCCGAGCCCCTGACCATAGCTCTTTTCGGATAGATACCTTGGTTCATTTACATGCCCAGAGTATAGCCTCAATATTCACTTTTTCTGTTTTTGTAAAGATAATATTCCTTTATTTAATATTTAAAGTATGTTTTAACGATCCTAAAATGTTACGTCTCAATGTTACACAATAGTAAAAGTTTGTATTTTGGCATACTGTCATATGCTGCAAATATAATGAACTACATGACCATGGCATAATTCACAAATGGCACATTCCAGCTCGAAATGTAAACTTTACTAGGCTTGAATATGACTTACTTGGTCAGTGTAGATAGTATGCGACCAATTCCTGACATAGTGATGCTATTAACACCTGCTTGTTGCAACGTCCACACCCAACGTCTGTGTAAGAGATACCGAGACAGGGAGTTGAACTGGTTTGCTGCTGACTTGTTCTTTGGTAGACTAGAGTAGGGCAAGAATTGTGACACCTCTGGTGGTGCCTGTTCCTCTAACTTCGTCATGTCACGTGGCATCCTCTCATACCTAAACAACACAGGTACATGTATGAGTGTCTGGTTTACACAGTCAATGCTGGGACTTATCTCCTACTATTTAAAAATTCCAAGCCTCTTTTTTTTTAAAGACTTAAATAGATTATTGATGGAAAGAATGAAAAAAGATGGGCAACAACAGCTTATATAAATTTTTGATTCAGGTTGTTTTTTGAGATACAAAGAAGATTCTGTTACTGTTCTTCTAGAACAGATGGTAAAAACATACGTTATGCTTGTACAGTTTGAGCAAATGTATTTATACAGATTAATTCAATAACTTATCTGTAAAAGACATTCAAATCAGTTTAGAAAGCAAAGCAGACAAACATTTAACTGAGACTAAAACACATGTACCTTATCAGAATAGATTCTACAGGTTTAACCAGCAACACACAGCATTTGATTTCTGACCATTCCCTTAGCAATGGCGGTTTGTGTACAGGTTCCTTCTCTTCTAACTTTCTGGCAAGAGCAGTTCTCCTGAAATACACACAGATTTCAAATCAACAGAAAACAAGATACATGATTGTACTACAAAAACAGGTTTTCTTCAATAAAAAGTATTGACTATTTGTCACATATCCTCATGACTCCACTTTCTACTTTTCAGTTGTTCTATAAAGTTACCAAAAAGAAATTTATCGATTTATTTAAAACATACATGTTGGTCATTGTCAGATCACACTTTTATTGAAAGTTGTGTTTAATGTAAATCTGTATTTCTTTAAACCTGCTCCTTGAATTTGTTTGGTGGACGTTGACAGGAGCCTTGACAGACTGAATCATGACTCGGTCAGGACTATAAACTGTGATTAGTGGCTCAGTCAGGACTATAAACTGTGATTAGTGGCTCAGTCAGGACTATAAACTGTGATTAGTGGCTCAGTCAGGACTATAAACTGTGATTAGTGGCTCGGTCAGGACTATAAACTGTGATTTAGTGGCTCAGTCAGGACTATAAACTGTGATTAGTGGCTCGGTCAGGACTATAAACTGTGATTAGTGGCTCGGTCAGGACTATAAACTGTGATTAGTGGCTCAGTCAGGACTATAAACTGTGATTAGTGGCTCGGTCAGGACTATAAACTGTGATTAGTGGCTCAGTCAGGACTATAAACTATTTGAGGTTGGAGAAAAAGGGCAAAAAGCAACAGAGATGAGGTTTCCTGTTAGACAACAACATTTGCAGAAGGAGGAACAACATCGGGGATCCCAGTTTTAAATGCCTTTTTATTCATGAGAAGAACCAATAAATTATCCACAGTTCCTGCAGTTACAGATCTGTTACGTGCTGTCAACTAAACGTGTGACTAGCATGAAACTCTTCCATTTCTGTATGTTTATAGCATGATAACTGCATGAGAATGACTTTCTGTTTCGTGAAACTGGTTTCATCTGAAAATCGATCCTGGTCAGATTAAATAGGTAATTGTCGCAGATCAAATTTGTTATGGTCAAGAGCACAAAAAACCACATAAATCAAAATATACAGCTTATCAAATATTTTTTTAATCAGTACCTGTCTTTGTCTGTCTTTGATCCTCGTTTGGGGAACTTTAGTTCAGCAACTTTCTGCCGGAGTTCCTTCACAAGCTCATACCTCTTGTATCCCGGCGTTCCTCCAAGGAAGGCCATTCGTAGAACCAAACATGGTGCTTTAGATGTAATACGTATCAAAACAAAAGACTGGGGCGGCTTCTGTTTCTTCTTGTCTTCAGGATCTCTGAAGAATGATAGAGCTGTATACCAACACTATAGTGGTAAACTAATCTATTGTAAGTTGAGTCAAATAAAAGTGAAATATCATAAAGTAATGTTGACATATACTTTAAAATGGTACAGTATTAAGTTTGGTTTATAATATATCCCAACTGTCCTGCAGATAATGTAAGACTACTAATTAAAATTGAAGGGGTAATGACTAAATGATGACCCCTATTAAGAGGCTTACTTACTCATACATGAGTCTGATATATGACTGGCTATCTAGAAGAACAAATGTACTCCAAGACGTCAGAAACAGATTTAGTGACGTCAAAGCCTGTCTACACATCACCATGGTGTAGCGAAAACTTGAACTTGGAATGTGTATATGCTTGTTGACTGGGATATCATGTTCTAGAACCAGTCCTATACGGTGAGTGTGCATCCACTTTTGCCTGAATAGTAAATCAGAAGTATTAACTTTACTTTGCTTTTCTGGATGCAGATATTTCTGCATTTGCTTCCTGCATTGAAACTGATCTCCAGTAGAAACCGTATTCACCAAAATAACCAATGGTCTCAAAACCAAAACCATGATAACTTGTGTAAACCATGAACAACAATGTTAACCATGATTGTAAGTGTATGACCATGATCACCTTGCACATCAGTTTTATACAGATTATACTGTTATCTTAGTTGTTTCCTTATCCAGCCAGACAATATTTCATTGTTAAATGGTTCTATCAAAACTTGAACAAGGACAAGCAATCAATCAGGTTAGGAGGACATGAAAAACTCTTATGTTATTAAGAAGGATGCAAATGATACTTGTTTACATTAACATTATACTGATAATAAAATGTCTTTAAAAGTCCCAGGCTTTTCATGCATCAAGTTTTAACTACTGTTTGTCTCTTGTACTTTATGCATTAACATACCAGACTTTGATGTCCAAATTGACCACAGGCCTCCAAAACGATGCAAACTGACTCAATACTGGGTCTCTGAAAACAGAAATCACAATTCAGTTAAACTAGTGAAAACAGCTATATGTGATATATTATGAGCAGGTATATGCTTTAGGTAGCCAGTAATGTCACATCTAAACAGTCATTTGTAAGATCAAAATACAAGTATTTAACAGTCTGTTGCTTTATGTTTTCTCACTTTCTCATATGACACCAGTTTCTTTTTTTGTAGTATTGAAGTGACCAACAACCAGAGTTCTAAAAGAATTCCAAGACATAAGACATATAATCATCCTTAAGTGTAAATGTGGATGACATGTTTGATACTCAAGTCAAGACATGACAGGGTTAAGTCCCTTGGACAGGGACAATTTTGTTCCTTATCCATAAGAAACTTTTAAAAATAGATCTTGTGTTTGTATCATAATTTCATTTCTGTAATATTTCACTTACTTTGAGTTAAGCTGTGTGCTTAGAGTTGGTGTGATAGAGCTAGGGAGAGGCAGGTAAAACAGAGGCACACCCTCTTTTATACTCCCAGGTAAGGTGTAATACTCTGGCTTCAATGAGAACGACTGTAGGTGCACTAACAGCTGATCTGTCTGGCATAATCTGTAATGAATTCATCCCAGCTACAACAATTCTTATATTGCCATTGAAATATAAGCAAACCCTTTACCTGTGAGATATTGGCAGAAAACAAAATCATTGACTATACATGCAAAGCAGATTAAGTATAATTATCGAATATTCATATCAGGTTTATATTAGAGTGACATACCCTACAACCAGCTGCAGTTGTTGTTGTGTGAGATTAATGCCCATTTCAACCATATTTCAATCATTTAAAGGCAGGCAGATTACCTAACTATAGTTCCCCTGGAAAAACCAGTACTAGATCCATATCATCTGTGTGAAGTTACCAACTTTCTCACATAATGAGACATGGTCGGTAGCAATGCTCAAACCCATTACCCCAAATCAAGAACAGATTACAATGATTTCAAGTCAATGACTTTAACCACTAGACTATGGAGGTGAACCCTAAAATCTGCAGATAATTTATTCCAAATGTACAAAACTTACAGAAGGGGCTAAAAGTATGTAAACTGAATGAATAAATGCATTTTTTTCAAGAAGATCATACATTGAAAAATGTTTCTTTTGTGCTCTATATGCTAATGTAACCACCTTCTATAATACATTGCTATTAATGTAGTACTTTGAGTTTTTAGATTATTACAAATTGCACAAAGTTTTAGGGTGTGCCTCAAAATTAGCATAAACATTTACCAGTAAATAACATGGAACTACTGCCGACCTGAATCTCTGTAGTTACCATATAATAACTGCGTTACACACTCAAAACATAACACTGGTGAGGTGGTGATCAGTATGTGCCCATTCTTCTTAATGAAATTATAGGTAACTGCATTATGTCTACTGAAAACTTACCCTTGTAGAACCTGCCAGAACTTTTTAACATTTGCTGACCTGAATGTACTCATCTTGCTAGTGTTGATTTTAGTACAGGTCATATCATGTATGAAGTCGTAACTGCCTTCTATAATTATCTCTGTATGAGTTAACTGTCTGAAAACAATTACAGGAAATATACTGAGATATATTTCTAAGTGTAACAAATATTCTTCCTTTTTCATTGACTTTATCTAACTACTGCCTAAGCTCAAAGAAGGAGATTTTCTGATGAAACAAATCTGATCTATTCAGAACAAAATAAATACTAGATGCCCACGTGCAACATGTCGAGCCCGCCATATGTCAAAAGGGCTAACTCCTTACCAAGTAGAGATGGGTCAAAATACACCAAAATATTGGATGTAACATGCATGTTGTACCACAGAAAATTGGTCTCGATTTTTCTCTACGGCCAGTAATAAAAAAGTTACAATATAAGCTATTTATAGTAACAACAAAGGGAAGTAATTCTAAAAACAAGGGTAGCCCATGGTGGTGAACATTTGTACAAAGTAACATCAAAATCCCTCCATGCATGAAGAAGAAATGCTCCAGACAAAGATATTCTTGACTTTGAACTTTAACCTCTAAGTGTGACCTTGACCTTGGACCTAGGGACCTGGTTCTTGCGCATGACACTCCATCTCATGATGGTGAACATTTGTGCCAAGTTAAATTAAAATCCCACCATGTATGAAAAAGATATGTTCCGGATAAAGTCATTCTTGAACTTAACCTTTAACCTCCAAGTGTGACCTTGACCTCAGACCTAGGGACCTGGTTCTTGTGCATGACACTCCGTCTCATGATGGTGAACATTTGTGCCAAGTAACATCAAAATCCCTCTATGCATGAAAAAGATATGGTCCGGACAAAATCGGACGGACGGACGGACGGACGGACGGACGGACATACACCAACCCGCCAAAAGTGACAACTATATCAAGCTCACCGCAGGCGGGCTCGACAACAAACTAGACCTACCACTAAATGTGATTAATACCCCCAAAAGACTGAAATGGTTAGTAGTAACAGAATACCTTGCAAAACAACTAAAATAAGAGATATGGTTCTTGGCAATAACTCTGTAATTTGTCAAGATAGAGTTATGGTTCTTGTACACTGCCATTCCTCTCAATGTGTTTGACCATTGTATGAAGTTGTATTGAATTCCAACCAGTAGTTTTCAAGTAGTTTTCAAGTTATGCTCCGGACAAGGAAAATGCAACGAACTGACCCGGCTGACAAACCAACGGGTGACTCCTATATACCCCCTAAACTTCGTCAGTGACAAATGAATACCTCTAAAGAGGTGTCTCACAGTCTGTAACCTTGACCTTCAAGGTGTGGACCAGTTACTTGCGCACAACACTTTATCTCCATGTGCTAAACATTTGTACCAATTCATTTCAACATCCTTCAATGATAACAGAGTTACAATCTGGACATGAGCATAGCGCATTTACAGGATTCTAAAATGTCTGACCTCTGTTACCTTGACATTCAAGGGAAGGACATGGGACTTTCACATGAAATGTCATCTGTATGTGCTCATTACTTGTGCCATGTAATTTCACAATCCTTCCATGCATGAAAGTTACCACATATACAGGATTCCATGACCTCCATGACTTAAACTTTAAGTGTGTCCTTGACCTTGGTGGTTGTGTTTAAGGTACACAGACTATAGAAAAACAGCTGTTCACAAGAATATCTAATACAAAATTCAAAATATTGTTTAAAGAGTACAAGTGTTCACCTATTTTTGTCCAATGGCCATGCTGCCTTCACAATATATTCAAATCTCGCATACTCTCTCCATGGTAACACAAGCCTTACCTCTAATTGTGTTTCACCTGTAAACATCAAAGACAAAATCCTATATAGGTCCTATGTAATTATCAATTATGAAATCAGAAATCAACATCAAACTTGTATTAAAGACCGCTTCTGAATAAATACCAACCTTGGAAGACAGCAGGGAAAAACAGTTCGCTTCTTAGCATGCAAATTAAAATCACCATTCAGGTTTTCCATTATGATAGCTGATCTGTGTTCATAGGATTAACTGTATATACAACTGTCCTCAAATACTTTAAAGTGGTAATACCATGATATTAGAGCATCTAAACTTTCAGTCATCTAGTCAGTCTTAGATCAATAATCTTATACAGTGACACAATACTTCTCATGTTCATCTTTCTGTGATGCTCATTAAATGGCAAGGACATTAAATAGAGTTACAGATGCACACAGTATGAGTGATACAACTGGATCTTCTAGTCAGTACTTGTTTCTATAGTTACAAACATGTACAGTCAAACCCAGGTTAAGCAACCAGTCTAGAAATTCAAAAAAACTTGCAATAAAAGCAAATTATTGTTTACTACAGGTGTATTTATCTATGTTATGAAAGAAGACGTTTCTAGAACAAACTTTACCTTTAGTGATGGCAATATCTCTGATGGTATAACCCTCTCTTAATCTTACTGACAGCACACTGAACAACGAAACACTCAGGTTACTCTCAGAGTGAGGCTTGCGAATGTTCGGCATCACACTCGCTAGTTTACCATGGATGGGATGTGACAACAGTCTGAAATACATGTTCCAATAACATGATAATGTGTGCGGCTTACTTCAACTTATGTCCACATGGGGAAATGAGGTATGCCTACCAAAAGCCATGTTTTTGCAGAATCAATATCTCTTTAACAATTCTGGTTAGTTTAATCATTTCTGTGCTTCCACATTTTTTTAAGAATCAATATGGCTTGAACAATCTCAATAGTCACCCAAGAAACATTTCTCTGCAAATATTATGATATCCAGCCAATCATTTCTGACATGAAAATTTTAATGATTTCCCCTATACAAGTCTGTTAAACAGGTGACCTCCAAGGTTGGGCCAATATTGACCCCAGCAGGATAATTTGAATACATTTGGTAGCAAACCACTACACAATGCTACACACCAACTATCTAAACATTGCATCACTATACATTGTACACTACAAACCTCTGAACAAGTTGAGCTGGTGATGAGGACTGCTGGGCCATAAGATGCTGATCACCAAGGTCATATCTGAACCCCTCTAACCCTCGCTGGAAACTCCACAGGAACATAGCTTTGTGGTATACATTTGGTAAATCTGTTACATTGCCAGTCTAAGGAAAATTGAGAAAAGTCAGGTGATTTGAGATTCACATTTTTAAAAGTTTTTAAAAGACTTCAAGACAGAGACATCAGTACTGAACATCAGTTACACATGAAGCATTACCTTGTTTCCAGAACTTTCAAGTCAATGACACGACCAAGCAAACATGAATATTATCTCTATTATTGAATTAATACTCTTTTTCTAAAGTAAATGTTCAACCATAGGGTACTGTATTAAGAGCACAAATATTTTTAGGTAAAAACTGCAACAATTCTGCAACGATTTTCATTAGTAACACCCTGACTACAGGTGACAATACAGGGAAAAGCATTAAAACAAATCAAGCTTCAGGCTTCAAGTTGCAGCATTTAAATGTTCACATAGATTAAAATACCCTTCTACCTTTAAATGCATTTCAAAGTGAACCTCATTTTTCCAACAGATTTGTATTAGTGAAAGTTATTAAAATAAATAAGTTGTGTTTACGTCATTTCTACAAAATTATCATTAAAGTGATGTTACCATTCAAAGTGACCATCATTATTTTAAGGAAGAGATTTATCATTGACTTATACTCCTAGAATAATCACCATTGCCACAGTTATAATGTTAGAAGGATCTTACTCTTTATTTCTAGGTTAACATTTGCATGTAGCTTATCATCTCAAATCCCATAAGGGTTTAAAAATAATACCCGAAACAGAAAATACTGTTGGATAGACAGACAAGCTCCTATTTCATCATTAGAGCAAATGTATTTATAATAACTGGAACAAACCACATTAGGGCAAGTGTCAAAGTAAGATCCGAATGTAGCAGTTGCAATAAACTGCATTAGTTCTGTGTGTGGTATGTGTCCAAAATGACCGAATGGTGTACGATTTTCCCCAATACGTAGAAAAGTACAAGCTATTGTACTGGTTCTGAGCTGGGTCAGTAAAAATTCAAACAGGTTTGCATCTGGCACTCCAAGACACCCATCAGTTATAACAACCAGACCTGAAATTTGTACATTTACAATACATTTCTTTTTATTTTTACAATGTACATATATAATGCTTCAGCTCAATATTCATTTAATTCTGATGTTACTTCAAAAATGATTTAACTGTGAACATACAGGAAAACCCTTATATCAAAATTAAAAACCTTTGTATAGTTAACCTCAATGAAGTCATTCATATCACTTTTGACTTCTGATTTTAAATGATAATATATTTAAGGCAGACATGGCAAATTTAAATTGAGGCCTCACTGTACTGATAGTTATGAAAAGGTTAAAACAACTTCTATATTGTAATCAGTTTCAGCTGAATATTTTATAAAACTGTAATAGGATAAATGTTATGAAAATGTAACTTAAAGTTGGAAATCAACATTGTTTGTTCTAGCTATTGCTCATTAACATCATTGAAATTCAAAAGGTTTTTACTTTCAACATTTTTCCTTAAATATTTCAAGCAGAAAAAAACATACAGTAAAACCTCGATAACTCGAGGTCGCAAGGGAACGAGTAAAATGCTCGAGTTATCCGGGTTCTCGAGTTATCCGAACCACGGAAATTTTACAAGTTTTTCTGCTTTCATATGTCTTATGAACAACAAGTTATTTGAGGACTTTATGTTGAAGTCAGATTAATACATTTACAAAATGTATTTATTACATAAAATCACGCGCTCTGATTACCTTTCGTACTTATTTGATAAAATTCTGTTTGTTTTGTTTGCATACATGTACAATCAGGGTAATTACTATTTGACAACTGATTAATGGAGAAGGCGGGGCAATGTTACTTTACTTCGTCCAGTGTATTTACGGGTCACTTGGGGGTTTTTCTTACTGTTTTCCAATAATGCCAGGCGACCAGTATGCTAGACAATTTTGGCCTAAGCTTAGTTTGTTTGTTTGCAAATAACTCAATAGCACAATGTGATTATTAACTCACACCAGTTGTCAGCACCGGTAAATCGGTATAACACATTACTCGTGGCATTTTCAAGAAACGCATTACAAACTGTTTTTTTTTTGTGTGTGTAAATGTCATCTGAGAGTTAAATAAAGAATAACATGACAGTACAGTAAAACCTCGATAACTCGAGGTCACAAGGGGACGAGCAAAATGCTCGAGTTATCCGAGGTCTCGAGTTATCCGAACCATGGACATTTTACAAGTTTTTCTGCTGTCATATATCTTATGAACACCGAGTTATTTGAGGACCTTTATGTTGAAATCAGATTTATACATTTACAAAATGTATTTATTGCTCTGATTACCTTTCGTACTTATTTGATGAAAATCCTGTTCTTTTTGTTTGCATGCATGTACAATCAGGGTAATTACTATTTGACAACTGATTAATGCAGATCGCGTCCTTCTCTAGATTGCTCGGACACAAAGTGTATTTCTGATATGACAATTTGATAGAGATTATTCTAGAAAGAATATGCAGTTTATGGTTTTCTCTCAAGCTTTATTATCAAAAGTCTACTCAGACTCAAAATTATCATCTCATCATTACGTTCTCGTAATTAAAAACTGGCAAACATATTTTTCTGTATTTTCTTCTTATTCAATGAAAGTAACAGGTGGGTGTAATTACACATGCTTTAAGACGATTTAAATGTGCGAATATCATCGTATACACTTTGGCTACTAGACGGTCAATTTATCGATAATTAACGAGAACAATCAATTAACAATAGAGGTTTTTCACATGACGTGTCAAAATAATGATGCGCCATCGGAGGTGAGAAAAATCAGATAATCAGTGACCTCGAGTTGCCGCAGGTAAATTAGTAAGAAATCTACCTAGCAGGACCACAGATATTCCTCGAGTTATCCGGGGTTCTGGAGTTATTGATGCTCGAGTTATCCATAGTATTTTCTGGTTAAACATATAGGTAAAATTGTCGGGACCGACAGGAGTCCTCGAGTTATCCGGGGTTCTCGAGTTATCGATGCTCGAGTTAACGAAGTTTAACTGTATATATCATTTTAATCGCTCAACAAATGTATTAAAATATAAATAAAGATCGTTATATGCATAGGCAGAAGATAGCTATGAACCAGCTTTGAAACAAACAAACAACACATTTCTTTCAGTTAGTATGGAATGATATTGAGGTAAAAATTACACAATGCCTGCTTACTGTTACAATTTACTCATTGACACTGCTATTGTGCTTATTGGTACAGTCACTATGCATGCTTGCACTTTCATCACGCTTGTTGACAATTACACAATGCCTGCTTACTGTTACAATTTACTCAGTGACACTGTTATTGTGCTTATTGGTACAGTCATTATGCATGCTTGCACTTTCATCACGCTTGTTGACAATTACACAATGCTTGCTTACTGTTACAATTTACTCAGTGACACTGCTATTGTGCTTATTGGTACAGTTATGCATGCTTGCACTTTCATCACGCTTGTTGACAATGATACCATGCTTGCTGGAAGTTACAACTTTTATGTTGTTTAGGCCATGATGCCTTTTTCATATTTTCATTTGACTGAATGACAGTGCAATCTAGCGTAATGGTTTATTTCATCATGCTGTGGTTATCTTGGTTAATTTGTAATGCATCCAAGAACAAAATACACGAAGTGATCAACCAGTATGGAAAATGTTATCAGGCACTAGGCAAAATAGAACTAAGCATAATGTCATTTCAAAATTATAAGTCACATTTTTGATAACGGGCGCTATGTTCTAGTCGTGTTTTTCCGTAATTTGAATAATTATTTGCCGGAAAGATTATCGTGGATATCCGAATATGTATAATGTTAAAAAAACAAACAGATTTCCACTTTCATTTTCACTATATTTATATAATGTCAAATCCTTCTTTAACACTCCTGCCCCTCAGTTACAACACATAACATAACTCCTGCATGGGAAAGCTGGATGCTAAAAACACGGCAATTTCCCTCCCATTCCGAGTTCCCCAACGATGTGAAGGCAATGATTGCAATTGACTAGTGCAGACTGGCGCAATAGCACTTCCGACGGTATACTACTCTACTATGCCCAAAAAACCTATCGAAGTAAGTCCTGGGTGAGAAAATACCAAGGTCCCTCCTGGGGCTCAAACCCCGGACCTCGTGATCTGAACGGACACTCAACAACGTCGCTAAAGGGTTAACCCAACAGCAAGGCTGTTGGGAGTGGCCTATAAACCTACAATCACTACACTTCTCCCTCTTTTTACTTTTCAGAGCTAGACAGCTCTCCAGATTGACCCTCCATGCTCCCCGAATGAGTCCGTCAAACACTTCTGACACCATTAAAGTAAATCCTGGGTGAGAAAATACCAAGGTCCCTCCTGGGGCTCAAACCCCGGACCTCGTGATCTGAAGGCGGACACTCAACCACGTCGCTAAAGGGTTAACCCAACAGCAAGGCTGTTGGAAGTGGCCTATAAACCTACAATCACTACACTTCTCCCTCTTACATTTCAGAGCTAGACAGCTCTCCAGATTGACCCTCCATGCTCCCCGAATGAGTCCGTCAAACACTTCTGACACCATTTAAGTAAATCCTGGGTGAGAAAATACCAAGGTCCCTCCTGGGGC
This sequence comes from Saxidomus purpurata, assembly GCA_022818135.1. Classification (NCBI taxonomy): domain Eukaryota; kingdom Metazoa; phylum Mollusca; class Bivalvia; order Venerida; family Veneridae; genus Saxidomus; species Saxidomus purpurata. The sequence continues at coordinate 48,187,246 of JAFMSR010000005.1, forward strand.
TCAAACCCCGGACCTCGTGATCTGAAGGCGGACACTCAACAACGTCGCTAAAGGGTTAACCCAACAGCATGGCTGTTGGAAGTGGCCTATAAACCTACAATCACTTCTCCCTCTTTTACTTTTCAGAGCTAGACAGCTCTCCAGATTGACCCTCCATGCCCCCGAATGAGTCCGTCAAACACTTCTGACACCATTAAAGTAAATCCTGGGTGAGAAAATACCAAGGTCCCTCCTGGAGCTCGAACCCCGGACCTTGTGACCTGAAGGCGAACACTCAACCACGTCGCTAAAGGGTTATAACCCAACAGCAAGGCTGTTGGAAGTGGCCTATAAACCTACAATCACTACACTATTTACAACAGAGACAAAACATAACTTGTATTGGTCTTGTAGAATCTTCTCCAGTTCTAGTACTCGTCTTCTACGTCAATTTTTTATTCCACTTATAATAACGATGCCGATTAAATTTTGTCAGTAGTATAGAAGAGACATCGAGAAAATGTTTAAAAGGCGATGTATTTCTTCCAATAATAAAAATATTGTCTGTAAATAAAGCTTGAAAGCTACATAAAACTTACCAGTTCAGGTTGCAATTAATAGAGTAATTGAAACAAAGGGACACAACTGATGGGAAACGGTTTAGACAACAGCTAATTTAAGTCCGTCATAGGCCGGAGATCTTTCGCGAAAACTACGAACGTCGCCCCCTGGTATCAAAATGTGATGTGCAAATTTGCAATTAACATTATGCTTACTTTCAACTTGCTTAGTGGCTTATTGCATCTTTCATTTTGTGTGGTCACATCGTGTGTTTTGTTCTAGGAGCATTATAACTGTGCAATGTTGAAATATCAAAGCTTATATACAGTCCCGGCATGTTGAAATATTTAATTACGCTACATTGCACTGTCATTCAGCTATATAGACATCAGGGACTAAACACCAAACAAGTTGTAACTTCCAGCAATCATGGTATCATTGTCAACACGTGTGATGAAAGTGCAAGCATGCATAATGACTGTACCAATAAGCACAATAGCAGTGTCAATGAGTAAATTGTAACAGTAAGCAGGCATTGTGATATTGTCAACAAGCGTGATGAAAGTGCAAGCATGCATAGTGACTGTACCAATAAGCACAATAGCAGTGTCAATGAGTAAATTGTAACAGTAAGCAGGCATTGTGTAATTTTTACCTCAATATCATTCCATAGTTAGCGTAGAGGTTATAGAAATCAAACGAAAGAATATGCAGATTGGGATTTTCTCTCAAGCTTTATCATCAAAAGCCTACTCAGACTCAAAATTTTTATCTCATCATTAAGTTCTCGTTATTCAAAACTCGCAAACAAAATTTTCTTTATTTTCTTCTTATTCAATAAAAGTAACAAGTGGGTGAAATTACACATGGTGTAAGACGATTTAAATGTGCGAATAACATTTTATACACTTTGGCCACTGGACGGCCAATTAATCAATAATCAACGAGAACAATCAATTAACAATAGAAGTTTTTCACATGACGTGTCAAAATAATGATGCGCCATCGGAGGTGAGAAAAATCTGATAATCAGTGACCTCGAGTTGCCGCAGGTAATTTAGTAAGACATATACCTGGCGGGACCCATGTGTTCCTCGAGTTATCCAGGGTTCTCGACTTACCGATGCTCGAGTTATCCATAGTATTTCCTAGTTAAACATAGAGGTAAAATTGCCGGGACCGACAGGAGTCCTCGAGTTATCCGGGGTTCTCGAGTTATCGATGCTCGAGTTAACGAAGTTTTTCTGTATATATATAAAACATGGAACTGTCATATTGTATCCATTCTAAGTCAAGTGCCATATTTTTCTTCTTTACAGGTTAAGACCAAATTCAAAACCATAGGTGTAAATTTGCTCAAAAATAAAGACTTCAATACTCCAGGTCAAAAATTTCTGGTGATGCACACAACAAAATTTTCTTGTACAGACAGATGTTCAAATACATGACAAGATGGACAATGGTAGATCTATATGCCATCCTCCAATCATTAACGTATGTGTACAAGCAAATGACAGTACCAGCGCTGGAGTTTTCTGGTAGCAACTGTAATGCCATCATGCCATATCTGATCATATTGACAATGCCGGCTTCAGGATTGTTAACAATATCCTGTTCCTTTGGTAACTGTGGTTCCATAGGATCTATTGGAGCTTGACGAACATCATAGTAACTCTGAAATATATATGTTGTTCACATTTCAACCAAGATTTATCTGTATTCCTGCTAAAGGACATCTTTTACAGAAATAGCGTACCTGTCACAAACACAATATACATATTTTTTCATACCACTGTTTCACTGTTTTAGTTTACAGTTCCAAGCAGTCCTTATTTGTTTACACAGAATCATCTTTTTGGAAATTTAAGATTACATACAAACTAAGAAAACTTTTAAAAGTTAGTACAACAAACAGAAGTGTGTGCACAGGCAAAAGTTTGACATTTCTTTTATCCCTGCACCCAACATTTGACATTCGTATTTAAATTCTATCACAGTTACCTTTACTAACATAAGACTGTTTACAAGTTACTTCTAAACAAACTTAAGGGTAACATACATTTCATACTTACACTGACGAAGTTGGAACTTCTACTTTCCAAGCATTTACCGAAGTTATCTGCTAAGGTTGTCTCAAATTTCGTCAATTTCACTGCCATGGATGTGAGAATCTTGTCTACATTATCAGCTGTGATCACCAAACCTTGGGCTAGCACCTGTAATAACAAATATGCCAACCACTAACCTTTGACCTTTGTGCAAGTCAGTTCTGAGGTTTCTTACATTCCAATAACAGCTCCTATTTATTTCCCATGTGAGACAAGAAGTATATACCGTGTACATTTTCCCATTTACATGTATTAGGACAAGAGGGCCATGATGGCCCTTTATCGCTCACCCGAGTACAACTGCTTTTAACAAAGTTGTTACGGACCTGGTTAATGTGTGCGAGACTAGGGATGGTACTGGTATGCGATATAAATCGAAAACCGGTATTATAGGTTCAATTGATACATCGTATCAAATGTCAAAACAACCTTTCTGACAAATTTCCAGGGTATTTGGGCTGAAAATGTAACCTCTAGAGTGTTAACAAGGTTTTTCACATTTGGGCTCTGTGACCTAGTTTTTGACCCCAGATGACCCATATTCGAACATGAGCTAGAAATCATCGAAACAACCTTTCTGACATATTTCAAGGATATCTGGGCTTAAAATGTAACATCTAGAGTGTTAACAAGGTTTTTCCATATTTGGGCTCTGTGACCTAGTTTTTGACCCCAGATGACCCATATTCGAACTTGGGCTAGAAATCATCGAAACAACCTTTCTGACATATTTTCAGGATATTTGGGCTGAAATTGTTACCTCTAGAGGTTAAAAATGTTTTTCCATATTCAGGCTGTGTGACCTAGTTTTTGACCCCAGATGACCCATATTCGAACTTGAGCTAGAAATCATCTTAACAACCTTTCTGACAAATTTCCAGGATATTTGGGCTGAAAATGTTACAGTCGACTCTCGAAAGTTCGAACCCGGATAATTGGAACACCCCCGATTATTCGAACACATTTTCGGGTCCCGAATTTTTTCCTTCTAAATTCAATATGTTCTACTACGGTTAATCGGAACCCGTATAATCGGAACTTTCGAACTGATATTATCGTCCGCTCATTAATAAAATAGTGTGAATAACTCCGGAAAGTTCGAACAGTGTCGTTCGTTAATTGATCAATCAGCCAGCCGCATGTTTTTCACCCTCGTGAAAATTGAGCAGGTGCCAGCTTGATTGAGTAAATGACGCCACATGGTAATAATGTATAATGGTAAGTGTATTTGTTTGCCGCGTGCTAACACTTATGATTATGTTTGTGGCAATCGTTCGCCTGTCATAAAATGAGTTAATTGTTTCATATTCAATAAAGCTATATAAAATCTAGATTTTTCAATGTCAACCACACAATTATGTCAGAACATAGTGTACAAAGTTCTAACGTCGAGCAACCTGGTCCCAGGAATGGGGGGATAGCCAGGTCGGCGAATTCGGGGAAAATTAATTTCGCTGAGCAACTTGGTGAAGGGCCATCGTCAACAAGTAGAAACCGGCATCAAAGATTTACTTAAAAGAACTTCCACTCAAAACTCAGTAATCGAGTACGTTCCTACACAGGTTTTAGTACACTTCACTCTTACAGAACGGTCTTTAGTACCATCTCCAATATGGCCGACATGCTCACTCCGGAAAGTTCGAACTACCGAAAATTCGAACAAATTTTGCTTCCCCGAGGGTGTTCGAGTTTTCGAGAGTCGACTGTACCTCTAGAGTGTTAACAAGGTTTTTCCATATTTGGGCTGTGTGACCTAGTTTTTGACCCCAGGTGACCCATATTAAAACTTGAGCTAGAAATCAACCAAACAACCTTTCTGACAAATTGCCAGGATATTTGGACTGAAACAGTAGCCTCTAGAGCCTTAAAAAGATTTTTCTATTTTTGGGTCATGTGACCTAGTTTTTCATCCGAGATGACCCATATTCGAACTCGTCTGAGTAATTCCTGGAACAAACATCCTGACCAAGTTTTGTGACAATTGAGGCAAAAATGTGACCACTAGAGTGTTAACGAACTAAGTGTGGATGGACGACAGACGACGGACAATTCATCGATCCTAATAGCTCACCCTGAGCCTACAGCTCAGGTGAGCTAATAAAATCTTATATTTCATTGAACACTGTTATTAGGAATGAATAAAATTTTCACAAATGGATGGGACCATGAGTTATACCAATGTCACTGAACAGTCTATGCCAATAAAGGAAAGTGTAAGCAAAGTGACAGCGTTTATCTTTGTAAAACATCATCTTGAAATGATTGCATACATGTAGCTTTGAGTAAAACAGAAATATTTTCAATCTGAGAACAGTCTGGTATGATAGTATCTACCTGGCTCTGATTCCACGAAAATTCTCAAGTAATTACTAAGTAACATGCTCAACTTATTTCAACACTTATAAGCCCCTTGCATGTTTAATCATTTAAAGAATTAAAGTTTTCGAAATCGTATGAACCCATTTATTACAATTATTATACACTTGTCATTATTTTTGCAGGAAATGTTGTGAAAAAGTAAGTAATTTACTAAAGCAAATTCTTAAATTCTTAACTTGTATTCAAATAAATTTTTCACTATATCTGACTTGCATTTAGTATTATATAGAGGATAATTGTTGGTTTCGGTGTAAGATCACGTTATAATTTCACCAGTGGGCACCCAAGTGATATTTTCACGAGTGGCACAGCCACAGTGAAATAACAACTTTTGGTGTTCCCAAGTGAAATTAACGTGATATGACACCGAATACCAACAATTTTTCTGTTTATTTTATGGTTAAAACTCTACTTTTATTGAGTTTATTTCTACAAAATATCGAAAATCGCGGAAACGCCATCAGAAACATAGCGCAAATGGCGCCATTTAAACGATGTCATCGCCGCATGGTTTCCAGCATTAAGGGCGCTGGGTATACTTTTGGGCGTAAATCGGGTTAAAGATTGCAAAACAGTGAAAAATAAAAATGGTAATCCACTGTTTCAAAACTGTGGATTATCACTTTTATTTCACTGAGAAAACTCTATAATTCACTGGAAAACATAAAATAAACAACATTTTTTTCTTTCAACATGTTATTTTTATTTAAGAAATAATATGTATCCATGTTTGGTTTATCATAGAATAACCCGAGTTTGGAGTTTTTATGCGCAAGAATATATCACGAAGGCCGAAGGCCTGAGTGATATATTACTACATATAAGAACGAAGTTGAAGTTACCTCCCGCAAACACTGTAAAGATGCTATTTCAATGTGACTTTTATTCATGAAAGATGTACACGCGGTGTTTCAGATTGTTCATCAAAACTTCAATGATCTAATTTTCAAGTAAATGTAACAGGAATTTCATTTATAGAGATGGTACGAATTTTCAGGGTACGCAATAACAATTCAAGTTACGAAAAGTATTAGTTACGGGTATAGATAAATGACATCACAGTTTCTCTTGATTAATGACGTCACTGTGTAAACAAAAACAATAACAACAAAACAGTAAATAAAGTCAGTGTAAATGGTATCGTAACATTAATCAAGTTAACTGGACATGTGTCATCCATCAGATCCCACCACTTTCCCCCAAACCCCCCCCAAAATCCCAAAAAAAACCCCCCAAAAAAAAAAAAAAAAAAAAAAAAAAAAAAAAAAAAAAAAACAACCAACCAAAAAAAAATAATAAAAAAAAAAAAAAAAAAAAAAATTTTTTTAAAAAAAATAATTATAATTACCCCCGGAAAAAAAAAAAAAAAAAAAAACCCCCCCCCCCCCCACCTTATTTTAGTGAGAATAAGACTTTAAAACAACATACTCAGCTGAGCAATTAATTAATTATTTTCGTGACATTGGGGCCTGCTGAAGGTCGTACAGTATCTATGTTGTAAGAGTAAAATATCTCCTGTTCACTCTGTGGAAGTGAAGCATGAAAATAAAACTCATATATTATGACAAACTTTCTTTCCAAAGTTGTTAAGAGAGAAAAAGATTTTGTAAAATTGTCATGGTACTAATACCGACAGTTAGTGACTGTAAACTCTTTTTTTACAGGTACTTGATGCAAATTCTGGCGTAAAGAGGTTTTTTCTATACCACTAGTGTCTGAATTTTATATTACCTGGTTAAATGTGAATGTTCTGACAGGTGTATAGGCTATCACTGTAATGTGGATTTCTGGACTCAGAACAGCTGTGGAGCCAGGTATCTGAAACTATGAAAAATAGCATACAATGCCTTACATCAGGATTGCAAATAGGCATAAGCTCATGGTGTACTCAGTAAATGAAATACACACTACAGTGGAAGTTGTATCAGTGACCAGTCCAAATATACAAAAGTGGCATTTTGCAAATACACAGGCTATTATAAACATTTAAATATTCATCTGTATTCATGCTCTTCCTGTTTATTCATTGATTTTTTACCTTTGTGTACATGTATATCTGTTAGGTCAAAAAGTGTAGATCATGACCATAAAGCACAATCATATAGATTGATCATGATCTACGCTGTTCAGTTTTAGCTTTATTGTGAACAACAAGTCCAAATCAAACAAGAAATGTAGCAATGCCACCAAATCACGATCGCAACATATGACCAGCTCCAGTTTTTTTCGTTTTTAAAGGAAAAAAATCATTGCAAGTGCCTCCTGCCATTTCCTAGTGTGCAAACAACATTTAAACAGGTGTTTAGGCAAGCTGTTTTTCAAATTTTAGTAACAACTACCTTCAACCTAGGGATGCCAAAAGCAATCAAAAGCTACATCTGAAAATAAGCTAACTACATACCAAGTTTTATGGCAATTTGAGTAATTGGCTGGAAACCATTTTTATGATTTTCAGTAACAGGAACATAACTTTGACCTCAGGGACATCAAATGCAATCCCAAGCTTCATCTTCGTGGCAATAATTATATTCTGGCAGGAAACCGTTTTTCTATTTTAAGTAATGGCAACTTTGACCTTGACCCCAAAGCAATCCGAAGCTATATCTCCATATAAGCTGCCTACATACCAATTTTCATGGCAATACCTCATTCCCAACACAAGTCATTGGCTGGAAACTGTTTTTCAATTTTTAATTACAGCGACCTTGACCTTGACTGGAGGGATCCCAAATGCAATCCCAAGCTATCTCCATTTAAGCTACCTACATACCAATTTTCATTGCAATATCTCTTTCTTAACCCAAAGTTATTGCCGGGAAACTGCCTGTTTGACGCCACTCGCCATACTGTCTGCCTAATGACATTTTACTTGGTTAAAAATGTGTATGTCAATTATAAATAGTACGCAATTTATAGTGGTTTAACACAACATTTTCAATACCCATACTTGGTATTACAAAATTGTCTGACAAAAAAGATTATTTTAAAATAAAACATTTAAAAATCATTAGCCATATGTTGAGTTCAATAGCTGTATTAAGCTAAATCTTAAACTGATATACATGATGTATTTAACTAAATCAATGTGGTTACCTCAAACACCTAAAAAGTTACTATCTGTCAATGCAAAAAAAAAGAGAATCCATCCAAAAAGGTGATATGATTGTAGCACTCACGCTCAGGTAAGCTCATATGCCTTGATTTGTACATAAATTGATACATATTCATAAAATGTTTAACTACTTACTGGCAAAACAAGACCTCTTAGAAAGTTTGACAGAGTACTGTGGACTTTCTCATACAACACACAACAACTGTTTGTGTCCTACAAAATAGTCAGAGATATTCAAATCATGCATTACTATACATATAATTATTTGTATAAAGTTCTCCAATTTTTCATTGTCGTATACATTTCAATGAATTTTAGTTTTCCCTAAATTTGCTGAAATATTATTTACTGTAATCACGAAAATAGCACAGTTATGACTTTGGTAACCAACCAAGCAACTTACTCTTTAAAGCCCCAGGATCACTTTGAATTTACTGATATAGAAAAATAAATTAACTGATAGGATTATGATAGAACCATGTTCTATTCACTCTAAAACAATGTTGACATATGCCTTTCTTTCGTATTCAAGTCGTTTCTTCAAGAAAGAGTTGCCAGAAAGTGTTTCTTTTCTCTTTTATTTGCAATATCATTGAAAAATACTGCATTCTATTTCTAATATGCAATTACTGATTAAAAAAGTAAAGTTAAGAACGTTTTTTGGTCAGTTCTGACATATTCCTGGTAAAATACAAGCTACTTGTAACTGTGCTCCTTTGACTTTAAGTAAATCAATTATATGTATATAAACTTCATAAACTGTCCACATAACATTTGTTATATTCATTGCCATATATGTACATTTGTATGACATACAAGAGTGTTACATATAAAACATAGTTATGTTGCCTGCTGGAAGATATGAATCTCAAGGAGAACATTAAAAATAATAAGAAAATTGTAATACAATCTGACAATGACATCATTTAATTCAAAATAAAGACAGGGAAGTAATTACTGAAGATTCAGTTATTGTTCATGAACAACACACTTCCTACGTTGTCTTATATGTGAATCTATAAAATAAATTAAGATTTGCTGGACTGCAAGTAATAGTGGCCAAGACATAACCCAGAAAAATGACATAGGGAGACATAGATATATCTCTTTTAAAGGTGGAGTTATGCTTCTTGTATAGTCAACTTTCACCACCATTCCTCTGTGATTGCAATATCTTTAATGGTGACCAAGATATTAGCTTATGTTGCAAGAGTTTTGTTTCTTTGGTTCCACATTTATATTGTTATGGCTATCTGTCTATGTCTCATGTTTGAATTCAATCCCTTCACGAGATAAAAAGTACATTGTAAATTTCACCGCTATGCGAAATAAGGAAATCCTGCCATTTTAAGACAGATACTAGCAACACTAAATGCTAACTTTTACATACCACTGAGCTAACTGAGGGGCTGACATCCAAAATAATGACAAATCTGTAGCGCCGAGCCACAAATGTAACCATGGTACTAGGCAACAGAGCGACACTATACTGCTGCTGTGGCAGACACTGTGTCCCATCATCTGCAACAACTGAAACCACCTGTAACTCATCTGTAGTATCCACCTGTAAAATAATTTAAGTTTTAATTCAATGAAGTAACATATAGTCTTCAGCTTCATGGTATTCAAGAAACTTTAACTTAAACTCTTTCAAAAGGAAAAGCACTATTGTTGTGTTTATAATTCTGTAGTATATAATGTACAATGAAGTGTCATCTATTCATACACATCTGCCCTAATTGATCATGTATATCTATATAGACTCTGTGATAATGTTATAGTAGTATTGAAGTGGTAAATTAAAGATTCTGTTGAGCTTTTGAGCTTAAAAGGTGCCACATATCAAAACTATAATTATATAAGTCCAAGATCTTACAGTGTAGGAGAAAAATGCTCCTACACTTTTAACACTGCCTTTGAAAACACTTAAAACTGTCAGAAACAAGTCCTTGCTTTCTGCTGTCATTCCACACCTCATTTGGAGACTATAAATAACTTTTCTTTTACCCAAAACCAGTACAGTAGCTAGTGGACCAGTGTTACATACCAACTGATCTTGTGGTGTGAACTGGAATGTTTTATTGAGATGCTGGAAAAACCATGAAGCACGGATATTTCTTGAGATGCGATAGTCTTTTTTCATAAGAACATACACCTCACGTGCCTGAAGGACCTGAAACAGACATGATAATAGTTACAGCCATTTACAAAGGTAAGTTTTACAGGTAAACCTCATAACTATAATTATAACTCAACAACTTCCCTTTCAAAACATTTTCAAGTCATTTTTTTTTACTTTCAAAAGAGACAAAATATGGCAATTATTGTACATTGTCAATCAGTAAGCTTTTATGGTAACATGGTAGGGTGTCTGCTTTAATGTACTGAATGTCCTGAATGTCATTGCAATTTAAAACAATAATGTAAAGCAGATCAAAAGGTCATAATAAAGGTAAGTGATAGGAGTTTTGGAAATTAGTTTGAAAAACTTCACAAATTGTCCAAATTTCATCTCTCTACATGAGCTTGAAAAACAAAATCTAGGTCAAAGGTCAAGGTCAGCCAAAGTCAAAGTTAAAATCTACATGCATGTATACATGGTTCAAATTTCATTGATGTAGCTTAAAAAACAGGAAAGTAGGTCAGCAGGTCAAGGTCAGCAAATGTTGAAGTTGAAATCAACATGCAAAACTATATACATGGTCCAAATTTCATTGATGTAGCATCAAAAACAGGAAATTAGGTCAGTAGGTCAAGGTCAGCCAATGTTGAAGTTGAAATCTACATGCAAAACTGTATACCTGGTCCAAATTTCAGTGATGTATCTTCAAAAACAGAAAGTAAGTCAGTAGGTCATGGTAATCCAAGGTCATGCAGAAATCAGCATGCAAAACTGTATACATGGTCCAAATTTCAAAGCTTCAAAAATACGAAAGTAGGTAAGTAGGTCAAGGTTAGCCAATGCTGAAGTTGAAATCTACATGGATGATGCAAAACTGTACATATGGTCCAAATTTCAGTGATGCAGCTTCAAAAACAATGAGTAGGTCAGTAGGTCAAGTCAGCCAAGGTCGAAGTTGAAGGTCTTAATTTCATCGATGATCGATTTACCTACCAAAAACAGGGAAGTGGGTCAGTAGGTCAAGTGACCCAAGGGCAGGGCGACGCTTGACCCAAATGGTATGATTTTTTTCTAGCAAGGAGTCTAATTTGTACAGATTTTTACTGATACAATTGCATTTGCATTATTTATCTGTTTCTATATCAATGAAGATCATCGCCTTAAAGTTTCAAGCAAAGTTGGGAAATGAATGTTTTTATCGAACTGGCAAACCTTATGAGCCTATATGTGAAATATACATGTTTAATAATTTTAGCATTAAATACATCTACATCATTCTCCAAACAATCAAATGCCGATTTAACTGGGAGCTGTCAGGGACAAAGCAGGTGTTAAAACTGAGTTAACTTGTTTAATAGGTGCAAAGTTAAAATAGCTACAAGACTATAAGGTTAAAAACAGTGAAAGTGGGTCTAAAGACGAAATACAGATGCCAGCCATGTAGCAAATATACCGAGGCTTGAACCATTCCCAACATGTCTTATAGCAGATTCTAAAGGAAACATCACTTGTAAAGAGTTGGTCAAATTGCACAAATCTGAGATTATTTCATTCAAGGAATATCTGTCTGTTAACAGATTTTTTAACCCTGATTTTGGGTCCCAAACTGGAACCCATCCCAATTTCAAAACTCAACCTACAGTATTTTACCAACTTTGTGGCTAAAATTTCCCAAAATAATCAGCCAGCACTTCAAATTCCCAACCTGCAATAATTCTAATTTTAACTTCACCTGTGTCTGATTGCTGTACTAGCCATACATGCTGTTCTCCCGGTATTCATCGGGTTCTCCCGGTATTTAGACCCTTAACCGACCTTGACCGGCGCACTGGCGAAGCTCACAAAAACACCAAAAACTCCTGGTTAATTGAAATTTAAAAAAAAAAAACACAAAGCTCATAAAATATCAACCTACGGCCCATTTTAAATATACAAAGTCAATACCCTGACATGTGATATTGATAATTGGAGTAGTATTGTGTACATTCGATTAGATGACAAAACTGATGTGTTGACACGTGTTTGTATTAATTGTCATTACCATCTGAACACGCTGAAGTATATGCCCGAAGGATTATTAGCACAATTCGTCGATAATCAACCGACAAACAAGTTACTACTCTCCAAACATGCCTCTAATTAAATCATCATTAATCCAATTAAAAGATAATTTGATGTTTTTGTAACAGCGCCAAAACAAATTAATACATTGATTGTTGGGTGTCCATATTAATAAATTACACTTGATCACACACATAAATTATGTGGTAATCAATTTCCGGAAAACCCTCTCGTTCCGATTGGTTTAGCATATTTAGAGCACTTATAGTGACGACACCTTCAATTGTTATCAGCTGTCATACTGTGTAGTCTACATCGCGATGATAAATGACCTTGATTATCTCAAAATTTTATGCAAACCGTGGGATCACCATCGGATTTTTAGCTTTCAAAAACATTGTGTAAAAAAATACCCGGATTTAAGCTTTTCAGTAAACCATTACTACGACAATAGTAAACTAATGTTAAAAATTAGCGTTTCTAGTGCAAATACGCAATAAATTATCAAATACGTCCTTAGAAAAGCAGAAATTCCTGCTTAAGTATTTTCTCCCGGTAGTCGTCCAAAAACCCGGTGATTTTGCAAAAATCTCCCGGCATTAATCCAACCCTATGTGGCATGTATGGTACTAGCTGACAGTCTCCGAGTCCTGGTGCAGAGACCTTTAATTTACAACAGCTTTATTAATCTTTGCTGAGTCAAAGAACTGACAGAATTTACACAATTTTGACATTTTACACGTCAGTTTGTTCAACTGAAAGGGACCCGGGACCCAGTTCTGAGTAGGTGAAAAAATCCCTGACCTTGAAGACCAAATATTGAGAATATGTACCAATTTGTGATGCAACATAATTCTCAGTCTCCTAATATCATTTTGCATTTTTTTTTTTTATAGTCACACAACCCGACTTTAAATAACATTTCCAGTATCTTCTGTCATCTTTACAGTTTAACAGTGTAACAAAGTTCTATCTTCCACAAAAAGATCACATGCATACTTCATCAGTTCATGACAGTTGATCATGCAGGAGCTGCATGCTACATGATAAAAAAACTCCTTCTAAATCACACCAGTGCAAACTCAACAACATATAAATGTACTAAGAATTTACCCTGTCCTCGGACTCCTCCATGTCATCTGACAATAGTTTCAAAGTTCGACATCAATCGTAGAAACTGCAGTTTTTCACCAAAAAATACAAAATTGTTTACATTATTCAACTCACGAGTAAAACCGAAGATCACCGAAAAACGCTTTCACTTCCGGACGAAGCAGAATTTTGTTTTTCTGCAAATTTTGAATTAAGTAGGTTTCTTTCTGCTTAATTAGAACTTTAATTATGTTTTTTTTCGTATCTGTTTGCAACGATAGTTCAAAACTGCTTGAGTTCTTAACCAGTTACTTCATAATTGTATCAGAAATAAAGGTCGAATGTTATGTAATATGTTTTCGCGATGGTTTATTTAGGACTGACTTGTTTCTGGTCGATTTTTCCCCCGAAGGCGTTTGCACATATTTGTAGCCGGGTACGCAACGGAATATACCTCTGTTAGCCGGAAGCTAAGTACAACCGGCCCATAATACACAAATTATCTTGTGTATACGTCCATTTCGGCCCCAATTCATATATAAGAGTCAATCAGATCACGGACCTGTGATTATATTGTTTTGATGTACACATTTTTTTTTTTGGTTTTATGGTATAATCAAATATAAATATTGAATTACAAGTGGAATTTTAATTTTGTTATTGGCAAATACCGTATTTGCTAACGATTACAATAATGAATCATTGTTATTTTGCGTTTTGAATAAATGGTGATGTATACAATAAACGAGACTGTTGTTATTTTCTAATTGTGCAAACAGTTGTTTGTGTCAGCAATTTAAAGATGTAATGTTAATGCATTTCGGTTCCTTTGATATAACTTATTAATAAGTGGAACAATTTCAAAGGATAATAGGCAATTAATTTAATTACATGATGATTAGGTGATAATGTATGAAAAGAACCTATTGGTTGATGCGGTGGCAATTATTCAGTTACTTTGATGCAATTGATTGATATTTGCGCTGAAGTTTATTTAAAATTTGATGAATTTTATTGGTTTTAAAGTGAATTACTCACACAAAATACAAGATGAATAACTCGTATTGAAATTATAATAACATTCCTTAAAGTGAATGTAAGTAAAATTGCGCTATGTGTTGTGACTCTTATACTGTGGATTTATTTCTTGTTTACTTTTTTATTTTAATCGGAAAAAAATGTTACGGCACTCTATTAATAACATGTACATTAATTTAATAGTTAAAGCAAGTTTAAAGAAAACACGGAACAAATAAAGAGCATTGGTCAACCGGTAATAATTCAGACTTAGCCTTGTAAATGTCTTTCCGTGTCGGTTTTAGATATATCCTGTAATGAGGAAATTGTAAATGTGAGCCTGGAACTTAATATTTTTGCACTTCTCTGTAAAGTAACTTTTTAGCTCACCTGAGCTGGCTCAGGGTTAGCTACTTAGGATCGATGAATGTCTCGAAAGTCCGTCCACATTTAATTATTGTAATACTTATGTGGTCCACATTTTTGCCTCAATTGTCACGAAACTTGGTCTAGGATTTTTGTCCAAGTTCAATTGCTCGGACGAAACCCAATATGGGTCTATATTCGGATGAAAAACTAGGTCACATGACCTCAAAAATAGAAAAATCTTTAACACTTTACAGGCTACTGTTTTGCAGTACCAAATATCCTGGCAATTTGTCAGAAAGGTTGTTTGGTTGATTTCTAGCTCAAGTTTTAATATGGGTTACCTGGAGTCAAAAACTAGGTCACAGAGCCCAAATATGGAAAAACCCTGTTAACACTCTAGAGGTAACATTTTCAGCCCAAATATCCTGGAAATTTGTCAGAAAGGTTGTTTCCATGATTTCTAGCTCAAGTTCGAATATGGGTCATCTGGGGTCAAAAACTAGGTCACAGAGCCCAAATATGGAAAAACCTTGTTAACACTCTAGAGGTTCCATTTTAAGCCCAAATACTCTGGAAATTTGTCAATAGAATGGTTGTTTTGATGATTTCTAGCTCAAGTTCGAATATGGGTCATCTTGGGTCAAAAGCTTTGTCACAGAGCCCAAATGTGGAAAAACCTTGTTAACACTCTAGAGGTACATTTTCAGCCCAAATATCCTGGAAATTTGTCAGAAAGGTTGTTTATATGATTTAAAGCTCAAGTTCGAATATGGGTCATCTGGGGTCAAAAACTAGGTCACAGAGCCCAAATATGGAAAAACCTTCTATCTATCTATCTTCCATACAGTCAAACCCCTGCTGGGGACCTAGACTTGACGCGCGTCAACTGACAAGAATGTTAGTAAAAGAGCTGAAATAAAGAATATAAAAGTAATGGAAATGAGTATATTGTTAAAAACAGGTTAAAAATAGAGAAGGTATTTTTGGGAGACGTATGTACAATCCCGAACACAGCCAGACTGAACTAGGGGCCAGAAAGTTTTATGATATCAGGTGGTAAAGCATTCCAGTGGACCTATTGTTCTTGGGAAAAATGAATATTTATAGTAATCAGTTTTAGTTTGGACTTGTTGGAATGCATGGGGATGGGATGTTCTAGATGATCTTGTAAGAGGGATGATATATTTTGGGAAAGGGATAGCCACCTGGTCATGCAAGATGTATGTGAAACATGACCAGGCGTTGGTCTTATACGCCGAATTTCAAGCCCTCCATTGAATGGGAAGTCAACATGTCAGTGACACTTGACATGACAAGTCAAAAGTCATGTTTGACCCACATAGCAGCCTTTCATCTGGATCGGACTTATCTGGTCAATGAGAGTTCCTGTGTTGGGGGACCAGACCGTGGAGCTGTACTCAAGCTGGGGCCTGGAACAATTGTCTTGTATGCAGTTGACTTTTAACTTTTTAACTGAATGAACTTTGGATCTTTAAAATGGCAAAGAAAACCAAGTGTTTGATTCGCCTTTGTTGTGATGTTGTTTATGTCACTTTGTTCCATCTTAGATCATTTGATATTGTAATGCCAAGGTATTTTGCAGACATGGAACTGCTTTCCACCATGTCGTGTTAATGGAAAAGAAATTGTGTTGGAACTTGGCTTATTTTCGGTTTGTGATTTGGATAACCTGGCATTTTGATGGATTAAATTGCATGTCCCATTTTGTCTCCCATTGTTCAAATTGGCCTAAGTCATGTTGCAGTAAGCTAGAATCAGATGTTCAGTCAGAGATAGATAGATGGCCGTGTTTTCTAGCAAATAGGCGGACTTTATATGGATTGGACATGTTCAGGAAGGTCTATTGATGTATATAAGAAATAAAAGAGGTCCGAGGACCAGCCCTGGTGGAACACCAGGAGGAGACTTTTAAATTTCAGGACCTGGACTGTGAGCCATTTTACCACCACGGACTGTGACCTGTTATCAAAAAACCTCTTGATCCATTTAAGAGTTTGACCCCTTATACCGTAGAAATGCAACCTGTATACAGAAGTTTTTCATGGTTGACCATATCAAAAGCCTTAGAGAAGTCAAGAAGGATTAAGTCTTTTTGGCTCTTGATTTATTTGATTGTATGTTTTTTCATCTATAAGCATTAATAATTGGGATTGACATGACCTTTTTCCCCGGACCCCATCCCGCAATTCATAGATTACAAGTTTCAGATTCTAAGTAAAGTGCTATATTGTTATACTAGGAGACAATGTGTTCCAGGCTTTTACACAATATACAAGTAAGAGAGATGGGTTTGTTAGTTGGCTGGGTCTGACTTGCTACCTTTTTTAAAGTACAGGGGCGACATTTGCCATTTTCCAGATGTCTGGTAGAGTGCTGGACTGCAGTGATTTCTGGAAAAGTTTGGACACTCTAGGGGCTAATTTTGCTTTACTGGTATTTTTGAGCACAATGGGTCTAATTTGATCAGGTCCTGCAGCCTTATGGGGGTTGAGGTTTTTTAAAAGCCTTGTTAACACTCTAGATGTTACATTTTCAGCCCAGATATCCTTGATATTTGTCAGAAAGGTTGTTTTGATGATTTCTAGCTCAAGTTTGAATATGGGTCATCTGGGGTCAAAAACTAGGTCACAGAGCCCAAATGTGGAAAAACCTTGTTAACACTCTAGAGGTACCATTTTCAGCCCAAATATTCTGGAAATTTGTGAGAAAGGTTGTTTCTATGATTTCTAGCTCAAGTTCAAATATGGGTCATCTGGGGTCAAAAACTAGGTCACAGAGCCCAAATGTGGAAAAACCTTGTTAACACTCTAGAGGTACCATTTTCAGCCCAAATATCCTGGGTCAGAAAGGTTGTTTCGATGATTTCTAGCTCAAGTTTCAATATGGGTCATCTGGGGTCAAAAACTAGGTCACACAGCCCAAATATGGAAAAGCCTTGTTAATACTCTAGAGGTTACATTTTCAGCCCAAATATCCTGGAAATTTGTCAGAAAGGTTGTTTCTATGATTTCTAGCTCAAGTTTGAATATGGGTCATCTTGGGTCAAAAACTAGGTCACAGAGTCCAAATATGGAAAATCCTTATTACACTCTAGAGGTACCATTTTCAGCCCAAATATCCTGGAAATTTGTCAGAAAGGTTGTTTCCATGATTTCTAGCTCAACTTTGTTAAAAGCGGTCATACTGGGGGTCAAAAATGGGCCATCAGTGCCCCTCTTGTTATATTTTTGTTCAACAGCAATCAAGATGTTACCTTTTCACGCCCATATATCCTAGATATAAAGAGAGAAAGGTTTTTTTTCGTTTTCTAGTAAAAAGAATATGGGTCACTGTTATCAATTCTCTATAATCCCATATAATATATAATCATATTCATCAAGACATTGAAAGAGGTAACATCTTCAGCCCATATCACAAATTAAAATTGTCAAAAAAACAATTTCTATGACTTCTAGCTTAATTTTCTGTATGGGTATCTATGGGTTATAAACTCACGGTAACAGCCCAAAATGGTATATCCTTATGTAACTTTTACTCTGAGGTAACATTGTTACCCAAATGAGCCTCATTGTAGAAATATTGTAACGTGTATTATCCTAGCAACTTTGTTAAAAGCATGTTTTACATGAAATGAGCGTAATAAAGGGTCTTCCTACTTTGCTGTTTACCTTTATCACTTGATTAGTAGTCATATATTTTCTTTTTGACTTCTGATTAAATTTTTCTAATTATCATCGAAAAATCGGTTAAAACACTTGAGATTGAATAACTTTTTTACAATTTCCACTACCCGTATTCTGTTTCTTTTATACTTGAGCTTCAGTAATAGTGTGACAAAATCCATGCTTGAAACAATACAACGACGAATACCAACATGATAAAAGCTTGAAGTCTCTAGTGGTGACCCTGCTAATTGTCAAACTCAAATGACGTAAACATGATTCGAATCATGGCTCATCTGGGGTAAAAACTCAGGTATGGGCCCAAAACAGAAAAAATATTTTTTCTCCAAATATTGGATTTTGTCAGAAAGGTTGTTTTATTTTTAGTTGTAGTTTTTGTTTGTATTGTTTGTCTAACTGCCCAAATGTGTAAAAACCTTCTTATTTAGAGGTATCTTTTCCATCCCAAATATCCTGCCAATTTGTCGCCGCTTTTAAGTTAATTTACAGTTTCAGATTCTAAATCATGAACGGATTGGGGTCATAATTAGGTAATAGCTTAAAATGAAAACCTTGTTAATACTTTACCGAAGTCACATATATCTGCTTTGTTAATCTACCCTTGTTATATTGTCCAGATTGTGTAGTTCATGACTCATGACAGCAAAATATGAAAGATATATGTTCTGTTCTGTTCTGATTAATTGTTTAAATCATCGAAAAATGATCAGTGCTAGTTGATTGATTGCAAACATTAAGTTGTTTGTTCACACATGTCAATTCATAATTCACACGTGCAGGTCATCAACCAACTTTAATTGTCATTAATATTTTAAGTGGAGACATAACCAGAACAGAAGAACAGAAGTTAATTTCTTACTGTCAATACATGATCAAACAAAATAATGGGGCTTACAGCTTAATCATCAGATAAAGCAGTTATTATGACTATCTAACCACAGTATTGTTCATCTTTTGTCTTGTTGAGTTAAATATTGATTTGTGCATTTCTGGTTCTTTTGTATAATAATGGCTTATTAAGAGGTTTCATGTAGCCTGTGTAATAATTGTTTTGTGCTATTAATAACCTTTTTTTTTTCAATGGTAGACATCTGTTTGATGGGCCATTCTGTTCCTTTTTTTTTTAGCTCACCTGAGCTGGCTCAGGGTGAGCTATTAGGATCGATGAATGTCCGTCGTCCGTCCACATTTAGTTCGTTAACACTCTAGTGGTCACATTTTTGCCTCAATTGTCACGAAACTTGGTCAGGATGTTTGTCCCAGTAATTACTCGGACGAGTTCGAATATGGGTCATCTCGCATGAAAAACTAGGTCACATGACCCAAAAATAGAAAAATCTTGTTAAGGCTCTAGAGGCTACTGTTTCAGTCCAAATATCCTGGCAATTTGTCAGAAAGGTTGTTTGGTTGATTTCTAGCTCAAGTTTTAATATGGGTCACCTGGGGTCAAAAACTAGGTCACAGAGCCCAAATATGGAAAAACCTTGTTAACACTCTAGAGGTAACATTTTCAGCCCAAATATCCTGGAAATATGTCAGAAAAGTTGTTTCGGTGATTTCTAGCCCAAGTTCGAATATGGGTCATCTGGGGTCAAAAACTAGGTCACACAGCCCAAATATGGAAAAACCTTGTTAACACTCTAGAGGTAACATTTTCAGCCCAAATATCCTGGAAATTTGTCAGAAATGTTGTTAAGATGATTTCTAGCTCAAGTTTGAATATGGGTCATCTGGGGTCAAAAACTAGGTCACACAGCCCAAATATGGAAAAACCTTGTTAACACTCTAGAGGTAACATTTTCAGCCCATATATCCTGGAAATTTGTCAGAAAGGTTATTTTGATGATTTCTAGCCCAAGTTCGAATATGGGTCATCTGGGGTCAAAAACTAGGTCACAGAGCCCAAATATGGAAAAACCTTGTTAACACTCTAGAGGTAACATTTTCAGCCCAAATATCCTGGAAATTTGTCGGAAAGGTTGTTTTGATGATTTCTAGCTCAAGTTCAACTATGGGTCATCTGGGGTCAAAAACTAGGTCACAGAGCCCAAATGTGGAAAAACCTTGTTAACACTCTAGATGTTTCATTTAAGGCTCTAGAGGCTACTGTTTCAGTCCAAATATCCTGGCAATTTGTCAGAAAGGTTGTTTGGTTGATTTCTAGCTCAAGTTTTAATATGGGTCACCTGGGGTCAAAAACTAGGTCACACAGCCCAAATATGGAAAAACCTTGTTAACACTCTAGACTCTAGAGGTAACATTTTCAGCCCAAATATCCTAGAAATTTGTCAGAAAGGTTAAGATGATTTCTAGCCCAAGTTCGAATATGGGTCATCTGGGGTCAAAAACTAGGTCACACAGCCCAAATATGGAAAAACCTTGTTAACACTCTAGATGTTACATTTTCAGCCCAAATATCCTGGAAATATGTCAGAAAGGTTATTTTGATGATTTCTAGCTCAAGTTCGAATATGGGTCATCTGGGGTCAAAAACTAGGTCACAGAGCCCAAATGTGGAAAAACCTTGTTAACACTCTAGAGGTTACATTTTCAGCCCAAATATCCTGGAAATTTGTCAGAAAGGTTGTTTTGACATTTGATACGATGTATCAATTGAACCTATAATACCAGTTTTCAATTTATATCGCATACCAGTACGCAGCCCTAGTCTCGCACACATTAACCAGGTCCGTAACAACTTTGTTAAAAGCAGTTGTACTCGGGTGAGCGATAAAGGGCCATCATGGTCCTCTTGTTATGATTTATCGCGCTATATTTTCCCCTTCAGGAAGCCACAGGTTGTTTTGAAAAATAAAAAAAAATTACTGGCATTATTATGCAGACTGGTTTCTATTTGATCGAATGGAAAAAATACCCCCAAAAAGGACCAGTTTTTGACTACTTGGTCACCTGTGTCCATACATGCCACAAAGGATTGAGTTAATGCCGTTTTTTTTTTTCAAAATGGCCGGGTTTTTGGACGACTAGCCGGAGATATTTTTCTAGCAGGAAATCATGCATTTCTATTGAATTATTTGACATTTTTTTGCGCATTTACACTAAAATACGCCTATTTTAAACATAAGTTTACTATTCCCTTGTAATGGTTTCCGATGATTTATCACAACACAGATGCATGGTTGATTATCGGCTAATCATTGCTGTTTGAAAAGTTTATGAATCGCCGCTAACTACCCTCTGGGCAATTTACCTGACAGGGCTCTCGTTAGCCTTTTGAGACTGGGGCCAGGGTCCTATCAGGGGGTTTTGCTGATTTTCAAATAATTTTCCCTTTGAAAGGGTTTTTTTCTATATCAAAAATGTAAAGAAAAACACTATCAAATATCATATCCCTTTTGTCAGTTTTTTCCGATACGTCGGCGAATTGTGCGACATTTTGCCTGAAATACCCCTACGCTGACGCTATAAACGTCCAAAAGGGCCCCCGGAAGAACAAACCCCCCTTACCGAACCCCCGCATCGGCTCTCAAATAATTTTTTTTCAAGGGGAATTTTTGGGCAAAGGGGAAAACATCTTTGGGAATGGGGCAATTTCCCCAATGCTTGAGATGATAGTGACAATTAACACAAACTTGTGTCAACAGTCACAATACTAGTACTTCTAGTACTTCTTCATGTGTCAGGGTATTGACCATGCATATAGGCAGGAACCTAGAATGTATATTCTAGGTTCCTGATATAGGTTGACATTTTACGAACGTCGTAGTATTTTTTCCAGAATTTTAATTTACCGTGAGTTTTTAGTGTTTTTGCAAGCTTCGCCGGGGCGCCGGGTTAGTGTCTAAATAACTGGAGAACCCGGCGAATATCGGGAGAAAGGCATGTATGCCTGTGTCCCTCACTGGAACATTTTATTTGCTTAGTCAGTTTAATGGTCAACAAGTTGCCTACTAAGATTTTTTATTTTAACTTCCCCACACACGATTGGAAGGATTTGCTTCAAACTTTCACAGATCTCTATGAACTTGACATGAAGATGGTCAGAAAGGAAGGAGTTATGACTGCAACCAGTTTGACCAGAAATATGGCCCTTTGTTACTGTCAATATACAATTTAGGCTACAGTAAACAGATCTTGTTGAACTTTTGTTGGGACATCTCTTTTTAATGACCTTCCCTGTAAAGCACCTGTTTAGTGTGTAAAGGTGTTGATTGCGATCCTATTTCAATCAAGAAATTTGCACCGTAAGATATCACATGCATCAATAATTATGCTTTGTTATCATTTTTTCTAAAATATTCCTTAATCTTATTAATAGCAGCAGTCTAAAGGGAAAACAAGTGAGAGAAAATTATCATTTTGAATTAAGTTGAAAATCTGTGTTAATCACAATTCTTCAAATTAACTTTATTACACATTATATTTTTTTTTATGCTTATTAAAATTTTCTTCTGAAAACTTAGTTGAAAATAACTTTGTCTAAAAAAATAAAAACAAAGTATATATGTTATCTCCCAGCGCTTATATTTCTTGACTGAAATAGGGCGGTAATCAACACCTTTACACAGTAAACAGGGGCCATATAGAGCCACAAAGTGATGTCCCTTGTGTCGCATGTAATGCCTCTTCCGACACAAATCTGGTCGCTACACTATATGCAGATCATGTCAGAGACAAAACATAAAATCAAATAAAACTTGCAGGTATCAAAAGAGAATTCAATTCTCAATAGTTTTATGTAAAATGTTACATCTTTTTATATACAATGCAATTTTGTTTTAGCCAATGTAACTTTTTTTATTGTGGCAATGTTATTGGCTACTGTCAGAGCTAGCCCTGGCTTACCATCCACTAAACAAATGTGTTCATTTAAAGAAACAGTTTCATAAGTTGGTTCTTTAGAAGGAGCCATTTAAAGATTTTTCTCATTTTAGTAACAGTGGCCCCTATATGCAGTGGACCGTTGAATATGGATATAGAGGGATAATTCGTCAGTATGTACCATGTTATTGCACCAATATGTGCTACAGTGCTAGTCTTTTTATTCTTAAGATACAGAATGGAACCCACAACTTGTTGCATTTGAACCTGGTAGTGATCCATTATAAATAAGTAAGCAGTTACATTGTCTTTCCAGTTTTTCAAGATGGCAGGGCTGGCGGCAGGAAGGGACAAACGTAGCAATGCTGGTAGTAAAATGTCATCACTGCTGGAGGCAGAGGAGGAAGACGAATTCTATAAAACAACCTATGGAGGGTTTAATGAGGTACATTGTACTTACAGGATTTACATCATTACATCAATGAAAAAAGGCTTATTCACTCTGTCATTGACTTTAATTTTCTTCTTTTGAAAGGTATTGTTTATTTTCTAGAGGTCACTGCTCTATGCATTTATCATTATGTTACAATACAATATTGTTCAACTTTTTATGCCCCTGGGGGCTATATACATGTAGGAATCATTCATGTTGTCCCTTCCGTCCTGTCCCATCTAGTATTACTTGTGCTACTCTGCTTAAACCTACTCAACATGTTCATTGACATAAGATTATTCACAATGACAAGTTATATAACTGTTTTACATTTTTTTTTAGTTATTGCCCTTTTGTTCTTAGCAAGTTTTCAGTTAGAAAGAGTAATATCTCAAGTATCGATGGTGGTACTGCATTGTAACTCCACAGCCGGTAAACCCTATATCTTTGCATGCAAAGCTACAATGACAAGTTATGTAACTATATATCACATTTTATAGAGTTATTGCCATTTTTAGCACTGACTATTTCTTTTGTTTTGTGACCAGTGCATAAGCCGGCGTTTGTCCTTTGGTTAAAGTTTTTAGCTAACCTGGCTACACCAGGGTGAGCTTTTCTGATCGATGATTGTCCGTCGTCCGTCAACATTTTGATTCAAATGACATCTCCTCTGAAACCTCTAGGCCAATGTTGATAAAACTATGCAGGAATGTTCCTTGCATGAAGCTCTACCAAAATTGTTCAAAGAATTCCATTCCATGCAGAACTCTGGTTGCTATGGCAACAAATAGGAAAAACTTTAAAAATCTTCTTCTCTGAAACCACAAGGCCTAGAGCTTAGATATTTGGCATGTAGCATTGTCTAGTGGACCTCTAACAAAATTGTTAAAATTATGACCCCCGGGTCAAAATTGACCCCGCACGGGTGAGCACTTAGTTTTTGCATAGGCATATATAGGAAAAACTTTTAAAATCTTCTTCTCTGAAACCACAAGGCCCAGAGCTAAGATATTTGGCATGTAGCATTGTCTAGTGGACCTCTACCAAGATTGTTCAAATTATGACCCCCGGGTCAAAATTGACCCCGGGTGGGGGGCACTTAGTTTTTGCATAGGCATATATAGGAAAACTTTAAAAATCTTCTTCTCTGAAACCACAAGGCCCAGAGCTAAGATATTTGGCATGTAGCATTGTCTAGTGGACCTCTACCAAGATTGTTCAAATTATGACCCCCCGGTCAAAATTGACCCCGCGGGTGGTCCCTTAGTTTTGCATAGGAATATATAGGAAAAACTTTAAAAATCTTCTTCTCCCTGAAACCACAAAGCCTAGAGCTTTGATATTTGGCATGTAGCATTGGCTAGTGGACCGCTACCAAGATTGTTCAAATTATGACCCCCGGTCAAAATTGACCCTGCAGGGGGTCACTTAGTTTTACATAGGCTTATATAGGAAAAACTTTAAAAATCTTCTTCTCTGAAACCACAAGGCCTAGAGCTTAGATATTTGGCATGTAGCATTGTCTAGTGGACCTCTAACAAAAGTGTTAAAATTATGACCCCCGGGTCAAAATTGACCCCTGCACGGGTGAGCACTTAGTTTTTGCATAGGCATATATAGGAAAAACTTTTAAAATCTTCTTCTCTGAAACTACAAGGCCCAGAGCTAAGATATTTGGCATGTAGCATTGTCTAGTGGACCTCTACCAAGATTGTTCAAATTATGACCCCCGGGTCAAAATTGAGCCCCCCGGTGGGGGGCACTTAGTTTTGCATAGGAATATATAGGAAAAACTTTTAAAATCTTCTTCTCTGAAACCACAAAGCCTAGAGCTTTGATATTTGGCATGTAGCATTGGCTAGTGGACCGCTACCAAGATTGTTCAAATTATGACCCCCGGGTCAAAATTGACCCTGCACAGGGGGTCACTTAGTTTTACATAGGCTTATATAGGGAAAACTTTAGAAATCTTTTTCTCTGAAACCACAATGCCTAGAGCTTAGATATTTGGCATGTAGCATTGCCTATCAGACCTCTTCAAAGTTTGTTCAAATTATGCCCCTGGGGTCAAAATTGACCTTGCCCGGGGGGAATCATTTGTTTTACAAAGGCGTATATAGGAAAACTTATTTGGTATATAACATTATCTAGTGATCTTCCACCAGGCAAGTGGACTTGTACCAAGGTGAGCGATATTATCTAAGGGCCATCTTGGCCCTCTTGTTTATATAGTCAAATATCTTGAATACTATCAAAGGTATTGACTTGAAACTCAAACTATATGTTTACCATCAACATCTTCACCTGGGGAAACAATCTCCATAACTCTGTTTTGATTTTTGACAGATTTATGCCTCTTTTTAACTAAGAATTTTTGGTTAAAGTTTTTTATCAAGTCAAATATCTTGAATACTATCAAAGGTATTGACTTGAAACTCAAAATCTATGTCTACCATCAACATTTACACCAGAGGAAACAATCCCCATAACTCTGTTTTGATTTTTGACAGATTTATGCCCCTTTTTAACTTAGAATTTTTGGTAAAAGATTTTATAAATTCAAATATCTTGAATACTATCAAAGGTATTGACTTGAAACTCAAATTATGTGTCCACCATCAACATCTTCACCTGACGAAACAATCCCCATAACTCTGTTTTGATTTTTGTTAGATTTATGCCCCTTTTTAACTTAGAATTTTTAGTTAAAGATTTTTATAAAGTACTACCAAACGTATTAACTTGAAACTTAAAATGTATGCTTACTGTCAACATCTTCACCAATGTTTTTGATTTTTGACTTATTTATGCCCCTTTTTAACTTAGAATTTTGTCACAGTTTTTACCCGACTATTATTAGAAATACCCAAATGGCTTACTTTTGAAATGTCATAGAATAATTATGCAGCATGCACGGTCATGCCTTTTTAATTTTATACATATCAATTTTGAAACGTTACAAAGTTATTCATGATCAAATATACAAGGTGATGTATTTCTTTGAAATTATCCCCCCTCCTCCCCCCCAGTTGGCTTACATAATCCAGAGTAAGGCTTTGCAAGTAATGTTCATTTACAAAGGTCTTTGAACAAGTTTCATATCTTTGACCTTAATTCTTATAGACAATTACACAATACACCTGTTCTTAGACAAAAAAAAACATTTTACCGACAAGCTTTCGAATAGTCGAGCGTGCTGTCATGAGACAGCTCTTGTATACTTAGCCATTATCTATGCATGAAAAGCTATTGTGTCTGCACATTTATCATTTATTCATGGCACCCTTCAAGCTGTGTTTAATACATTATTGTATGTGTTGTAAAACATACTTTTCTTTTGCACTGATATTTCTTTTGTTTTGTGACCAGTGCATAAGCGGGGGTATTGATCACTTCCAGTGATAGCTGTAGTTTGAAACATACTTCAATGTGATGAATTTTCGTAACTTAAAAATAATTACATTATCTAAGCCATTTTCTTGTTAATTTTTTATCCCCATGTCAGGGGGATATGGTAATGGTCTCCATCTGTCTGTCAGTCCATGGGAACACACCATTCTTGTGTGGGATATTTCTCAGGTCCTGAGGAACCACTGACTTGAATTCAGTTAAACATCATGGACCCCTTCACTATCAAGAGGTGATGCACCTATTATCTGCACGTTTCAGGTCAATGATTTTTCATGGAGTTATTGCCCTTTGAATTTTGATGACTTCTTCATATAACTTTGTGCCTGCACTATTTCTCAGCAACCACAGACTGGAATTCAACAGATCTGATGGGAAGCTTTCCTAACTAGAGGAGATACACATATTTCAAGCATGTTTTGGTTCGATTATTATTTTACACTGAATTATGGTTCTTTCCTTTATGTACATACAGTATATATAGCACTTTTATGCATTCTTGTCCGGGGTATTTCTCAGGAACCAGTGACTTGAACTTAATGAACTTCAAAGACTGCTTCACAATCAAGAGGAGATGCGCATATTATCAGACTGATCTAGTTTGTTATTGCAATTTTATTACTTTTTCTTATACCTTT
>JAFMSR010000005.1:48220010-48448889 GCA_022818135.1 Saxidomus purpurata
ACCGGAGTATCTGAAACATTACCACATACAGTCTGTATGCAAGGGTCATAAATCTAATGAATGAAGCATATAGTTTTGTTGTGAGGACAGCCAAATTAATTGTGTCATAACAAATGTGTAATCTGAAAGATGTAGAACACCTGGTCTATGATGCTAAGCAAAACTTTATATAACTCTCCTTCATGCACAGGACCAAATATAATATCCCTAAATAGATTCTTTTGTGACCTAAGCTTCTTGTTTTTCAAGAGTGCTTTTATCATATTTAAACACTCCATTTTGCCAGAGAAAAACCTTACGCAGAATACTGGTTATTGAGTGGAATTTTAATGTGAGAAAAATACTCATTTGTCACAAGCTTAGAGAGTACCGTTATAAGTACATAGGGAAATTTGTACTCTTTTAAAATTGATAAAATTAAGGGCTAATTGTGGGAACAATGATCAAGGAGACTACCCCAGTTGACATGACAGAAATGCCTGCCTGTAATACAAATTATTTCATATAAACAGGGATTTCACTATGTTATTTTCAGGGAAGAAAATGCACCCAAGGAGCCAGTTGACACTGGAGAGAAATGTGAACGGACATTTATTACATTTACAGATGAACGTATCATCAAAGACTATTTCCCTGAAAAAGTCTCCAAACCACCTCTTAAACAGTTTTGTCCAGTCACACGCCTACCTGCCAAGTATTTTGATCCAATAACTCAAACACCTTATGCCACTCTTCAGGCATTCAAAATCATACGCGATGCATATGCGCAACAATTACAGAATGAAGTGCCACGGAAATCAAGAACTGCTGTCTCAGATGCGTCTGCAGAAATTACAGTGAAATGATATCTTGATCGGAGATAATTACAAAAAATCAGATATTTCTGCAGTTCTTGAGGTGGATGTGTGTAGGTCTGAAGTTTGTGGGTTTGAGACATGATAAAGGAAGACACAAGATCATCTTACCCTCCCTTTGGTGTGACTTCTGTGTCAATAGGAGGATTATTCTGTTAATTGTAAGAAAGTAGTACGATTACAGTGAGGGAAATAGTGAAGGATTGATCAGTTGCCTAAAAACTTCACATTACCAGGATTTGTATGTATGGACTATGGAAGGTATTCATTCAGTTGACAGTTTAAGATTTCCATTTTGACTGTTAACTGTGGTCTTCTGTACAAACTGCTGTAATTTGTCTGTCCATCTGAGTGAACATATGTGGGCATATGTATTGTACAAACATACGTTGTTTACTATTTGATTCTCAACAAATTATAATGGAGACTTAACATTTGAAAGATCTATTATGATTCTTTTCAGATGGTTTTAAATAAGGACAGACAATCAGCAGTTCCCATTCATGCTCTGGCCATTTAGAGTTACAATGTTGAGAGACAGTTCTTGAACTCATTAAAAAGATTGATATAAAATTGAGTATTTCAGCTTCATGTATTCACAGACTAGTTCTATTTGTGTCATGGTATTCCAATGGAACTCACCAGTATGTGTTCATAGTTTTATATGACAATAAAAGCACAAGCTTATTTGATCAGATGTTTTTGTTATATTTAAAAGTTGTAACTTTCTTTGAAACGTTGTATTTACTGCATTGCCACTGTTTATTCAGAAAAGAACCAAAAAATGCCAATATCAGAACACAAATATTTTCAGGTAATAAGAAATGAGTCTTGTCTTGGAACAGGGCATAAAATCAAGACGGTAAATACTGTCAGTTTTGACTTTATTTTAATCAAACTTACAACTTCACACTTCACTATTCATATTCATTTGTCACATCGGTGTAATTTTCAAAGTCATGAGGGCATATTTCATGTTCAATGGAAAAAACAATCGGTAACAAAACATCTGAAAATAGACTCAAGCCCAAATTATCCAATCAGACTTTGAATTGCATATGATCTTGAATTGGACCCCTGTTGGTTTTACTTACTTTTTGGATTTTTTTCCTTTAAATTTTATCAGTTATCTGTCTCTTGGTACTGCCTCACACCTCTCATGAGTATTATGGGCAGGGTGCATGCCAGGTGTTAAAAATAAAATAACTGCAAGATAGTTGTTCCAGTTACAGAAAGATCATCGGGAGGACAATTGTTAAAAAAAATTTAAAAACAATTGCTGTATAATGTAAGAATCTGTCACTGGTTGCACATGCGGATGGGAATATCTGGCTTCAGGGTACAATGTAGTAGTTACCCGAGAGCCGGATATTCTCATCCGCATGTGCAACCAGTGACAGATTCTTTTTCTTGCATACTATATTGTACTAATAGTAGCAGAAATAAAATCAAACTAATGACTTACTTTTACGTTGTCTTGTAGTAATGTATTAATTTACGCATTCATTCATAAAATTAGTTTGTTCTGATGTCATTAAGTCATCTTACACCAGGGGGTGGGTGAAAGATGAGATTTTCAAGCACTGGTGAAACTGCAGGTGTCCGGATCTGGTATGCAAGAATAACTGAGCTCAGGGGTGCAAGTGTTCCGGATTATACCGGAATTCCGGATTTCCGGCGCCGATCCGGGTCGTTTTTCCAATTCGTATAAATCCGAGGAGATATTATTGGGGGGGGGGGGGCTTACACGTCCGCAGAAGCTCCGAAGTCCAAGCGCCGAAAAATTAACGCGGAATGTGAGACCGGCTTTGTATCAGCGTTCTGTAATGTAATCTATCGCGCTTTTCATTGGCTTAAAATTTGATGTTTTACCCAATAGGAATGATCGATTCATTGCAACACTTGCATACAGTAATGGCGGATTTTTAAACCGTCGGATAGGAACAAATTTGAAAGCAGTTATTTTTCGTAATTATATGAAACATGAAGTTTTTACCACCGGGATATAATATCAAGGAACTCGAAAGAGAAGCAAAGAATAAGTGGAGATTGGAATGGTTAGCGAAACAGATTCTAACGGTGGAAAATGGGGGAGTGGTTGCTAAACCAGACATTTTCGGGATTGCTTTTGTGACGTTATGGCAAGACTGCTTGTCCTGTAATAGATTTCCTTTCTAGGTAATGCTCGAAGCCCTCAGAAATTGCTCAAAACCAGGAGCTTCCGGGGCCTCCGGCCCCTGGACCCTGGCCAGGGCTTTGCCCTGGACCCACCGGGGGTCCTACCGGCCCCAGGCCCCCAGCTTAAATTTCAGGATTTTCAATTTTGGCAACTTGCACCCCTGTGAGCTAGGCCACTGCCTGCTTGAATATATTATGATCAGGCAGGGTTACAATATGCAGGGGTAACCTATTCCACAGGACTGTTGTATAGAGGGTTGGGGGGAGTACTTAAAGAAGTCTGGGTTGGCATAGGTTTGGCAGAGACAAAGGGGGTGTGTATGCCTTGTGAGACTAATAGATAATTGTGTAGGAGAGTTATTGTTTTTGCCATGGATGTCTGTCCATCTGTCTGTCCGGCAAAATTGTGTCCGCTCCACATCTCCTAAATCCATAGAAGGATTTTCATGAAACTTGGGTCAGATGTTTACCTCAACTAAGCAATGTGCAGAACCCATGAACCAACAGCGCTGGCTCAAGGTCAAGGTCACAGCTCTAGGTCAAAGGTCTCAAACCGTTTGAGCCATGCATTTCGTATATACTCAGTATCTCATTAATCCCTCGAAGGATTTTCACAAAACATGGGTCAGATGTTCACCTCAACTACTCGATGTGCAGAACCCATGAACCAATCACGCCTGCTTAGGGTCAAGGTCACAGCTCAAGGTCAAAGGTTGAGCCTTGCATTTTGTGTCCGCTCAGTATCTCCTAAAACCCTCGAATGATTTTCATGAAACTTGGGTTAGATGTTCACCTCAACTATGCGATGTGCAGAACCCATGAACCAACCGGGCAGGCTCAAGGTCAAGGTCACAATTAGAGATCAAAGGTCATATGACTATATTTTTGTCTGCTCCATATCTCTTGAACCCCTTGAAGGATTTTAGAATAACTCACCGCAAATGTTCACCATATTAACACGATGTGCAGAGAGCATGTTACAACCACCTTAGTTCAAGGTCAAGGTTACTGTTACTGAAAATAAAAAAATGGTATCCGCTCAATAACTCGAGTTGGGAGTGACCAATTGCTATGAAACTTGGTGTGTAGGTAGCTTGCACGGAGAGGAAGCTTATGATTGCATTGCAGGTCACTAGAGTCATGGTCAAGGTCCCTGTTACTAAATATTTTTTTTTAATTTTTGGCTTTTGAATTGTTTTAAAGCAAAAATAGCAACAGTAAAAATTTCTGGGACGGGGGGTTGGGGGGGTCAAGGTCACTGTGACTAGAAATAAATTTAAATACTATTTTTTTTAATTTTTAAATTATGTGAAGCGAAAATAAAGTTCTTTTTTCAGGGGGGGTCAAGGTCACTGTTACTATACACGTAGAAATATAAATTATGGTCTGAAAGTTATTACAATAAAAACCTACTTCCCAAACAAGCTCTGACCTTCGTTCCCGACAACAGAGAGTGGTAATGTGCATGTGGGGGGCGGGGGAGGAACGTATGTTTTTGTGTAAAAAACAACTCTAGTTGCTACAAGATTGTGGTGTATCTTGAAGGACATAACCAGTTTGGAGTCTAGACACCTGTTCTCAAGGGTGGTCCAGCCAAGGGTGTTCTGCAAGTCCGAATTGACTACTTTAGCAGTATAGAGATTTACAAAAGTACTGCAATCTTGTTTCAGATTACCACACAAAGATGTTGTCATTTTATCAATACCTTATATTGGAATGTGTAACACAATGGAATGTCTTGACAATGAATTGCTGATAAGCCTGTAATTGTTTACAGTATTGACAAGGAATGACATCAATGAAAGATGGGAACATCCACCTAAGGAGGCTAAGAATTAAGCAATCCTAACATTGTTTTCGTAAAGACATAAGTACTCATGGAACAACGAGAAAGAAAATCTGATTTGAATCAAATATCTTAGACAATAAAAAAAATGTCTCGTTCAATTTTGTAAGAACAACTAAATAAATGAAGATGATGAATTGATCTTTTTGTTTACGCTTACACTCCAGTATAGCTCATATATTCTTGTGGTGCAAGGCATGTTGAAATTCTTACCTTGGGGGTTTGGATGGTTTATAGTGATAAAAACTATATTTATTTATCAATATCTAATATTCTATTGAAGGTTACCTTATATTACACTGAAACAGACCTGGTTTAGAGGTATTTAACTGACCATGTTTTGACCTTTTGATGTCTGTCATCTTTGGTCATCATTTCCTTTCAGATGAATTAAAATCATTGATCTGCTATGTAAATAATTACTGAAAATAACTTTTGTATTTATTCTTACAACATTGTACTGTATAAGTGTTAAAGATTGACATAAAAGTTGTGAAATGTTTTTATACTGGATCAGACAAAAGGTCATTTTAGGTTAATATCTTTTTTTCTGTCTGTTTTATTAAGTATTTTGTACTGTTTCAGTAAAAATTGCAAATAATAAAGTTTTGCAATTCTTTAGAAATTATTAATGAAAACTTTATGTTAAGTCATGTGCATGGGCCATGTTTTGCACACAATGGCATTCAAGTCATAAATTGTTTTAGGGAGAATTTTTAACATTCCAAGTTACCTAAAAATGTTGACAACTGATGAAACATGTTTGGTTATGCATAAGGGAAAGAAACACTCTATGTTCAACAGGTGTCTAGTCAGGTTGTGTAAGACTGAACATACTTAGTAGCAAAACTTGTGGAAGTGATGGAAAAGTTCCCATAAATACCTATTATTCTTATTGTACGGATACATTTCTGGAAAACTGTAAAACAATCTGATTATGTGTTCATTCTCAATACTAAATGTGAATGATAACTGTAAAAACATTTATCAAACATTGGGGATGTGTTCATTTCACTATGTCTGTCTGTCACACTTTTAACCATACAAAATGAATTGGCCATGCCATGATATACAAACATTGAATTTAGAAATATAGGTACATTTTGTATATGGAGAAGTGTAGATTACAAGAAACAAAACTGTTGCACAAGATTTTATAAATTTTACACCTTTTATATATTTCTTTTTCAGCCAACATCTTGGTCACTATTAAAGATAATCCATTGAACTAAAATTTTACTTTAAACAAAACTGTTTTTCAGTGTTTAGAGCATTTACAACCAAAAAGGCTCCATTTACATGCCATACAGCTATAAAATATATAACCAGTCACAGACTTTGGCCCTTGGGGTTATAACAGGGGTACTGGTGACTGTTCTAGTTTTAAATTAACAGATTGTAATGCTTCAGAATCTTTTTTAGGTTGAGAACTTGAGAAATATTTACTTCTTAATCATGTCTTCAAGCATGTGATGTGTATGTTCCATGGAATACTTAAAGGTCCACTACTAAGGGAAATTAAGTGACAGTTATTTGAATGGCAAGTACATTACCTTATGCAAGACACTAAATAATGAAGATTGGCAGGTTGAAATTTACAGAAAGTGTTTGGAACATAAAGAAAAGTATGTGTATTATGTTGAAATCTCACTGAATCGACAAAATGACCACCCAGGTCTTTTTAACTTTCTTCATAATGCTAGAAAATAATTGTACATGTACTGTGATTTATTTAGAATTTCTGCATACCAACTTTCATTTTTTATTAAAACTAACTTATTTCTGTGCTTTTTAAAGTAAATTTGAATTTTCGCTTTCCTTAGTATTGGACCTTTAACTTTTTTCCAAAGTAACTGTTACTGTAGAGTATGTAATCTGTATGAAAGAAGTATACCAAGCTGCGCCATAGACATACTGTCAGAACTCTAATCTTACGTTGTTCTTTCCAAAGTAACCTACATGTGACGCAGCTGTAAGTTACACCAAGTCAAGCAGAAATCTTAAAGTGGTACTAGTGACAATAAATTAATTCTTTTTATGATTATAAATAAAATTTATTAAACACACATTTTCTCCAGAATTTCGTGTCAAACAAAGTTTTACAACAGATACAGTACTTTGCAAATTTTTGAATGATATGAAGGCCTTGAAAAAATGTTCAGATTACTTACAAAAGGTAAATAGAAAGAGTCGGTGTACAAATTGTTTAAAAAAATATTTTCCTTATAAAATCCTTTGCATATTTTTCAAGGGTCAGTGATCTTCAGAACACAATTATTATTTGTACTTGGTGCCTTGTTGAAATTTCAATAATTCTAATTCAATTAAAGCCATCAAAAAGTCTAGTGATTGTCCTTGATTGCACAGGTGTCAGTGAAAGCCCACTAATTGGGGGCATTTACCTACAGTTTATTCCTATTTATTTGAATATTTTGTAAAGATTGTATAATCTGATCAAAGACTGTGCAATATCAAATGATGATATCAGATACATATAAAGGGTAGGCAAGATACCAACATAAGGATCATGAAGGCTTCCTTTTGAAACATGGTCTTTATAGTGCACTGAATTTATAGTCCAGTTTACTTCCACAAGGTCATAATAGAGTAAGTAATTCTCATTCCCACTATCCCATATTTTCTCATAACCTTTTGCCCGCCTTGTGCTGACTGTTATCACATAGCGACTTTGCCTTCCTTTACATCCCCATAAAAGACATCTAAAGTAAGAAAATTATAAAGGCGGGGCTGAGTTGGGGTGGGGGGGGGTGCGGAGCATAAAACAATCCATCTTGCAGAAGATACATTCAAGCAAAAGATTCAACTTTAATGTAGATAAACCTAGAGCAGTATTGCTAGAAAGATTTGTAGAAGTTTAATAAAAAATGGATTTTGTATGATAATAAAAAAAAGTGTTTACATGTACTTTTAGTTTAGAGGTTATGTTTAAAGCTGTTGCACATTCTACATTCTAGATTTCATCCAAGGTTAGTTAACTAATTTTATATTAATATAAAGGTTAATCCTGTCTGCACTTGGTACACACTGCCAAATTGTGCCAATGCTGAGCTGCATATAAAATAGAACATTCTTTATGTGTGGTGCACTGCTTTCAAATTTACAGTTTGATTTTTTTTTTTTCTTCAAAACATGATTTAGAAGTCAAATAAGATGTTTTACTGTAAAGAAAGTCTTCAGGGAAATGCTGGTTTCATTGAAAAACACAAATACCAACCACTATAGTTCCAGTCACTTAAATATTAATTCATGGATATATGGGTTTGTAATGGCTTTAATGCAGGATTGTGCATTTGCTGTAACTATACATTTATACACTAGAAGTAACTTTAACATACCGTTATTCTAGCATTAAACTGGGTAAGATTCATACGCAAGCCATATTTCAGTGCAGTCTTGGATACCTATCTTACGTCTTTACATTATAATCTAGAAGTGATATACAGGGTACCTTAAATAGAGCATATCTTGTTATCTGCTTTAGTGAAAATTGGAGAAAAAAAACTTGAAGAGTTTTTGCCATGACTTATTTTATCAAAATGATTGAAGAATAAGCTTGAGTACCATTTCAAGGAGCCAAGACAAACATTGTTTAGACCTTCAAGATGATAAAGAAAACAGACCAACATTTTAATCAAATCATCCACTGAAAAAATGAGTTCAATTAAAATTTAAAAAATCGGATTATGTCTTTCAAAAGATCCTTTTATAAAAACACTAAAGGTGGAACCTACAATTGTTGACCAGGACAAAATATCTTAAGCTTTAAGCACTACA
Source organism: Saxidomus purpurata (assembly GCA_022818135.1). Classification (NCBI taxonomy): domain Eukaryota; kingdom Metazoa; phylum Mollusca; class Bivalvia; order Venerida; family Veneridae; genus Saxidomus; species Saxidomus purpurata. Next base: position 48,228,684 of record JAFMSR010000005.1, read on the forward strand.
TCCCATGAAAATCACCATTTTGTAAATAAATCTAAATGCAAAAATGTATTTTATTTTACACTGTTAAATAGTTAATAGGCAGTGTTTTGGGAAGCAATAAACTGATGAGTGATAACACCCGCCTACACAGTACTTGTACAGTTTGAAACCATGTTTAGACTGAAGACCGAGCTTTAGGTAGGGGAAATCTACACTTACCACTCAGTCTTATTTAGACCTTAAGTTGGGGGGAAAACTACACTTACCACTCCGTCTTATCTAGAAGCTTTAGGTAGGGGAAAACTACACTTACCACTCAGTCTTTTCTAGTAAGATTGGGTATATATGCTAGAAGCTTTAGGTAGGGGAAAACTACACTTACCACTCAGTCTTATCTAGTAAGATTGAACAGATGGATACATTCTAGATCATGATCAACAAAAAACAATGGTTCAGAAGAATCATCACATTAGCAATCTCATGCACATATTTTCATGATACATTCTTTATCCTAAATAACACAGACCGTGTGAATAGTAATCAGCTGAGGGTAGCAAAAGAAACATTTATTTCTGGAAAGACGATTTATTTACAAATAACTTCTTAATAATGTCTTTAATTCGCAACTATCATTTTATTAACTGAAGTATAATTCAAAGGCACCGTATTATTAAACCTCTTCATTTTCTACAAATTAAAAGTTTTTGTTTATACCTTTGTAATGGTATTTACACGAAAAAAACCCCACTTTTTGACCGTAAGTGAAACTTTTCTACGTAACTTAGTAATATTGATATTGATAATATAGTATTATAAGATCAGCCACTCTCGAGACATTAAAGTTTTACTGCAATATTAGTCTTTCTAACATAACGATAGTCTCAATGACTCCAAATGCAGACCCATTTTACATACTGACATTTTATACATATCTACGCTTTTACGGAGGCTGAATATCAACTAGCAAAAAATATAACGATATGCATCAGTTGAGTACAATTATTTGGACTAACATAACGACCGACACATGTGTATATCGGGAATTCCCTGCTACTTTTGGCAGCTCGTGCTCTATTCTGTGTACGTACAAATGTAGGGTGGCCGCCATTCGCGCAGGAAATCAGGGTCCGTTACGGACCCTGAGAAAATGCAAGACATACATGACATATAATTTTGTAAAATAGGTCTGCCTTGAAGTCGTAAAGTTGAGACAAGTATATAGATGTATTGTTGCAACCACCTACGTTAGAATTAATTTTGAGCTGTGTTGAATAATGTTCGATGTGGGTACAATACAACCAATCTCATTAAAATCACATCCATCAGCGTGCTGCAATACCTTTCTTTATTAGAATAGAATTGAGCATCAAGACCCGGTTTTAACGAGATTTTAATACAACCCAATATGTTGATATTTTTTTTCAATATTCTACATCGCTCTTCCGCTAAAAACGAACAAAAACAAAAGAGTAAAACAAGTAGACATCATGGAACCATATGTACCTATTAGAAAGAACTAATGAATAGGTTTAGAAAATTGGGAGAACAAGCAAAAACGATAACAACTGGTCAGTAAATACATGTACAACAAAAATACATGTACTCGTATATATCTATTTTCCGTGTGCGATTAAATTACAGGTCTATATAGGTCGGTAGCCTGTAGTAGTTCCGTCTGAAACCAGACACCGTTTAGCTCAGCTTTTGTTTTTGTGTTTCATATTTTCCTATTGAATAAATACACATAGTTTTCATACCCCTACGATTTTTATAAGGTTCACCCATTGTCATTAGATCTTTCGGCGATAATTGATTCATGTAATACCTGTTCTAGCTGAACTCTGCTTTGTGAAAAACGTCCTTTCTCCTTTTAACTATATTAATAAACTTTGGAGGAAGCCGACACAATCTTGTACAGTTACCTGATAACCTATCCCACTAATAAAAATATAATTAACACTAACATTTTAAAACCTATACTGTAAGATGTAAACAGTGACCATGGTGACAGCACACACTTAACCGTTTCTGAGATGATGCTGTTATAACACCAAACTTTGGCTATATATTCCGCATAATAAATGAACTAAAAGGTGATACGAAACAAACACTGCGATAATAAAAGGACTTTCGTAACTGTTTAGTTTGTCGTTGAAATAGACGTTGTCAACACTTCTCTGTTGTTAAAGACCATGCATGACATAAACCAATTTCTAAAAAGTGTTAAATTTTGTTATCAAAAATGCTGTCATCTCTTTCCTTTAAAGCTGCGTTCGTCTGTGTCAAGTCTCTGCCTTTTCTGTCAAATCGGGCATACTTTGACTGACACCTTTTATTATACTTTCATCCAGTCCTTGGGCAGACGCCCGCCTTGCGATGTCACTAAATTTCCTTTTCATTGACGCGGTTGAGTCTCTCCTCTTCTGCATCTCTGACACCGCGTCGATAACCATTTTAGCAGCTTTCATTTGTTTTTGTTTCTTTGTTTTATCGTTTGTTTTGTCATGACTCGCCAAGTTCATATGTCTAGGTTCCGATTCATTACCAGGAACATATTTTACGTTAGGTCTGTACGATTTGCTTATTTGCGGTTCTAGTTTTTGATAGAGGCCATGAAGCACTTCCATAGAGTTTCCGCAACTGGGTGCGAACATAGCTTCACTTTCAACCGAGGATGTAGACTGGCGGGAAATCAGATCGCGTACGTTCATTTTTTTTGTCTGCAACAAACATCCACTGAAATCCACGTTTTTGAAAATAGGACTTACGAAGATTAAATTTTAAACATAACTTTTTTAAAATAAAATATTTAGCATTCCACATGTGCTGCAGCAGGTTTAACAAGCACGTTTAACGTCAACTTTAAATACAGGCGTCAGAGAAAACAAATAAATCCAGCGTCAGTATCCGGTGACATCAAATATTCCAATGTATTTCATTAGTTAGAGGCTTAATTGCCTTTCAAGCGATGTTTGTATATCACTAGGAAAAGCGCATACACCTCTGTCTGCTCAAAGACTTCATTTCAAGCAAATACAAAATATTCGATCAATGATTACTTGTAATATGGTACACTTAGTTGTCAAACAACCAAACACTTCGACGTTTAAACTTGTGAATCAAATGGTAAAAATGTATCCGTTGTATTTATTTCACAGATTAGAAATAGACCTAATCAATCACTTGTCATTCGCTTGTATTATTTTTTTTTCTGAACCAAACAACGCTGCTGCCATTAATAGTAAATCAAGTAACACCACGTGTTTTTCCAGTCGCAATTATATGATTTTAGTTTAATAGTAGTGAACATTAGGTTTGTACCATGCGAATATCATCAAATAAGATCAAAGTTTTTATCGATTCATGGGACGTTTCTACAATTTTCCACGCAAGAACTTGACTGAAAGCAGTAGTTAAATTTTGTATAAGATTTTAACAGTATTTATGATTTAATTACCATATAACCCGTCAAATTTCCGTAGTCATTAAAATAAATATGATAATAAAAACCCTCTTCGTGAAACTATGTATTGAAAAGAATTGAGGCGAACGCTAATACGAAAATTTTCAATAAGTTTTCAAAAGAAACCCTCCCCATGACTGCCTTTTTCATATTAAATTATCAATAAAGTAGCAAAAAGGCTTAGACACTCAATCGCTTTGCCGAGCGTGAAAAGAGTACGCCAGACTGTTAATGAACAATTTTCATGTCTGTTCTATGTTCTTGGTTCCTCATATATTCATGTATGTACATGAAGTGACTGAATAGAAAGAGTTTGTCTTGACTTAAACAGGTCCAGGTGTAAAGAAATTGTATCAATACTCGAAGAAGTACTCAGTGTATTTTGCGTATTCAGAATCAAATAGGTGTGCACAATTAAGATGTGCAGAATCAATTGTAATTACTTAGTGCACCGTAGGTAAGCAGAATCAAGTACTCGATGTACTGTTGGTGTGCAGAATCAATTACCCGGTGTACTGAAGGTGTGCAGAATTAAGGACTCGATGTACTGTGGATGTGCAGAATTAATCAAAAGACTGAGGCAGCAGATGGACTGATTGTTTCCAATAAAACAACAATAAGGGGGGTAAACAACGAGAGATAGTTGTAAAACATTACTGAATATTCTCCGATCACGCTGTTCGCATGGCATCAGGACAGCTGAAACGGTTTCATTATTCAAGGTCACCTTGACCTTTGACATCAACGGAAATGAATGTAATGGTCGTGGTCGATCTCCTTACAATTGCCAAACCTTATTTGTTGTCACGAGTTTATCGGACCTCGACAGTTGACTTAAATATCTACGAGGTCAATCGGCATTAATGATCGGAAAAAGTTGTTCTACTAAGTTAAAAAAACAACTGGTGATCAATTGGTTATGACCAACCTTCCCTCGAAGTTTGGGGATTGTCTAGTCACGTGGTCATATGTCATGGTAGCCTGTGACTTATCTATGCACACTATTGTGGATGTTGGCATTTGATCAGCCGTTTCTCGATGAATCTGGTAGTTCTGACAGATCAACGGGAGCTGTCTGTGGTGAATATTTAAAGATTTTGTTCTAGCTCGCTTCTTTTGTTCGTGTACTAAGATCGATTATTTGTCAGAGCCCTAAGCTTTGTTTCGAAGGGGTGATCTGGTAATATGGAACAGTTTTGATGCAAAAATTACATTGAGCCTTCTGACATCCCATCTTGCATTGTTACGTGTGTACTTGTCTATCTGATATTACATGTTTCTTTTTGATATGTTCTATGATTAAAAGTGGAGAAATGATTACACCTTTCTGAGAGATGAATTGTTGTATTCTACATTATTTCATGTATCAGTGTTCTGTATTTGCTATTAAACTGAACTTATATTTAAAGATGATTGAGTAAACGGTCGAAATTAAGTTGAACAACCTGACTGCGTCGTTTGGCTGTCATTCATACCCTCATCATAACATTCTATTAATGATACTGGATCGAAATGTAATAACTGCGTTTGTCATACTTGAAATGTATGATTTTAACGTCTTTTAACATATTAGCCAACTGCTAATATAGACCAATATATCTACGTTATACTGAAATAGGCATAATATATCTAAGCTAAACAACGCATGTCAGTTGGACGAACAATGCATGTCATAACGCACTATTGAAACGTGCACTCGCATTATTACACCAGATGGCGCGCTTGCATAATCATCGACAATTTTCGGCACCTACGTAATAATCCGTTCTTTAAGGAGAATAATGTCTTGGGGAGATATATTGTTTTTGCCATGTCTGTCCGTCCGTCCGTCCGTCCGTCTGTCTGTCCGGAAAAATAGTGTCCGCTCCATATCTCCTAAACCCCTCGAAGGATTTTCATGAAACTTGGGTCAGATGTTTACCTCAATTATGCGATGTGCAGAGCTTGTTTACAAAATGTGCCGGCTCAAGGTCAAGGTCACAGTTCGGGATCAAAGGTCATATGACTATATTCAGTGTCCACTCCATATCTCTTGAACATTTTATAGGATTTAAGAATAACTCAACACAAATCTTCACCAGACTGACACGATGTGCAGAGCGCATGTAACAACCACCTTTTTTCAAGGTCAAGGTCACTGTTACTAAAAAATAGAAAAAATGGTGCCATGGGGGAGACATATGTTTTCATGACAAAAACAACCATCTAGTTCGGGACTGCGACTGATATTAGTTTAATGACATTAAATTAGTGTAGGTTGCGACCATTTGTATTGAACTCGCCATTTGTCAGGTATTTACAAGAAACGTCGTTTGAAAACGTCATTTTCACTGTTTGGGGGAGGAAGTCTTCATATATAAACCAAGTTCGATTTCTACGACCCGTTCTGGTAGCCTTTTCCCTAGATGGTTGTTTTTGTCACAAAACATATGTCTCCCCCATGGCAGTTTGTCAATAATCATGCTGAAACATGCTAAAATAACACAAACATCTATTTTAGTAATGATACATAAGTTACCCCAAGCTTCCTTTCCATGTAAGCTACACACAGACCAAGTTTCATTGCAATTGGTGACTCCTAAGTGGCGTTATTAAGCACAGACAATTTTTCAATTTTTAGTAATAGTGACCTTGACCTTGAACTAATATGTTTGTTACATGCGCTTTGCCAACGTGTCAATATGGTGACGATTTGTGTTAAGTTATTCTTAAATCCTACAAGGGATTCAAGAGATATGGAGTGGACACGAAATATAGTCATATGACCTTTGATCTCTGTGACCTTGACCTTGAGCCGGCGCAGTTAGTTCATGGGTTCTGCACATCGCGTAGTTGATGTTAACATCCAACTCAAGTTTAATAAAAAACCTTCGAGGGGTTAAGGAGATACAGAGCGGACACGAAATACAAGGCTCAAACCTTTGACCTTGAACTGTTACCTTGAGCAGGACGAACAGACAGACATGGCAAAAACAATATATCTCCCCAAGACATAATTCTCCTGAAAGTACGGATTATTACGTAGGTGCCGAAAATTGTCGATGATTATGCAAGCGCGCCATCTGGTGTAATAATGCGAGTGCACGTTTCAATAGTGCGTTATGACATGCATTGTTCGTCCAACTGACATGCGTTGTTTAGCTTAGATATATTATGCCTATTTCAGTATAACGTAGATATATTGGTCTATATTAGCAGTTGGCTAATATGTTAAAAGACGTTAAAATCATACATTTCAAGTATGACAAACGCAGTTATTGCATTTCGATCCAGTATCATTTATAGAATGTTATGATGAGGGTATGAATGACAGTCAAACAATGCAGTCAGGTTGTTCAACTTAATTTCGACCGTTTACTCAATCATCTTTAAATATAAGTTCAGTTTAATAGCAAATACAGAACACTGATATATGAAATAATGTAGAATACAACAATTCATCTCTCAGAAAGGTGTAATCATTTCTCCAGTTTTAAGCATAGAACATATCAAAAAGAAACATGTAATATCAGATGGACAAGTACACACGTAACAATGCAAGATGGGATGTCAGAAGGCTCAATGTAATTTTTGCATCAAAACTGTTCCATATGGTAAGAACTGGCACTTGCTGGTTTGCATGGGTGTCTTTGCATTCCTTCTTGGATAGCAGTACATTTCTCCTTGGCTTTAATTCCCGTTATACGCATTGTTGCAGTTATATTTTTAAAGGTCCTTATCTAACGCTGAGCCTTTCTAATTTTTCTTTGCTGAGGTCAGCAAAGCAGCAGTGAAGCACCATTCAACAAGGTGGGATGTATACTGCAGCAGTGAAGCACCATTCAACAAGGTGGGATGTATACTGCAGCAGTGACGCACCATTCAACAAGGTGGGATGTATACTGCAGCAGTGAAGCAGCATTCAACAAGGTGGGATGTATACTGCAGCAGTGACGCACCATTCAACAAGGTGGGATGTATACTGCAGCAGTGAAGCACCATTCAACAAGGTGGGATGTATACTGCAGCAGTGAAGCTGCATTCAACAAGGTGGGATGTATACTGCAGCAGTGAAGCTGCATTCAACAAGGTGGGATGTATACTGCAGCAGTGAAGCAGCATTCAACAAGGTGGGATGTATACTGCAGCAGTGAAGCTGCAATCAACCAGGTGGGATGTATACTGCAGCAGTGAAGCAGCATTCAACAAGGTGGGATGTATACTGCAGCAGTGAAGCTGCAATCAACAAGGTGGGATGTATACTGCAGAAGTGAAGCAGCATTCAACAAGGTGGGATGTATACTGCAGCAGTGAAGCAGCATTCAACAAGGTGGGATGTATACTGCAGCAGTGAAGCAGCATTCAACAAGGTGGGATGTATACTGCAGCAGTGAAGCTGCAATCAACAAGGTGGGATGTATACTGCAGCAGTGAAGCAGCATTCAACAAGGTGGGATGTATACTGCAGCAGTGAAGCAGCATTCAACAAGGTGGGATGTATACTGCAGCAGTGAAGCAGCATTCAACAAGGTGGGATGTATACTGCAGCAGTGAAGCAGCATTCAACAAGGTGGGATGTATACTGCAGCAGTGAAGCAGCAATCAACAAGGTGGGGTGTATACTGCTTTTATCATCCTCTCATTTGCTCCCCAGTAAGTGCCAACTAGCATCCGAAATATTGCTATCTTTGTGTAGGCATTAATTTCAGCTATCATTAGGTTGGTTTTCCTTGTAAGTCGTCTGTCAAACATTACACATAAATACCTGGAATCTTCCACTTCAGTCCAATGAAAGCCGCTAATCGTTATGATATCAACCCCTTTACTTAGGTGACTGCGTGAGTAGAGTTGTACAGAATTGTCTATACTGATCTGTATACATGTATACCAATCGTCTGCCCGTGCTGAGATAATGTTTGTAGCGTCCTGCTACAGTTAAGGCATATTTTTCTATAGTGGCAGCGTCAAGGGAAGATCGGATAGGATACCAAGTCATTTATGAAATGACAACAAGAGAGTGGGTGAAAAAACACCTCATGTCGTTTTAAAAATTATGACTTGGGTTCCAATCAACACTGATTTATGCCCTTCTGCTCAAAAAGTAGGACTTGATTATCTCCGGGTTCTACACTTTTCATCCCAATCCGTAGTAAATTTACAAAGACACCATCAGTCTAGACTTAATCCAACGTTCTCTGGAGATCAATCCAAGTAAGAACTATCACTGTATTGCTCCCGTGCGACGCGTGTTGTTAAGTCTTTCGTGCCTGTTCGTTTGGTTGGTCTCCAAATACCACTTCATTCGCTGATTCACAATGTTCAGCATGTTTTTCTCCAACAACGCTGTTAACTTCATGACCATATATATAAGCTATTATTTGCTACAGCAGAATACACCTATTTTACCTCAGAGTTAATTATGCTTATTAAATATGCACTTGTTTAATTAGGGCATCAAAATTACATATATACCTTCGCCCTTTTCTGATTATAGCACGTTTTGGGGAGGGTCCAGTATATTAACTGGACATTTTTAACCCGTGTATCCAATTCCAATATTCCTTGCTTTCTAACCGGTCTCTTCTTCCTTACATTGTGTATCCCTGTATGCTTGTGTCTCTGACAACATGACATGTGAAATTTATGTTATGATGGACCATATATGAACGCTGATCATCGGAGACAGATGCGGCGATAGCTTGGTCATTTTTCATTGGGATGGGCATAGAGGTAGCTTTCCCCCCCCCCCCACCCCCCCAATTCGTGGTTGTTGCCTTCTCTCCGGCCGATGTTAAAGATCTTATGAAAAATGTTCTTTGCAAGGGCAACCAACTTGGGCCAGCATCTCGTTCGTGATGTATGATATTTTGCAAACGGTATTTTTGTATCGCTACAAAAGTCTTCCAGGCATATTTACGGTTTCTACGAGGGTTTGTTTTATCTGAAAATGTCATACAGTGAAAATATGGAGTAAATGATACCGCTGTTGATGTCGGTTACCAGTGTAGCATGTCGTGGAGAAACCGGATTCATGATACACAGGCCCATGGAGTTAAGTTAAATATAACATAGAGTTTGTAGAGGCCAGATATGATGTCCATATAAGCAGTGTTGTTTCTATAGGCCCACTTGTTTCGTCACAAGTTGCCCATTTTTCAATTATAATTTTTTAGCTCCGGTTGTTCCTCTTAGAATAATATACAGTCAAACGTGTGAGCCAATGTCACTCGCCTTAAAATATTTATCGTTAAAACCTTGACTTCTTAACTAATATTTTCTCTTTCCACTTCTAAGTGTAGTAATTTTACAATTAGCGGTCTCTAACATAGGTGTGAATGTATTCTAACATAGACTGTATTTGACTGTATATGCAGTTCATTCAGAAATATTTTGAAATGTTTGCAATGAATTATTGAGTGATTGTCATACGAAATGGTGTATGGCTGAGGTCGTGTATAGATGAATTTGAGTTTACTTTACTGTATTGAAGTAAATCCAGAGGAGAAAAGTCTCAAGTCCACAGCTGGGATCGAACCCTGACCTCCAGCTTGGGAAACGGACACCACAACCACGTCGCTAAAGGCTGTCGGATGTGACCTATAATCACTAGCTACAGTATTAATTTATGTATTTTTCCCAGAAGGCCATGCTTCAACTAAGGTACATGTATATTCGTTTCATATTTCTCTACATGTTACCTTCTATAAATAAGTAAGAATTTATTATCATTATTATGATTATTATTATTATTATTCACAGTGCGTAGCACTTCTTGAAACTATGCAGTTCTATTGTATACCGTATACAACTTCAAGCATACAGGTTATAAATAACCAGAACATGCATACATGTACTATGAATAAGCACATGGGAAAAAAGACTTCAGCCACTCACATTAAATGACAGAACAGACATTACACTTATTTACAATATGGCCGTCAAACAGCAAATGGAACAATAAAACAAGAAAACAAAATAGAAGAAGAAATAAGGGGAAAAAGGCACATATATCAATCATTCTAAAACATGCACAAAATAGCACATACCTGACAAACACTCTGGGATTTATGAAATAGTATTTATGGTAACAATTCCATTAAAGTAAAAATCTAAAACATTATTATACATAGGATTCATATCATACAGACATGTATCACACATCCAACACATTAATATATTTATGAAAATTGCAGATGTAATAAGATGTTCTTTAAGTTATATTTAAATGAGTTCAATGAATTCATCTCTCTTATTTAGATATTTAGAAGGGTAAAGCGTTCCAAATACGACTACTATGATCATGTAATTAGTTTTGTGCTTTGGTAAAATAAGATCACGTCGTCTTGTAGATCTTAAAACATAATTTCATTGTATGCAAACGCTAATAAATCTGACATATAATCAGGAAATAGTTCATTCTTGCATTTAAAGACCATTATTGTTGTATGGTAAGTACACCTGTTATTAAAAGTCAACCAGTCTAGCTTTTGAAATAAATCTATATGGAATGCGTATTAAATGGGCTTTGTAGAATGATACGAGCTGCACGTTTTTTGTTTAATAATGTTATTTATATCACATTAAGAATGAACGCCTTTACCCATACAGAACAACAATAATCAAAACATGGAACAATGTATCCGCTATAAAACATTTTCTTCATATCAGCATTTAAATACATTTTCTTATATATATATATATATATATATATATATACACTTCTTTATATAAAGGTCCATGTTTTGTTTGTTTTCATATTTTCATTTTTACCAGTTTCACATTTTAATGAAATACACAATTTGTTCCAGTCACCCGTGCACGATTGTCTACAGTAGGGGATCTTGATTAAAAGCCCAACACGTGCGTGGTCTAGAGCGATTAAGATTTGAGATTGAAAAGTAGTCACACAGTATACTTGAAACAACATTTGCAGTGCAACATTTACACACAAAAGAGTCTTGTTTCAATTTATGCTATATCGATGCCTAACGGATATTACAAATGTAAATCCGGAAAATACGGCTCTGTACAGAATTTAGCACAGCTCCTTTGTTGACATTCGAGATCCGTTTCCGAAAACTATGAACAAAACGTGTTTTTTCGCCCTTTTTGGTTAGACAAACAACAAATATGGACTGGGAAAGGAAATTCACATCAATATTGAATGATACAAAAGCAAACTTATCGAAAGTAAAGGTAAAGTTGCAACAAAAACACCTTCAGTCCTTTCCGCTTTCGTCCTCGAGTTGGTTCGTTCTTGCTTATAAATCCTTTTTTCATTGAGTCTGGTAATCATACTCAAGAGCTTACCAATAGGAAGTGACTTTTTTAAAGTGTCTTAAATTAATGTTCAACATACTCTGGAATATTCCTCGAGGCGAAGTAGGAAAAGCCTGTGCCTTTTGCTGATTTTATAAAGTAGAGCATCATCATAACATGTCTATCTATCTTGTAGATACTTTAAAATGACTAAATTGCATTGTATCTCAAAGTTAGCTCGACATAGATTGTTAATGAACCAGATGGTGTCTCATGAATGGGATGCGTTCTGCGTTCTGTATCTTGCACTATCCCCCCAAAACCTAAAATAACTAAACTCTTCTTGGGGCATTGGTCATATTCATTATTCGGTACAAACAATAAAACTGTAAAATACATACAAACATACAGAATTTTAGAGGGTATTAGTCTAAGAGAGTATTGGACCTATCATAGTTTGCTTTCCTTGATATACATAACGAAGAAATTTTCAAAACAGGACATGCTGGTGCATTTAATTAGAAATGAGTTACCTTATTACCATTCTGTACATTTTAACTACAAAACTGTTATGTAGTATGCATATGCAATGACAAAATACCATTTTGATTTGCAGAACAAGTATGAAACAAGTGGAATGAAAAATGTGACATGGGCCCCTAAGTATTGTAAGTATAATAATTTTAAGTTAAAAGAATGTTGTGTGTAACTGTTGTTACCCATGCTAAGCACTCTTAATGCAACTAATGTAGACCTTAATCACCACAATAAGCCTGCAATTTTTCGTCTTTCTTATGGTCTTTTACTTTTAGATATTTGGAAAGTAGCATTGCCTAGTGGACCTCTACCAAATTTGTTCATTTTAGGACCCCCTGGTCAAAATTGACCCTGCTTGGGGTGTCACTTGGTTTTACATTGGTTTATATAGGAAAAACTTTAAAAAATCATCATCTCTGAAACCACAGGGCCTAGAGCTTAAGATTTTAAGCATGCGGCATTGACTAGTTAACCTGTACCAAGATTGTTCACATCATAACCCCCGGGTCATTTGATTTGACATATAGAGGGAAAACTTCAAAAGTCTTCTTGTCTAGAACCGTTAGGCCCAGAGATAGATGTTGGGATTATAGCCTTATGTCATAATGTAGTGGACCTCTAGGAAGATTGTTTAACATCAGAACACCCAGGTCAATATAGACTCTTTCTGCTATTGATGACCTTGTTTTATAGTCAATGGTAGCCAGGTTTAAAAAATAGACCATAATAGTAAACTAGTGATTTTCTTAGAAAAGATTGAAGACTCATTTTGGTGCTTTTCAGATTTCAAAATATACAGGAAAATTTGGAATGAGTAAAGCAGGTTTAACCATTTGAAATTTTCTCTTCTCATTTTTTATGAATATGTCATAATGATACTGTAACAGATTATATTCATCTGTTCCATATACTTCTAATCCTGATTTATAGTTGGACAAATACTGTAATCAGTTATTTTGCTGAAATATCTTAGAGGTGTAGGATATATTCAAAACTGTTTTTTTACATGCTTCAAGGAATTGAAGGTTGATTTTCTCCTACTAAACATTTACCTACAGCAATGAAAAAGGCGGGTGCTTACTAGACTGTGACAGGGAAGAATTTATAGTTAAAATGTCACAAAAATGTCGAAAAACATATTGTTCATATCATTTTCTGAGAGGAAATGGCACAACTTCTGAATAGATTAACCATTAAACAAATGTAGACAACATTTAAACATTTCAGTCTATTTTGTCTTTATTAGTTGAAATTTCATACAGTATGCAGGTATGATGATGAAACTTTCATGATTCTATTGTTTTTAATTGTTATACGCCCGAAGGGACGTATTATGTTATCGCCTCGGTGTCCGTCTGTCCGTCCGTCCGTCCGTTAGCAATTCCCCTTCCGCTCTCTAACTGTTGAACCCCTTAAAGGTTTGAAGAAACCTGACAAAATGTTAACCAGACTGGCACGTGCAGGCATGTTCCGGATGGCTGGTTCAAGGTCAAGGTCATACTTAGCGGTCGGTCATATGATTTTGTTTCCCTTCCCCTCCCCCCCCCCCCCCTGTAACTCTTGAACCCCTTGAAGGATTTCAAGAAACCTGACACAAATGTTAACCGACTGACATGACGTGCGAGCAATGTTCCGGATGGCTGGATTCAGGTCAAGGTCAAACTTAGGGGTCAAGGTCATATGTTTTGTTTCCCTTCCGCTCTGTAACTGTGTGGTATTGCTCTGCTTTGCTCTTGATTACAGTGCTCTTGTTTTTTTTGGGGATTCTTTTTGTTTGCTTATTTTTTATTGAATTACTTCCCTTTTATGTTACTATCATGCATATTTTGTAACTTTTTTATTATTGGCATGACGAACCCCGACCCCACCTTTTCTGTGGTACAACATGAATGGTACCTCCATTTTTGGTGTTTTTGACTTTTGTACCAGGTTAGGTTTTCTGGTTGGGGACTTAGTTTTTTATATAACTTCATTTTTTATTCTTGTTCCTGTCCTTTGGGCTTCAACAGCCTAAATTTTGCTCCCATTCTCTGATACAACACTTCGGGCGTATCTTGCTGCGCTTTGCAATGCTCTTGTTCATGGATATTTTTGTATTATTTTATACAGATTCAACGCCTATGAAGAGAAGTACATCATTACTAGAAATTCCTGATGGATCTACCACCATGTACACTCAGGGTTTTCCTGCAGATTTATATACTGGAACAACAACAACAAATACATTGATGCCATATCCTTCAACACAGACTCTTCTAGAAAAGATCGAACAGCAGAATGACGTAAGTACCAGGTGTAAAGCTTTAATATCTTATCCTCAAAATTGAGTCATATAGTCAGTAATTGCATTGTCCGTGACGAAAGTCCCAATATTGAATACATACCAATAATTTGTCTTGGCCTAACTTTTTTTACTGTTGATGAGATTTTAGTAAAACTTCAGATCTTGTAGAACATTTTCAAAATTTGAGAAGGTGTATTACAAGGAACACTTGGTGTACAGAGATCAGGATGCTAGTCCTTTCTTTCAATGTTTCCCACTGTTAAAAGTTGACAATTTTGTCTCGTATTCTGTCAATTTAAGATTGTTTTCATGGAAATGGTTTAAATGTTTGACTGGGTAGGTTGTTTCCACTGCTGTCTAGGTAGACATGCTTTACTTATATTTCATATATTGCAGGCTATAGATCACTTGAGAGGAATTGTACATAGACTGGAGACAGACAGACATAATTACAAGGAACAAATCAGGGATCTCAGAAGTAAAGTTTTCACATACTGTCATATACTATCATTACATTGGTACACATTTTCGAGGCTGTCTAGCAAAGATCAATATTTATATTGTCATATCTAAGTTCTTTTCACAAGTAGAGGTAAAATACTACTGTTTCCTCATCCATATTGAATGATAAATACTCTCAGAAAGAAGGTGGCTCATAGGCCCTTGCATTAAGGATGACATTTTCTTGCATACCAGATCGGGATATCTGCAGGTTTTACCAGTGCTGTAAAATCTCATCTTACAACCAGCATGTAAGATGACTCTCGTGAATTACTTGTGACGTAACGTTATAAACATTGTGACGTTACTTTCCCGAACACAGCATCTGAATAACATTTGATTTTATATTAAAATGCATCATTTCCATAAGTTTGCATTTAAATATCCAATTTAAAGTGCAAGACGGTATGCATGAAAAAGTTTCTACCATGAGATATTTGGTTCAGATGGAAATATCCGTCACTTCAAGTAACTGTTTTGTGGGAACTTGGCAGTGCAGCTACCCTCAGTGGCGGATATTCGATCTGAACCATGTGCTCATGGAAAAAACTAAAAGTAACAATTAAACACTTTACCCTACTACATTTTCAGTAACAATGAATTTTTAAAACCAGTTTGTACATGTCAATGTCGTTATTGAGGGTATGTGTGAAGCTTTTTCATTTAAAGTTAAACCAGAAGCCTCAAAGACAATTCAATGATTTTTCTGATAAAACATGTATGATTTCTAATCAGAACTGTTATTTCTGATTCAATGTAATTATTATGAGGTTTACTTGTTTTGAAATACACAAAGCAAAATTTTCAGCTGATAGAAACTGAACTTTACAAAAACATGCATGTTTCATTTCAGACGAAATATTCCAGTTGACAGAACGTACAGGAGACCGGCGTCCTGATCCCGGTGTTGAGCGGCGTATTGAACAGTTGAGACGGGAAATGTTAGGAGAAGTGCAGTTACTGCAGAGTCAATTACAAATTAGTTCAGCCAAGGGAAGTAACTCCCAACTCTCAGATACACAGTTACTGGCCATGAATAGAGATGTTATAGAAATGTAAGTTGTTAGATGAGATGTTGTTTATTTCATTCAGAAAATTTGCTATCGTAAAAAATTGTGGAAAAGTACATGGTAACATTTAGTTGATATAACTGTTGACGTTATTTTTTGTTTCTTTGAAAACTACAATCAACATTTGGTTGATCATTTGAATGTTAGTAGCTACAATATACAAACCTCAGTGACTGATCATGGGATTGATTATCAGATTTTTAACTTTACTTGTGTTCTGGTGTAACAAATATTCTAATATGCCTTTGGTATATTTCTAGTCAATTCGAGCGTATATTAAAATATGATTAAAGCACTCGTACAAGTAGGCGGAGTTTTGGCATGGAAGTAGCTCCTTTCGACTTCTAATTTACTCCCGCCCAGAAATTAAAATTTAGAAATAGAAGTAATATCTGTATTACATAATTCACATGAAAAAGTTGTGATTAGGAACCTAAATATTATTTTTGAGTGCAACAGTTAAACCTTAGAATACCCTCACAATAATTCAGGATTAATTGTCATGCAGTGTTTTGATTCCAAGAGATAAAACAATGAATGAAAACATCAACATACTGACGTCATTACTCCACATTAAAACGTTGTACAGTTAAGTTTGGCAGTATGCATTTAAATCAATTGTCTGTTTTGTTAGGTTCTGAATCTGACGTATTCTGCATACTGTCACAGTCAATTACTTGTGTTAGATGTGTTAGATGATTAAACGAATTTAATTTTGTATGATATAGCTATGTATGATATCCTGAATGGTGGCCTGAAATAGGGGAGTGAATTCCAACACCCACAATTTATGCCATTTTACACATTACCGTTACTTTTCATAAATTCCACTTATAAAAATCGAAATAGTCTAGTATGACTTGACGTACTTTGTCGAAATTAAAGCATTTCCCATTGGTAATGTGCCTGCGTAATAATTCACTTGTGACTTGCCCTTGTGAATTATTCTGCCCAGCACATCACATCTGGGGATTGCTTCAATTTCGATAAAGCACTCAAAGCCATAGATTATTTCTTAAATCAAGTTAGATATTTGTTGGTTGCATTTATTGCAAGAATGGCCATTGTGCTAAACAGTTTGGTCAAAAGTTTTGAGTTTTAGTTTCTATTTTACAAACAGCTCAGTGGTCAGTCTTGGGATTAATTTGAAAGTGTTCAGGGTCACCAGTGTTGTTTTTTCAGGCTACAGCTGTTTAGTAAAAAAAAAAAACTGGTTACAGAATCATTAGATATTCGCAACCAAATTAACCTCATTCGACAAAATTGTTGATATGGTAGTCAGATACTAGTAGCCAAGTGTACTGTACAGTCCACATCCGTTATCTCGACTTCGGTTATTTCGATTTTTCGATATCTCGACTGGATTTTCTCGGTCCCGATTTTTCCCTTCTTGTTCTATATAAATCAACTACGGATATCTCGATTTGTTTATCTCGATTTTTTCGTTATCTCAACTTAATTTTTGATCCCCTACTATGAAATTTCCTCTATTTTAACATCCGATATCTCGATTTGACATTTATCATCTGCCAAACAAGATGTGAAAAGCTGCACACGGTTGTATTCGCTCAATTGTCGTGCGAAAAACACCACACGCGGCTATTCACTCAGTGATTCGGCTAACGACCCAAAATTCATTAATTGTTTGTTTGCGACGTAAGCTGTGTATTATGCGGAATGGAAAATTTGTATTGAATTATGTCAAAACTGAGAAAATCTAGTTGCATTTATAAACAGCAAGAAAGGAAGATTCTGTCAGTTATAAATCATGTCTTCAATACGTACACATTAGACAGATAACATCTCGATATTGAAAACAACGGAAGAGTCATGTCGGAGGGCGGAAGTCATGAACTTGTCCAAACGCCAGTCGAGCAATCCAGAGAAGGGCCCGGTAACCAACCTGGGAGGATATCTGGATCGGCAAACGCTGAGAGTTTTGGAGAAGGACCCGGGGGGAATCCAATCTTTCGGCACCGTGATGCAGATGAATTGAACATTTGGTTGATTTAAACCTACGAGCTAGTTCGTTTCACAACCTGTGTATTACACAGATCATAAAATGGTAGAAAGAAGCAAACGTCTTTCTATCAACAATAATCTTCCTTACCTACCTCCCATCCGCTATCGAGCATATTTTATCCAACTTCGGTTATCTCGATTTTTTGTTATCTCAACTTATTTTCTTTGGTCCCAAAAAATCGAGATAACGAGAGTCGACTGTATTTGAGAAAGCTCTTGTTACCTAAGATGTTAACATTAAACACAATTTTGATATTAACTTTCATTGTAATATGTTGTAATTATATGTGAAATTGTATAGAAAGTTAAAAATACAGTGAGGATAACATAGAAGGTACGGTATGAAGTAGCTGACATCTAGATTTTAATTTTGTTGACAGTTTTCTTGGTTTCAGGAGATTTCCCTCTGTTAGGGTATTGATACTGGCACAACTAGGATAGTCTAGTAGACCCGGAGCACATATTTCCCAATTAAGACTTTATTTAATTTTAGTTATATTTGATTGGTTTAGCTGGTAGTTCCCTTCTGGTGAAAAGTAGCCTGTCCTTTTCAAGAAAACTTTCCTTAGTCTATTGACTACTGATCTGGGTCCTCCCAGTGAATATATAATGGTGATAATTTACTACTGATCTGGGTCCTCCCAGTGGATATAGAATGGTGATAATTTACTACTGATCTGGGTCCTTCCAGTGGATATAGAATGGTGATAATTTACTACTGATCTGGGTCCTCCCAGTGGATATAGAATGGTGATAATTCTAACAATTACACAAATATTCATTAATCATTATCACAAAATCAGTACCTTTTATTTCAGTTGTCATAGTTTTACTATTGTGATTGTGTTGTTATACAAATCAATTTCTTTTTTCTGTTGTTCCATAAAGTATGTTTATGGTACCTTGCAAGATAGCATACACCACTATTTTATATAGAAGCTTTGTGTACGTGTATTGTGATACCATTTAGGCTGGCTATTTTTAAAAATATTTTCAATATACATGTATAATCAAAATATCTATTTCGTCCAATATGTTGTAGTTGTATACTTATATTACTGTTTACAGCAGTTTTTCTCTTTCTTGTTTTTTACAGTAAACATGCATTCCGAGATGAACTTGAAGGTTTCCGACGAGATATAGAAATCCTTCGATCTAGAGTTGGTAGGTTACTTTGTTGCACTTCCATTAGTTTAAAAAAATAAGAGTGCAAAATTGTCACAAAATATTCCTGTCTTGTTTGTGGTGAATCATTGTGTAAATGAAAGAGAAATCAAAACTTTTGGTTTTCGGCATTATAGTGTGGACTGGCAAATTTAAAACTCAACAATAGCTGTGGCTGTCTGACTGAAGAAAGAGAATGGAGAGTGGTAATTTAAGTAAATTTTGGCAAGGGACAGTATCTTCTGAGTGCTTGGTATGATCTGGTTGATTATGGAACTTGGCTGAGAGGTTATTCGCCTTAGCATTATTACCAGGTTTAAAGATGATCGAAAAAAGTTTCCCTAGATAGACAATGTAGAGTGCATTGAAAATTCAGGGGATGTAACTCCACAGTGCTCTGAGTCTCTGACTGGTTATCAAACTTGCCAGAGATATATTGACCTTGACCATTGTGACCAGGTTTGATGGTGATCAAATATAAACAACTGCAGGACACATTTTCCAATCACACTCCCTAAAAAAATAAAAAATAATGCAATCACTTTACACTGGTCATTAAAAACAGTACTTTCCCACAGCCAGTCCTACACAATTTGAAAGATTTTCACGAGTCAACTGTTCACCTCATGGAGATGATGTGCAGATATATTTTTATGTTTCAGCTAAAGAAGAGTTAGAGCTTGCCAGTATTATATCAGGGAGACGAGAAGTTGAGCGACGCCAGGATGGCTTTGACAGGGTACAACTTCTGTTCTGTTTTCTAATTACTATTGTTTACATCTAAACATAATTTGTGGAAACATATTGTTAAATGAAGGAGATCAATTACCCCAAATATACTACATTTATTTCTTTCTTTTGCCATTCCTTGACTATTTCAATCGGGTGTTCAGAATAGTAATGAGACATACAATTCTGTCCATTTCTCAGCAGCTCCTACATATTTTGACCAGACATCCTCAAAAGTATTTTGTGACATTGTATGTAATTGTGTTAGGATCTGTGAAATCCAATTTTGTCATGTGTTTGTACTTTGTCTGCAAAAAAAAGCCATTTGTTAATTGGAATACATTTGAATTGTTTAACTTCTGGTAGAGTTTGCTCGAAACTTCCGTGGATCATCTGCTATGATAAATAGATGTCTTTAAAGCCAGTTTAAATGTATTTAAAGATGCATCAAGCAAAAATGTTTCGGTTTAACCACTTTTGTTGAAATCATGGTCCTTTGTTGATATTCACAAAAAATGTTAAATATATATTTACAATCAGTTGAAATAAACTCTGCTATTATTGTAGCTCGTATTTTCAAACTTTAATGGGTGATTTTTCTTGATCTTTGGAGTGCTTACAGCAAATATTAAAATTTTAAAATGTTTAATTTGTAACTCATAAATCCTTTACCTGATTATGATGACACTTGACATATAACTCTATGTGCTAACATTTTTACCAGATCAAGATTGCATTAAAAGACAAAGGGCAGTGGAGCACCTTACTATATGCTCCATTTTTCTAGCACTGCAGTTGTATGAATAATAGTGATGTTGGCAAATTGTTAGTCTTGTTTGAGAGGGGAACTTTGATGAGGGTTCAGTGATTCCTTACAAGTATAGCAGGAAAATGTCTTGTTGTGTAATTATACTTTGAAGTTACAGCACATTGAGCACAAACATGTATTTACTTTCAGACACTGAGCACGTTGTCATTTGCTCAGAAGAAGACTCAGATCCCACCGTCTACCATGGCAATCATGAACACAAATAGACAGCTGGAGAAAATGCAGATAAATGAACTCAGGTCAGACACTCTAGTTTATCCTGTGTATCTCATCGTCGGAACCCACGGTTAATTCCTGCCGCTTCTCTCCGTCATATACCGTGGGAAAATAGACGGCAAACCTCCGTAATGCCTGAATATTCATGACTATTTTTCATCCAATGAAATCAATGCTTACAAAAATAAGAGCACCTCCACATGAGAATTCTTCAAATAAAGACCGCCATGCGAATGTTGAAAAAATGTGATTTGTTTTGTCCCCGATTAAGGGACAATCATACAGAAATCTGCAATCCGAGACGCAGTGATGCACAAAATCTGTTTAAAACTACATTGCTGACAAGCATGGAGGCGCCATTTTTAATGTTTCCCCCAACCAAACAACGCGCCGATTTCATTGGATAGTTATCTTGAGAAAATATCAGAACCAAGGCTGAATTTACGTCATTATATATAGTATAGATTTCTAATCCCTCAATTTGCCCGTCGGGTTCCTTCGGTGTATCTAAGTCTTCATTTTGACAGGGAAGATCTTACATGTAACTTTATTATCCTGGTGCTGGGGGGATACTGTAATTTTCTCCATCCATTTGTGCATGCATGCATGCATCCATCACACATTCTTGTTCAAGCTCTTCCTCAGGAACCACTGACTTGAATTCATTGAAACTTCATAGACTGCTTTATTATAAAGAGATGTGCATATTATCAGCATATTTCTGTTTTTATGATTTTTCACAGACTTTTTTCCCTTTCACCTTTTAACGAGGTTTTTCAACGAAAACCTGGTTAT
Source organism: Saxidomus purpurata (assembly GCA_022818135.1). Lineage (NCBI taxonomy): Eukaryota > Metazoa > Mollusca > Bivalvia > Venerida > Veneridae > Saxidomus > Saxidomus purpurata. The sequence continues at coordinate 48,250,511 of JAFMSR010000005.1, forward strand.
TAGAGTAGCGATGTTGTTTGTAAGGCAGGCGGAATGGCAGGCGGGCGTCAAACATTTGGTTTCCACTCAATAACTTTAGTTTGAAGTGACCAATTACAAATCAAACTTGGTGTGTAGTTAGCGTGTGTGGAGAGGAAGCTTGGGATTACATTTGGGGTCACTAGGGTCAAGGTCACTGTTACTAAAAATAGAAAAATGGTTTCTGCTCAATAATTTGAGATAGGATTGACCAATAATTATTGCAATGAAACTCAGTGTGTAGGTAGCTTGTGTGGAGAGGGGGCTTGGGATTGCATTTGGGGTCACTAGGGTCAAGGTCATTGTTACTAAAAAAAGAAAATGGTTTCCGCTCAATAACTCAAGTTAGGAGTGACCAATTGCACTGAAACTCGGTGTGTAGGTAGTGTGCAAAGAGGCGACCAGTTTCTGCTCAATAATTTGATCAGAGCATGATGTTTTGTGATTTAATTTTGCATATAACTTATATGAAGACAAGCAGTGCCCTTGCTATGTTGACAGACACTTGATGTCAAAGTAAATGTAGACTTTCATATTTTCAGAAACAAATGATAGTTGTATCATTTACAGTATCAATGTTTAAAGTAGATTTTGTTAATGAACTGTTTTATACATGTTTTTCACTATTATACAGGTCAACTTTAAGTGCCTTAAAAGACAAAATTGACATATTAGAGCAGTCATCATCTCCCCTTACCAGCCCTAAAAAGTCTTCACCTGTTCCCAGACCAGCATTATATACAAATGGTGAGTATTCTTTCGTGAATATCAACACCACCACAAAACACTCAGTTAAGTAAACAATTTTCTGAAAGATAGTTTGCTTTGTTTTAGTGAGCGTAGGACCATTTTGTAGCTCATCATTTAAAAGAAACAATGAACTGTTGTCATCACCTGGGCACTGTTGTCATTGGTAATATGGAGTTTTTGCGTTTCGGGTTCTATTTTCTTCCTGTATCATTTAACACTTAATCACCGCCATGAGACATATACACAGTACCTCTCTACCATGCATCTTGTATGAAACATGATCTTTTTCTGACTTTAAGAAACATATATCTTGTTAAGTTTAGTGTTTAGATAAACTTCTTCTTCATTATCAAAAGTATAGTTTTGAAATTGTCAACACTTATTCATCATCATAAATTGAGTGTGTATTGCATGAATTATGACCCTTTTTGAACTTAGATACCCATTTAAGGCCTTTTACATGTTTAATAGTTCAGAAATGTTAATCATCAGCAGACTTTATCTGCAACATTAACAGTTCTTTCTGGGCAAGTTCTAGTTAAAACTTTAAAATCCAGGCATTCAGGATTGTTCATTCAAGGGCAAGATTTTCTATATGTAATTCTTTTGCATTTAATGAATAAAAAGCTAAAAGTAAACTTCTAAAGACAAAAACACTTTGTACCAACAGGGTAAGGGTAAATACAGTGTACATGTATTTGTTTGTTTGATTATGTTTGATGAGTAAGTAAAACAGGTGCACTGTCACATGCCCTAATGCATTTCTTGCTAGTCAAGCATGATAAACTCCAGCTTGTCCCAGTCTCTGTAAATATTTGTTTGTTATAAATTGGTTTGGTTTAAACAGTATTTATTCAATAAAGGCATATACAATATTTCTGTTAAATAACAGCAAGGATCAAGTAGAAAGCTCTAAGCTTATTTAGGAACTCTCTCCTTAATTTGTTATTCATAAAGAAAGATTTATTACCAGGTTTGTCACCTAAGATGAAGCCATATGAGAATGGTATATTAGATGACATAGACTTGTCAGATGGGGCCAGCTCAGAAAGCTCAGATTTTACAGAATTTGAGCCAGGTACTGCAAAAGACAAGAAATTAACAAAACAAGGCAACTTGGATGATGAATTTGATACAGGTAGTTTAGTTATAATCGCTCTCTGTTTAAACATGTGTCATAGTAAGGGGTTCTATTCTGAGCAAAAGTTAATTTGGTACAAGTGTGTGTAGCTTTAGAAACTCATGAAAGTTTACGTCACTGAAATGTTAATGTGTTCATGACAAAACTGTTCTTGTAGGTCATCATGAAAAACTTCTGCATACAGACAGATGTTTTTAACACTTTATAATAAGGAAGTCTATATCAAATACTGGTCTGTTGTTTACCATCTATCTCTTAACTTTTATTGTTTCTAATGCAGAACTGTTTTACTGAAGTTGGTGTATTTCAACAAACTTACAAACCAACACCTTTGCTTCCATGTATAAATCATAGACAATTTTACTTTCAAAAGATGTTTACTTACGGGTTGGTCAAGTTTTCATTTGTTTAGATTGTACAATTTAAATGTTACAAAACTATTTTTATCATTTCAGATGACCTTGACATGGATGACCTTGACCTTAGTGATGATGACCTTTCCCAAGCATCTTTGAATGATTCTCTTCAACATGAAGATCTCACGTGACAGAAACAATGAGATGTTTTAAATAGAATGATCTAATTTAGTATCTGATTTATTTGGTAGATAGAATGAATGTAAATGTCACTGGTGTTGTCATGTCCTTGAAATATTTACAGCCAGAACAGTTCGGTGTATTGACAGGTAAATATTTAATACTGGTGAAGATACATGTTTTATAATTATTCTCTGTAACTTTTTGCTAAAGAAGACAGGGAACAAACATTGCAGTGAATGTACAGATTGATTATCATTTCATTACTTGTTTGTACCAGGGTATATAGAAAGGAAGAGATTGCTTTCTGATTGTTGTTTATTACTATGTAATAGGTATACATGAAGAGAAACAGCCTTTTTGAGTCAATAACAGAAAGTATAATGTCATTTAAACCAAAAAAAATATTTTAACTAGAAAATTTGAATTGTAGAGATTAGCAGTACTGCTGGTCTTATTGTCAATTAAAGCTATACAGGTGTGTTAACCACAGATAAATAGCTTTCATAGTGCATTGCCATATATTGAAGGGCAGTTCTGAAAGCTCTATTTAAAGAATGTTGAAATTCTTTTAGAAATTGAATTGTGATATCCACTTGGCATAGTAGAAGTTAAAATGTTTTGAATACATCCTGGTTCTTCACTCTAGTGGATTGAAATTTCTTAATGGTTGTAAATTAAGACCAAAAGGTTAGTGGTTGTATCCTGAAAACATGCAACTAAAACGGTTGAGAAAGTTGTTATTTTTAGGTTAGAAATTATTCTAATGTTTTATCGTATAGAGCAGTGATTTTATAAATCCTGTATCGAGCGAACATTGCATAATTACAGCTTCCAACCATAGTTGCTGCCTTGAATATTTATGGAGACGGCTTCTGAATCTCATAACTGTCTTATAATTCCATGAAGTTTAATCTCCTCTTGATCCTAAAAATGACAATTAAACTTTCCCAGTAATTTAACACTTGCATTTATTACTGAGAATGGCATACACTTTGTATGTTCTTCTGAATTATTATAGTACTTCCTTGTGCTACATGTAGAATTGTCTGACTGTCACAGACAAGACTTGTGTTGATTACATACTGTGATAAAGTATTTCAATGGTCAGTAGCAAGACATAATTAAATTCAATACATTGTATATGTTTGGAGTTACTATGCAGTCTGTAATGTTAGTTACTTAACAGCTTTCAGTTGCCATAGTTTGTGGGATTTACCTAGACTATATGTTACCCACCTGTTTAAAGTGAAGTTGATGTGTTGTACATGAATATGTATAGTTGTATGTGTGTTTAAATATGTAGTGTTCATAACACAGGAAATATGTGTGTAGAATAGAAATCTGCACCATCTTATCTTACTTGTCCTAAGGGGAAAGGATGGAAGCAGTTACTGTTATGGCCATATTATATGAGGTACAATGTAGCTAGATATGTATGGTTTTGTCTTGACACATGTCAAAAAGTACATGCATGGTTGAAAAACTAAGTTGTACAGAAATAGTGACAGCCAGTAGATTCATAGTCCTTCACATTAGACAGAGAGCTTTGTTAGAAATAGTTTTAAACAAGCAGCTGTGATATTTATTTATATTAATATGGTAAAATTATAAATCATGTGTTATTAACTTAAAGTATGTACTTGTCTTTATTATTATATAGTTATGATTTCTTCTCTTATCTCATTGGTCTAAATGCAATCCAGTGCACATGTACCACACATCCTGTTAACCGATAGATACTCATATTAACCCAGTGATGAAAATAGCACAAGCAGGTGAACATTAACTCCGGCCAATCAAACAAAGCTTAAAGTGACATTATGCACATCTTGCTGAACATAGTGTATTTTTGATGACAGTTTTATTAAAGTAATTTTTGGTTGCTGTGCATTGAAATGTGTTAAATTAATGATAATGCCGCATTAGTATTTGAAGTTGGTGCTTTAGAAATAAAAAAATCGGACTGATAAAATGATAGTTGATTGTGTCGTTGTTGTTAGTAGAGATTTCGGCAGTGGAAGGGAAGAAAGTCCTGCATGCAGTTGTTTTTTTTTCTAAAGACTCTCCCAGTCAAAATAAGAATATCAATATTTGGAAAGTTATTATTTCATACTGGTAGCGGGAAGAGTTTGGTGTAATGGGTTAAAAGCTATTATTTCCTCTACCCTTTTGTACACACACCTATTTCAGCTGGATTTTTACTTGAAAAAAATGTGCATAATGTCACTTTAAAGAAACATTTGTCTTACTAATCTGTAGATTTAGGAAAGCCACTGTTACAGCTGAAGTGGATGTAAAACAAATGAAATTCAACTTTTTTTTCAAAATTTGTCTCAAAACTGTTTCATATAGATAGGAAATGATCTATGAAAATGAATACCAACATCAATAAGTCTGTTTACTTCTAAAATGATCTGAAAGGCAGTGGCCGACACTGTATTTTATATGGAGTTAGGCAGTCTCATTCTTAAATACATGAGATTTTAGTGATATCAGATTAATTCTGGGTCAAGTGCTTGGAAGTTTGTGCAAAAAAAAAATAGTATAGATCTATCAAATATATACTTTGTTAAGCTTTCCTAAAATGTCAATTGGACTGTTTGAATCACATGACATTCTAGTATGTGACGCATGTCATGCATGATATATCAAATTTTTAGGGGTTTGTTAGACAATAACCATTTTCTCCTGGATTTCTCCACTTCTAATTTGGAATAAAATAAATATCATATGACAATGTAGTTGAAAAAAGCATAAGTAATCTGACTATGATTAAATCATGATAATATAGAGCCAGCTTCCTAGCCATTTCCTATCTGAAAAATAAAGTACATGAGGCCAATCTTGCCCGAAGACTGCTAGAATAAGTTATATGTTTCCAGAATTCATTGCTCTTCAGAATGAAAGTTTGAAAAATATATGCAAGTCAATGTATGTGAAAACACATTTAAGTCCCGTATGTCACAGCCAGTGTCTGGAGGTCACAGCCAGTGTCCGCATTACAGTCAGTCTCGAGTCAGATCAGCTTGTCTCAGTTCTATCTGATTTGGATCTGACTGTTTGCTTTCTCTCTAGGAACCTTTTCCAGATTATAGAAGTATAATTTTGTATGATATACAGTTTCAGCATACTGATTATACAAGTTGATCTACATTTGTATAGGCTGTAAACATCAGCAAGACTTGCTATTTATATAATTATGTGTATTTAATTTTGCTGTTAAACCCGTTTTTACTGACTTCAAGTTGCGATCTGCTCAACCAAAAATAGATCGAAAACGTTGACATTTATATAAGTTTAAGTTTGTAAACAGTTTTGTAATACAGACGTGTATGTTACAAAAGATTGGAAGGCACTGTCACTGTGTTTCCTGGTGTTGTTTCAGGATTTAGTGCTCAATAATAAATCACTAGTATGTAGCAATATTATGTTGTTTGGTGTTTTAAGTACTTACATAAAACAATCATTTCATACATTTCTGGTAGACTTTTAGATGATTTGAAAACATACCAGTCATGAAAATATAGATATTTAATAAGTTCACGTCTCGCATTTTCAACTTTCAACCAAGTTGATTCTTGAATTTTGGCAAACTACAGAAACAAGCACTACTATTTAAGAGTTTCAAAGTTTTGTTAGAGGTGTATTTTTGTGTGAATGTTCATATTTTTCTTCTAGGAAATTATTTTTTATAAATCTTGTATACGTGGTCTTGTGGATATGGCAGCCATTTGTTTGAACAAAACAGTCACTATAGCAACAGGTATCTTATACAAATATGACCTGCGGTGTTGTTATTGTCAGACTGGCTGTTCCATAGTTACATGTTTGACTATTGTCGGATGAAGGCGAGTTATGCAACCACCATGTCATTGTTTTATTTTAATCGAGATGTTGTCGCACATGTTTTATGTAATCAAAAGTATCATTTGTGTTTATATATAATTAATAAAGTATTAACATGAATGTTTTACTTATAATGTTTTGAGACAACCATCGGGTATAGAACACCCATTTTGGCAAACATGTACACATTCAGACATCCTTTCAAGCAGTTTTCACTGTATAAATTTCATTAGGGCATTGGTAAAACCAACTGATGCTTCCTGAAGCCTGCAAGTTCTGTTCCTTCTGAAATCATAACTCCAACGACAAAACTTCTTGCAGGACCCTACTGTTGCCGCTTGCCAATGAAATTATAGAAACGCAAAAACAGATACACGGTGTTAGCTGCAAATATGTTTTATTACACCGCTCGACAACGTAACACATCCTGTTGTCCTAGTTACTTCATTCTTTCAGGGAAACCACAATGGAGCTTATATTTTAAGATCATATCACACACCACCTGTCAAGTAGTCATTATTTCATTAGTTTAGACCTCAAGGAGTGTGTTGCCCCCCCAAATCCCCCGGGGGCCCCGCCGGCGACTTCTTAGTAGAGCTTGTCCGAATAGTTCTTTTCAAGGAATGAAAAATAAAGTTGGTAACTGATACCAAAGAACAGAAATAGTCCTATTTCAGAATTTATTCACAGAAATAACCAATAATATATACACTGAACAAAACTTCTAACACGCCACCTGCCTTTTTCCTTCTTTATTTAATTACCGAGAGTCCCCATTTATGTCCCTTCTTCAGCTACATTAGACGATATGAATTTCAAAATGATTGAGTGGTCAAATTTCGATATGGAAGAGAGTTTTAATTTTTCCCAAGGAGCATCAAAAACACATGTTAAAGTTACGGGGTTTAAAGTTAAAGAAAAATTCTCTGCCACTGATTTGTGCCACCAAAAAGGAACAGAAATAGTCACATATTATAAAGCAGAATTTAGCTTCACAGAAATAAGGGCGATATTAAACAAAAAGCAATAGTATACAGACTTCTTAAATTACATGTATATTATATAGTGTATATAATAAATCTTTCTTTAATGAGTAAAATAGTTTCTATAATAATGAGTCAAATAATCTGCTAACTGAAAAACACACACGCTGGAACACAAGGCAGTTTACACCGTATGTGTAAATGTTAACCGACTGATGTAAACTAAGACACACAAACATAGTTTTATCAACAATGAGCACTGTTGAAAGTGAGGATTTCCTTCACTGGATTAACAAGTTTCTACAATAAAACTAATGAACATTCAAATTTTGAACATTGCACAAACTGAGGTACTTTTGCCTGCAGTAGAAAAACTGGTTTCAGGCAATGTGAAATATCTACTAAGTCTCCTTTGACTGTTATTACTGTTTAAATTTAGAAGAAAGAACAAACACAGTGAGCAAGACAAAATGGCGTAATCCTCTTGTGTAGGCTAGCTAGATCTGGGAGACATTAGACATCTAGCTTATAAGTAATGCCATGTTACAAGAGCAACTACTATGTCTTCCGCAGACAAGTACATGTCCACAGTAGATGAGAGAAGTGGATCAATATTTCCGAGCCACCCTTTTATCTTTGGTATGCAACCAGTGCACAAGTGTTCAATGTCACTTGGATGTCACATCAACAATGATACTTCTGGTGTTGATGTCACACTTTCACATCCATGTCACAATGACACTCTAGTTACTGCACTGGCACTTTATGATGTTTCTATATTCAAGAACCATATCACTGATAACAAGAACATGTGTGACAGACCGACAGACCAACAAAACAACAGCAGGTCATATATGCTCATCCCCGGGGAGCATACAATATTCGATTATAATTTTTCAATTTTGATATATATTTATAGTAGTTTTAGTGACAGTTACAGGTATGTATTAAGTCATAAATCTGGTATGTATTGTACATAAAGCCATTGTATAGGTATATACATGTATCAAAATAAAAATCAAACAAAAACAAAACATGCATGTTAAAGCTGTTAAAATTTGTAGGCTCTAATGAATAACAAGAGGGCCATAATTGCCCTATACCCCTCATTCGAGTACCAGAGCACTTACCTAAGGAAGTAAATTGTTGCTAAAGGGAGTCAGTAGTTGCTAAAGGCGTCACTGGTTGCTAGGGGAAATCACTGGTTGCTAAGGAAGTCACTGGTTCCAAGTGGAATTTCAGTGGTTGCTAGGGGAAGTTGCCGGTTGCTAAGGAAGTTGCAAGTTGCTAAGGAAGTAAGTGGTTGCTTGGTAAGTCACTGGTTGTTTTAGGAACTCACTGGAAGCAAGGTTTCTCTTTTACTCTATATGAAGACAACCCCTAAGATTGGCATGGTCAATTTTGATGAACAAACTTGATAGAGGACCACTAAAAAATGTTACAAAACAAATATCTTAGCTCTAGGCCTTGTGGTTCTGGAGAAGATTTTTAAAGTTTTTTCTATACAAAGTGCCCCCCTTCCCCCTCGATCAATTTCGACTCCAAGGCATGATTTGAACAAACTTTGAAGAGGTCTACTAGAAAATGTTAAACACTAAATGTCTAAGCTCTAGAGTCTGTGGCTTGGGATCAGAAGATTTTTTTAATGTTTTCAAGTTTTTCCTACAGAAACCTATGTAAAATCCAGACAGGGTCAATTCTGACCCAGGGGTCATGATCTGAATAGTTTTGGTAGAGGTCCAACTAGGCAATGCTACATGCAAAATATCTAAGCTTTAAGCCTTGCAGTTTCAGTGAAGATTTTAAAAGTTTTTCGTATTTGTTAGCAACCAGAGTTCTGCATGGAATGGAATTCTTGGACCTTCATACAAAGAACATCCCTGCAGAGTTTCATCAACATTGGCTCAGTGGTTTCAGAGATGTCTTTTAAAGCAAAATGTTGACGGATGACGGACAATCATCCATCCTAAAAGCTCACCCTGGCACAAAGTGAGGTAGGCTGGATGAAGCTTTGTTCAGTGCATATAAGTAATGCCCATACGCATTCAAATTTTGGTTCTCAAAGGAAAAAGCACATTAGTTCTCAGAAGAAGTAAATATTGCATAAACAGTGGATAATAGAGTGACAAACGGAGATCAAATACAAACAAAAGGATAATTTTTCATACTCCAGTGCCTCATAAGCGAAAACTCATTGTTTGTTAATACATGTACACAAAAAACCCTTCACTGTGCTAGAAGAAGAAGCCATAAATCAGTCAAAGGCACAACACTGTCCTACTGAGAAGATACAATCTGTACAACAGATGTACTGAAGAACAATATCTGAACAAGAGGGCCAAGATGGCCCTATATCGCTCACCTTGGTACAAGTCTACTTGCCTGTTGGAAGATCACTAGACAATGTTATTTACCAAATAGATATTCCTATATACATCTTTGTAAAACAAGTGACCCCCCAACGGCAAGGTCAATTTTGACCCCAGGGGCACAGAGAAAAAGATTTTTAAAGTTTTTCCTATATAAACCTATGTAAAACTAAGTGACCCCCTGTGGCCTTGTGGTTTCAGAGGAGATGTCATTTGAATCAAAATGTTGACGGATGACGGACAATCATCAATTAGAAAAGCTCACCCTAACGAAGCCAGGTGAGCTAAAAAGCATGAATTGCCAGGTGAGCTAAAAAGCATGGAATCCTTACCATAATGTCCTCACAATAGGCTACACCTCTGTAATTCTAGTAATACAGAATTAAAAATAATGTATAGACCATGGCTGATACACCAGAATGTGGTTCACATCTCTGTATAACATTGAAATCTATCATTAAGGCAACGAAACCAAGTTTACTTAATCTTGCAGCATCCATGAAAATTTACATTAATCTTTATAGAGGCCACATCCAATTGTATTGAAATTATGGTAAGCCCTCAGTAAGTTGAAGTATTTTATAAGCATCATTCAAATACACCTGCACCAGCAGTCTAGGCATTCCTCTCAATGGGACACCAGTAAATAACATTTACATAATCATGTGCATTTGTTGTCAACAAAAAATCCCCAACCAGTGAGTTCAGCATTTACACATCATTCCAATGGCACAATTTATCAAGAAAACCTTGTATAATTAGAACACAGACACCTTGTGTAATTCAAACAAAGGCACAACTGCAATTAATGTTTTAGTAACACCACAAATAGCAGACATAGAATCAGCACTTTTCCAGGTGTGTGCAAACACTCTTGAAAGTACAGTGTAGGTTCTGTAATGCTTGTATTATATTCACTTTGGTATACATATGTCTACAATGTACATTTAAGCACAAAAGTCTCACAAACAACTACAGCTATTCCATATAATTAAATTGTCCTGCAAAACAAAACCAGGTGTATTGAATCAGATGTGTGAAGTTTTAAAGCTCACTCATCAGTGAAAGTTTATCTTGCCATAAAGCTATGGCACAAGAATGAAATCTGGCACAAGCATGAAATCTGACACAAGGATACAAAATATAATTGTTTCAATCTCTGGCACAAAGATGATTCATAAGTACAATGCCAAACAGCTCTTGAACTATCAAACAGATCTGACACAAAGATGAGCCATAAACTTATGTCAATCAGCTCTGACACAACAATGACCTTTGGCACAAGGATGAGCAATAAACTTGTGTTAACCAGTTCTGAAACTAGAATCAGCCATAAACTTGTGTCAAACAGCTCTTGAAACAGAGTTATTTAAGTAAAATAAAGACGATGTTTTGCTTTAAAAAATCCATTCATAAAGCTAAAAAGCATTTGGTGTTGTTTTACTTGAATAATTATTCAGTATGATTTCAATTGGTTTACTAGCTACATTCCGAACTTTGAGTTTAGTCAGATCTATGTCTTTATAGATACATACTGTCACACATTTGCACACACTAAAACAGAATAAACTTTGTGACCAAATTAAAATGTCACAATCTAATATGAATACTAAAATATGTGACATCACACAGAACACATTTCTATCTAACAATGGAATGATTCAAGTTTTTATGAGATAACTGTGGCATTTTTCAGAGTATTCAACACAGATCTGCCCATAGCCAGGTTACTGTAAACCCCATGATTCAACAACAGGTGAGCCCCAACTATACCTTAACCAATATTTTTACACTTGCAACTTGAAATACTGACTGACAAGCAACAGTGCCAGTTGAGCAGTCACTCTAAAATTATACTGCCTGCCTTCTGATGTTTGAATAAAAGCTGCTTATTCTTCCTCACTAAGTATATAGACATTAACACCGTTTTTGAGAAACTTAACTATTCAGCAAAACATGTGAGTGAGCAGCTTTAAGCAAGCAGTATACATGCAGATCCAGTATACCTGTAGATCCAGTATACATACAGATCCAGTATACATGCAGATCCAGTATACATGCAGATCCAGTATACACATAGATCCAATATACATGCAAATCCAGTATACATGCAGATCCAGTATACATGCAAATCCAGTATACATGCAGATCCAGTATACATGCAGATCCAGTATACATACAGATCCAGTATACACATAGATCCAGTATACATGCAGATCCAATATACATGCAGATCCAATATACATGCAGATCCAGTATACATGCAGATCCAGTATACATGCAGATCCAATATACATGCAGATCCAGTATACATGCAGATCCAGTATACACATAGATCCAATATACATACAGATCCAGTATACATACAGATCCAGTATACATGCAGATCCAGTATACATGCAGATCAAGACTGAACTATGTAGAGACTCAACAATACCAATACATTGGCCCACCCCCAATTGTATGCAATATGTAATTCATTGACTTGCAGCATTCAACTATTCTAAATCTAACTAGAGCTATCACTAAATGTGATTAATACCCCCGAAAGACTGCTTTATAAACTGAGGAAGTTTGAAGTAACAGAATACCTTGCAAAAACATAAAATAGAGATATTGTTCTTGGCAATAACTCTGTAATTAGTCAAGATAGAGTTACGGTTCTTGTACACTGCACTTCCTCTCATTGTGCTGAACCATTGTATGAAGTTGTATTGAATTCCAACCTGTAGTTTTCAAGTAATGCTCCTGACACGGAAAAATAACAAAGGGCAATAACTCTGTAATGAGTCAAATAAGAGTTATGGTTCCTGAGCACTGCACTTCCTCTCAATGTACTTGACCATTGTATGAAGTTGTATTGAATTCCAACCTGTAGTTTTCAAGCAATGCTCCAAACAAGGAAAAGTAACAAAGGGCAATAACTCTGTAATGAGTCAAGAAAGAGTTATGGTTCCTGTGCACTGCACTTCCTCTGCATGTACTTGACCATTGTATGAAGTTGTATTGAATTCCAACTAATAGTTTTCAAGTTATGCTCCGGACAAGGAAATGTAACAAAGGGCAATAACTCTGTAATTACTATAGATAGAGTTATGGTTCTTGTGCACTGCACTTCCTTTTATTGTGCTTGATCATTGTATGAAGTTGTTTTGAATTCCAACCAGTAGTTTTCAAGTTATGCTCCGGACAAGGAAAAGTAACAAAGGGCAATAACTCTGTAATTACTATAGATAGAGTTATGGTTCTTGTGCACTGCACTTCCTCTTATTGTGCTTGACCATTGTATGAAGTTGTATTGAATTCCAACTAGCAGTTTTCAAGTTATGCTCCGGACAAGGAAAATGACCGACCGACCGACCAACCACCGGGTGACTCCTATATACCCCCCCAAACTTCGTTTCGGGGGTATAAAGATTCTAAATCACAAAAGAGCATTGTTGATTTGTCAACTGATTAGTAAATATAAAATCCCTCAAACAAAAAATAATGGAAACTAATAACCTCTAACAACAGATTCAATAAAGCATCACTCTAAATAATATCTAAAAATAGTTAAAATATCTAACGCTAATTTAAAATAAATTCTTTACAAAATTAACACACATCAAAGGTAAATGCAACATTGTAAAAAGTAGGGCAATGATGTCCCTACATCACTCATCCGAGTCAACTCAACCATGAAAATTGGCAATCATGATAAAAAAATTATTATATGACCGTCGACGCGCGAAAATGTACCTTTGGACATCTGTTACATTATTCAACAATAATTGATAAAAAAAAACCATATAATTTACATTTTTGTCACCATCTTTAAATGCAAAACAAATGATAAAAACTGATAGCCACTATATTTCCCTCAACAGAAATATACTATTTGCTTCAAAATCATCCAAGACTATTGCTATGGCAACAGCGATTTTAAATGATTCTTTCTTTTTATTTTGGCTATACCCTATGAAAAACACATATCGTGGAAAGAAGACATGAAATATTTCACCAGATCTGATATATATTGAAACAGTATATAATGTTGCAACCAAAAATAAATGATGCTGTTATGAAACGATTACCGGAATGGTTAACTGTCCATGTAAATTGAAGTGAGTTTTGACGTCAAATTGTGGTATGTGACATCATTTTTGAAGTGAACAATGACGCCTTAGGTATACTTTTTCAAAATGTTGTAGCTTTGTATGTACTGGACGTAGGTAACTGAAATTTTCCAATATTGTTATTGAAATATTGTTTGTTCAAAATATGCAAGAAAGCTAGTTTACAAGTATTTTGTCCGAAGGCCCATTTTCCCATGTCGCTGGTCATATAAAATCAAATAAAATCCCTAAACTAACTGTTACATCAAATGTTTACAGGGTTTTCATCTGATTTGACCTGAAGACCTAATTTTCAAAAGAATGAGACCCACTTCAAACTGGACCGACAGATAATCAAGAAAATCATTTTAAACAATTTTAATAAACATCACCTAAAAATGTGGCTACAAGAGCATTCAGTATTTTCTTAAATTTTATTTTGTGACCTAGTTTGAAACCCAGCATAACCAAGTCATAACTTTACTCAGAGTTAGACAAAAGTTCCAGATAGTTGAATTAAAAATGGTGGCCTCTAAAGTTCTGATTTGACATGGTGACCTAGTTTTAGGCCCACATGTGACCCGCTTCCAAAGTTGACCTAGAAAACATCAAGACAAAAATTTGTACCAATGTAAATGATCATTTAGTAAGTATCAGGCCACAGGATTTTTCAGTTTTTCTGTAATTTGAAGTGGTGACCTTGTTTTTTGCCCAAGATGATTGGATACAAAATGTAGCTTATGATGTGTTTCACATGGTAAGTATGGCCAGACAGACTGACAATGGTCATCAGACAATCAAAATAGTTCTGGTGACCTACTATATCACTTTGGCCAATCTAATTACTTTTTCTCTAACTCAACAATTATTTGATACATACGTGAAATCTATTTTATTGTTTTCAGAAGTTGTATCAAACCACTCATATATCGAATGTTCTTTTATATCTAACAAGCATTCATTAGTAACTTCATGGACACAGGTGCCTCATTTTCAGAAAAATATTTTTTTTGCAAATTTTTCCATATTAACATCATCAATTCTTGCAATCGTTTCCGCATTCAAATGTAAAGCTGTGATGTAGCTAGCTATCATAGCAGGGGTAGGTTTGAAATAACAACTCAAAAACAGATGCAAACAAAACATTGCACTTCTTAAAAAAACCTTGCTTTAATATAATGTACAGAAATATTCTGATACTAAATAAATAGGTATATGTGACATCATGTTTTCTTGTATAAACAGCTAATCTAAATAAAAGAGCAGAGTCATTTGTTTTGTTTTAGAGAATGGAAACACGTCTCTAAAAACATATACATTTACATACATTTTAATTATAATAATAAAGGTAAAAATGTTTACAGATTCAGCTTTGGTTAAGTAGAATTTTAATTCTGAATGAATTAAACCTATTTAAGAGTGTGTCCAGAAACTTACTAATCCAGCCTTGTACATGTATATCGTAACAGGAAACTGTAGCAACATGCGAGAGTAAGGCAATTACTTGGAAAATACCTTTCTAATTATCACACTGGAAATAACGTTTATATCAAAGAAACGTTTATAGAGAACTTGGTCTCATAAGGAATACAAACTTGCTTTCATTCTTTCATACATATTAGTTATATTATTGGGACGTACAACCCTTGTTATTATGCAAAAAATTAATTACAAATGAAACAAAAAGATTTCATTCAAAATTTCTAGACGCAGGACCTGAATGTTTCAGGAATGCATACCACATATTGAGGTTTCTTTTGACCCATGTCATTTTCGCTTTTATCGTGGACACATCACATTGGTAAAAATTACATTGTAAAACAACGAAAATTTGAAAATTTTTGGATAGAAAGCACTATCCAAAGTAATTAGGGACAGAGTGTATCAATACCTATCACTGCACAGAATAAATCTGTTTGAAAAGTTGATCCAACATCATCAGAAAGCTTGGCTCAGTAAACAAAATGAGACATAAATAACTATATCAATGAATTAAGAACTGACTTTTGACATTTTCAGAACCAGTGTTGAATGATCAAAGATCTAAGAGTTCAAAATTGTTTGTATAGAAATTATAATTGTTTATATGCAAAATACTGTGAATAAAGCATTTTTATTTTATGCTTTTCAGTGAAATACTGAAATATATCGGTGAAATAAAATTGGTATTTCACTGTTTCAAAGCAGGAAAATATCTTTTTTTTTTCACTGTTTTTGCCGAACTACTTTTTAACCACTTCTTAACAAAAGTCCCAAATTTCAAACCCAGAATCTCCAGCCGTCCTCCATACAAAGTATCATCACATGATTGACAGTGAGTGATTAATTACGCTAAAATACTAAGCTTTATCTAATTTTCACTAAGGAGATACTTTTCCCTCTTTATCGGTGATAGAACTTAAATAAAATCGAAAAATGGCTGTATTTTTTTTTTTTGATATAAACATAGGGTTGTTGGTATTCATTTTCTTAGTTAGATCATTTTCTATCCATCTAAGCATTTTGAATCAATTTGGAAAAAGTTGATTTTCATTTTTTTCACCACCATCCATTTTCACAGTATTGTCTTAATACTTGTATGATCATGGTCGAAACCTAAAGTCCCTATAAAAGTGGAAAACTCCTCTACAGTCGCTCATTATTCATAAATGCCAAGTTGTGACAAATTTTGCACAAAGGTCAGCCCTGGACCGAGCTGATGTTTAATGAATGAACGCTGATTGAGATTACTCCACGATTCATGGTGTGACGAAGTCCGACTTATTTAATAAAAAATCATTGGGCCTATTATGAATGATTGTGTTTCATTTTCGTTGTATGATAAAGACGATATGACTTCTTAAATCTTTTTATCTGAAATAATCAAAATATTTTGAACTACTTTTGTTGCGTTTTCAGTAATGATGGCATTTATTCTGGGGTTCTCCAGGGAATAGAAATGCTAAATCCATTCTGAATATTTTATGAACAAAAAGATTTGTTGGTTGAAATATTAATTTTATTCCCTGAACACCAAACATCTTTTACCTGCCGCCACGTGAAAATATCATGTTTGGTGTTCCTTGAATCTTTCATTTATTAATTTTATTAATCAGTTGTTTTTTTTCAGTTTGTGTGTAGTATTATCGTTCTTCACGTGTTTCTTTTCATGATTTCAAAATTTTTATGGTCCGCTGGAAAATTCGGTGAGCGGAAATTTAAACACTGGTGAATATGCGAAATTTACACTGTGTGAAAATTACCCAAATATACGGAATTAGCAGCTGTCATTAGCAGAAAGTAGTGAAAATCATGATTAATATGGCAATCAGACCTTTGTGCAAAATGAATGAACAACTCTCTCGGACTAAAACCGTCTACAATCTCCATACCTAGACAATTCTCATGTCACAAAACCACTCATACAGTCTGCTAGTCTCGATACAAACCCTATTCCTAGACAATACCCCTCTCCTGCAGTATACCTACCCATACACACACATATCCTTCATGCACACAAACCTTCTTCTACAGTCTTCACACCAAAATAAACCACCACTCACACACAAAACATTTTGACACTTAATGACCAACAGACCGACTTCTGGATAAATGGGTACCTGCACAAACATAAACACAGACAGAAAATTTCTCTTTTAATCCCAGTAAAATACCTGGGATTGCTGCGAAGATTGTCTAGGTCTGTTGATCTGAAGATATGGTGGTCTTTGCCTATACATGTACTTAAGATTAATTTACTTTTTTCCTTTCAATTGTGTAACAAGTTCTCACCCCTATTTGCTCTCGAGACTCACTCCAGACAGAATTAACCTTGGTGTGAGAGGCGAGGTGGAATTACTGTGACATGGTAGATAATAGCACATTGTGTAGTAATACACACACCTTTCAGCAGAAATGGTTTTCCTTGTAAATCTATATGCTACATATATTATTGCTATGAAACATATCACAAGAGCTGTCTATAAGACAGTGGGCTCAAACAGCAAAAGTATGTGACTAGTGAAAACTAATTAAGTTTTTTAACAGGGCATAATTTTGTGTGCTATTATTAAAATGAGCATTCTTACACACTTCAAACACTTGCTTGAAGTTTCATTCCAGTAACTGTGCCAGTTTAAACTCGGATTCTAACATGCAAAACCTTAATCAAGAATTTCTCAGAGGAATAAGGGATATAATTTGAGCAAACTATCAAGCCAGAGTTATGGAACCTGCTGTTACCAGGATGTCAGGAGAGTTTATAAAAGCTGTTAACTTTCTACTGTATCCTGTATGTATTATGTAATGTTAATATTTTCTAAATGCATTGAGTTAACAAAATAGTGTTAAAAAAGCTAAAAACCTTGACCATTCAGACGAACTAGCTATATAAATAAGATTTTCATTTAGTTGCTTGATCCAAGAACCAGATGCAACAAACTTACAAGTTTGTCTTCTCTTGTTTCAATACCAAAGGGCAAATTAGACAGAGTTGCTCAATGGCACCCACTTGAGATAATAGATGAAAACAAAGTAAATCTGACAAAGATGGAGTGTTCTGTTTACCTTATCTGTGACCTTGAGTGTCTTTTTTACCTTATCTGTGACCTTGAGTGTTTTGTTTACCTTATCTGTGACCTTGAGTGTTTTGTTTACCTTATCTGTGACCTTGAGTGTTTTGTTTACCTTATCTGTGACCTTGAGTGTTTTGTTACCCTATCTGTGACCTTGAGTGTTTTGTTCACCCCATTTGTGACCTTGAGTGTTTTGTTTACCCTATCTGTGACCTTGAGTGTTTTGTTCACCCTATCTGTGACCTTGAGTGTTTTGTTACCCTATCTGTGACCTTGAGTGTTTTGTTTATCCAATCCATGACCTTAAGTGTTTTGTTAATCCCATCCATGACCTTAAGTGTTTAGTTTATCCTATCTGTGACCTTGAGTGTTTTGTTTATCCTATCTGTGACCTTGAGTGTTTTGTTTATCCTTTATGTGATCTTGAGTGTTTTGTTTATCCCATCCATGACCTTGAGTGTTTTGTTTATCCTATCTGTGACCTTGAGTGTTTTGTTACCCTATCTGTGACCTTGGGAGTGTTTTGTTTATCCTATCTGTGACCTTGAGTGTTTTGTTACCCTATCTGTGACCTTGGGAGTGTTTTGTTTACATCATGAGATGAATCACTTTCCTTCTCTGCTGCATTTGGTCTAATTTGGCAACAGATTAATATGTGTAAGTGAGATACAATGCCACTATTCAATTTTTTGTTTCACCATCTATAAAGACTAGATGCTTGATATACTAGACAGTTCCTGAGCAACAAACACAGGCGTTTTGTGGATTTCTGATTCTGAAGCGACATTTCTATTTTACCATGCTTCTTATTAAACAATACTATCCTATACTAAAACACAACATGAAATCAATAAAACAGCTTAAACCCAATGTATGTAACCATTATTATTCTATACCACATCAGTGATAATACCCATGTTTCTGTTAAACAGAGTGAGAAAAATAAAATATCAATCAGAAGATGATTAAGATCTGTGCTTGTTTCTTGTTCACACTTGCATCGCTGGCTTTGGAGGGGATATTACAATTGTCTTGGAAGGTCCTGGCTTCGTAAATGTCAAATACGTGTAAATCAGACTTCCTGTTACACTGTAATATACAGATAGTTTATATATGTAAAACAGTGAACTCTACACTAATGTGATTAAGTTATTTTTCAAAATGAAAAGAAAAACAGTGAAGGAAGGGAGCAGTGCATAAAACATAGCTTGTTGGTTGCTGGTATGAATCAAATTATGCAGGAAACTTCATGTTTGTTTTCAAAAACTTTGCAAAGATGGCAGAAGTTTTCAATTTTGTTTTAATGTTTCACAACAGTTTTCAACAGCTCTTAGATAATTCACAATGTACTTAATTCCTAGGTTTAGAAGCATTACATTTAAACTTTAGTAACCTCAATGTTTCCTTATTTTCCTCAATGTCCCATTACAGGGAAATATAGGTCACGAGTCTTTAAAGACTGTAAAGTTTACCTCAAACTCAAAGGAAACAGTAATCCTCATCAGTTTTAAACAGAAATATGCCGCTTCATGGATGCAAACCAGCACTGTGGGATTTCTGTGTTATGTGTTTAAACAACACACCGTGTTTGGTGTCTTCAAGAATTCCAAATAATCATAGCAGCAATCATACATGCATACCTATGTAAGTTGACAGAACTTTTTCTTTGACTGAATGCAAAAATCTTTAAGGCAAGTAAATCCTTTAAAACTGTACCTGTCACTAAAATGAAGTTAAAGTATCTAAAGCAACCAACCTGATATTGAGACCTATGAAGTTAGGCCAGCTAAATATATAATCTCCACCTAATGCCATTCCTATATAAGTGACTAGCAAATTCTGAAATGGTAAAAATAGGGTGTAAATGTTTCAAGTGCGGCCCAGGTAGTTGTGCACAGAATGGTACAATTGAAAGTTACATTTCTAATGTCAGTAACAAGTTCAAATCTTGCTATAATGAACAGTGACACATGTTTAAAGGCCTTTCTTTTAAGTGTTTCTTGTGTTTATATCCAGTATGCTAGAACTTCTTGCATTCAAGTTGTAATCTATACACTTGAACAATTAAAAGGGATATGAGAAAACACCCCTGTACATCAGTCTCTTCTGTACTAGTTCTGTAGGTTGAAAGATGAATGGTACATGTACAGGTTCAAGTAGAAGGACAGATCATATCACTGAATATATCATTAAGAATTCCCAGAAAAATGCATCATGTCAATGGAGATTTTGTTTCTAGAACAATACATCATGACAAGCTAGTATAATTCCAGGAATGATGCAACATGTTAATCCTTAAATGACTAAGTATGTCATTATACTCTATTAAGATCTACCTATCCCTTCCTTATTGTTAAGTGTTTTTGTAACATTCCTTACTACAGACACACTTACCTTTAGCACACCTATAATAGTTGTAGTTAAGGCAGAGTTGATATGTGTACATAAAACTATTGAATAGTTTAGTACAAATCCTAATATACATGATAAACCAAACTGCATTAAAAACACTGGATTAGTCCAATGAGCAAACTCTGATGCCTGAAAAGAAAAGAAAGTAATAACTAACATCTTGTCTAATGAGAACACTGCAATGTTTAAATAAGGTGCATGCTGCACATACAGGCTATGTTGTAGAAATGCTAGACACAAGGTGTTAGCCTGAGCTGTTAAAACTGTTTGCAACCATTAAAACCGTATAAACGGTCGCAAATGTCAAAATCACTAAATAGTTAACCCTTTTCTAAAGCAAAATATGTTTACATGCGATAATTAAAATGCCGTTTGATTTTTGTGACTATATATATGTTAATTAACAATTGCAAATTTAAACAACGTCACCAATCAGAAACGACGCTACATCGGTACTGTGTTAGAAAGCAAGATATTAAGTCCGGAGTTACCTCACTAGATTGTTTGATACCCCTGACCACTACAGCGAAGTCTTAAATTAAT
This sequence comes from Saxidomus purpurata, assembly GCA_022818135.1. Classification (NCBI taxonomy): domain Eukaryota; kingdom Metazoa; phylum Mollusca; class Bivalvia; order Venerida; family Veneridae; genus Saxidomus; species Saxidomus purpurata. Next base: position 48,271,762 of record JAFMSR010000005.1, read on the forward strand.
AGTGGTTTATATGTGCAGGATAGTGACAGTGGCATCTATCAAGACTTCAACTAGGATTTCTAAGTACAATAAAAATATTTTTGACAGAGTTATCTACTCTTGCATACAGATGGGTGTCAAGATGGTACATAAGTTTTCTGACTCTTACAGTAGTATCTTAAATGGTTAAGTAAATAATTGGACAAGTACAAAAAACCTTACAGAGATTCTAAGTGAAAAGGGTCCATATTTTAAAAAAAAAACACCACACAGTAACCATCTCTAGTCTACATGTGAGGGTCATTATAGTAAACAAATATTCCAACTTTCAAAGTAATATCTCAAATGGTTAAGTCAACAGTGAACTAATACAAAAACACCTGATAAACGACTTCAATCTATTTTTTAATTCCTTGACAGAGTAATCATCTCTTGCCTACAGTTAAGGGGTCATGATGCAAACAAGTATTCAAAGTTTCACAGCAATATCTGAAAGCGTTAAGTCAGTAAGTGGATTTTTCTCATATTCAATGTATTTTCTAAGGCAAAAAAGAGCCATAATTCTGACAAAAACCTTAACAGAGATGTGTACTCTTGTCTGTTAATGAAGGCAATGATGGTAAATAAGTATGGTAAATTTCAAAGCAATATCTGTAAAGGAGTGGTACGAAAAATTTAACCAATGTGTGACACAAAAATGTGATGCCGAGGTGAGTAGCATAGCTTCCTATATAACTCTATGTAAAACAAGCCCTGCCCTGGTGGCCAAGTTCTTTTACTAATCAAATTTTTTTTAAGAAGTTGGTAGCGGGTACGAAATGATCATTACTGTGAAATTGTTTCAAAAGCTACCTGTGGTTTCAGATTTTCAAAGTTTTTACCAAAGGGGGAGGGGGGTAATGACCTTGTATACTTTGTAATATTTCAAAATTGATATGCATAAAATTAAAAAAAGCATAACTGCTGCATGCTGCATAATTATTTTATGACATTTCAAAAATAAGCTATTTCGAGTATTTCAGTCTGGTAAATATATGTCAAAAATCAAAAACAGTGGTGAAGATGTTGATAGTAAACATACATTTCAAGTTTCAAGTCAATATGTTGGATAGTATTCAAGATATTAGACTTTATAAAAATCTTTAACTAAAATTCTAAGTTGAAAAGGGACATAAATCTGTCAGAAATCCAAACAGAGTTATGGGGATTGTTTCCTTAGGTGTAGATGATGATGGTAAAGATATATTTTGAGTTTCAAGTCAATACCTTTGACAGAATTCAAGATATTAGACTTTATAAAAATCTTTAACTAAAATTCTAAGTTAAAAAGGGGCATAAATCTGTCAAAAATCAAAACAGAGTTATGGGGATTGTTTCCTCAGGTGTAGATGTTGATGGTAAAGATATATTTTGAGTTTCAAGTCAATACCTTCGAATAAATTCAAGATATTTGACTTTATAAAACAAGAGGGCCAAGATGGCCCTATATCGCTCACCTTGGTACAAGTCCACTTGCCTGGTGGAAGATCACTAGATAATGTTATATACCAAATAAGTTTTCCTATATACGCCTTTGTAAAACAAACTAGAGCTATCACTAAATGTGATTAATACCCCCAAAAGACTGCTTTATAAACTGAAGAAGTTCGTAGTAACATAATACCTTGCAAACAAACTAAAAAGAGATATTGTTCTTAGCAGTTCCTCTCATTGTGCTTGACCATTGTATGAAGTTGTATTGAATCCAACTTGTAGTTTTCGAAAAATGCTCCAGACAAGGAAAAGTAACAAAGGGCAATAACCCTGTAATTAGTCAAGATGGAGTTATGGTTCCTGTGCACTGCACTTCCTCTCATTGTGCTTGACCATTGTATGAAGTTGTATTGAATTCCAACCAGAAGTTTTCAAGTTATGCTCCGGACAAGGTAAAGTAACAAAGGGTAATAACTCTGTAATTAGTCAAGATGGAGTTATGGTTCCTGTGCACTGCACTTACTCTCAATGTACTTGACCATTGTATGAGGTTGTACTGAATTCCAACTAGTAGTTTTCAAGTTATGCTCCGGACAAGAAAAACTAACGAGGGCAATAACTCAGTAAATACTCAAGATAGAGTTATAGTTCTTGTACACTGCACTTCCTCTGAGTGTGCTTGATCATTGTATGAAATTGTATTGAATTCCAACTAGTAGTTTTCAAGTTATGCTCCGGACAAGGAAAAGTACCAAAAGGCAATAACTCTGTCATTAATCAAGATGGAGTTATGGTTCTTGTGCACTGCACTTCCTCTCAATGTGCTTGACCATTGTATGAAGTTGTATTGAATTCCAACTAGAAGTTTTCAAGTTATGCTCCGGACAAGGAAAAGTACCAAAAGGCAATAACTCTGTCATTAGTCAAGATGGAGTTATGGTTCTTGTGCACTGCACTTCCTCTCAATGTGCTTGACCATTGTATGAAGTTGTATTGAATTCCAACTAGTAGTTTTCAAGTTATGCTCCGGACAAGGAAAAGTAACAAAGGGCAATAACTCAGTAAATACTCAAGATAGAGTTATAGTTCTTGTACACTGCACTTTCTCTCAATGTGCTTGACCATTGTATGAAGTTGTATTGAATTCCAACTAGTAGTTTTCAAGTTATGCTCCGGACAAGGGAAAGTACCAAAGGGCAATAACTCTGTAATTAGTCAAGATGGAGTTATGGTTCTTGTGCACTGCACTTCCTCTCAATGTGCTTGACCATTGTATGAAGTTGTATTGAATTCCAACTAGTAGTTTTCAAGTTATGCTCCGGACAAGGAAAAGTAACAAAGGGCAATAACTCTGTAATTAGTCAAGATGGAGTTATAGTTCTTGTGCACTGCACTTCCTCTCAATGTACTTGACCATTGTATGAAGTTGTATTGAATTCCAACAAGTTGTTTCCAAGCTATGCTCCGGACAAGGAAAATGCAACAGACCGACCGACCGACCGACCGACCGACCAACCACCGGGTAACTCCTATATACCCCCCTAAACTTCGTTTTGGGGGTATAATGACCCCCCCCCCCCGGGCAAGGTCAATTTTGACCCCAGGGGCATAATTTGAACAAACTTTGAAGAGGTCTACTAGGCAATGCTACATGCCAAATATCTAAGCTCTAGGCCTTGTGGTTTCAGAGAAGAAGATTTTTAAAGTTTTCCCTATATAAGCCTATGTAAAACTAAGTGACCCCCGTAGCGGGGTCAATTTTGACCCTGGGGTCATAATTTGAACAATATTGGTAGAGGTCCACTAGCCAATGCTACATGCCAAATATCTAAGCTCTAGGCCTTGTGGTTTCAAAGAAGAAGATTTTTGAAGTTTTTACTATATTATTAGTTATACAGATTCTTGACGGTGTATACGGCCTCGTATAGCCTGTTCGTGCCGATATTAGCCCGAGCCGTAAGGCGAGGATTTATATCGGCACGAACAGGCTATACGAGTCCGTATACACCGTCAAGAATCTGTATAACGAATTTATAATAGCGCAGATTTGTTTGAAAGACAAGATAACTATCTGAATTGTCAACAAAATTGTCGAAATATTGCTGTGACAAAAAGCCAATACCCATGGGAGCCCCCAATTCCTTTACCTTCGTATGATTCCGTACGGCGCTCGTAATCAGCCGATCTTAGTTTTTTCTCAGTAATTCAATAGAAAGAAAGATAATCCTGTGGCTTACGGTGTTTTCGACCCGAGAGCGAAGTATAGCATGGCATTTTGTATTATTTGCAGTCACATAATAATTAATTTCTGTTTAACCGGTCCCATTTCGAATCTATTACGTCATCAGTTCAAGTCTACGTCACCGAGACAGTAATATTTTGGCAGACATTTTTGTAGCGTGTGGACTGGATAAACACAGATTTCTTTTTAATTTATTACTTCGGCTTTAAGTTATTGATGTGACACAAAATAAGGATAAACAGCGTTTTATTGGAGTAGGACTTCACATTATTTCAAGACAAGTGAAATATTATAGGACTACAGTAGTGATGCATTAACAGGATAGAAAAGGACATTTGTTTTCAGATTTTCCTCTGATCTGGCGGTATTTTATTTCGTCATTCCAGAGGTTGAATTTGTACATGAATGTCCTGTCAGCAGCCGTTAGTTGCAGAAAGGAATACCATTAATTCGAAGAATACTTATTAGTGTCAATGACAGTGTTTTCATTTTAAAAAAACAATATTCCACTGCCACTGGGATTCATGTTCATGGTGAACTTGATCGACTGAAATGAGATTTCATGTCCGTAACCCGTTTTGACTCGGGAGAAACGAAGGTAAAGATACCTTCAATGTAAGTTTTAATGTCTATGAATTTGATTTATTTTTCCAAACGACATGTGCAGTGCTTACAAACGTCGCTGAAAAAATTGAATCGGTGGAACGGCGGCCATTTTGTTTTGAATGTAAACAATGTTTACAGAGTTTCTCTAGCCAATCAGAAGAGGCAAAACCGATGAGGCTCCAAATAGGAGACGGTATATACGGGATTGCTCACGGTATATACGGTCTCATATACAGGGGCTCTTGACCAATCAGAATCTATCAAATTTATCTGCGGTATTATAAAAGCCTATGTAAAACTAAGTGACCCCCGGTGCGGGGTCAATTTTGACCCGGGGGTCATAATTTGAACAATATTGGTAGAGGTCCACTAGCCAAAGCTACATGCCAAATATCTAAGCTCTAGGCCTTGTGGTTTAAAAGAAGAAGATTTTTAAAGTTTTTCCTATATATTCTTATGCAAAACTAAGTGACCCCCGGTGCGGGGTCAATTTTGACCCGGGGGTCATAATTTGAACAATATTGGTAGAGGTCCACTAGCCAATGCTACATGGCAAATATCTTAGCTCTAGGCCTTGTGGTTTCAGAGAAGAAGATTTTTAAAGTTTTTCCTATATATTCTTATGCAAAACTAAGTGACCCCCAGTGTGGGGTCAATTTTGACCCGGGGGTCTTAATTTGAACAATCTTGGTAGAGGTCCACTAGACAATGCTACATGCTAAATATCTTAGCTCTATGCCTTGTGGTTTCAGAGAAGAAGATTTTTAAAGTTTTTCCTATATATTCCTATGCAAAAACTAAGTGCCCACCTGCGCGGGGTAAATTTTGACCCGGGGGTCATAATTTGAACAATCTTGGTAGAGGTCCACTAGACAATGCTACATGCCAAATATCTAAGCTCTAGGACTTGTGGTTTCACAGATGAAGATTTTTAAAGTTTTTCCTATTTGTTGCCATAGCAACCAGAGTTCTGCATGGAATGGAATTCTTTGAACAATTTTGGTAGAGCTTCATGCAAGGAACATTCCTGCATAGTTTTATCAACATTGGCCTAGAGGTTTCAGAGGAGATGTCATTTGAATCAAAATGTTGACGGACGACGGACAATCATCGATCAGAAAAGCTCACCCTGGCATAGCCAGGTGAGCTAAAAACTTTAACCAATGCAGACGCCGACGACACCGATGCCGGGGCAGGTGCAATAGCCTCCTTATTCTTCAAAAAGTCGAGCTAAAAAGGAATTTGGTAGAGGGTCACCCTAGCAACATTTCTGTGAAATAATTTTGAAATCAAACTGTGGTTTCGGAAGAAGATTTGTAAGTTTTTCATTTTTGTGAACAATTGCAGCAAGAGTTTTGCATGGATCCACTTTCTTTGAAAGAATATGTAATCCACTCATGCCAGGATGTTCCTCGCAAAGTTTTATCAATTTTGGTTCAGTGGTTTCAGAGATGTTGCTTGAAAATGTAAATGGATGACGGAAATAAAACAGACAACGGACATCGAGTGCTCACAATAACTCACAATGAGCACAGGGGGTCAGGTGAGCTAATAACTTCAACTCAAAATGGGAGAGCATTCAAAATTTGTGCAAGAAAGCGTATGATTCTTTAACACTGCCTTTCCTTTTAACGTCCTTGACTACTGCATGAAATATAAAGCTAATCTGTTTAATAACTTTATAGTTATGTCCCAAATAGCTGAGTCTTCACTTACCTTAACTAGTTCTCCAGAGTAAATTGATAATCCCAACACAGGTAAAAACATGAAAAATGAGTTGTAAAACAGTAGCCCATACTTTCCTAGATCCTACAATACAACAAAACATTTTAAATACTATACAATACAGCTTCTAAGTTTTGTCATTCTTTTTCAGGTTGTCATCTGGGATGGCAACTACATTTCAAAATGGCTTAATTTTGCTAAATTAATGTTCCTTAACTCTGTAATGTGTTAATGTGTTTGATACCCCTGAATACGCGGGTGAAGTTTCGTATTTTAGTAATTGCTTTGGTAATTTTCGTTTTTCTAATAGTATAAATTGGTGCCAATGTGTTTCTTAAAACTATGCTGGTCACTTAGGGTAGTATCACGTTACAGTCATTTGCAATAAATTCAATCAAAATTAAAGTGACATTATGCGCATCTTACTGCACATAGTGTATTTTTGGTGACAATTTTATAAATGCAATTTTTGGTTGCTGTGCATTTAAATGTGTTAAATTAATGATTATGCCACATTAGTATTTGATATTGGTGCCTTAGATATAAAAAAAAAGGACTGATAAAATGATAGTTGATTGTGTCGTTGTTGATGTTGGTAGAGATTTCAGCAGTGGAAGGGAAGCAACTCCTGCATGCAGTTGTTCTTTTCTTAAATTGACTCTCCCAGTCAAATAAGAAAATCAATATTTGGAAAGTTATTTTTTCATACTGGTAGCGGGAAGAGTTTGGTGCATTGGGTTAAAAGCTATTATTTCCTCTACGCTTTTGTACACACACCATTTTCAGCTGGATTGTTACTTGAAAAAAATGCGCATAATGTCACTTTGATGTTACTGAAGCTGATTGTTTGCTAAGTTAGTCATCCTATCAGCTGTTACTGAGATATAATATTAAGTCAAACAAGGGCCATATTTTGTATATAATTCTGTTAAAAGCTATCTAGCCTGGTTTTTCAGTTTTAAGGTAACTTATCTTCAAATGTACATACAATATGTAATATTCTTTTCAAACACTACAAGCTATACCTAATGAACAGTGTCCACATCATTTATATGTACAATGTATTCATTAATACAAAGATGGATGAAAGCAAGTTCCTTCAAAATCTAGCCATGTATGACAAGGTTACAGTCCAGACACAACTTTCTTGCATACCAGATCGGGATATCTGCAGTTTTTACCAGTGATGGAAAATCTCATCTTACATCCCCTGGTAAAGATGACTTACTGACGAACTACTTTTATGAATGAATGCATAAATTAATACATTACTACAAGAAAATAGCACGTAAATGTAAGTCATTAGTTTTATTTTATTTCTGACACTATTAGTAGAAAATGGTATGCAAGAAAAAGAATCTATTGCTGTATGCACATGCGGATGAGAATATCCAGCTCTTGGGTAACTGTTTTTGTGGTAATGGGGCTGTAAACAGTTACTCTCGAGCCAGATATTCCCATATGCATGTGCAACCAGTGAAAGATTCTTATAGTCTATACACTGTGTGCAAGTATGAAAGATCCCATGACTGTTCCTTGACCTTGACCTTTGAACTAAGGACCCAGGTCTTGCACATTACACCTTGTCTGTAGCCATGTGGGTATGGTGCATGTGGGGGGAAAAATGTGTGAAGGTATTTTAAAATGTGTCAATGCAAGTAGCTGTTATAGATCATACACAAAGTAAGCGTAGTCAACCCCTATATAAAGAGTGATCTTACTCATAAAAACATGTATTTTAAATTTGTACACAGTGTGTCTTCTACATACCCACCTTTCATCAATTCTATGAGTTGGTGAAGAAATCATTTGCACAAGATTTTAAAGAAAACAAACATTTTAAAGTTTCTATATATACTGTGCAGGAAAAAATTCTAAGAGCCATAACTCTAGTATCAGCAAGACAGTCAATCCAAAACTTGCAGGGCCACAAGTCATTTTAACAGTTGTTCCAAACTTTATTCATATTCTCAAAACTATTTCTTACATTATGGCTTCGAACAGAAATAATGATGGACTGTCGTATAACGCCAAAACTACATCTCTCACCCTTGCTTTTCTGTAATATTCTCTTTTATCATTACATAAACCAAAGTGATTAAACATTTTAAATATGCTGTAAGAGAATATAATGCAACTAAATTTACCTTTGCTTCGAGCTTTTGTTTTGTATATACCATATTTGCTGCTGTACAAATATTATTGATAAAAATCATAAAATAACCCACGGCATCAAATGATAAGTCAGTTCTGAAAATAAACAAAAGAACAAGTCTACAAACTTGAACTATGAGCAATTATTGATGACAAAAGTTTCTGTTACTACTTAAAGTTAAACATGTATTACTGTTCAAAGAAACCATCAAAATAACAGACATTTATTAAAGATTTAAGTATTACTATAAATAAAATCAAAATTCATTAAAAACCTGTATAAGTTTTATTCATATTGAATATAATGTAAAACCATGACAATCATTTTTGACTATCTTAGAATAAAAATTGAAAATCCATCAAATTAGTTACATATATTTTCAGTTCTTTCTGCACATAAAAACTCAGCAGAACTTCTTTCATACATGTTTTCAAAGCATTCCTTGTGTTTCAAGCCTCTTACTGGACCAAATTGTATTTTGAACATTTTGAACATTTTGAACAGTAATGCAACTTTAATATGCTGATAACTCAAAGCAGATTAAGGTAAGAAAAATTTAATCTATATGAAATATAAATAAATTAAGATATAAGAGGGGGAAGATAGCCCTATATCGCTCACCTGACTAGCATTGGCTATAATACAAGGGTCATGATTTTAACATAATTCGTAGAGGTCCACTAAACAATGCTTAGTAACATTCCAAATATTTAAGCTCTACCTCTGTGCCTTGTTTTTAAAAACAAGAGGGCCAAGATGGCCCTATATCGCTCACCTTGGTACAAGTCCACTTGCCTGGTGGAAGATCACTAGATAATGTTATATACCAAATAAGTTTTCCTATATACGCCTTTGTAAAACAAATGATCCCCCCCGGGCAAGGTCAATTTTGACCCCAGGGGCATAATTTGAACAAACTTTGAAGAGGTCTTCTAGGCAATGCTACATGCTAAATATCTAAGCTCTAGGCCTTGTGGTTTCAGAGAAAAAGGATTTTTAAAGTTTTCCCTATATAAGCCTATGTAAAACTAAGTGACCCCCGGTGCGGGGTCAATTTTGACCCGGGGATCATAATTTGAACAATATTGGTAGAGGTCCACTAGCCAATGCTACATGCCAAATATCTAAGCTCTAGGCCTTGTGGTTTCAAAGAAGAAGATTTTTAAAGTTTTTACTATATAAGCCTATGTAAAACTAAGTGACCCCGTGCTGGGTCAATTTTGATCCGAGGGTCATAATTTGAACAATCTTGGTAGAGGTCCACTAGCCAATGCTACCTGCCAAATATCTTATCTCTAGGTCTTGTGGTTTCAGAGAAGATTTTTAAAGTTTTTCCTATATATTCCTATGCAAAACTAAGTGACCACCCCCACCGGGTCAAGTCATAATTTGAACAATCTTGGTAGAGGTCCACTAGACAATGCTACATGCCAAATATCTTAGCTCTAGGCCTTGTGGTTTCAGAGAAGAAGATTTTTAAAGTTTTTCCTATATATGCCTATGCAAAAACTAAGTGCCCACCTGCGCAGGGTCAATTTTGACCCGGAGGTCATAATTTGAACGATCTTCGTAGAGGTCCACTAGACAATGCTACATGCCAAATATCTAAGCTCTAGGACTTGTGGTTTTAGAGAATAAGATTTCTAAAGTTTTTCCTATTTGTTGCCATAGCAACCAGAGTTCTGCATGGAATGGAATTCTTTGAACAATTTTGGTAGTGCTTCATGCAAGGAACATTCCTGCATAGTTTTATCAACATTGGCCTAGAGGTTTCAGAGGAGATGTCATTTGAATCAAAATGTTGACGGACGACGGACAATAATCCATCAGAAAAGCTCACCCTGGCAAAACCAGGTGAGCTAAAAAGTTTTTCGTATATAAACATATGTTAAATGAAGTGACCCCTCGGGCAGTGTCAGTTTTGACCCAGGGTCATGATTTGAACAATCTTGGTAGAGGTTCACTAGGCAATGCTACATGCCAAATATCTAATCTCTAGGTCTGTGGTTTTAGAGAAGAAAATTTTTAAAGTTTTTCCTATATAAGCCTATGTAATACTAAGTGACCCCCGGGGGTCATAATTTGAACAATCTAGGTAGAGGTCTACTAGACAATGCCACATGCTAAATATCTAAGCACTAGGTTTTGTGGTTTCAGAGAAGAAGATTTTTTCTTGCCATAGCATGGAATGGAAATTCTTCGAACAACTTTGATAGAGCTACATGCAAGAAACATCCCTGCAAACTTTCATCAACATTGGCCCAGTGGTTTCAGAGGAGATGTCCTTTGAAGGAAATGATGGACAGACTGACGGTGAGTGATCCCAATAGCTCACCCATGTGAGCTAAAAACAGCCAAACTCCAAAATACTAAGTATTTCAATCATTCCATTTATATTTAAATTTTTTGTCTTTATCGGTTGTAAAAACTCAAACATATGGCGACATAACATATAAATGAAGTATTACAGACTTAAATATATTGCCAAAGTCTATAAAAACTAGCACTATCACTGAAGGTGATGAATACCCCTGAGCACCGCACTGACACAGTATATAAAATTTATGTAACATTTGATGCTTTAATTATTGGACCATGCACAACTATCATTCAATTCTGACCAGGGGTTTTGGAGATTAAGAGCGCACAAGATTTTACTACCTCGAGCCCTAGTGACCCAAAACATGGGCCATGCACAACTAGGCATGGTACTTATCACTTCTGCGAAGTATCATTAAATTTTGACTGGGGGTTTTGGGGAATTAGTGTCCACAAATTTCCGTCTACAGACAGACAGAAAGATGCACAGACAGACATGCTGAATCAAGTATACACCCCCCCCCCCTACCACTTTGTGTTTGTGGGGTATAATATAATGGTAAAAATATTTACCTCTTGCAACCAACCTACCCACCATCAGGCCAACCAAACCACCAACCATCAGGCCAACCAACATACCCACCATCAGACCAACCAAACCACCAACCATCAGGCAGGCCAACCAACCTTACCACCATCAGGTCAACCAACACACCCACCATAAGGCCAATCAACACATCCCCCATCAGGCCAACCAACCCACCAACCATCAAGCCAACCCCCCCCCCCCCCCCCTCCATCAGGCCAACCAACCAACTACTGTATACTCGGTATAAATGCCCCCATGGTGTAACATTTTTGAACCAGGAGGCGATTATTCCAGACCCAAAATGCAAATAATTAGCGGAGAAGTGTTTAAATGAATAGTGGTAACCATATTATGACTCTACACTTGGTACACATATAACAAACTAAGGCATATATCTAAATCTTAATACAGTCTTTATCTCAAACTTCAATGAGATAAGTGGAGATGTAACATTACAGCATAGAAAGAAAGTATATAAATTTATTCTTACATTCCCGCTATAATTGCACCAGTCATCATAAGGTACACACTCATCTGTACTATCCGTGATGCTTTCATCCTAAAATATATAAACAGGAACTTTCAGAACATCAGAGATTGTGTATGCTACTTGAACAAGAGGGCCAAGATGGCCCTATATCGCTCACCTTGGTACAAGTCCACTTGCCTGGTGGAAGATCACTAGATAATGTTATATACCAAATAAGTTTTCCTATATACGCCTTTGTAAAACAAATGATCCCCCCCCCCGGGGCAAGGTCAATTTTGACCCCAGGGGCATAATTTGAACAAACTTTAAAGAGGTCTACTAGGCAATGCTACATGCCAAATATCTAAGCTCTAGGCCTTGTGGTTTCAGAGAAGAAGATTTTTAAAGTTTTTACTATATATTCCTATGCAAAACTAAGTGACCCCTGGTGCAGGGTCAATTTTAACCCGGGGGTCACAATTTGAACAATATTGGTAGAGGTCCACTAGCCAATGCTACATGCCAAATATCTAAGCTCTAGACCTTGTGGTTTCAGAGAAGAAGATTTTTTAAGTTTTTCCTATATATTCCTATGCAAAACTAAGTGACCGGGCCGGGACCGCACCGGGTCAATTTTGACCCGGGGCTCATAATTTGAACAATATTGGTAGAGGTCCACTAGCCAATGCTACATGCCAAATATCTAAGCTCTAGGCCTTGTGGTTTCAGAGAAGAAGATTTTTAAAGTTTTTCCTATATATTCCTATGCAAAACTAAGTGACCCCCGGTTCGGGGTCAATTTTGACCCGGGGGTCATAATTTGAAAAATCTTGGTAGAGGTCTACTAGACAATGCTACATGCCAAATATCTTAGCTCTAGGCCTTGTGGTTTCAGAGAAGAAGATTTTTAAAGTTTTCCCTATATATTCCTATGCAAAAACTAAGGGCCCACCTGCGCGGGGTCAATTTTGACCCGGGGGTCATAATTTGAACAATCTTGGTAGAGGTCCACTAGACAATGCTACATGCCAAATATCTAAGCTCTAGGCCTTGTGGTTTCAGAGAAGATTTTTAAAGTTTTTCCTATTTGTTGCCATAGCAACCAGAGTTCTGCATGGAATGGAATTCTTTGAACAATTTTGGTAGAGCTTCATGCAAGGAACATTCCTGCATAGTTTTATCAACATTGGCCTAGAGGTTTCAGAGGAGATGTCATTTGAATCAAAATGTTGACGGACGACGGACAATCATCGATCAGGAAAGCTCACCCTGGCGTAGCCAGGTGAGCTACTAACAAAATTTGTTCATAATCACGTGTGTAAATTTGGGTATATCTTTTAACACCTGATTTTCCTTATTTCATAATGTCATTGACACTATTTTCAATTGTTTTGAGTTATTGCTATGTTTAAACCAAAGTGATTCCATTTATAGGATGAACACCTATCACTTTTGTAACAATGCTCTATGTGTCTAACAACATTCATCAAAGTCTGCTGTGTAAACTAGACTCAGAACTGTCACTGAAGATGATTTTCATGCCCCCCTCCCTCAAATGTACCTCGACATACTGAATATGATTAAATCTTAGCAGAGTTATGCACCTTGCAGAAAGTGAATGGTATGAATACTACATTTGTCAAAATATGGAAGATTGAAGCTTGAGAGTAATACAGGAAATACCTATAAAACTAGAATTATCACTGTAATGTCATTAAAACACCCTGACAAACCCACCTTGTCACTAGAAATTGATTTTCCCAGTACATTATCATGACTATGTTAAATTTAGTATTTCATTAATGTAACAGGTGGTGAAAAAATCGTGGCTCAACCGGGACTTGAACCCAGAGCCTTCTGCTGTCAGGGCGGACACTCTACCAACTGAGCTATCAAGCCACACGCTCAATTAGCCTAACGATTTATCACCATATACCTGTACCCAGCTACATTTACATTAACAGCATGTGGTTCTACAGTTACAGAATGAACATAAAATGAAGTGACATGACATTTAATCCCTAACAGTGACCCTGACATTAGCTGAATCAGGCACTATGCACATCACCACTATATGGTGAACATTTGACACAAGTTTCAATTAACATCCGTCAGGGGTTTATGAGATATAGTCTTGTGACCTTTGACCCTTAATAGCCTGACAATAAGCTTGCACAGTTGGAACACGACTTTCGCACCTCGTCTCAACAACCTGAACATTGACCCAAGTTTCATAAGAATCATACAAGAGGTTACGGAGATAAAGTCTAATGATATTTGATGCCTAAATATTAACCTTGACCATAGTTGCCTCAATGAGATGAACATCTTGACCCAAATTTCATGATAATCATTAAAGGGCTTATGGAAATATAATCTCACAAACATCACTGGATGGAAATTTAAGTTGCAATGACCTTGACCATGACCTTGACCTTATTGTGACAAGCAATTACACCAAATTTTACTAAAGCACCATTGGGAATAAAAAGTCACTGATTCAGACACAAAAAGCAATGACCACAAAATAAACAAATTGACCGATTCATTGACTCCTCCCTCTAAACCCGCCCTCACAAAATAAAATACACAGCAGTTCCTTAGACTCAATAATAATTTAACTTTGCCTTGTAAGAAAAGATAATTTGTGTAATGATTTTATCAACCGCATCATAAGTCCCTAGGATAAACCACTTTCATATTGCTTCACAACAACGGGGAGAATATTGTAGTGTACCTCAATCAACTTACCCTAAAACCCAGAATTCTGCTATCATTGTGAAAAGTATTGAAAATCTTCTCAACACTGTAAACATTGGAAGACTGAAACAGAAATTTATTAGTTCAATATTAAAAAGACATGCCCAAGCCAGCTGATAAATCTTCACTCTAACTAGCACAAGGTTATGTCATAGTGTTTACATAGAATACTATACCTTGTTTACAGTTCTGAATTATGGAACCTTGAAATGAATTCATGTAAATATTTTGTCAATATCCTCCTTGATAAATAATATAATGTTATTATTATAAATCAAGTGATTTCATATTGGCCTTGTTATTTGTCCGAGGGTGGTCGTATTGGCCCAGCCGACAAGGCCGATTAATGATAATTTTATTATTCAACTTTACAATATTGGCTAAATAAACAAGAATATAAAGAGAATCTAACATGTTATCATGAGTTGTGGATAAGGAAATCCCACAAAGGATTGAGATACGTCAAAAAAATGAGGCTCTGCCGATTTTTTTGGACTATCTCAACCGGTATCTAGATTTCTTTATCCACAATGCAGGGACACGTATGGTATTTATTTTCTCACCGTTTGAATCGCATTTTCACACAAGTAAGAAGAAATAAATATACAGGATGGGGATGAAAAAATGAAAATCAACTTTTTCTCGAATTTTACTTTAAAACTGTTATGGATGGATAGAAAATGATCTAACTAAGAAAATGAATACCCATAACCCCATGTTTATTTCAAAAATAAAAATTTTACAGTCATTTTTCGATATCAGCATGAGTCTAAAAACAAAATGGCGTCGTTTAAAAATCTAACGGAAGTGACTTCTCCGTATTGGCCCTCTCTTTTAAACCAATCAGAATGCTTGAATTCCATATTGGCCCTGCTTTTCTCGTATTGGCCCTGCTTTTCTCATATTGGCTCAGTTATGCTTTGTATTAGCTCTACCTGTTTCATATCATGTGTGCAATTGATCTAATACAGAGTGTAATATTGTAAAGTTGAATAATAATGGAGTTTACAACAGGTATTGACACTCGTATCTCACTGATATTTGGAGCCTTGAGCAATATGTATATTGTTGTTGTTGTTGTATATTTACTGATTATATACTGGATTATCAAAAATATTAAATTTAATTTTACAAGTATACAGGGAATATTTACGAGTGCTGGGTTAATACCGACACACAATAAGGTCCTCTACACATTCAGACTATGACGATTTCAAACCAAACACAAGATATAAAGTAATTGTGTCCAGTATTTACCATATTAAAATTAACCTTTACCACAACATTGTATTACTACAATAGGCTTCTTATTGTGCAAAATAAAATGATAATAATTTCTAGATCCACCACTCAATCATGCATTCAGCTATCTATTTATTTCTTTTCTTGTGGTTTAATGCCCATTTCAACAGTATTTCAGTTACTTACAGAATACTCTCTTGCTGCCATGTTCTTTTTTTGTAAGTCAACACCTTTGGAACAATCAGTACTGGGTCATATATTAAAGTATCATTCAAGGAAGTCATTTTGAAATCAACTCAGTTGTTACAGATGAGAGGATAGGCAATACACACCTATATAGAAATCTAATGATCTGCTCCTAGTAGCCAAGACTGTTAGGAATCAACATCTCTCGAAAATCAGTATAAAGAAAATTACTGGCAAATTACATTGAAATGTGAACTGTTTGAGACAAAAAGATTCTAATTTTTTCTTCCCATCCATTGATGTAGCAACCACTGAAATTTCCTGAACAAGTTGGTAGAGGACCATCCAAGGAATACCCATGTCAAGTTTCACTGAGTAGATAGCAGTGACATGTATGCTAAAGACAGCTAAACTTATTTCTAAATTCAGATGAGCTGAAAATGATTATGATATTCTATCTACTTTATTACTGACAAAAACACATACCTTAATTTCTGAGTCCCTCCTAGACCACAGAGTAAATTTCCAACATATACAAGAGGTAACGGCCATATCTGTAAAAAAACAATCGAATTCAGCAAATTTATGTCCCCCTGCCAAATGACATGAATGAGGCAAATCACTGTAAAGGATTAATCGGAAATTGACTCAGATTAACTATTCTTGCATACCAGATCGGGATATCTGCAGTTTTTACCAGTGCTGGAAAATCTCATCTTACACCCCCTAGTATAAGACGACTTAATTACGTCACAACGAACTACTTTTATGAATAAAATGTGTAAATTTGTACATTACTACAAGGAAATAGCGCGTACATATAAGTCATTAATTTTATTTTATTTCCGCTACTTTTAGTAGGAAATGGTATGCAAGAAAAAGAATCTATCACTGGCTGCATGTGCAGATGAGAATATCCGGCTCTCAGGTAACTGTTTTTGGTAGAGGTTCATGCAAGGAACATCCCTGCATAGTTTCATCAACATTGGCCTAGTGGTTTCAGAGGAGATGTCATTTGATTCAAAATGTTGACGGACGACAGAAGACGGACAATCATCCATCAGAGCTTTGAGTTTAAAGCAGTATTATTGCACCAAATAATTAAATTGAAATGTGGAGCTAAAAACAGTGATTCTTACAAGACTGAGACTTTTACTACTGGTGCTTTCTATGCGAACATTCAGGATTGCAACATTTCAATTCAATTATTTGGTGCAATAATACTGCTTTAAACTCAGATGTTACTCATGACATGTTTATGTAAGATTATTTCAAAGTCTCTCCATAGATAAGGAAGTTACAGACTAGACATGAAATATTGCTACAATTTTACTGGGACATGTGTTGAGTTGAATATATCATTTGTTACAGACAGCTACTTCTAGATTATTTATAAATGCCTCCATTGCTGCTAATAAAGATATAGAGTAGACATAAAATACTGTTATCATACTGTATAGGGGATTTTGCCACTTCATGTGACCTTGACTTTTGTATATTGGATAAAAAGCGTATATAACTTGAAAAAAAGAGGAGAAATGGGTTTTCTCCTAATGATTGAATCTTATAGCCACTCATTTTTTGACTTAAAAAGATATAAACGTAAGTTCTCTGGATAGAGTATTCCGCTGCAGTTATAAATTTCTAATAGTAAACTATTGCCACAAACAAATGCAATGAACTGATAAAAAAGAGCTGTCAGTTGGAAAGCATGCTCGACTTTTCTCAGTGCTTGCCAATAAAACAAAACTTCAGCAGTAAAAGGAAAAACAAGGATCTGTATAAACAAGGATCTGTATAAACAAGGGCTATAAGTAGTAAGATATTAAGTAAAGAGTTATCTAATTTAATTGTTTGATATCCCTGAATACTACAGCAAAGTTTTAAATTAATACCTTAATTGGTTGATTATATATATGCATGACAGTGCCAGTTGCACACAAGACTTAAACTAAGATAAGTACAACAAAAAGATTTTCACAGGGTTATCTACTCTTGCTTACAGATAGGTGTCATGATGGTACATAAGTTTAACAACTTTCAAAGTGATATCTCAAACGGTTAGTGAACAAGTTGACAGTATGAAATTTTTTTTTGAGTTTCTTAGTCGAAAAGGGCCATAATTCAAATGAAATCCCCGAAAGATTTACCTTTTCTTGCCTTCAGTTAATGAACATGATGGTGAACAAGTATTACAAATTTCAAAGTAATAACTTAAAAACAGTTAAGTCAAAAAGTGGACAGGTACAAAAAACTTAACAAAGATTCTAAGTCGATTAAGGGCCTTAATTTAAAAAAATCATTGACAGAGTTACCTTCTCTTGCCTTCAGATGGGAGTCATGATGCAAACAACTACTCCAAGTTTCACACAATATCACAAAGGGTGGATTTTACCTACGGTAGACTAAATGCATTCTCAAAAGTCAAAAAAGGGCCATAACTCTGACAAAACATTCACAGAGCTATGTACTCTTGTCTGTGGATGGAGGTAATGATGGTTTACAAATATGGTAAGTTAACAACTTTGAAATAAAGTGGGTGGTAGGAAAAACTTAACCAAGTTCAAGGGGAGCGGTGGTGTAGAGATAAAGGTGTCTGCTGCTCATCTCGGAGGTTGCAGGTTCAAGTCCCACTGGGGGTCACCACCATACCTCCTCATATGATGTGTGCCGGTACTTTATAAGTTGAAAAAGGGACATAAATCTGACAAAAACCTTGACAGAGTTTTGTACTCTTGTCTGCGGATGGAGTTAGTAATGGTAAACAAGTACAGTGTCAAAGCAATATCCCTAATGATTTTTAAATAAATCTGGGTGGTGTGAAAAACTTAACCAATGTGTGAGTGATGCTAAAGCAGACGCCGACACCAAGGCATGTAAGATAGCTACCCTTTTCTTTGAAAAGTCAAGCTAAAATTGTATCACTTTATAAAGTACATACAACGACTGAATATCGGGATATTGGTTCGGAAGGCTGACCAAATATTCCAATATCCATTTGGATAATCGTTGACATTAATACTAAGTGGCATTTTTCCATATAAAGGCATATTTTGCAATTTACTTCTACAAACATCTACCTGTCCCAGCTTGTTCACTCTCAGTATTTTATCAGTTTTGTTAGATGTTTAATGATAAAACAGCTTCTAAAGTATCTCGATGCTCTACAACAGTTAAAACATCTGTGCACAAAATCATACATACTTAAAACTGTAATATGTACCTTCCTTAATATTATTATATTTTTATACTCAACAATAGTTACAGGATAGAAAACAAGGAGCTCTGGGCATATAACAGAATACATTTTATGTTTTGGGGACAAATAAAGGGCAGGTCTGTAGAAAATATCTTGGCTTAAATACTTTTTTTTTTAAAAAGCACATTCTGTTACCAGTGTGTAACAGGACAGAGAGATCAAACAAAAGCCTCTGCACGAGATAATAAAAAAATACAATACGGCAAATTTTAATGCTGGTGTACTGCAACATGTGCTTTACATCTTAACTAGAGCTATCACTGGAAGTGATAAATACCCCCACTTATGTGCTGGTCACTTTAGTTTATACTAATTTATTTTAGTTTGATTGTGAAGAAAGCTTGTAGCTTATCGAGTCACTCTTGAGCCCGCTTCCTGGAAAAACCAGTACTGGTGTCATATGAGGAGGTACGGTCGTGACCCCAGAGGGGCTCAAACACGCAACCTTCGGGATGAGCAGCAGACACCTTAACCTCTACACCACCTCTCCCCTTATATGAACCTCATAGTTTTTTTTCCAAAATTCGATAGTCACTTTGGCACTCAAGTACTCTATGGTACATGTAGTTGCCTTTGAGCAAGATTGGACAGTACAAAATATGTGATTCCCATACATGCCATTCTCCAGATATTCTGCGGGTTCTCTCGTTAATTAGACCCTAACCTGGCGCCCCGGCAAAGCTTGCAAAAACACTAAAAACTCCCCGTATATTACAATTAAGACCCTAACCCGGAAGCCCCGGCAAAGCTTGTAAAAACACTAGAAACTCCTGGTAAATTACAATTTTGGAAAAAAAACTACGAGGTTCATAAAATATCAACCTATATACATGGTCAATACCCTGACACGTGATATCCATAATGAAGAAGTACTAGTATTGTGTACAGTGGATTAGGTGATGAAACTGACATGTTGACACAAGTTCTTTTCTTCGCAGTGATCTCCCTTGTGTTGTTGTTGGTAGAGATTTCGGCAGTGGAAGGGAAGCAACTCCTGCATCCATTTTTTTTTTTAAAGACTGCCAGTCAAAATAGGAAAAGTAATATTTGGAAAGTTATTATTTTGTACTGGTAGCAGGAAGAGTTGGGTGTATTGGGTTAAAAGCTATTATTTCCGCTACCCTTTTTTACACACACCTATTTCGGCTGGATTTTTATTTGAAAAAAAAATGAGCATAATTCCACTTTAAGATGTACACCTCTACTTTATGCAAGGACACTACATGGCAAGTTTGGTTCATCATTGGTAGTACATTAAGATTATAAAAGCTGTACAGTTTTAGTCAGGTGTAACCCATACAGTTTTAGGTTTGTATAACCTGTAAATGTCAACTCAGATGTAAATACACTTACTCTCTTTATAATGTCTGGAGCAAAACCAGGAAAATCTATGATTTTGAAGAGCTTGGCTGCTAACAACACCACCATGCCCGTCATCATCTGAAATAGTTTGTATTAACAAGTTTATGAATAGAACAAAGCAGTAACACTACTGATTTAATTCCTCAATTCACCTTGATTTAGTTTAAGTGTCAGCAAAAGCAGCAAATACAGGAGGACTTGAGATGAGAGGATTCATACCTGCACATTGTAGTGTGTATGTAGACATACCTGTACATTGTAATGTGTATGTAGACATACATGTACAATATCAAAACGAGTTGCCTGTTCGCAGCGTACTTTTTGTTTTGCCATTTACGATCACCTCTAATTTTTAAGTAACTCCCAACGCCGATTCTTTCTGAGTAGCGATTTTTTTTTTCATTTTGCCAAATATATTTTTTGACTTTAGTTATTGTTACTGCAAAGTTTTTTCTTTATCAAAAGCCGCAGGAGTCATGAAATCAGAGAGTGCCGCCGCGATCCCGATTTGTTTGATCTTAGTGAGCACGTGGCATTAAAAAGACAGTTTGAGACATTGATAGATTGATATTTTGGATTATTAAATCATTAGGTTGGAACAGATAAAGTAAGTTTGTTTCTTTTTAAGATTGATTGTGCTGCTGGGGTTGTTTTATTTGATCCTACAGTATGTTAGTTTGTTGATAGCGGCATCATGATTAAAACGATTTGGGCGTCGGGAAGTTTCGAAAAACATCAAATTACAATTATTTTTCCATTTTTTTATTGATAATTAAAAGTTATTCAGTAAAAAAAGATAACAAATATTCAAGTCTCGACCCGAATGTGGACACCGCGAAACACCATGACCAGTCAGACAATGGTCACCGCGACGGGACACCCTGAATCGCGGTGACGGGTGACTCAGGGGGGCATTTGGGTGACCAAATTCGCGTGGTCACGATGGCTAGACATCGCGGTGATGGGTGACAATTGGAAAAAACACCTTAACACACACTGTAAGCCTATGTAAAATCAATTTTGACCTGGGGGTCATAATTTGAATATTCTTGGTAGAGGTCCATTAGACAATACTACACGCCAAATATCTAAGCTCTAGGCATTGTGGTTTCAGGGAACAAGATTTTTAAAGTTTTTCCTATATAGCCTATGTAAAACCAAGTGACGCTTCAGGCGGGGTCAGTTTTGATCCAGGGGTCATAATTTGAACAATCTTGGTAGAGGTGCACTAGACAATGCTACATGCCAAATACCTAAGCTCTAGGCCATGTGGTTTCAGAGAAGATTTTTAAAGTTTTTCCTATTTGTTACCATAGCAACCAGAGTTCTGTGCATGGAATGGAATTCTTTGAACACATTTGATAGAGCTTCATGCAAGGAACATCCCTGCAAAGTTTCATCAACATTGGCCAAGTGGTTTCAGAGGAGATGTCGTTTGAAGGAAATTGTGGACGGACAGACGGACGCTGGACAGAATGCAATCCTAATAGCTCACTCTGGCACTTTGTGCCAGGGGAGCTAACAAGAGGGCCAAGATGGCCCTATATCGCTCACCTTGGTACAAGTCCACTTGCCTGGTGGAAGATCACTAGATAATGTTATATACCAAATAAGTTTTCCTATATACGCCTTTGTAAAACAAATGATCCCCCCGGGCAAGGTCAATTTTGACCCCAGGGACATAATTTGAACAAACTTTGAAGAGGTCTACTAGGCAATGCTACATGCCAAATATCTAAGCTCTAGGCCTTGTGGTTTCAGAAAAAGATTTTTAAAGTTTTCCCTATATATGCCTATGTAAAACTAAGTGACCCCCGTTGCGGGGTCAATTTTGACCCAGGGGTCATAATTTGAACAATCTTGGTAGAGGTCCACTAACCAATGCTACATGTCAAATATCTAAGCTCTAGGCCTTGTGGTTTCAAAGAAGAAGATTTTTAAAGTTTTTACTATATAAGCCTATGTAAAACTAAGTGACCCCACGGTGCGGGGTCAATTTTGATCCGAGGGTCATAATTTGAACAATCTTGGTAGAGGTCCACTAGCCAATGCTACATGCTACATATCTTAGCTCTAGACCTTTTGGTTTCAGAGAAGAAGATTTTTTAAGTTTTCCTATATATTCTGAGGCAAAACTAAGTGACCCCCCCGTGGGGTCAATTTTGACCCAGGGGTCATAATTTGAACAATCTTGGTAGCGGTCCACTAGACAATGCTACATGCCAAATATCTTAGCTCTAGGCCTTGTGGTTTCAGAGAAGAAGATTTTTAAAGTTTTTCCTATATATGCCTATGCAAAAACTAAGTGCCCACCCTCACGGGGTCAATTTTGACCTGGGGGTCATAATTTGAACAATCTTGGTAGAGGTCCACTAGACAATGCTACATGCCAAATATCTTAGCTCTAGGCCTTGTGGTTTCAGAGAAGAAGATTTTTAAAGTTTTTCCTATATATGCCTATGCAAAAACTAAGTGCCCACCCGCACGGGGTCAATTTTGACCCGGGGGTCATACTTTGAACAATCTTGGTAGAGGTCCACTAGACAATGCTACATGCCAAATATCTAAGCTCTAGGCCTTGGGGTTTCAGAGAAGAAGTTTTTAAAGTTTTTCCTATTTGTTGCCATAGCAACCAGAGTTCTGCATGGAATGGAATTCTTTGAACAACTTTGATAGAGCTTCATGCAAGGAACATCCCTGCAAAGTCTCATCAACATTGGCCCAGTGGTTTCAGAGGAGATGTCGTTTGAAGGAAATGGTGGACGGACGTACGACGGACGCCGGACGGAATGCGATCCTAATAGCTCACTCTGGCACTTTGCACTAATAAAAACACTGACTGGATTAACAAGAGGGCCAAAATGGCCCTATATCGCTCACCTTTATATCAATTGCCAAAAATACAAGGGGTCATGATTATAACATAATTCGTAGAGGTCCACTACACAATGCTTAGTAACATTCCAAATAACTAAGCTCTGCCTGTGGGCCTTGTGGTTTTCTGAAGTTTTCCCTATATAAGCCTATGCAAAATCAAGTGACCCACCTCCCTCTCGGGAAGGGTTAATTTTCACCCGGGGCCCATGATTTGAACAATCTTGGTATTAAAAGGTCCACACGGCAATGCTACATGCTAAATATATAAGTTCTAGGCCTTGTGGTTTCAGAGAAGAAGACTTTTAAAGTTTTTGAGGGTGGGGATCCATAGAGACATTGAATCGGCCGTGATTGGCCGGCCCAGACCGATTGAGATTTCAAAATTTCCTAAGCCCTGGTACACACACAACACAGAAAAAAATTCTACCTACCTACCCACACAAAAAAGTTTGGGTCACGTTACCACAAACAAACAATTTTTTAATGATAACCTAATACAACAATACTTTACAATTCACAACATGATTGGACATAAGAGGAGTGATTTCTACCTACACCCACACCAAGTTGTTTGGTCAGGGTTTAATGAACATAAGTGCTGTTCCAATAAACAAGTCTAGACTGGGAACAAATATCTCATAATTCAGTCACAGGTGGCATTTTTGTCAGCAGGCCTATTGCAGTTTTATACACATTTTTCAAAACTATGACATAAATCTTGCTAAAGCAAGATAGTGCCATGTGTAAGCAGTTAGGTTACCTCGCCTGCTTTTGACTTAAAGCCACTTTACCTTGTATCTGTTGACTATTAGCCCAATGCAAGAAGCTGATTAAGTACAATATCCCAATAGTTTTACTAGAAGATGTACACATATTTAATCGCTGTCCTGTATAAAAAATCATTAACTTATCTGAAATCTAACTTGTGAAGCCAGATGTTACCACATATTAATAAGTACATTTGTACATACCTGTGACAATCCAAGTACTTGAAATGATGGAAATCTGAAAAGATATTCAAATAAACTGAGTGTGAACTGATGAAATACTTTCAAAATGTAAGTATTATACAAGAGGGCAATCATGGTCCTATATCACTCAACTGAGTACCAGTGCACTTGCCTAAGGAAGCGCTCACCAGTGCACTTGCCTAAGGGAGTCACTTGTTGCTATAGGGAGTCAGTAGTTGCTAAGGAAGTCACTGGTGCAAGGGGAAGTCACTGGTTGCAAGTGGACTAAGTTATTGCTAAGGAAGTCACTGGTTGCTAGGGAAAATTACTGGTTGCTCAGACAGTCACTTTCTTAAAGGGGAAGTCACTGGTTGCTAGGGGAAGTCACTGGTTGCTAAGAAAGTCACAAGTTGCTATAGGAACTCACTCGAAGTTAAGTTATTCCTGTAACTCTATATAAAGACAAGTGACCCCCAAGGCGGATGTGGTCAAGTTTGACCCCTGGCAGGTGCATGATTTGAACTAAGTTGGTAAAGGACCACTAGACAATGTAACATTCCAAATATCTAAGCTCTAAGCCTTGTGGTTTTGGAAAAGAAGATTTTAAAGTTTTTCCTATACCTAGTGACCCCACTGGCAGGGTAAATTTTGACTCCAGGGGAATGATTTAAAAAATTTGAAAAGGTCCACTAGACACTGTTACACACTAAATATCTAAGCTCTAGACTAGAGAAGATTTTTTAAAAATAAGTGCCCCCCTGGGCAGGGTAAATTTTGACTGTGGTCATAGCATTAACAATCTCGATTGAGGTCCACTAGGCAATGCCACATGCCAATTATCTAATCTCTAAGCCTTGTGGTTTCAGAAAAGAAGATTTTTCCTATTTGTTGCCATAGCAACTATAGCTGTGCATGAAAATGAATTCTCTGAACAACTTTGGTAGAGCTTCATGCAAGGAATATCCCTGCAAAGTTTCATCAACATTGGCCCAGTGGTTTCAGAGGAGATGTCGTTTGAAAGTAATGGGAGGACGTACGACGTACGCCGGATGGTGAGTGATCCTAATAGCTCACTCTGGCACTTTGTGCTAGGTGAGCTAAAACAGTCACTTATGTTGCTTCACTATCATAAACTGTTCTCAGTGACACCATTATCTAACACCCTCAGTTTCAATTTTATACTTAGTAACAATGCATAAACCAACATGTATCTTAAAGCTGCAGGGTCATTATATAAACTTAATATATTGTACATGTGACATTTTTTTCAGTAAGACGTGCAACTTCCCATGCATGAACACAGCCATAATTGCATTGTAGTTATTTGTACAAATAAATTATTGTGATTGTTGATTCTTGACTGCAACAAATTAGCTCTTTCAGAACCATATTTTGGCCTGTCTTAGCCTTTATCCAGTTGTTTTCCTGAGATTCTATATACTACATTTTTGGCAACAAATCTAAGAAGTATATTACACCTGTAAAAATGTAATATATTGTACCACAGGAAAAAAGACTGGCAAAAAATAAACAGAGTAGAACATGCTGATGACACAGACACAACCACAATGTATGCTTGTTTCCAATTAATTCTACAAAGTTATAGCCAAACCAGGCAAGATGAAGTTTGGTTAAGCTAAAAATGGACAGATGGACAGACAAACATACAGACAAACATTCAGTGATGTCAAAACAAATCTGTGTAAGCAGGGCCCTCACTGCCAGTATTTTGGAAAAGTTTTCATTGACAATAAAGGATACAAGAGCTGTCTCATGACAGCACGCTCAACTATTCGAAAGCTTGTCGGTAAAATGTTTTTTCTGTCTAAGAACAGGTGTATTGTGTAATTGTCTATAAGAATTAAGGTCAAAGATATGAAACTTGTTCAAAGACCTATGTAAATGTACATTACAGGCAAAGCCTTACTCTGGATTCTGTAAGCCAACTGCCGGGGGGGGGGGTAATTTCAAAGAAATACATGACCTTGTATATTTGATCATGAGTAACTTTGTAACGTTTCAAAATTGATATCTTTAAAATTTAAAAAGCATGACCGCTGCATGCTGCATAATTATTCTATGACATTTCAAAAGTAAGCTTTTTCGAGTATTTCTAATAATAGTCTGGTAAAAACTGTGACAAAATTCTAAGTTAAAAAGGGGCATAAATATGTCAAAAATCAAAAACATTGGTGAAGATGTTGATAGTAAACATTCATTTTAAGTTTCAAGTCAATACGTTTGATAGTATTCAAGATATTTGACTTCATAAAAATATTTAACTAAAATTCTAAGTTAAAAAGGGGCATAAATCTAACAAAAATCAAAACAGAGTTATGGGGATTGTTTCTTCAGGTGAAGATGTTGATGGTGGACACATAATTTGAGTTTCAAGTCAATACCTTTGATAGTATTCAAGATATTTGAATTTATAAAAAAAATTAACCAAAAATCTAAGTTAAAAAGGGGCATAAATCTGTCAAAAATCAAAACAGAGTAATGGGAATTGTTTCTTCAGGTGAAGATGTTGATGGTAGACACATAATTTGAGTTTCCAGTCAATACCTTTGATAGTATTCAAGTTATTTGAATTTATAAAAAAAATTAACCAACAGGGATCACGCTAGCCCAGACTCATAGGGAGAAGTGACTTCTCCCTCCAGAGATAATAGGGAGAAGTTTTTCAGAACAGGGAGAAGTTTGTACAACACGTTGATAACTTTTAATGTAAAATCAGTATACCCTTTTCATACTAAAATGACTGCATAAAACAAACATTTTTATTTATAAAAATTCTTTCTCATTAATAAACATTCTTGAGTGAATATATTATGTTCTGTGGGTTCCCTCAAGGTTTTTAGCATTTTTACAGTGAAATGCAATTTGATTGCATAAATATTTTATTAAAACTCTTTTTTTCCTACTGATTTTAATCGCCGATTAATGAATTTGATTACCGAGATAAAAAAAATGCAGCAAACGATCAACAACTGAACAGGCAGTGTCAGATATTCTTTGCATAAATAAAATGTGTGAATACGATTAAAGAACTTACTGGCATCTTAAAACAGCCAGTTTAATTGTAAGCATGTGTAATTGGTCCTTATTGTTCCCAATCAATGCTAATCCGTTTAATAATCGATGTTTACTCAACTATTAAATTGACAATAAACATTACACATGTCAAAACGCACATGTCAACCTTTAAATTGCTATGTTGTCTCGCCGCTTTTGATTGGCTTACAGTTTTTTATTGACCAATGAAAGCTGATTTAACTAAAACAGCGCGAGTAGGCGGTGCGGTATCCAGATTGACACTCGAAAACATTGTCAATGTTTACTGAAAATAAGTCCGCGATCACGGCGAAATGGCCGAAACCCCCCCCCCCCCCCCCCCAAATTTCCCCCCCCCCCCCCCCCGTGATCCCTGACCAAAAATCTAAGTTAAAAAGGGGTATAAATCTGTCAAAAATCTAAACAGAGTAATGGGGATTGTTTCTTCAGGTGAAGATGTTGATGGTAGACACATAATTTGAGTTTCAAGTCAATACCTTTGATAGTATTCAAGATATTTGAATTTATAAAAAACTTTAACCAAAAATTCTAAGTTAAAAAGGGGCATAAATCTGTCAAAAATCAAAACAGAGTTATGGGGATTGTTTCCTCAGGTGAAGATGTTGATGGTAGACACATACTTTGAGTTTCAAGTCAATACCTTTGATAGTATTCAAGATATTTGAATTTATAAAAAACTTTAACCAAAAATTCTAAGTTAAAAAGGGGCATAAATCTGTCAAAAATCAAAACAGAGTTATGGGGATTGTTTCCTCATGTGTTGATGGTAAACATATAGTTTGAGTTTCAAGTCAATACCTTTGATAGTATTCAAGATATTTGACTTCATGAAAAACTTTAACCAACGCAGACGCCAACGCTGACATCGCCGGGGCGAGTGCAATAGTCTCCTTATTCTTCGAATAGTCCAGCTAAAAATTAGTTTAGTTAATTCAATTTCATTCAAAGTTCAAATTATTTTAAGAAAATCAAAGGTCATGGGAGAAAACTCTCAGAAATTCAGCATGATAGCAATGCAAAACCCCATTAAATATACTAATGCATACAGTTAAACATACACTTCTTTTATATCCCATTAAAAGTATGAATCATATCGAGTACATAATTACACATTACAATCTGACAATTCAAAATGATATTTCAAGGCAGTGTATCGCTACAGTAATTTAAACTTAACTAGAAATGCTACAGGTAACAAAGAATACCAATTTGTTTGACATTACATATTTTTTATTTCAATTTAAATGAAATGGCTTCTGAAGCAGTAAAATTTATTTGAGCAGTGGGACACGCCCCAGGTTGCGTAATATGTGATCACAAATTGTGATTCACAATCTAGCCTAGATGCAACACCAGGGGTCGAATTTAGCAATATTTTCTACTTGAAAATGTAGCAAAATTTTTAACTTGCAAAATGAGGAAGTCAACTTGCATTTTCTTCGCATGTCTTTATTATAATACACAATGTATGATGCTTTAGTAAACTGTATGTCTTATGACATAAAACATAGTCATAACTGCATGAAACAATTTTAACATGCATCTTGAAATAAACTTAACAATACGAAGAGTTGGCAGTTTCTGGTATTGGCCTAAGACCGGTTGTGAGAATGTGACTAATTTATCCATACTCGGTAAACATTCACAGATGGGTGCAACGCATGTACATTTGACCTTGCTTACAACCACGTGGATGCGCTAAGTAATCATAATTGCTTGTTATTAATATGTATCCAATTATAGGCGTGAGCGACCTAAAAAGATTTTTAAGATTAATAGTTTCTGTCGTGAGCACGAGGTTCAGATCGAAATATCCGTCACCAAGGGTGACTGTTTTGGCGGGAACGAGGCTCTGCCGATTTCCGTAAAACAGTTACCCGAGGTGACGGATTTTCCATCTGAGCCAAGTGTCTCATGATAGAAACTTTTCTTCCCATACCGCCTTGCACTTTTAAGGTAGATTTTAAATGCAAACTTATCAAAATGATGATTATCATGAAAATCAACGATTTTCCGCCTTGTGTTTGGGAAATGGCGCCACAATGTTTATACGTTCGCCATAAGATATTCCCAGAGTCGCCTGGCATAGGAGGGGCCCCAGACCGGTTTTTCCGGAATGGGCAAAATCACCGGAAATGCCTATCCGATATGCAACGATAATGTCATCAATTACTGCAGCGGGCACTTCAAACGCAGGTGCAGGAGGAATGAAAAATGTGTAAACTTCCGAGACACAGACTTAGAACGAAAACGTTAATCATGATTGGGAAAAAACTCACTCGCAAATAAATGCGAGTTCAAGTACATTTCTCCTCGATGTATTGAATATAAACTTGCATGCGAACTTAAATTTGAACCCTGAACACTGATCTGAGCAAGCTGTATTCAAACTCACTGACATCTGTGATATGCTACATGGAAGTTATATACTGGCTGACATCTGTGATGTTATATACTGGCTGACATCTGTGATATGCTACCTTGAAGTTATATACTGGCTTACATCTGTGATATGCTACCTTGAAGTTATGTACTGGCTGACATCTGTGATATTCTTCATGGAAGCTATATACTGGCCGACATCTGTGATATGCTACCTTGAAGTTATATACTGGCTGACATTTGTGATAGGTTACCTTGAAGTTATATACTGGCTAACATCTGTGATATACTACATGGAAGCTATATACTGGCTGACATGTGATATGCTGCATGGAAGCTATATACTGGCTGACTCAGTGATATGCTACCTGGAAGCTATATATACTGGCCGACTCTGTGATATGCTACTCGGAACCTATATACTGGCTGACATCAGTGATATGCTTCCTGGAAGCTATATTCTTGCTGACATCAACAATATGCTCTCTGTAAGCTATATCCTGGCTGACATCTGTGATATGCTGCATGTCTTAATTTTCTGATTTTCCTTCCTCATATTTAGAATTCTGTAACTTTTATAAGAAATTTTTCATTTAAAGTACTAAACTAGTTCAAACTGTGCAGGGCCTGGAAGCATTTCCTGATAAGTTTAAAGAGTTTAATGAGATACTGCTCGGACATGTAGTGTAGCAATCGGTGAACGTAGTGAAAACGTTCGGTCGCATATGATGATAATATGCAAATTTAAAACCCATGTACATGTGATGGGGATTAGGGTAGTATAGTATATATAAGGCACAGAAACCCATTCAGGGTTGAGTATATTTTTCACTGAATGGATCTGCTGCGTCTTAGGCCCTCAGCTCGTTACAAATGGTGGCAGCGGTGGGATGAAGACAACTGCCAGACAGGAGTTGCCTTACCCACGAAGTTCCCAGGCCAAGACTCGGGACGAGTCTTCTCGGAGGGGGAAGTAGTGTAACGATCGGTGAACGTAGTGAAAACGTTCGGTCGCATATGATGATAATATGCAAATTTAAAACCCATGTACATGTGATGGGGATTAGGGTAGTATATATAAGGCACAGAGTTCATGGGTTGAGTATACTTTTCACTGAATGGATCTGCTGCGTCTTAGGCCCTCGGCTCGTTACAGTAGTACATTTAATGATATTCCTGCTAGTGATTCAAGAGAAAAAAAAAAAATTTTTTTTTTAACGGAAGAAAAGGGCAGCATAAACGTTCCCCCCTGCTACATTGTATTTGCTTCAACTGGTTCAAGCAGAGAAGACATAAAAGATTATTGCTTTAAAAGTGAACAACAATACAAGATGCTAAGAGCAAGACATTTCTTCCATTGCCTAATGGCAAAAATATAGTACATGACATTTCTGCGATGATGATAGCATCTATGAGCAGTGGACCAGAACCATTTTCTCATGTTCTCTAATGTTACACAAGTGGGTGATTTCAACAAAATTAGGTTGAAACTGTTCCAGTCTTTCAGGAAACGTTATTGTATTCTGTTGATACAATCAAAACCAAGTTGAAGACATCAAGCAACAAAAGGGCCATAATGGCCCTATATCACACACCTGATGTAGCTTAAAAAACATAAAGTAGGACGTCGTCTTGATGTGCTGAACATTTGTGTCAAGTTATTTTAAAATCCTTCAATGCAACAGTACATGAAGAAATGTATGGGCGGACAGATAGAC
The DNA here is from genome assembly GCA_022818135.1 of Saxidomus purpurata. Lineage (NCBI taxonomy): Eukaryota > Metazoa > Mollusca > Bivalvia > Venerida > Veneridae > Saxidomus > Saxidomus purpurata. Next base: position 48,303,130 of record JAFMSR010000005.1, read on the forward strand.
AGACACACTGATTGTGCGATTTTAATATGCCCACCTATGGGGGCATAAAAACGCGACATGTCGAGAGAGTGACAATAACATGACTTTGAGTGAATTACTCCATTCAGTGGAGTCACTTTGGGGCTGTTTGGAGTGAAAATATTCATGCATGTTCTGAAAGTTGACATGCAATGCACAAATATTCAAATTCAATAATTCCTTAACTGTCAAAGCCGAATTTTTTACCAGTAATAATTCTCTTCTTTTTATTTTAATGAATAACCTTTGCCCAATGAAGTAATTTTAACTGCAAACTTCCTATAATCATGGAGATAAAGCCGCAGGTTTCATAAAATAAAAAAACGTCATCGACGCTGTCATGTACATGTATGTTTAATCTTAGTGAAGCACTTTGCATTAAAAGACAGAAATATTTTGACAGTTTGAGACATGTATAAGAAGACTGATAATTTTGGACTATAAAACTATTAGTTTGGAATAGATAATGTTCAGAGTAAATTTTATTTTTGGTGATATATTTGAATAAGCTATACAACTGTTCGTCGGTCTGCAAATAATTTAATATGTATACAACACAAAAAAATTCACATATTTACTAATTTATACTGAATATAATTAGTTTAAATTTCATGTCCAATAAACCTGTTCATTGACCTGTAAAACCATTCAAAGTGCCGCGATTTTACTCCTGCAAAGTGCTGCGATATTTCTCTGTGCACTATTTGACTCCGAGTTAGTGCCGCAAAGTGAATTTACACAAACAATATCTAATTTTGACAACGTTGCCATGGTAAATAATAAGCCTTGATCTACCTGTAGAATGAGAAGGGCACAAATCACAAACAAGAGGGTCATAATGGCCCTATATCGCTCACCTGAGACCCATATGCAAACTCAATGTAAAATTCATCAAGGCTGTCATTCTGACCAAGTTTCATAAAGATCATATGAAAAATGCAGCCTCTATTGCATACACAAGTTTTTTTCTATGATTTGACCCTGTGACATACTATTTGACCCCATATGACCCATATTCAACTATACCTATGTTACAGGAAATCATACTGACAAAGTTTCATGAAGATCCAATGAAAAATGCAGCCTCTATTGCATACACAAGTTTTGTCTATGATTTGACCCTGTGACCTAGTTTTTGACCCTAGATGACCCATATCAGAACTCGAGATAGACTAAATCAAGGCAATTATACTGATCAAGTTTCAAGAAGATCCAATGTCAAATGCAACCTCTATTGCATACACAAGTTTTTTCTATGATTTGACCCTGTGACCTAGTTTTTGACCCAAGATGACCCATATTAATATTCGACTACATCAAGGCAATCATACTGACCAAGTTTCATGAAGATCCAATGAAAAATGCAGCCTCTATTGCATACACAAGGTTTTTCTATGATTTGACCGCTTAACCTAGATTTTGACCCCAGTTGACCCATATTTGTTTTTGACCTAGATTTTATCAAGGCAATCATACTGAAGATCCAATGAAATATATTACTTCAATTGCATACACAAGGTTTTTCTATGATTTGACCCTGTGACCTAGTTTTTGACCAAAGATGACCAATATTCAAACTGGACCTAGATTTCATCAAGGCAATTATACTGACCAAGTTTCATGAAGATCCAATGAAAAATGCAGCCTCTATTGCATTCACAAGGTTTTTCACAAGGATTTGACCCTGTGACCTGGTTTTTGACCCCAGATGACCCATATTCGAACTCGACCTAGATTTCATCAAGACAATCATATTGACCAAATTTCATGAAGATCCATTGAACAAGAGCTGTCAGTAGGACAGCGCGCTCGACTTTTTTAGTGCTTGCCAATAAAACAAAACTAAAGGCAAAACAAGGATCTGTATAAACAAGGGCCAAAAGTAGCAAGATATTAAGTCAAGAGTTATCAAACTTAAATGTTTGATATCCCTGAATACTACAGAAAAGTTGTAGATTAATACTTCAAGTGGTTGATATTATGTGCATGACAGTGCCAGTTGCACACAAGACTTTAACTACAAATTTCTATAAAAGTACAAATCAAGAAACATTTTCACAGAGTTATCTTTTCTTGCTTACAGATAGGTGTCATGATGGTACTTAAGTACTCCAACTTTCAAAGTAAAATCTCAAATGGTTATGTCAACAAGTGGACAAGAATGAAAATTTTAACTGAGTTTCTACATAAGTCGAAAAGATCCATAATTCACAGAGTTACCTTCTCCTGCCTATGTTTGGGGATCATGATGGTAAACAAGTGTTCCAACTTTCAAATTAATATCTCAAACAGTTCAGTCAAAAAGTGGACTGGTACCAAAAACTTAACAGAGATTCTAAGTCGATAAAGGGCCTTAATTTTTTTTTAAATCCTTGACAGAGCTACCTTCTCTTGACTACAGATGGGGGTAATGATGTAAACAAGCATTCAAAGTTTCAAAGCAATATCTCAAAAGGTTAAGTCAATAAGTGAATTTTACCCATATTCAATGTATTTTCTAAGTGAAAAAGGGGCATAATTCTGTCAAAAACCTTGACAGAGTTATGTACTCTTGTCTGTTGATGGAGGTAATGATGATAAATAAGTATGGTAAGTTTCAAAGCAATATCTGTAACGGTTTTGAAATAAACGGGGTGATACGAAAAACTTTACCAAACTCAATCCACTTTCTAAGTCAAAAAAGGGCCATAATTCTGACAAAAATCTTAACAGAGTTATGTTCTCTTGTCTGTAGATGGAGGTTATGGTGGTTAACATTACAAGTATGGTAAGTTTCAAAGCCTTACCTCTAATGGTTTTGAAATGAAGTGGGGTGGTACGAAAAACTTAACAAACGTGTGACACCTACGCCGAGGGGAGTAGGATAGCTCCACTTTTCTTTGCGATCACAATAACTCACTGCGTGCTCAGGTGAGCTAAAAAGGATGTGTACTGATTTTGTGTTAATTGATGACACCCTGGCAGCAGTCTTACTCAATACCGGTCAAACATTATTGCATATTGCTTTAATAAAATTAAGTGGTCACCTATTGCATTTGATAATTATGTAACAACATGCAGAGCACTCCATATTTTGTCATCTCTTGTTCAGATGTAAGCAGGGATATAATTTAACAGTCGCCCATTTGCCACTGACCAATGTTTACCGTTTTAACTTTCGTTTTCACAGCGAAGAAAATAAAATGCTTTGCTGTGATTGTTTTAAGTCAATATCGTAACTGTGTAACTGTCGGGTTTGTTTTACGCATACCAGATCGCGTTCGTCTCACATTATTTCAACATCGAGCGTTTGTGTTTACTGAGCAAACCTGATTTATTTTTGACAAATGTAAACATATTCAATTAATTTATTCACAAACGCCAGAAAAAAGACAATTGCTAGTGCAATTGATTGTTTATCGAGCAGGCGTAATGGCGGCCACCGTGTTGGTTCACTGGCCAAGTGCGCGGAGTTCAAATCAGTTAATGCGCATTTTCAAATGCAAATGCAGGTACCTAAAACATTGTTCCTCAAAGTTATTTTTGCATACAAATAAAATTTTTAATTAATTTTAGATATTGTAACCGAAATTGACGTAGCCTATCAGGAAATTTCAGTATTTTGAATCAACATCAGGAGCATATATTACTCAGGAGTGAGCGGTCCAAAATGAATTTCTGTTACACCTTCTAAATGGTCATCCAATCGTCACTACGATGGTGTTAATATCTGGTTAATTAATATTTATTATAACCCAGCACCCGTACACACAGAAAATCAGAAATATACACAAAGTTGCCGATTACCCTGGGTTACGTATAATTAACTCTACATGTTTATTTTATAAGCAGTTATCATGATGTTGTTTATATCAGATTAAAGTATATTTTATAGCTTTTAAAATGAATGTTTAGGTTTTGAATGTTTTTTTTTTTATTTGGACCATCAATATAGATTTTATGACAGTTATAATCCAGACAGTTGGGTATATTCACCACTAAAGTCAAAGCTGTTACTCTTACTGTTGCGTTAATTCAAGGTTAAATGGTGTAAACATTGTTAACTTTGATCTGGGCTAATTGGTTTTCAGCTGGGCTACTCGATTTGAAAAGTTACGAGCCCGGCTGGCTAATGGCATTTCAAAGTTAATTTATATACCTGAACCAGGTAAATTTTGTCTATGTAAAATCATCCTGTCCATATTGTAATTGTTTGTAAGTCATGTGCATGCAGTGCCATGCACATTTAAGAATGAAATTTTTTTCCCCTATAGATAAAACATATGAAATTTTTTTCCCCTATAGAGAAAAAACAGAGCTAAAAGTAACAAAGGGCAATAACTCTGTAATGAGTCAAGAAAGAGTTATGGTTCTTGTGCACTGCACTTCCTCTCAATGTATTTGACCATTGTATGAAGTTGTATTGAATTCCAACCAGTAGTTTTCAAGTTATGCTCCGGACAAGGAAAAGTAACAAAGGGCAATAACTCTGTAATGAGTCCAGAAAGAGTTATGGTTCTTGTGCATTGCACTTCCTCTCAATGTACTTGACCATTGTATGAAGTTGTATTGAATTCCAACCAGTAGTTTTAAAGTTATGCTCCGGACAAGGAAATGTAACATAGGGCAATAAGTCTGTAATTACTACGTATAGAGTTATGGTTCTTGTGCACTGCACTTCCTCTTATTGTGCTTGATCATTGTATGAAGTTGTTTTGAATTCCAACCAGTAGTTTTCAAGTTATGCTCCGGACAAGGAAAAGTAACGAAGGGCAATAACTCTGTAATGAGTCAAGAAAGAGTTATGGTTCTTGTGCACTGCACTTCCTCTCAATGTGCTTGACCATTCTACGAAATTGTATTGAATTCCAACTAGCAGTTTTCAAGTTATGCTCCGGACAAGGAAAATGCAACAGACCGCCCGACCAACCGACCGACCGCCCGACCAACCACCGGGTGACTCCTATATTCCCCCCATACTTCGTTTTCGGGGTATAATTGCTACACAGGTAGGCGGTCATAACACCCGATAATCAATTTAACGGGATTAAATGATGCTTTAATTTCCGATGTGTCTGCTGTGAAGTGACAGCGTGTTTGCCAATTAATTATTGGCTTATTACAGAAAACTGTTGTTTTTGGAAACATCTACAAAATAAAATGCCTAATTTTTAAATTGTTCTTTTTTTATTGTTTAACAATTAAATCAATTAGCGGCGTCTATGCAAAAAAGTAACTGGAGAATTGGCGTGTTTTAAGATATATTATGGCTGTTTTTCAGGACCTTTTATGAATTAAAAGAGACACAATCACTGCTCATGTGTTAATTGTTTTATATGCATATGAAAACACCGACATGTCTGCATCGAAGTGACTCGAAAATTATTGTGTTTGCAGACTAATGACCGCTACTATTCGCCATCGTTATTCGAGTTAAAGAGAAATAATCACAATTCAACTTTAAATTGTTTCAACTATTGTTTGGCTGGGTACTTGCAGAGAAATTACTTAAAAAGTGGCTTGTTTGCAATGAAAATTAAGCCTTTTTTTGACCCGTTCACGATTTACATGCATATCAAAAAATAAATATATATATCTAAATGTGAATATTTTGCGTATATGGGAAAATTTACCACTCTAAATTATTTGAATTTCTGTTCTGTATAAACATCAAATATTTCTCACACAATCCACATTGTTATAATGCTTAACTCAATAAAAATATTATATTTTTGTATTTATTTAAAGAAATAGCTAGAAAACTGTTCGGTTTTGGTCAGATTGCAGAATGTAAAACAAATGACTTCAACTTTTTTTGGATTGGATTCCCATTTTTTCTGACACAGAAGTCCTGGACTCCTACTTTCAAAATCCTACCGAGCGCCCTGGATGTTACAATGATGACTCAGAGTATTGTTCTGATTATTCATTACCAGGAGGAAAACGAAAATTGACAAAATATTTAGAGATATTTAAAGCAATATGAAACTGAATAAAACAAAAATATTCATTTATTGTAGTATTAATAATGAGTAAATATAAGCTAAAAGGTAAATGCAAGCGTTTTGCGTTGTTCATGCTTTGTCTGACAACATTTTGGATTGTCCCGGGCACTAGACAACTTTTGGGGACAGGTACCCATACCCTCTGGAAGAGGAATTATTCGTCGTTTTAAGACTAATAGGGGAATTTTTAGCCATATAAATTTTCAACTATTCACACTTATTAATACTGTTTTCAATCATTTCCAACAGATGTAGCTACATAATAGTTTTCTGACAAATACAACAAATGATTATGCAAGTTGTCCTACTATATTTATTTTTTTCTTTCATGAATTAAAACATCTGTGACACATGCAAACTTTTTGTGGAATGAGATGTCTATTTTTTAACAATTATCTGCTGTTTTCGATGTTATTTTTCGCCGGTAATGTATTTGATTATGTGACATTTTTCACCTTAGCAGGGCAATATCCGAAAAATCCGAATGAACAGGGTTCCCTCTGGGTCAATTTTAGTTTGCATATCATAATTTTCTGTTCGTGTTCTGCAGCATCATGAATTCAACAAGAGCTGTCCATAAGACAGCACGCTCGACTATTGTGGGTGTTTGCTAATAAAACAAAACTTTTATCAGTGTAATAGCAAAACAAAATTCTGCTAACTATTAAGTATAAACTAGGAAAGTTGAATCATAAAAAGTCAAAATCTATAACTATAGATTTATTTTTGGTAAATTAATTGTTTGATACAAAATTTACCCTGAACACTATTGCAAGGTTTGATATAACTACCATAAGTGGTTACTGTGATATGTGCATGATAGTACCTTGCATGCAAAACTTTAACCAAATTTTCAAAAGTCAAACAAGGGCCATAATTTGCACTAAATTTAAACAAGAGTTATCTGTCTTGACTGTGTGACACCTCTTAAGACATTAAAAAAGTTTCAAGTCAATATCATAAGTGGTTACTGAGATATGTGCATGATAGTACCTAGCAGGCAAAACTTTAACCAAATTTTCAAAGTCAAACAAGGGCCATAATTAGTACTAAATTTATACAAGAGTTATCTGACTTGACTGTGTGACACCGCTAGAGACATTAACGAAGTTTCAAGTCAATATCACAAGTGGGGCCATAATTTGTACTAAATTTTTTCAAGAGTTATCTGCCTTGATTGTATGACACCCCTTAAGACATGAACAAAGTTTCAAGTCAATATCATAAGTGGTTACTGAGATATGTGCATGATAGTACTTAGCAGGCAAAACTTTAACCAAAGAAGCAACGCCGACGCCGACGCACAAGTGACTGTAATAGCTCTCCATATTCTCCGAATAGTCGAGCTAAAAATGAAAGTAACTGTATGCATTCCCAGTTTGACACATATTTTCGCGACCTCGCATGTCCGTGAACTAATTTTCATATATTAATGTCTCTTCGATTTTGGCGATTTAAACACTTTAAATAGAACACAATTTGTCCAAAGTATGTTTAAAGGTTTAAAATAAGTATTGATAAGTATTAACGAATACTGAAGGTTTTGAAGGCGCCAATGCCGAAAATATAAGTCTGTTATGCCACATGATTATCGGAAAAACGGGTATACAAGAATTGTGTTATGATCGCCCGAAGCGCAATCTGTGAATTACATAGTAACAATACTGTACACAGTCGTGTAAACCAAGCATCGCTAATTAAATCCGTGTTACAAACAACGTGTTTCAATTTCACCGAGATCTATTATATTTTGTTTTATGATTGTTTATCAATTAACACCTCTGATAACAACCGAGACAGCCACGTGCACATTATCAGATAGCGTCTAATTAGCTCCACCTTCTTCCGTAAACTATATAGCCAACAGACAACCGATTTTTGATTGACACATCAGAATTGCCAAGATTATTTTGTTGGCGCCACTAAAATTCGCCAACTGAAAGAATTTAGCGACATAATTTATTTTCTGTCGCATTTGGCGCCATTGGTGACCGACAGCGGGAACCCTGTAATGAATCTATTTAGACTTGTAGCGAGAAAATTCATTGGACAGTCAATCAAGGGAGAAGGCTCGTGAATGTTTAATTGGATTCGTACTCAAAACTATTCGTTCTTATGTCCGGCTGACGAGTAACTTCGTGACTTTCCTTCCAATTTTATTTTTGTTTTCGAGGGGATTTTTTTTCTTAGAAAGGGGAAAAAAACATTATTTTAGGAGGGAAAATTGGCCAAACGAGTTGTCTGACAGATTTTGTAAGTTTGTCAGACACACTGTCTGACAGATTGTTGGACGATTTGGCGGTGTCTGTGCTATGCTTGAGCAGGTGCGCTTAACAGTGAAATGCCTGCATGTCCGACCTAATCAATTCAGAACAGTTTAGAAATGTACAAATTACAGTATAGACTTTGGCACAATCTTAAGTTGCTGAGAACAGATTCAGTACAGTTTGCCAACGATACAAGAGTATTTGATTAAAACATTTAAACTTGATACTGATTTGTTGGTGCCGATTCAGGGGTTTTTTTTGGCCGATTTTATAGCCGATATTCGGTCATATTCCCAATTGAAAAAAGTATGTTTTTTCCCAATTTTCAGACAAAAATTCCCAATCGAAACTGTCTAAACCGAATTTGCATGCCCGCATTGTGTAGACGCTTGATTTCGACGAGTTACTTCCCTTCCGATACATTATTGATAGGTAAGGGAGATTACTACAGAGGAAACTAAGCGTCTAGCGATCATGACATCGTCGGCTAAAGTTTAATATAAACAATGTCTCACAATTCTAAATATTACGTTAAGAAATTAAAGAAATCCGACGGGAAAAAACCAAAAAATCGATCTTCTTTTTAAACAAGCACTCCTTTCTCAACTAAGTACAAGTGAGCAGAAGTCTGAGTCAGAACAGACATCACCACCGACGGACAAAACTGTATGCTCCGGTATTGCATCGTGTGAAAAGTTGCAGAATGAAAATGTCAGTGACGGCAGCAGTGATGAGTTTGGAACTGAAACAACAGTGCCAGTCCCTGACCAGCGCCTGTTTAGCTCCAGCAAGTATGAGAGCAGATATGACTGGCTTTACTATAGTTGTGCCAAAGGCGGTTACTGCTGTAAATTGTGCGAGTTGTTTTCATCAACAGATATAGACAATGTTTTCATTATTTTGAGATGTAGCTTTGTAAACAGTAAAACTTGCAAAGATCATTTGACTCTTTATTTTTTCCCAATTTGACCCAAAACACCGCAAAAATTCCCAATCCCAGGGGTATGGGTCATCTTCCCAAAATACTGAAGAAAAAAACCTGCGTTTGCACATTGGCACAAATTGGTTCGAAATAGATTTGGTACGAAACGTTGCTACCGAAAACAAAAAAACAAATAAAAACATTTAAACATGTTACCCATATGACGTTAGGACCACTTTGTTAGCGACGATGATAAAAAAGGAAGAACAACCATAAAACAAAGCGGCTGAAAGCCTTTTTAACAGTGTGTGTTCTTGTTCCATCGCTTCGCTGTCAGGCATTGTTACGATTACACTTTGCGAAAATTACTAAACTAACGAAATGGGACATTAATCACGAAATGACCAGAGAATATAACTATTTAGGCGAAACGGTTCGAAAGGGTCTCATCCACGAAGAAAAAGCTAATATATTTGTTCTCATGGACGGACCTTTATAAAATTCAATTTAAATCAAATCAAGACATTCAACACACGATAAGGTCTAATGAAGCCGGACATATGCTTAGATTTAGTAAACAAGCTGTTACAGACTCGACTCCCTCTCCATTATTTTTTTTTGAAGGACCTGAAACAGAGATCAAATTTTAGGTTCCATACACCACGGATACATCCAGATATGAATGTACATTGATATGTACCTATTATAAGTTTGCTTAAAATATGTCGATCAAAGTTTTGGCCAGAAACTATTTTGTATTTTTAGTAACAGTGTAGTTTTAGAAGAGTGACATTGACCCCATATTTGTAAAATTGTTTTGAAAATTTTGGTCAATCCTTTCCAACAAAATATTTTTACATCTTTTCCTGTATAGTCAAAGTAAAACATGTGACACCAAATGCGCGGTCAATTTTAACCCAAGGGGCATGATTTGAACAAACTTAGTTGAGGCCCATTAGGCAATGTTACATGTAAAATATTTAAAGTCTAGGTATTGTGATTTTTATAGTATTTTTTAACATTTAGATATTTGTAACCCTCAGGACGGGGTCAATTTAGACTACATGTATTTAATTTGAACAGAATTGGAAGAGATCTGCAAGACAATGCTACACCAAATATCTAAGCTCTGAGACATGCGGTACGTGGCATTCCCTATTTGATATTATTTTTGTTTTCAGAAAAAAATTTAAAGATCTCCCTATATAACTCTTATGTCAAACAAGTGACCCCGAGTGCGGGGTCAATTTCGACCGTAGGCCATTATTTGACCAAACTCGAGGGAGGACCCAGAGACAATAATACATACTAAATATCTAAGCTCTGGGGCTTATAGTTTCAGACAAGAATACTTCCAGAAGATTTCCATGTATAACTCTAAGTAAATCAAGTGACCCTCGGGCTGGGTAAATTTTGACACGTAAGGCACGATTTGAACAAACTTAGTTGAAGGCCACTGGACATCGCTACACATCAAATATCAAAGCTCTGGGCCTTATGGTTTCAGACAAGAAGATTCTTGAAGATTTCCCGATGTAACTTCATGTAAAGAAATCCCCCGGGCGGGGTTAATTTTGACCCCGGGGTCATGATTTGAACAAACTTGAGAACTGGCCACTAGACAATGCTACTTACAAAATAAATAATATCCGGGCCTTGTTGTTTTTGACAAGAATATTTTTTAAATTTCCAATATTTACATTAATAGAGTATAACAGTATTTTCACTACCAACAATCCTGTAACCCGCATAGTATTACTGTATAACTCGGACTATAACTAGATGTTTAACATAAAAATATAGAACAAAAGTAGTACAAAACGTTATTATCAAAAAGTGTAGTAGTACATTTGTAGATACAATTACAATTGATGCGCAAAGCATGATTATTTTTTCTTGAAATTAGTTCAAGCTACTAGCACATTCTCTCTCTTAATATATTTAACCGCTGATTGTGATTAATTTGCAGGTATCTGAAAACCATTGAATACTTAGCTACAGAAGTTATATGCTATTTTATCTGTTGATACAAGTTATTACACTTTGATGTGCATATAAAATGTTAAATAATGTGTTATTTACAACAAATTACAATTGCAAGTACATTTCACCTCTGAGCTACTATCACATTTATTTTATAACATGTGAAACATTTACCTGTCCTAAACAATTATTGTAATAACAACAACAACATTTGCATATGTTTCCGATTCTATTTATTTTCACAAATATCATATAGTATAAGCAACAGTTACATGTCTATGTTCCCCTGTATAAATATATTTTGAGGTTTTGTCATTTTGCTTTCTCTGGCAAATATACATAAGCTTAATATTGTTTGTAATAGCTGGATATGCGTCTCCTTATCCACAATTTTCACTTCACTTTCATCCTACACATTATGTCTTATCTTTTATCATTCTGTACTATCTATTTTCTTATTCTTTCGTTTCCCTTCTCTGGAGCGTATTATGAGGGTTGTGGTCTTGAGAGTGAACAATTTTTCTTAGACAGATGCCTTATGCTGACCGTACTCGGTTCTCAGTTTTATGCACAAGGAATAACATGATGAAAGTAACTGGTATCAAATCGGTCACCATGAGGTCCATCAGACTTCAGTCTCGTTGGCATTTTACTGTTTTAGTCAATCTTACTTTTCAGTTTCGCTTTTCTTTGCTATCTTTCTTTTCACTGTTACTATTCATTCAATCTAGTAACAATGCATCAAATCAGCAATCCCACACACGTAAACATCCATTATCAAACAAGCAACTATATAACGTGCTTTTTTCTCACATTATCCTCGGGTCGTTTTTTATATAATGACCAAATTACTTGTATTTCTTGTTTTACTCGTCTGTGAGTTATATTTTGAATTAAAATTGGGTCGTGGTCGTACGCGAGAATCGCCCAAAAATGGCTGTGTACGTACACAACAGTCGCCCATTTCTGGTTTCCTGTGATGCACTACGACAGCCTAAATGGGTATATTGTTGTTTATGAAAATGGGGTATTTATTTTTTAACGTCCCAAGTTGAGAGAAACTAGAAGCCCAGAAATGGTTCGCTGTCGTATACGACAGCCGCCCAGTATTGGATTCTGATATTTATGTACACCAATATCCCAAAATTGGTTCACTGTAGTGTAAGTACTAGAGTTACCAGCAGACACGACAGTCGCCCATTTCTGGTTTCCCAAGATGTACTACGACATCCATATATTGGTCTACTGTCGTATAACAAACCGGTAGTTACTGCTCAAATTTAACATGCATAATATACAAATTAGAAGCCCAGACATAGTTCACTGTCGAATACGACAGTCGCCCAATATTGGATTCTGGTATTATAAACACACATCGCAAAGTCGGTACATTGTCACAAAGCTGGTACTACTGTAAGCAACATGCGCATTTTGAATTTAGGCCTACATATAGAAATGATAGACTAATTATTGACTGTGCTCTATCTGAAAAGATGAAAAGGAAACAGTTTGAACTTTTTATTTGTCAGAAATATGTAAGGTGTACCCTTTTGTTTCGTGGCCGTTTTGGAAGCGATACAAATACTGCGCTACATTTAACATAATTACTTTCGATTTAAATAGCAGCGTTCGAAATTCCTATTTTATTAATAAAGATCAATTTAGCTTGTACTTCATCATTCTTTGTATTGTAAGAGCTACAAGTAATTTTAACATCCAAAGATAATTTCGTTTTTTAATTTCTTTTTCTTCTTCATTCGACGTACTTTTTTCAAACTGACACGATGTTTATTACATATAAGGGTGAAATCTGCGATGTGATAATAAACTACAGTGAATGTGTCAAACACAGGAAATAGATGACACACGTATTTTTCTTTACCATATAACACATGTAGCCATGACGACACTTAAAAAGTAAAAACCCAGTATGAAAAGTAGATTTGCATATACATACATGAAATCCATTAATTAGCAACCAAAGACACCATGTTCTTTTACTAATCATTAGGGGTAGGAATGTTTTCGGCATATGCCCAGTGTTGTTTTTGCACAGCGGGGCTAATAAGTAAAAGCCATATTGATTATGTTCAGTTTATGTACCATATAACTACATCTGTTTTGAGGAATAACGGATTTCGGGTCGTACCAATTATAGCCTCTTTAGAGGATGGTGGACCTAAAGGTTACCAAAAGAAACGTCTCAGACAAATGTACGTCTGTGTTTGTTTGCTTAATTTACAGACATAATTACTATTATAGTAGATCAGTTGATCATTAGTATACATTTCTCAATGTCGCAATGCCTTTACTTTCCCATCTGCTGTTCACTCTTAAAATAACACAACCAAAAATACTACCTTGTTGGTTAATCTCATAACGGCATTTTAAAATGTACTACAGTAAAAAAACAAAAATAATATCAAACAGGGAATGCCACGTACCAAAAACGCAGCCTAATATGGGTGTTTGGTGTATACGTCTGTGCCCCTAACATAAAAAAATATGTTGGACACTATAAAACAGGCATTCAACAATCGCCTTATTCTGCTACTGTGTCGTGCACGAAAGTAGCCTGTATAATGCTTGTCAAAGTATTCGACATAACACCAATTCTGGGCAGCTGTCGTATCCGCTCACGTTCGCCGAGTTCAATGACTGATATCCTTTCCTTTTCTGAAACATGGTTGAATGCTTCTATTCCAAACAAGGACCTTACTTTTGATAGTTTTCATGAACGAGAAAGGAATGACAGAATCGGTGATAGTCATAGTGGTGTTCTTTTATATGTCAAAATACACTTCATTACATATAGAAATTCCCGAAGTTGAATGTATTTGGATCGAGTTATTTACTACAAATAAACATATTCTCTTTGGAGTATTCTATCGACCTCCAAATACAACAGCTGATGTACATGCCAAAATCGAAAACTCTATACATCTTGCTGTGGATACTGGAATACATAACATAATTATGAAAGGCGATTTTAATATCAACATGCAAAACCCGGCTTCAGCCCGAAAAAAAAAAACTCTCTGTCAACAATTTTCTCTCTCTCAATGCATATCTGAACCCACACACTATACAGAAAAATCTTCTTCCTTAATTGATATTATACTAACAAAAAAACAAAAATAATATCAAACAGGGAATGCCACGTACCAAAAACGCAGCCTCCCCAAAACGAGCCCCACAGCACCCAGAAGTACACACCACCAACACACACACGCACACGCACACGCACACGCACACGCACACGCACACGCACACGCACACGCACACGCACACACACACACACACACACACACACACAGACACAGACACACACAACACACACACACACACACACACACACACACACACACACTACCAACACACACTAGCATACAAAGCAAACACACGAGGACAAAACGAACAATTAAAGGAACACAGTGGGGCACCGCCTTGGAACGGTCGTGGCAAAAACACCACTGGGGAGCTTAAACCGGTTTATGGTGCGCATCCAACCTCACTCTTACCCCCACCATGTTCCAAAGTCACAGGACAGTGTAAATAAAAGTAATCCCTGCTAGGTGAATCTCTAACACACGCAATGGAAACAAAAGGCATGGTATGTAAATACAAAAATATGCTCCTGTATAAATATATAAAAAGCAACCCTTGAGAACCAAAAAACGTATGTACTCAATGCCTTTGCAGAAGGCAGAGCACCAAGAGAAACACCCTTAAGGGCCCGACGAAACAGGCCAGAGGACAGAAATCAAAACGTTTCGTCCCAGTGGGATTTAAAACTGCCCATCACAGAGTCCTCCCCTCTTCCGTCAGACACAATCAAAGGGGAGCATAGCGTCCACTGTAAACGGGTTGAACACCAAACATGCGGTGTGTCTCAAAACAGTTGGGTCGTAACCTCTTTTAACAAACTTTTATATTTCAATAGTGTTGCATGTACAACAAATCCTACACTAATAAGTATGTCTGGAGTTAGTGACCCTTGTCTAGAACAGACAACAAGATACCACCGCCCAATTTTTGGACTTCTTAACCTTAAAAAACAAAACACCAAACTTTTAAACGACATATTTCGCTTTTTGACAAAGGAAATTACCAATTGTTTCGTGAAAAAGCAACAGCTATAAATTGGGATGATCTCAAAGACACAAACATTAATAAATATGCAGGTAACATTTCCACTGCTATCCTTTATCTCTCAAAATTGTGTATCCCAAATAAATTCATTACTGTTCGTCTAAATGACCCACCATGGCTCACATCACACTTAAAGCTTCAAATAAAACGCAGACGTAGAGCATACAAAAAAGCTAAACAATCAAACAGTGAAGCTGCCTGGTCAAAATTTAGAGCACTGCGCAACCAAACTATATCAAATATCCGAAATGCAAAGGATAGCAATGTACAGACACTTGCAAAAAACCTTCAAACTGCATCAAGGTCCTCCGGGTCATGGTGGTCTTGTCTGAAATATTTCATAAAACCCTCTACTCTACTTCTTCCACAATTCCACCACTGCAAGATGGAGACGACATTGTTGAAAACGAACAAGATGTTTACTCTCACTTGCTCCCCAGTTAGTGCCAGCTAACTTACGTAGTATCGCTAGCTTTCGACGGTCCCTCGTTTCAACTTTGCTAAATAGGGCTTCCATGTAAGTCTCTTGTCGAAGGTAACACCGAAATATGTAGCGTCTTCCAATTCAGTCAGAGGAATGTCGCTTATTTTGACGGTACCACCTTCTACTTGACAGTGTGAATAGAGTTGTACAGGACTTTTCTGTGTTTACCTGTACGCACCAGTCTTGTGCTATGCTGAAAGCATGTCTGCAGTTTGCCGCATCTTAAAAGTAGCTCTTGATGCACACCAAATTCTGAACACCAAATCACAAGGTCGTCTGCACAGAGGGCAGCTTGGACTCCTCTTGGAATATCGGACACCAAGTTATTGATGAAAAGAAGACAGAGAGTCGGTGACAATACACCTCCTTGACGGAAATCATCTCGTTGTAAGAACTTTCGACTTTGTATACCATCAACACTGACCCTTGCCCTTCTGTTGAACAGATAGGACTTGATCCTCTTGTACATGTGCCTCCGATCCCCTTCCGTAGTAACTTCAAAAGGAGACCGTCATTCCTTAAACCTACACAGATCTTTGTACCCATACTTCAAAGAAGAATAACACATTTGCTTTATATGTAGTATATATTGTAGTGAGCGCTTGGACAAGCTTACGATGTTTTTAAATCTGACAATATTCATCATATCCATTTCATTTACATACAATAATCAAATAGTGCCTATTATAAATCAAATTACAACAGAACATTAAACATAACTGAAGCATATCAGTTCATTGGACATATCTTTCACTTCACATCAATATAAGCATATGTCCTAACTACCCTCCTTGCAAAGAGACATTTACGATGTCTTTAATATATAAATGAACTGTCCGTTTGTACTACTATGCATATTCATTTAACGTTATATTGAAACAAAATAGTTTATGGGTATCAGTAACCCACAATATCTTTCAGCCGATCATTTTACTCAATACTAGTATGCATAAAATGTAATATTGGAACAAAATGACTATGTAATAGTTTATAGGTATCACTGGCCCACAATATCGTTTAGCTATAAACGAATATGTGCCTGAAATGTCCATCAACGAGACCTGTAGCTGCAGAGGTAAAACCAGAAATAAAACTCTTGAAGAGAAATGCGCTGGATCCCTGTACCTGCGGCTGGCTTGGATTTATCTCCGGACAAGAAACGTTGGGATGTTCTCGTTTCACGGCACTCACAAAAATAACTAATATGTTTTACTTAATTAATGGCTTTAATATACAATATATTAAGCAAATAAAACATTTTCAAAACAAATTATTTAAAGAAGTGCTATACTTTACAACAAAGTATGCTTATAAGTATAGAAAACATTTCAAAAGATACGTTTAAATTAATTAATGTGTATAACACATTTACAAAGTGAACAACTGACTTATATATAACACTCAGTAAATAGCATCGAATTTGAAGCCACAATAAGAATATTGCAATGCAATGACTCCTTACAAAATATCTGACTATACGCTTGACTTAAACGACCAAACGGGTTTGTAATAGACCTGACCAACGCACTCGTAAATGTAAACGTACAACTGCCTCATGTTCATTATTAAAAAAATCTTCATCATTATATAATTACCATTTACCATTATCCTAACAATAATCTTTATCATCGTGTACGATAGAACTAATACAAAATTGAACATTAACACCATCATTATAATCATCATGAAGAGATTCATCCTTGCAATGAAATTCATCAATAATCAGTTTCATCGAAATCGCCGTTTTCATGATAGTCATTAATTTGTTCCATCAACAGCAGTGGTGCCATCATAAAAATAAAACAAGAACGTTTTTCAGGTTTTCAATGGTGCCTGTAGAAAAGCTAGAATTAGAAAAAAATTGACCAAGCAAAAAAAGCCAGTGCTATGACAAAAGTGAAAATTAAAAAAAAAAAAACAGTGACATGGACCCCCCCCCCGCCCCCTCAAAAAGAAAAGAAAAATAATATATTTTTTAAGATTACTGTTCTAAGTAACAGTGACCTTGACCCCCCCGCCTCATCCTCCAAAAAATTATTTAGATATTTTTAGAACAATTTTAGAATTTAAAAACAATCTATATCTAGTAACAGTGACATTGACCCTAGCTTCCTCAAATGCAATCCCAAGCTTTCTCTCCACGCAAGTTACCTACACACCGATTTCATTTTAATTTGTCATTCGTAACTCGAGTTATTGAGCGGAAACCATTTTCCTATTTTTAGTATCAGTGACCTTGACCTTGACACTAGAAAACCAAAATGCAATCCTTAGCTTCCTCTCCAAGCAAGCTACCTACACACCAAGTTTCATTGCAATTGGTCACTCCTAACTCGAGTTATTGAGCGGAAATCATTTTTCTATTTTTAGGGACAGTGACCTTGACATTTAGCCTAGTGACCCTTGATGCAATCGCAAGCTTTCTCTCCGCACCAGCTACCTACACACCAAGTTTCATTGCAACTGGTCCTTCTTAACTAAAGTTATTGAGCGGAAACCAAATGTTTGACGACCGCCCGCCCGCCTGACATACGACATTACCATTCTATTAACCAAGTTTTAAGAAATAATCTGGTTAATGATAATCATCACCATCATCATCATCAGCTATATCATGATTGTCACACTATCAACATTCATCACCATAACGATCATCACCACCATCAACCTACCTCAACAGTACCAATTTAACCTCATGACAAAAATTGGAGGTCAAGAATTCCATTTCCAGATGAATGTATTTGCTGGGTGACAGAATATACCCTAACCGACATCCGCTAATGACTCCATATAAGGACTCTCAGATAAACAGACGGCCCTTAAATGAACGAAGGGTGTGCAAAAACACCCACGTGGTAGATTACCATTAGTTGTCCACATTTGCAGTGGTATGATTGTCCGTCGTAAAGAACTAAATTTGACATAATAATAATAAATATACGAGAGCCTTTGGTTTACTTGAGATGGCCCCTTGATACATTGTTCAAATACAGAGTACGTTTACATTTACATGTACGTTTACCATTCCGCTGGTCAGGTCTAATATAGTGTCCGTGAGGACAAATGTACCCTGCTTCACGATTTGCTATTAGAGTTTTGTTACTTACTCGGACTCGGACTCGGACTGCGGACTGCGGACTGCTGACTAGTGAGAAAAGTAAGGGGTTTTCTCAAATGTTAAAGTGAAATATTCTTAGATACATCTGCAGTTGCGGAACATAAATTAATTTTTTTGTGTGGTATGCAGGAAACAAAAATTATCACTGACAGAATTTTATTAAACTGTATAAGTTTAGATAATTCATCATCGGAGCTACTTCTTTTGTCCAGTTCTCTCAGTATCATGGGTACTATTTCCTGAACAATCTTTTATAGGCAAACTGAGTGTAGCTAAAGTCCTCTTTGCTGCTCGTTGTCTGGCTTTAGCCTGGATCTGCACCTTAAAAATGTAAAGAAATTGAAAATCCAATAACTTCTTAGATGTAGTAAAGAGTATGACACAAAGAAATAGAAACCCCGAGGTTTAAATGTTAAACAGCAGGTTTTTTTATGTATTTATATTTTCTGTTTCGTAATCACGCATAATCTGATTTTGCTTCTATGTGTTTTATCTAAAAATAAATCTGTTAAGATTTTGTTTTTAAACATTGCTGAGAGGCAAGACTTACGAAGCAAAGGTGGTATTCCAGACGTTTGGGGTCGCGCAGGACCTGGTGCATCTCTTGCCTCTCTTTTTTTTCACCAATTTAATCTGATCACTTTCGGACTCACGATCAGACATTGCATTGACTTTGGCAGCCCTACGGTCTTTTACCTGTGGCGGATTAGTCTGTCTCGAACGCTGCACCAAACGCTTCTCTGCTTGCTTGATATTCTCTACTTCTTCTCTCAATAATAAAAGCCGGGTATAAAATACTTTGGTTTCTACTGTGTAAAGTCCTGTTTCTAAATTTGATATATTATGTTCGACTAATTGAATTATTCAAAGCAAACATGGATATTTTATGTGTTTAAAGAAGCATGTTTTAAATGGTCTTTGTTAAATGAAATACTGCGTTTGCAATTATAAACTTAAATAGGACAACTACCTTGACTCATGGTAACAATACCTCATGCACCCCTTTAAACAAACTTTGATACACGAAACTGTCGATACATATCGTGCGATTTAAATTACAAACAGCGAGTTAAAGGGGAAATGTAGAATTATTCATTTCATTGTATCATATACTTAAGCATTTGCACCCGAGGAATTCTGGTCGTCTATGCATACTAACCTCCAAATTCCGAAAAAACATTGGTCCACTTATCTTCTATGGGATAAGATATACGCTAACAGGAATCCAGTGATGACTAGCTTTACAGCTGCACAAATAACCCGTAAGCGAGGAACTTAATTTATGGCTATATTCAGAAACGTTCCTCGACTCAACGTCGACTTAGGAAGGGACTGTTAGGCATATGTGATTGGCCAGTGAATACTTAAAGTAATAAATCAAATGCAAGTAACTTTAATAATTAGTTGACCAATTAACGGCAAGTAACGGAGCCTTCCTTGGTGGAAATCGGGTTGAGATAGGTTTATGAATATAGCCATAAGACTCTGTAGCACACTTAACATATATGTACAATATATAAAGTGAGTGTTTCACATGCAATTCCAGAGCTTAAGTCATAAAGTTCCAAACGTTCTGTTTGGCGGCACCCAAGACCGATGCATACGTTCTGGTCTTGTTTGTAAAAGAAAATAAATTGAATTAAATTGTTAAAGTAAAAAATGATTGATTTATATATTTTGTCAATGTTTATTTAATGACCGTTTAACTGCAATACGGTATTTATTACAAGATGACACACACGCTTTCGAGAGAAACCCCTGAGAATATTCACAAGTCAGCAGTCCGATGTCCACGTCCGTGTAAGTTACAAAACTCTTATAGTCTATATAAACATATATACACTTGGAGCCACTTCTAACCCGACACTTTTCAAATTCGATTTTCTCAAATATGGTTCAAGATATTTATTTGAAATTTAACATTATGTTGTTTGGCAACATTAGCTGTAAAAAAATAATGAAACCTTTCAACTGTGACGATCGGTTACTTTTGCACGTGTGACAAGTACGATCTCACTATTTTGCACGAGGAAATGTAGATGAGCGAAAAATATCGATTTTCATTTTCATTTTATTATTCTATAACGCAATTCATACCGTTAAAACAGAATTTTGATTTAAAAAATCAGTCACTTTGAATGAATAACCAAGAGCGTAGTCGCGCAATTGACATGTTGCTTGCCGGCTAATCACTCAGACAGTCATGTATATAAATGCATCATATCTATTTAGCAATAATTTAATTTGCAAACAAATGCAGTATCAACCTGTTCACTATAAATCGTAAAAAGGTGGAAATTTATCTTTAAAATAAAATTACATTGTATTTCGTTCCTCTACTCCGATGTACGGATTTTATTATGAAACAGTGACTTTGTTAATTGTTGGGATTTAACGTTATGCCATTTTGTGAATTCGGATTTTTCAGCGATGTTTTTATTTGTTAAGTTTTATATGTATTTGTTAATCAATTAAAATTAAATTTCGCAGAAGTGTGTATTATGTGTTGAATTAATTATATTCTAAAGAACGAAATCTGCATACAAATAATTCAGTTATACCGAACTATATAAGTGTCGGGTTAGAAGTGGCTCCAAGTGTATATACTGAATAACAAATAGTTTCCCCGGCCTTAAACTTAAAAATAATATGTCTGTAAGCATTGTTGCCCAAAGCTGAATGACTATACAATTCAAATCCTTCAACACGTTGGCTCGCATAACTCGCGTTACTACGAATACCAACAAAAGAAGACTGATTGGCCTATACCACAAAAGATCTATACCTATCCAAGGAAAACATTTCCCGCCTAATTCGCTTCGCTTACCCGGCGTAGTCTGGTCTTCTGTCTGACGCCAGCCGGTTGATTAGCAAGAATCTGGTTAGTCACCAAGTACCACTTCATTCGCTGACCCTCCATGGTTTTCCCAACCACACTGGTGAGATTGATGGGGCGATAGCTAGAAGTTTTACTTCGATCCTTCCCATTTTTAGGGATGGGTATCATGGTGGCCTCTCTCCAAATTTGTGATTTGATAGATATTTACCCATAGCTGGGAGTTCATTGGTATCAGAGCATGTCCACACACCGGTGGACCTTGAATTCCGCATGTCTGAGGCAGACCTCCGAGTTCCCTGCAGTTCAGCCTGACGCCGCCAGATACTCATTTTCGTGTGTCGCGACGAAGAGGTACTGCATAGGGCTTGCCCGCAGAAAAGACTAACGCACTTGGCTCCCTATTCGCACAAGGCTATCCAGCGGCAGAGGCTGAAAACTGACACACATCTATCTAGAAGATCTTGAGACACTGTAAGGAAGAGAAATAGTGACAGAGACCAAAATGTGACAAAGGATACTCAGTACTACGATGAACGTCTAAAAAATGCAACGTATGAAAGCAAACTATGTGGGTAGGTTAAAGCAGTAGAAAAACACTCTCGTCAACTTTATTTTCATCATATTAATTGCTTTATGCAATTATGTGAAGAAATAATTATTATTGCACAACTTAATAATTTGAACAAAGGTGTTTATAATAATGCAAATAATTTCATTCATCGCAGAACATGGCAAAGACATATACAAAATTTAAAATCAACAATATTCATCAAAGTACAATGTCTAACAAAATAGAACAGAAGTAATTCAGAAGCACCGTACCGATTTAGAACAGCAAGAGCATTTTTTTTCTTATCCCCATATAACCTGTGTTATAATATTACAGCTTTCAATTCAATTTTCCTATCTTTTTATCTATTGTTGTTATTTTTTTCTTAAAACATCAACATACTAATCACATAATGCAATAACGCACTTTAAATTCAGAAATAAACAATGTGAACGGGAAGTATTCGAAACAAATACACAATTATATAAAGCTAATAATATTCAGAATACTAGACAAATTGACAGTATTCCATAGAAGTGAAGTTTATAATTATAATGCAAATAAAGAGTGAATAAAAAATCAAGACATAATACACAATATACGAGCATGGTTGATATATTATTCAATCCAGATGAAAACAACATATACTGCAAAATAAAATATTAATGACAAAGCCCAGTATTGCATCGTTTGACATGCCGTATTTCATTATTTTTGTAATTATAATGATTTAAACGTGTTTCCCGGTCACAATTCTTACAACAAAAATAGATTTTTTTGTTCAAGCAATAACCTTTTGATTTGTTAAACTATGTCAAAATAATCGCAATAAATACGTCACAGTAGTCAATACGACATCAAAACATCCTTCGATGACATTTACCAATTGTATTTTTTGTCATTTTTACTTGTTGAAGATGTTATTGCAAGCCCTGTATGCAAACCATTTGCCGTTAAGTGATAATTTCAATCAAGCGAACAATACACATTTCTTCATCATCTAAAAACAACAGCAATAAAAAAATCCCCGCCTCAATGCTCCGCACCAAAACATTCATATTCTGGTTAGTAGTTCGGGATGAAATGAATAATATAAAAAAAACTACTCGACTATAGTATCAACGATATTGCATTTTACCATTCAAACGGATTTCGAATATCATTTGCCACATTTTACGATCAGTATGACAAATCGGCACTTCACGGTGTTGGCGACATGGGAAGTACATTGCATAAACTGAATGTTTGGTTAAACATGAGTGAATTTTTTACTTATTACCTCGTCACTCCTACTCAAAATTCGTCGGTAATCAACAGCCAATGCCATTCCGCCTTATCTATTTTATTCCTATGACATCATAGTCCTTATACATAAATAAATAGACGATATGTTATCACTTATAGTTTCTTTCTTACGAGGTATTCGACTTCACCTGTATTAACAACAGTAATATTATTTGACAATGCTGAGACTTTATGCAATATATTTTGTGACACTAACACATGTTTCTACAATTGGGACGCAACGAATAGCACAAAATGAAATACAGGAAAAAGCAAACATTATGAACATATCATACAACAAATGCACTGCTGGCAAAACATGTGTTCATGGGCTTTGCAATGAGAAATTGCGCACGTGTGTTTGTTACTATGGTTGGAGAGGGGAGCTCTGTGATAGATTAGCAAGAAATAATCATTTATTTAGGCCGCGAAAACAAGTAAGAAACGAACCGTTTAAAACCAGGCATAAAGTGATAACGCCACGACGACGTAGGTTAATGAATCCAGACCGCTACGTGATAAATCTTTTGATGGCTTTCTTTCCAAAACTTAAAGGATATTTCAAGCGAATTTTGGATCTAGGAGCCGTTAATAAAGAAACAACAAACACGTTTCATATTTCACCAGTCGCAACTTCTAAATTTGCCATGGAGGTGAAAAAGCAAACACTAGCGAGAAGACGCCAAACTACCACCGAGTTACCAGACGCTGAAATGAATAACAAAGTTATTGAAATTATACCAACTAGTGAAGAACTTCAGGAAGAAACTGAGACTATAGATAACGGTGTCTGTTCCGATAGCTACAAGATCAGGCCATTGTCAGAAAGGATGTGTACGCCGGGACTTGTATGTAATTTTGGAACTTGTTCAAGTGAGCACAAGGGAACATATATAGCGTTTGACTGCTCATGTGATAGTGGTGCTACTGGTTTATTGTGTGAACAAAAATGCTGTTTAGACTGTGGTAGGAATGGGCATTGCGCAATATTTGCTGACGGTAAAGCATATTGCAATTGCCGGGGAGGGTATTTTGGAGAGAAATGTGAACAGTCAGAGTCGGAAATTAAACTTGCTAATCCACATTTTGCACCAAATAGTAAGCTATTTGATACTGTTTATACAGTCACGACATAGGAAACCTATTAACCATTAGTTTCATATACATGTACTTATGTAACTAGGGAGAGCAAGAAAACTTTATTAATTTCATTAAAACAAATCCAACCGTTAGACATGCTTATGTGTAAATAGTATCATTGTCATATTATAGGAATACACGAAACGAGTATTGGTTATACATGTATATTTATCTGAATCAATGACCACATTTCTTCCAAATGTAAAAGTCTTGATATCAGATTTTGTCTTTGATATTTCTATAAGTGCTTACTTTTATCTAATTGTTTTTACCATTGTATTTTTTCATTTTTAGATAAATAAGCATCATTTTGTGCAAGCATATCTCACAGTTTATTATAACAGTCATAAAAGCTTACGAAAAGTTTGACTTGCAAGCTTTATAATTTGAGGCACTGGGATTTTATTCAATTATATATTTATTTTGGAGCGGCTATAACCAAACTATAGATGGTGTAGGATTTCAAGTAAACTGCGGCTTAACTGACATGTATATAGTTTGTAATATGATAAGTAGTAACCATGTAAATTTAATTAGGCGATTCATTTGTGATAAATGCGTTAAAGTTATTGCATATTCTTGAATATTTTAAAGCGATTAATCAACTTTAGAGTGTGTGTCTTCAACTGATTAATGTAACTAAGACATTAATTCCACATATCAGATTCACTTCATTGATTGAGAAGAAAATGCTTGACGCTGATTTTCGTTTTCGAAAATGCTATAAGGACATATTGGCTGATGCTGTGGACATTACATATGCCAATCTTCGTACGAAAGTTTAAAACTTTTTACCATTAAGAACAACTTATAAATTTATGTGAATCAAATTAGTTTCAATTGTATATTATTGTGGCAAATTTGGCAATAAGTTTTAAGCGTTTTTTTTAAAGAATTGCCAAATTCTCACTTATGTTATGTGAAAACGATAAGCATATAAGTAAAGTCTGTGCGGATACTGAGAAACCTACGGAGATATATTCTATATGGTTATATTGTAAATGCTTGCAGATTCGTGGGAACAACGTTTCGTGGACTTTTTATGAATTTCAATGTCATGGACACTTGAATTCTTTAATAACATTTATTATAAAGAAAATAGTTATGGGGATATTAAATTTCATTTATTTCTCCTGTCATGAAATCCACGAATTGGTGCCTAACGAATAGGACTGGTTTAAATATCATGTAAAGCAAAATTAATGTATCGTATACATGTTAAACATACATATTTGTGACATCAATATATACACGAGCGTAATACAATTATGTTACACAATATTTACAAGATAATGTACTCTGCGTTACTTCCTCACCAAAGACCGGGTAATTCATTGAATTATTTATTTCCATTGTACATTTTAAACATTTTTCCACAACATGTTAAGATATTACTGTTACTGTACTTTTAAATAAATGTGACGAACGTTTTCTTTGTTATTTGTAACTATTATGACTGAAAAATGAAAAATGGTCGATCTGCAACAAGAGGGGTGATATATCAAAGATGCGGAAGTAAACTTTTCAAACTTCAAGATTTTGTTCATACATGCAGCAATGTAAATTTTATTATTTTTATGCCCCCAAAGGGTGGCATATCAAAATCGCACCGTCCGTCTGTCCGTCCGTCCGTCCGTCTGTGCGTCTGCCCTTACATTTTTTTGTGCCCGAGCTGTAAATTTGTCATGCATTGAAAGCTTTTGAAATAACTTGGCACAAATGTTCAGCACATCAAGGCGGTGTGTCGCGTGCTAGGCTCATGTCCCAATCTCAGAGGTCAAGGTCACACTTAAGAGTTTGAAGGTAATGGAATCCTCGATATATGCACACATTCGTGTCCGAACTGTACCTTTGTCATGCATTAAAGAATTGTAAAATAACTTGGCACAAATGTCTAGCACGTCAAGTAGACGTGTTGCATGCAAGACCCACACCCCTACCTCAAAGGTCAAGGTCACACTTAGAGTTTGAAGGTAATGGAATCCTGTATATATGCACACATTCGTGTCCGAACTGTAACTTTGTCATGCATTGATTGACTTAAAAATAACTTGGCACAAATGTCTAGCACATCCAGAAGACGTGTCGCGTGCAAGACTCTCGCCCCTACCTAAAAGGTCAATGTCACACTTAGAGTTTGAAGGTAATGGAGTCCTGTATATATGCATACATTTGTGTCCGGACTGTGCCTTAGTCATGCATTGATTGATTTTAAAATAAATTTGCACAATTGTTCAGCACGTCAAGACAATGTGTTGTGCGCAGGAACCACACGACTACCTAAAAGGTCAAGGTAACACCAAGTGTTTAAAAGTAATAGATTACTTTATGCATTGTAACTCTGTCATGCATGGAAGGATTTCAAGATAACATGGCACAATTATTGAGCACATGGAGAGGACACGGACTGTGAGACACTTCTTTCGGGGGCATTTGTCACTTGTGAGGGGCAGCTCTTGTTTCTAGACAGATTGCGCAACGCAATAAATCAGTGAGATCAAACGAGTGATACCGACATGTATTCTATCACTTGTAGGTCTAAATAGATACATCAGGGAGTCTTCCGTTTAACATTAATTTTAGCCATAGGGATCGAAACAATAAAGATGCCTTCTAAGGGACACATATTTGTATTATATGTTATTTGTTTTTTAGACTTGGTATATGTGAATCTGCTACCCGCCTACATTGATATTGTCCAGACGGGTAATAGTCCATATATACACCGACAAAAACCAAATAAAATGTTTACTATTCTTCTTTGTCTAACAAAGAAAGATTCAATTTATTATTTAGATTTATACACTCCAACATGATTGATGTAGAGGGCGAGGGAAGGAAATTTCAAATTTATGTTATCCCCGCAGTTGGGGCCATTCTGTTGCTTGTTGATTTTATGAGGCAGTATGCTGTTTTCTTGGCTTTTCGCACGACACTCAATTCCGCAAACCACAAACCAAACACTGCAATCGCACACCTGAATCAAACGTATTGCATTTACAGCACGCTCATATGTGTCTCAATAAAACTGTCAGTATTTTTTGTGAAACACTCAAATGTCCATCCACTACTGCAGTATTTTGTGTTTTCCAGTATCGCGAAATCAGACGACAAGAGTTACATATATTGCTAATGTTTTAACTACGACTAAAAATTGTCTACAAATGCTGAAAACTATTGTTGCACTGTTTCTGACCCTCGAACAATGTTTATCAAGAAAACAAGCTCAATCGTATATGGTATCCATACCGTTTCAAAACCCCTGACGCCCTCGCAGTCCCAGCAAACTCCAAGCATACATACTTTCGTGTTTGACAGCCATAACGTCACTTCTGCAAGGCTGATGTCACTGCTTCCACTTTCATATAATTGCTAAATCTCAATATTTGACACTGAAAATGTATACACTTGGAGGCTTTTTTAACGCAACACTTTTTAAAACCGAATTTCTTGGAAATGGTTTTAAGTGTTGATTTGAAATTATACATGCAGATATTTGGCCGTGTAAGACGTTGAAATATGACAAAATTATTCAACCGTGACGGTTTAGTAGCTTTGCACCTTGGCTGTGCACAATTTTTGCGCTTTGCACGTGGACATATTGGCGGGAAAGAATTATTGGTTATTTGCTCATTCATCTTTTGTACACGCCCGGACACGCCGAAAAAAATACATAACTTACACATGTTGCGTTAGAAAAGCCTCCAAGTGCAAACAAATAAGCAAAATAAATGCATTTTAACGGATGTTGCGTTAGAGAAGCATTAAAATTGCTTTTGTAGATGGATTTCGTTTAAATTTCAAAGAACAATAATTAAAAGCATTATACTCACTTCATCGAAATTTATTTACCTTTCATTGATGACAACGTATAAAAAATGAACAGTATAAAACATCACTGTAGAAATAAAAGTCACAAAATGTAATTGCAGCCTAACGTTAGAAACACATGGTGTGAAAAGTAACTATGTTAATTTGTATTTAAATGAACCATTTGCATTTCTGTATGTAAATATTTTGTATGCAAACAAAATTTGTCTGCGGAATTTATTGAAATGGCACCGTACGTATCCTCTATCACGGTACTTCAACGCCTACAGCACCAATAATTAAGATTTGCGAGATTTATCCGTAAAAAAATAGAATGCGTATGATTGAAATGAATACAAAATCAGGCATAGCCTTTAAAGCTTTTGTTGAAGGATGCTTAAAATACACAGCCTGAGCAGACTGTAGTGTATCTATCGTGATCAGATTAGACGCGTATCGTAAACACAAAACTTCTTCCCCAATAACTGTTGGTCTTAAAATTTCAAATTTAGTTGTGAACACTCGTATACAACACATTTTAAATTTAATTCACCTCAATTCATCACCTCAATATATCACCACAAACGTGTCCAAATGCTTAAACTCTGAGTTTGAGAGTTTCAGCTTTCACAGATACACCGAAACCAAACCGAATCCCAATCGAAACCCAATTGAAAACATTAGAATACATAACAACAAACGGGGCTTTATTACACCGAAATCGAATTCCAACCAAACCCAAGTTGGCAACATCGAAGCCCCCGAAAATTTGACAAAATAGAATATTTGATTAGGAAGATAGTTGTAAGTTGTTTGAAATGATGATTGAGCGTTTTTGAATAACTATTTTTAAAAACTCACTTTTGAAACTACGATCGACCATAAAGAACGATGTATGTTGCCACGAAACCCACGAAACTTGCTTCTGCAGTACAAATGATATGTAAATTTTGATTTATCTACATTTTCATTGCCAAAAACTTGCTGTTAATAAAATACACTTATTTTCTAACATTCTTGACAGATATTACTTTGATAAATGAAGAAAGTGATGAAAGTTTTAATGTTACAGGTACTTGTTTCGTGCCTGGTTTGTTCTGGTGGTTCTGTAGAAGCCAACATAACTTCAGAAATTGCCAACTTGCTTGCTAATCATGAGATAAATGCTAATGAAAAAATGCTATAAATTAAACTGTCAAACGTTGTCACTATTTTAACAGAAAGTTTTAAATGTTTAGTTTGATATTTCCTCGCTAAATAAAACAGTCTGTTTGGAATGCAGTTTTAAAAAGTCAAAGTGATATAATTAAAAAAACTTATTCAATCTATTAGTTTGAAATGTTCAGAATGTCTGGAATATTATGTAGACTCTTCTGTATGTTTTCTTGGAAATTTCAAAATGTTAACACTTTAAAACAACTTTTTTGTAATTGTATTTGTTAACCTAATATGCAATTATTTTGAATATTCAATACCGTATCATAAAAAAATGTTTTAAGGCGTTGGAAGGGCTTGAGAGTAATTTTAAAATACAAAATATAGCGAGTATAGAACGGCAACTTGAAGCGGTATTATTAGATGGGACAGTTAAAATGCATCTTTACAAGTTCCTGTTCAGATGATCTATGTTAGCAACGTCTACGGCAGATTTTGCAAATGGCGATAACATTTGACTATTACTGTCTCGTTTATTTACTGAAAATGATTTACACTTTGTTTTAATATGATTTAAAGGCCCATCTTCCTCATTCGAGGTGTAGGGTTGATGAGACCTAAATGATTTATACTAGAATGAACCTTTTAATTATAGGTCTACATTTATAACATTAAGGCAATCTTATCGAATATTGAGGTATTGATGCACTGCATTGAGTATGACAAAATAGTCCGCCGTTTGACGATCTATCTCACAATGAGGTGAGAAATTCTTCAAGAAAGAAACGCATGGAGTGACGTAACCAAAACTGTGAGGAATCTATGACCAGCCAAGTAGAATCATAGGTTGCATACAGTGAAGCAGAGATAAATTACATATCATCTTGGTAGTAAATGTATAACCTGTGGCCAAAATACTACACTTTATCTCGGTGACAAATGAAAATGGTTATGGAAGTCTCGTGATAGAAAAACAGAGAACAAAGTCTCCAACAGTACGAGCCATTATTTACACATCAAACAGGTGCTTTTGATAGATATCCCTGCTGCTGAACTTATCTCTGAATGGTGCAGACAATACCAGAACCTGTAGAGGTAATATACTGTGTATAGATAGTCACGTGTTAAGAGGGGTCGATTTGATTTAATCAAACAGTTTTAGTCTATTGTGTTAAGAGAATCAGAATAAAGCCCCATTTTTATTGTCAACTTTTAATTTTCTGTTGTACTATTTTATTTTTAAGCTTTGCATGAGAAAAAGAGCGAACTATTATGTTGGTGTAAAATGATCCTAAGTGAGTAACATATGTGGCTTTAGTCAAGGCATAAGCATTAACAAACTTGGCTTTAGTGAAGATATAACCCACGGGATGCTATGCTATGAGTAAACTAGAAATCTATATCTATGATACCGACTATGCAGTGAACTGGCTGGAATTAAAAAAAGTATCAACGTATTGGGGTGCTATACTTTAATATATATTGTATAATAATTCAGTCATAATAGTTCTGAAACTTTTCGTTGTAAGCTTGTTTTCAATGTACATTGTATTTTCAAAAATAAATATTGTTATAACTAATCCTATGAGGCCCATATTTGCGCCAATGTAAATGAAAAAATAAAAGGATGTCACGTATCTAGTCCTGTATCTTAGTCTTTTTTTCTTTTAAAAATTAACAAATCCAAACCTAAAATAAGTTTGACCAACGGTTGCCAGGGACATTTGATACACAAATTAATTCACAAAGTGTCTTTCGACGAAAAGCCGTGGACGCAAAATTAAGATGATGTGACACTTAAAATGTGAACGCATTTATATCTTGCTGTTAAAATGGAGAAAACAAAACAAAATTTAGAAATGAAAAGCAATCATGTTTTGTATTAGGAATTATACTGATTATAATATTAAAGCCACCACATTATGTCCGTGTCGGTAAATATTACAGCTATTGACAGAATATCTAATTATGCCTTTTTGATGCAGACCGCCCTACGACAACATCCATCATGTTATTTAAAACGTTTGTAACATAACTGTTTTGTTAGTCAATCACAATTAGTGGTTAGAATATAAATATATTAATAATAAATTGAATTTTCATATGCATACTAATAAGAAAGCATGTGGCTTTCCTTGTGCACATGCATTAAAAAAGGTTCAATGTTTCATCGTTTATTTCCTGAAATTCAAATTTACAAAAAAAGATGCACTTACAGTAATACCACTATACCTTCTCTCAGCACTGTAACGTTACCGGACTTGTTATGTATTATGCATTAAACAATTGTCACATGTGAAATAATCTTAGTAGACACGACCCTTTTCAGAATTTTACCAGAAGGCGAGTATTTTGTGATACTGGATGTCACTGCAAGAACAGATGTCTCAACAGACTACTTTTAAAATTAAAGTTCTACAAAGTGGGTAAAGAATGTCGAGAATTCCTAGGATGTTAACCTATTCGCCATTTTAGTTTATTATTGCCGTGAAACGAAATTTGTCTTAAACATCAAACGCTTCTTAGCTTACTACTAACAAACTGTCGCTTTTGTTGGCGTAAGTATAGAATTGTGCTAAACTCTCAATTTAATGGTTAAAACCAGAAAAATGTCAGGATCGTCACAATAAGCTTCGTGTTGTTAGTCAAAATCTTTAGTTGGGTGAACCCACAATCGTTCTCCAAAGATTGGCTAGTACGAGACTCTAATTTAATTGCCGCACCTGTTTTGCCTTTGTGTGAGAGGAAATATGTCATGACATGTTCCGTTTGTAGTATTCATTCGTTAAAATCGAATACAGAAAACTCAGTATGTAACGACTCCGGATCCGGATACAGTGAAATTCCGGATATTGGGAACACAATTTCTGGGCCCGTTGTTTTTGCTTTATTTAATATAAAAGTGTTATATCCTTTGCACACCGGCATATTTTTTTACACACTCGACAGACATGCATGCGTTTTTGTAAACACTGTACATCACGTTATGGCTACTTTCGGTTTACTGCGCGTGTTGTATACGTCAGCAAATAGATTGAGCTGTAACATGAAAGTAAAATTTCCATTGGCCCACCTACAGAGGTCACGCGCAGGGGTCACCCTGTCTGCTAACCTGCGCATGGACTTCTTTTTTTCTTTTTCTTTTGCTAACGAGAGGTCAATTTCAAGCGTTGTCAATATACCTAGGTTTGAGTACGACATGTCTGCTTTATGTCTGTGAAAAAATATTTGCACGCCCCACAGGGGCCTGTACGCGAACGTTGGTAAAATGAAAATTTTCAAAGCTGGTAAAATTGTGTCCAAGGTCATTTTCAAGGTCGTCTTAAAGTGTCAGCATTTGCCTCGGACATCTGAGTTTTCAACATTCAGGAGCTGTCGGCATAGCCTTTAAATTCATACAGACAAAACGTGTTCCATACGGTCACTGTCACTTCTATGGAAGGCCAAACCTGTCTTAACCCGCGTATACGGTTTATTACGTTACAGGTGTTCAAAGGATATATTGATATAACATACCCTAGATATAAAGAAACAAATTGAAATGGTCCATATGAGTTCGTTATATACGGAGGTTACTGTATAAGTACCTTTAACATAATACAAAGTGAATCTAACATGTTCATGAGTTGTGGATAAGGAAATCCCACCCGAGGGTTGAGATACGTCCAAAAACGAGGCTCTGCCGATTTTTGGACGTATCTCAACCCGAGGGTGGGATCATCCACAACTCAATGGACATGGTAGATTTATTTTCTCACCGTTTAAATCGCATTTTCACACAAGTATGAAGGAATAAGTGCAAATACAGGATGGGGATGAAAAAATGAAAATCAACTTTTTTCTCGAATTTTACTTTTAAAACTGCTATAGATGGATGAAAATGATCTAACTAAGAAAATGAATACCAACAACCCTATGTTTATTTCAAAAATAACAATTTTACAGTCATTTTTCGATTTTTATGTCTGCTTACAATTAACGTAAAAATAGTCCGGCAGCGATGTGAGATAAGCGATGTGAGATAAGTTTATCTCACATGGGTAAATGCGCGGAAATATGTATCTCATAGGTGAGAAAAATTAATACAGATTATTTCTGGAAAAAATAGCGTGAATGTTTATCTATAGAACCTGATATTTCACATGTGAATGTGAATTATGAAGGGTGTTTCAGATATCGTTTTGTACAATAAAGTGATGGCAAATGATAAAGTCGATTTTAAGGTAAAAAACGGAGGTGTTTACAGAAGCTCATAAACGTTTCTGCTCATTTTGGCCATTTAAAAGACTGGCCCTTCAGCAGTGTCTATTTCTATCCTAACTCATTTTCTTTGGCACATGTACCCGAAAACAGTGACACACATAATTACGAACAATGAAACGTTTCGATGCAAAGAATAATGAAACTTTTCAATGCAAGGAACAATAAAACTTTTCGAAACAAAAACTTAAACAATGATGAGAACTGGTCCGAGACACATTACCCTCAATACCAACAAGTACTGTACTGAAGAATACCCTCGTTTGAGCGACAGAGAAAGCAAGTGTAGCAAACCATCGCTCTAGCACAATACCTGTTTAGCAGAATTTAGGACCTCAGCAAGAATACATTTTTTGTTGCTCTGTCCGGGTTGATAGTGTAGATTTTGAACGAAAAGAAGAATAACTGCATGGTGGAAATAACGATACAGATTTTGAAAGGCATTTCATCTATTTATAACTTTACATGTTTATATCTGCACATTCATCAATAATAGTATGATGATCTTTAAACTGCATTATGAAAAGCAAAGCAAACTTCCTTTCAGTATGACTCATCTTGTTGAACAGATCTGTAAATATCAAACGTCACTGACATCTCATTAGTGTTAATTAATACATGTGTGATATGTCGGATATAATGAAATTATACATATAAATTCATAATTTATCATATAGAAAATGTAACACGTCATATATTGACTGACAGCGTTCGTGATGAATATGTAATGTCAATATATTGGCACAGATTTTTTTAGATGCAAATATTAAGAATATACTTTGCAATATATTGAGAGAGAAAAGTCCCCAGTCACCAGGTCTGGCTTAGAAAGCTAACGGCTAACTTCCTTGTTTGTCTCATGCGTACAATGTGAATGAATGAGATTTTCAACCCGTTCGTGACAACCAAACGATAAATATTGATACAGGTCGGTCTACATCGAATTTCGTTATTTCCTCTGACAAAATTTGTATAATATGTACTTGTGAATCTTTATTATTACATGACTGTTTTTGATACACTATAATACAAGTAATAATGATAACAACAGTAATGATGAAAATGAAGGTGATAAAGATAATCATCAAGATCATCGTTATTTATAATGATAATAACAATTATAATAACTGCATTGATAAAAGATGTTAGTGACAAAGTGACGCTCGTAGATTTGTGGTAATTAAAACACTTTAACTCTGTGAAGATTTGATAGAGAAACTCCAAGTTACAAGCCACAAGCTTTCTTCACAATCGAGCTAAATAAATTAGTATAACTTAAGTAAGAGAGCTTGAAATTTCAATTTTGCAGAATAACTACAGATAAGCAGTCACTGGACAGATGCTTTTTAAGACAGAGAACGAACAGATGAAGTTGAATTCAAAATGTAATGGATGCAACGTTTATATATAATGGTATAGAAACTTAGATCTGTCACTTATGTTGCCCACCAAAGAGCGAAAATGACACTAGATACGGAAAAAGGTCAAGCAAAAATGTGCGATGTTATGTTACGATGTCAGGAGCGTGATTGATAGTGGGTACAAGAAGAGAGCTAGAGGTACTAACTGACAAATTAGCAGTTGGATTTCGTCTCGAAACAATGCAGAACAGAATTAAAAACTTAGAGCGTGGCAGAGAACAACCAGACGGAAACAATATGTTCAGCTGTTCAGAATGAACTCTAAATAAAAGAAAATATAATATATGTATATGCTATTCATATAATACACGTTCATAATTGTCATTAAATAAAGTAAAACCAGAAGTTAGTCTAACAATCAGATACACATAAAGACGTTTTTTGTATAGCCAAGGCTAGAAAAACAGCATTTACTTCTGATACGCATGAGCACAAAATATTATAGTATAAGACTTATATATATATATAGTAATGACAACGCATGATATCTTGGCCAAGTTTGACAAGCTGGTGGATCACCAAGAGGACTTTGGAGTTATGGTCAGGTGCAGAGAGTCTACCCAATAGCACTATCATGGCCGCTCTCTGCTTGAGAAAACACTTGTCTGGAATATTCACCAAACCTTGAGGGCAATTTTTGTGAGCATATTATCTGAGCAATGCTTAAAAATAAGTCGGGTCACCCTGGGTATTCAGGAGTTACTCCTCCCATTTGCCGTGTTAACGATGCCAGCTTTCGATTATGAAAATTGTTTCCATTGTGAAATTGCATCTGAACAGATCATTGCGGCCACGTTAGATAACAAGTCAAATTATTTTAAACACTTGTGAGTTATTGCAATGCAGCTAATTACCGGTCTTCATCAAAATATGGTCACAATGCTTGCGGGAGATATATTCTGACAATGATTATAGCATGAATCAATAAAAAATATGGCATTTACCACAAACTTGACGGGCTGTATTTTGCGACAGGTTGGCATTTTTTTTAGATATCATTACAGTTATTTAGAGTATGTCTTGGTTTTCGTGTCTTTGTATCATATTTTTTACATGCTAATGTTAATGATGACTTTCTGTTCACTGTAAAATAAATCTGAGTACGTTAAGGACAATATCCATATTTATATAAATGATCATATTCATTTTTTGTCTGTGTTTGATATATTTGTGTATCATCAAATTTATTGGATGACATTAAATAAGTTTCATCGTACAATATGTTCAGTGTAAAAAATGATTTAATACATGATAGTTAATCACCATTAACATTTAGAAATAACCCTAGCTAAAGGTCACCGGACACAGTCTGCCATCAATAAGAAATTGATATTCCTATTGGCGATTTTAAAATTCAAATGTGGGCTTGAATAACGACACACGTCCATTTGCGTAACTCAAATAACATAGTTGAATTGAAGGCATCAAAGATAATGCACGCGGAAATATTCTTTTAATAGACATCGTTTTGCATAGTTCTTTTTCTCCAACTGGTCATTTTTCACTTGCATCTGGATTTATAAGATTATGTATATAAGATTCCTGTTTGCACTTAAATATACAGAATGATACAATATAACGTAGCTAGCAAAATGTGTTTATATTTGCGCCTCCAAGCCTTTGCAGTTAATTTCTGTTTTACGGAACCAGGAATCGAACAACACGGTATGGATTGAACATGGCTGGCATCTTTTTCATATGCAGATGTGTAAGAAATGAGTGCATATATTTTTGTGTTGCAATCCTAATATAACCTGCATTTGTTTTAGACGTTCTTATTTCCTTCATATTTACTATATTTTTTATTTTAAAATGTTTTGGACACATTATTGTATCTTTTCTCTTATATTTGAATTGGTCTTGTATATTTTGTGTTGTTCCCCGTTGCGTTGTTTTTGTTCTGTGATCGTTTAAGATTTCTTTAGCACATTTAAACATTGTTCTGTAGCTGCCAATGGAAATTGTATCAACTGCATTTTACAGAAATCTTTAATCGAAATTTATTTTAAAGTCTTCTTGTTCTGAAACGAATTTAGTACAGGTGGGTTGTGCAAGATACAGAACATGTCCCGTTCCAGAGACACCCCTGATTCTTTAACATGCCCGGTGTAGAGCACCGATACATGGGACATCGGTTTTTAGGTCTCATCCGAAAGAACCATTAGTTATGTTAGTGGAGGAGCGGGGGATTGAACCTGCAATCCCTGGATTACAAGTCCAGCGCGATACCACTGGACCTCTGATCCGCTCCCCTGGTGTAATAATTCTTTGCTGATAATCTTCAATGCTAGCTGTTTCGATCATTTACAGATGAATAAGAAAGACAGTGGTCATCAAGTGTATTTTTCATGTCTTGCAAGTACTCAGGAAATACAGTAACTCAAAACTGTCAACCTGACCCGAACATGCAGAAATGAAAAATGTGCAAGGCAATCCTCGAATGATTTTTACAATAAAATCTACTATTTTGTGGAAACTTATTTTGTAAATCTTTACGGCATCGACGATTCGAACTAGAGCTACTTTGAAATTGCTAGAAGGATAAAGGTTTACTTTAGCTAGTTTTAATATTGAATTCAGTAATAGCTATTCCGCTGAAAATGGGTGTTACATTCACCACTTGATACCTTCATCACGTTTCAGTTTTCTTGCGCTGCGTCGTATGCTTGTGTTTTTGTTTTGTTTTTCATCTGGTTTGTACTGTAAATAATCTGCATAATAAACCTGAATGAACTTATTAAATATTTTTGTACATACTTTTGCATCAGCGTGTGACGTCAATGATAAAGGTTAGAGCTGATTAAACGTTTCGCTGAGAGAGATCATAGCAGGTCACGACTGACGGATTCTTATCAACTTATCAATCATAGTCAATATACTGTTTTGGCTATAATTTCATTTTTATGTACACCCACACTTCCACAATAGGCAATCGAGGATGTTACTGCATTTGATTTGACAAACGTAAAACATACTTCTTTGCTGTCCATACGCCACACACATAGAGGTTTATTTCGTAATATACTCCCTAGCCATGCAGACATTTATTTAACGTGAGAGACAATTATTTGATTTATGTGACAGGCAAACAAGACAATTACCTCTTCTCCAAGATTTAATTCTATGTTAAAGGTTATTGATCTATACGTAATTGTCAGCGTGCCTTGTACTACTCACTTTCACCTTCACGCATCAGTAAATTCGCGTGAAATTAAAAACCTGCTTATAACTGCACGCTTTTTCATGCACTGTAGATGTAAATCCGGGATTTATGGGCATCTAAACACTAAAATGTGTCAGGTGGGGGCTCGAATGGATATATTAAAATTAATTTATTAATATGGTATAGTACAGGCAAATAATTTACAACAGTTCATTAGGAAGAAAACATACAACATTGGATTGAATATGCAAAACATATGCATTTATTTATTTACATATATAACAATGAAAACAATCAGGAAATTACTTACAAAATCTATAAATTATGCTTGGATATGTACAACATCAGACACAATTATGTTTTATAATTGCATTTTCATCAACTGAGCCATATAGAATACAAAACTGTCGTCCTCACAGTGAAGGGACATATAATTAAGGCAACTGTATCGTTATTCTACAAGCACCTTTTCAAGACCGTGAAAGGCCTGAATGCTGCAGCACTAACGCTGTAGCATTTCAAACAAGAGCATCGCTAACACATATGGATGTTCCCCAAAACTGCATTTTCGGATGAACATCACATATGTTTTGTTCTTGCAAATGAAAACTTAACAAGTTTCAATTCATTTGTATGAAAATTGTAAATGTAGACAAACGAAATAAAAAATGATAAAGGGACGTAATTCAATCATAGGCCTAGATAAGTTACGAATCTTGAACTTTGCACTTCTTTTCAATATCTTTCATTGTGCAAAATATCAAGAAAATCTGCCCTCACTCTTGATGTTCTCTATTTAGTGTAAACTAAATTCATTAAACACTTTTTGAGTAATTATTATCTGTACAAGCATATTAAATGAAGGGAGCTAATTAAAAAATGGGATCAGTTAGAGTAATGGTTCTTTGTCTCTGCAGTTTCTCTTAATGTATCAAGTCAATCCCTTACATGTTTTCGAGTTTTGCTCCGTGCAAGCTTGTTCACATAAAGAGGGTAATTAAAATGGGGTAAGCGGCGTGTTTTGTCACTGCATTGGGACATAGTTTTAGCTTCTTGCCAGCTTTTAACACTAGAAATTGTAAGACATCGCAACCATGCATATAAGCTCACTTTATGTAAAATATTATGTTTCTGATAAAAAGATCGTGTATTAGGAATAGAATTTTATCATATACATGCTTTTGTACACTTCAACTTAAATGGTCCTTCATGACATAGTATAATGACTGAGAAACAGTACCTAAATGGTTTAGAATTTCAAAACTTTTTGCAGCACAAAAATTAAATGATAGCACAAATACATCAGTTTTTTAAACACCTTTCTCCACACAAGGAATTGTTCCACTTATTGCTGGTCCAGTCAACAGTTTTGCCCTGGTAATTCAGATTCTTGGCGCAACATTTCCATATACCGCACTTGAGGAGGATGTCATTGATTCAATGTATCTGCATACACATTGATATACAAACAGATACTGATCCTGAAAAGTATGAAAAATTATATTTCAAAACGATTTCTTGAGGAAATTAATATATAAATGCCCTCTAATAAAAGAATATAAAGTCAGTGACAATATGCGTCAGTACAGACATGCGTGTGAAAGTCAAATTACCAATATATTTTTATTTCAAATTAGACGATCTGTTTAAGATACATATTAACGTAAAAGACAAGAACCGTTTGTAATAGACATTAGCTATGGACTTCAAAACACACATATTACAACTATAAATAGACTCATGACGTCAATTACATTGTATTCAAACATCAAAAGCGTTTGGCATATGCATTACAAAACTACTGACCTTGTTCTTTATGAACTGCGGTCTTCGGAGCTGTATTTGTCTGACAGTGTTGAATATGTCAACTTCATTGTCTTGGTTCACTTGGTCTAAAACATTGTTTGTGGTCACAAATATACCACAGGATGTAACACCGTCTCTACAAAAGGTACAACAAACATGTAAATTTGATGTGGGATCGGGAAAAATAGATTCCTAAGAAAGGTCAGTGCGGCTGATTTTAGCCAATCAGCAAATCAGTGCTGGCATGATATTTTGGTGACACGGGTAATAATGTCTCTTGTCGTTTGTCTCTTTCAAAAGCCACATGTTGTTTGTGAATTCTAGTAACTTGATATGAATAGGAGAAATAAATTTTCAGATTTCTTTTTTTAATCGAATTTTTAAAAACCAACATATATTTTCAACATTTCAAAGTTTTCAACGTATCAGTTATTTATTAAGATATATAAGTACTGTATCCGACTCAAAACAATGGTATGTAGGCGTGACAATACGTAATAAGAAAATTGGGATATTTTACTGCATAAAATCGTAATGTTCATAATTACAAAATGATATATGGCAAAATATATTATAAAGTCACTCCATCTACACAGTTTTATGACCTACTTAAAATGAGATGAAAACAGTTAGAGCTGAAAAGACAGATGCGGACTGACATAAGCGTTTTAATATCCTGCCTCAAAGGTTACGGCACATATATTTAAACGAGTACAATGATCAAATACACTGAAAATATTTTTAAATGATTTATGAAATTCATCTGGATTTTTAGCCTCAACATTTCGACTTCAAAGGCTGGCCAATTTCGTAGACAGGCATTTTATGTATATATACCGTATTGACGTAGCGTAGCAACAAATTGAAAATAAGAATGATATTACACTTTTGAATGGGATGATTTATCATCGTGTTACAAAATACAACTTTACTCAGACATATCCATATTGTGTCTGATTCTAGTGACTTACCATTTGTTATGTCTTAGTTTCATACGCAGCTCAACAAAATTAGTATTTTTTATATTTGTTGGAGCAACATTATGTAATTATTGGCGACACCTTAGCTTAAATTCTGACCACCTTTCAAGAGAACAAATTGTTTTTAATTTTTCTATTGAAAATTTTAGAAATTGTATCATTATTCCGTTGTTCTATACGTATGCAAGGTCGCATTAACATTTTTAGTAAATTAATTTAAACCAAATGTTACTCACATACTCAAAACCGTCTCTATACGCATGCAAGGTCGCATTAGCATTTTTAGTAAATTAGTTCAAACCAAATGTTACTCAAATTCTCTAAACCGTGTCTTAGATTTTCTATAAAACCTATATAGGGAAAAATAGAACAACACGACTGAAACCATTATTATTTATTGTGATCAACTTCATTCCGTATATTTTGGTAGTCATCGATTATTTGTGCATACACATTTTCATTCTGACAACCCTTTTCAGAGAACTCTAGGTCTCTATTTAGAATTGATTAAGGTATGTACATAATATTCAATAAGCTACGCGACTAACCATGTTTTCTCATTGTAGTAAACATTTACTCTTAGTTTTAATCAAATCTTCAACAAAAAATATAGGACGGACGGACGGATGGACGGA
Organism: Saxidomus purpurata; assembly: GCA_022818135.1. Lineage (NCBI taxonomy): Eukaryota > Metazoa > Mollusca > Bivalvia > Venerida > Veneridae > Saxidomus > Saxidomus purpurata. The sequence continues at coordinate 48,345,101 of JAFMSR010000005.1, forward strand.
CAATGAACACTACAAAAAGCAAAAAAATGTAAAAGCTCAAATTCGATGACATGAAAGTAAATAAGCATAAGGGCACATTAGACTAGAATGGATTACAGCATGTGTATGGATTACTGAAACTAAAAAACGAAGGCCAAACCACATTTAGTTAGGAATTCAATTAGAGGGTCACATAGAACAAATGCTAGAAGGCTATTGGCTATATTTCATACGGCGTCAAATAATATTACTTATTTTCCAAATGAAAGAAGTGATATTATCCTATGAATCAACTTAATGAATAGAAATTGCTGTTGTTGCTCATGGAAATATAGTTCAATAAGATATATTTACAAGGTTATTCAAAATTACACATACGCACAATAGACATGTGTTGTGATAAGAGCAATACTTGTTATAAACACGGTTACAGCTTAAATGACCTTTGCTCAAAGAACAGCAAGTATTTTTAAGGCCCGACATTAAGCCCATGGTAGGTATAATATTTCATCACGTATTTTCATGTTGTATCTTATAATTGGCTAAAGATGTTATATAATTCACACTTTGGTAAGAATGAAGTGCCACTTTTGCAAGACTACAGAGATATAAGCGTTACACTTTTGACTGTTTTCAGCAAAACATCAAAGAGACCGCTCAGGTCTTTTTAAGTTGCATGATACCTTTGTAAAATAATTTTACGATAGTTGTTAGAAATGAGAAAACATTGCTTGCCAATCATCATGTTTCTATGACATATTTTAAGATATGTGTTGACTTTTGAAAAAGTTGACACGTCTTTTTCTTTGATATTGTATCTTTAAGTAAAGTGCAGTAATATAAAAATGATATCAAATGAGAACTCGTTTAAGAGTTATTTTTATACTTACAGGCAAAGAACAGTAATCGGTGATTCAGGGAAAGATTTTCTGTAGAGATTTGTCCTGCCAAGAACTATCAAGAAAGACTCTATAGAACCTGGCAGGTTCTTTCCAGCACTCCATCCATTGTATGTTATCATGTATATAAGCTTAGAATCTTTTATTCCCTGATAGAAAATTAAAATTGTTTAAGTTCATAATAAAGTACATAATAAAGGACATTTCGTGCAAAAAAAATGACAAAAATGAAAGTTCAATGTAAACCACAATAACATGTATTTGCCATTTAAAGAGACACTCCCTACATCCAGCAGATTATATTCTCAAAACATAAATAATGTGTTCAATGTACGTAAAATGATAAATAGATACAATTTTAAAGAACAACAACTGCATATCGAAAAATGCCTCATCTTACCACAAATGACGTTCTGTACACCTATTAATTGTACAGCAACAACTTAACATAGATAACTGAATTGTTTACAGTAGGTACAAACGACGATGACTCGATTGTATAGCTTACAATTTAAGGTTAAGTAATAATACTTGCAAGTATTGAAGTTATTTAATTTGCCACCAGTTTAAGGAAGTGTCTCTTTAGCTGACCAATTAGACAAATAGTTTTTCAATGTTCCGAAAACAGTAACAGGAATTAAAGAAAACATTTTGTCTAAGCTTGGATTAAAAACTGGTTAAGCGGAGAGCACGAGACATGTTTGTGGGTGCTTCCCTGTTATCACGAAACAACAACAACAGTTTAAATAAATTATACCACTGAATAAAACAGAAAACTATAATATATTACATCATGGCAGAAACAGATGAAACACGCAAGGTTACAACCTACAAACATAATGACCTATCAGGAGCAAAACAACATTGCAAGTAATCAAGTGTTGTTTAGCAAAAACTGCACAACAAATATAATTTTCTGAGATATATTAAGCACAACAAATAGTTGTTGACTAATTTTGACACGTTACGGGTTTGAGTGCAGACCTGTTTGTTGACGAAAAAGATCAGAGAAAAATGTTTCTAAATACATGTAAATAATCACCTTTCTCATTATTCTGAAAGTTCTTTCGGTTGCTTCAGCACATGGTGTCTCCAGTGCTAATGTTTCCACTATCAAAGGTCCGAACGATATCGAGTCACCCAGAGAAGGCCACCAAGCACATGCATCCTGCGCGTAGAATTATGACAAACATGATGACAACAAAAATATATATACATAAACTATACATGATGACTTATGATTCTATTCTTATGACACCACGTACATGAATACGCATTTTGTCGATTAATCATTCTAAAGAAGTATTGTTTTTCATTTTTATCATAATGTCAATTTTTGTTTTGCATTGAGTGCATGTACGTCACTTATATTGTTTTGTATATCTTGTTTATTGAAATGTCAAATCTTATTGAACTGTTTGACAAGAAAATCAAAGGTTGTTGACTTAATACAGTATTTCCAAAAGTTTAAACAGTGCCTGACATTGGGTCAGGCTAACACGAAACTTTGCCTGACCAATTAAATTTTTGCCTGACCGAACAACAGAAACTATTGTGTAAAAGGCCATAAGGTGCCTGACATTCGGTCAGACAGCAGCAAAATTTTGCCAGACATGACAGGCAAAGATGATTGTTAATAGTGAAATATTGATACTTTTAATTATTTCAGTTTTCTTCCACCTGTGTGTTTAAAACACAGTGGTATTGGTCCTTTTTCTATCGTGCTGTTAGATTTAATCTATTTAGCAAAAAAAAATCATAGTGATATTTTTCAGCAAACAGTAAAGCGATTAGCACGTCGGTTAATATTTTTCTGTCCCTAATGCATTGTTTCATCACGACAGAGTTCTGTAACACCAGATTTTGATGAAATACTCCTTTGTGTATATGTGTTTAACGTTGACTGTTTTGTAATAGCAGATTATGTTCAAGTTCAATGGATCCGATATGTACTCTCCATAGAAATATGTGGATCGGTATGATAAGAGGCGAATATTAAAATTTTAAGTTTTTTTTTTTTTTTTTTTTTTTTTCCCGGCCCCCCCTTTTTTTTTAAAAAAAAAAAAAAAAAAAAAAAATAAAAATATTTCTTTTTTTTCTTCCCCCCCCCCCCCCCCCCCCCCCCCCCCCAAAAAAAAAAAATTAATTTTATTTCTTTTCTTTTTTTTTTTTTTTTTAGCCTTTTTTTTTTTTTTTTTTTTTTTTTTTTTTTTTTTTTTTAAAAAAAAAAAAAAAAAAAAAAAAAATAAAATAAATTAATAAAAAAAAAAATAAAAAAAAAAAAAAAAAAAAGAAATTTGATTTCAGTTTTCGTATAAAATAGTGACATGATTTAATCGAATTAAACTCCCGGTTGTAGTTACGTCCCCTTACACATACGTAGGTATTCTAAAAGGGTAAAAGGGAAATAACTGCGGCAGGGAGTACCTGTTGGTTAGAACAATGTTCCAAGAATCGCACCTAGATGAATTATTCCAAAAAATAAACAAGATACTGTTTTAACAAAAACTGAAAGAAACAAGGTAGATTTATGACTTAAAACAAACTTCAATGGACAGAAAGGCAAAACTGTTAAGTACAGGTACATGATCATAAACAGAATTAGCTGTAAATGGTGACAACCATTTTGCTGAATCGCCATTTCAACATGTCAGTTGTGTCAACATGACAGTTTTGTTTGAGTGTAGCAATTCCTTTTTTTTAAAAATCTAATGCCTTTCATACATTTTGTAAGATAGTAACACAACTTAAATTTCACAACTGTCACATGATAACGCGCTATATTTTTTTCACAATTTGGGTCCCAACGCGCTTCACAAATGTATAGGCTAGGGAGTCTTCACAATTTTGATGAAAAAGCCCTGTAGAGGAATTTCTATTAATGTAGTCATAGACGCTTTCAGTTCACCAGTTCCCGGTACTTGTTATCTAATTGATATTTAAACCGCGGTGCAAAGCCTGGATACGTCAAAACAATGGTGAGTGAGTTACAGGTTTCCAGTCATTTGAGCTTTTAATATTGGCATTTACAAATTCTCTCAATTAAGAACTAGAGCTATCACTAAATGTGATTAATACCCCCAAAAGGATTGCTTTATAAACTGAAGAAGTTCGTAGTAACATAATACCTTGCAAACAAACTAAAAAGAGATATTGTTCTTAGCAGTTCCTCTCATTGTGCTTGACCATTGTATGAAGTTGTACTGAATTCCAACTTGTAGTTTCGAAAAATGCTCCAGACAGGGAAAAGTAACAAAGGGCAATAACACTGTAATTAGTCAAGATGGAGTTATGGTTCCTGTGCACTGCACTCCCTCCTCACCTGTGCTTGACCATTGTATGAAGTTGTATTGAATTCCAACCAGAAGGTTTTTTTAAGTTATGCTCCGGACAAGGAAAAGTAACATAGGGTAATAACTCATGTAATGAGATCAAGATGGAGTTATAGCCGTCCCTGTGCCCTGCACTTCCTCCCCCCCCAACTGTGCTTGATCATTGTATGAAGTTGTATTGAATTCCAACTTGTAGTTTTCAAGTTATGCTCCGCTCCGACAAGGAAAAGTAACAAAGGGCAATAACTCTGTAATTAGTGAAGATGGGTTATAGTTCTTTTGCACTGCCCTCCTCTCAATGTGCTTGACCATTGTATGAAGTTGTATTGATTTCCAACCAGTAGTTTTCAAGTTATGCTCCGGACAAGTAAAAGTAACAAAGGGCAATAACTCGTAAATACTCAAGATAGAGTTATAGTTCTTGTACACTGCACTTCCTCTGAGTGTGCTTGATCTTGTTATGAAGTTGTATTGAATTCCAACTAGTAGTTTTCAGTTATGCCCCGGACAAGGAAAAGTAACAAAGGGCAATAACTCTGTAATTAGTCAGATGGAGTTATGGTTCTTGCGCACTGCACTTCCTCTCAATGTGCTTGACCATTGTATGAAGTTGTATTGAATTCCAACTTGTAGTTTTCAAGTTATGCTCCGGACAAGGAAAAGTAACAAAGGGCAATAACTCTGTAATTAGTGAAGATGGAGTTATAGTTCTTGTGCACTGCACTTCCTCTCAATGTGCTTGACCATTGTATGAAGTTGTATTGAATTCCAACTAGTAGTTTTCAAGTTATGCTCCGGACAAGGAAAATGCAACAGACCGCCCGACCGACCGACCGACCGACCGACCAACCACCGGGTGACTCCTATATACCCCCCTAAACTTCGTTTTGGGGGTATAACAAGTTAGTTCTATTGCTTGCTTCTCCCTGAAAACTTTGTATTTACATGCATATAACCCATACCAAAAGTGTCCGGCAAAGACATTCTCAATATTGGGCGCCAAATTTGTCATAATAATATGAAAGTTATGATTGTCATAATTTACACATAAAAGCAACAACATTAAAGAGATATTGTGCAAAATAGTGAAGAAAAGTCCATTTATGGTCGGAATCTTTCATTTTCTATTGTTTACAAATATAAACAAGAGGGCCAAGATGGCCCTATATCGCTCACCTTGGTACAAGTCCACTTGCCTGGTGGAAGATCACTAGATAATGTTATATACCAAATAAGTTTTCCTATATACGCCTTTGTAAAACAAATGACCCCCCCGGGCAAGGTCAATTTTGACCCCAGGGGCATAATTTGAACAAACTTTGAAGAGGTCTACTAGGCAATGCTACATGCCAAATATCTAAGTTCTATGCCTTCTGGTTTCAGAGAAAAAGATTTTTAAAGTTTTCCATATATAAGCCTATGTAAAACTAAGTGACCCCCGGTGCGGGGTCAATTTTGACCCGGGGGTCATAATTTGAACAATATTGGTAGAGGTCCACTAGCCAATGCTACATGCCAAATATCTAAGCTCTAGGCCTTGTGGTTTCAAAGAAGAAGATTTTTAAAGTTTTTACTATATAGCCTATGTAAAACTAAGTGACCCCCGTGCGGGGTCCAATTTTAATCCGGGGGCCACTAATTTGAACAATCTTGGTAGAGGTCCACTAGCCAATGCTACATACCAAATATCTAAGCTCTAGGCTTTGTGGTTTCAGAGAAGAAGTTTTTAAGTTTTTACAAATAAGTATGTAAAACTAAGTGACCCTCTTGCGGGGCAATTTTTTTCCGGGGCTGATAATTTGAAAATCTTGGTAGAGGTCTACTAGACAATGCTACATGGCAAATATGTAAGCTCTAGGCCTTGTGGTTTCAGAGAAGAAGATTTTTAAAGTTTTTCCTATATATGCCTATGCAAAAACTAAGTGCCCCCCCCCCCCCCGGGGTCAATTTTGACCCGGGGTCATAATTTGAACAATCTAATGATAGAGGTCCACTAGACAATGCTACATGCCAAATATCTAAGCTCTAGGCCTTGTTGTTTCAGAGAAGAAGATTTTTAAAGTTTTTCCTATTTGTTGCCATAGCAACCAGAGTTCTGCATGGAATGGAATTCTTTGAACAATTTTTGGTAGAGCTTCATGCCAGGAACTTTCTGCATAGTTTTATCAACATTGGCCTAGAGGTTTCAGAGGAGATGTCATTTGAATCAAAATGTTGACGGATGACGGACGACGGACAATCATCGATCAGAAAAGCTCACCCTGGCGTAGCCTGGTGAGCTAAAAATGAGCCCTTTTTATAATTTTTCATGTCTGGGTTTTATTTTTATTCCCCCCACCCCCCGACTCAAATTTTTGAAAAATTTCCCGTAAAACAGAAAATAAAAAATGCTTGCCTTATTGTCCCATATTCTATTACTAGCCAGTAAATTCCACGTCATATTGTAAGTCGTCGTCTTACGTACTGATAAATTTCATGGTTTCACAAATGTTACACACTCGGATATTGTCGTCATACTATTGTAAATGCTGAGTGTATGGACCGCCAACTACATTTTCTTTGCTATGATATCTATTTGGGTGTAGATTTGTTGCCACGAGTGTCATAAAAATCTTTATGCCCAACACAAGATTCATGCAAGCAGAAATTGTTCTTCTGTTCGCTGATTTATTAATGTCATCATTGAATGTTGCATTAAAGTGTAAACTTTGGTATGTACAGACTTACTTGCCTTAGTCACTTGAACCTTACAAAAGAATAACTGGCTTATCATTTCCAAGGTTCAGATACATATCTGGAATATAATTCCAAACTATTGATTGAGATTAATCGATTTATGCTCATGCTGAAATTCAATATCAAAAAGATTTCAAACTCATCAATTGAGGGTACTGTAAATTATTCCAAAACAAAGGTCAAAGAACAGTAAAACATAGGTCAAAGAATAGTAAAACGAAGGTCAAAGAATACAAAGGTATTACCTCTTGGTCTTCATCTAGAGCGTTCAGTGTGAGTATAACATTGGAGCCATGGTCGTAGATTAGTCTCCAAAAATCAACAATTGTGTTCTTGAGCGGCAATTGAGATACTATATAGCCATTCTTGTTGTTCCGAGACTGTCAAAACAAAAACAATTATAAAACAGTAATTAAACATTTTGTATTCTTATATTCTTTATATTTTTTCATTTCATATATCATTTCTATATCATTTAAGTATGCTTGATGGTTTCATTAGAACTACTTAGATCATACTGGTATGACAAAATATTTCAAGTAATTAACATGTTCCCACTTTTTCCCCTTGTTTCATTACATATTCTCAGCAAAAAGGAAACAAACATTAAGGAATCATAATAAATAGATAAACAAATTGTTACACATACTGGCACCATCACAGCGTTGATATAATCTGTTGTATCCGGTACGTATGTGGACAAATACGGTCTAAAACGATCGGCTGTAACAAAAGGTCAAAGCATGAAAATAAAAGAGAACACCTCTGAAAGAGTCAATTGGCGTGTGATTTTTCTTTTTAGTAGCAATCAATTGTCGGTTTTAGTAGTTATAGCATAATCACTTGGAGGATCTTGTCTGAGTTACGACCCTTACTATTCAATTATGTTCAATAGTACTTCGGAAACACCCAATACCAGTTACCGGTACTTTAAAATAAATTGAAGGGTGTTAAAAGACATATTTGACAAGAATATGGAGCCGCCGTGGCGCAGTAGTAACGCGTTCGCCTCAGGATCGAAGGGTCTCGGGTTCGATCCCTACCATAGCCATGTCGGTAGTGTCATTAGGCAAGACACAAATAATTCCACATTGTCTCTCTCTCTCTCTCTCTCTCTCTCTCTCTCTCTCTCTCTCTGGTTGATTCCATCTGGAATGAGTCTCGAGAGCGATTGATATAAATTGTAAGAACTTGTTTCGCAATCGAGAATAAATAAATTAGTATCAATTAAATTTAATTAAATTTGACAAGATGTATGTGAGCTTTTGCTAAGAAGTCTAGTTATATGTATAGTGCTTGTTGGCTACTAGTGTTCCTGGCAATATATGGGCATATTTATGGTAGACTTACTTACCCGCTAGTATATTTAAACTCCTATTTTTCTCGACATTTTCTTTCCTCAGAGCAGCTAAAAAGTTCTCATTTCCAGGTTTTGGTTTGAGATCTTCAAATTTCTGCAAATAATGCAAAATGCCAATGTAGCTGTTAGTTATACATTTGTAGCTCTAATTCTGATGGAAAATTATGATTTGTGACCATTGTTCTTTTTAAAATATAATGATTTTCTATTATCATCAAGATCTTGACCGTCCGTGGACGTACTTTGACAAGAACTTTCAACACCTTGCCATCAACTAATGTAGATCTATACATGTTAAGAGGAGCAATAATACAAAAGTATGTAGCTTGAATGAGTCGAAAATAATTTTTTGCTTCAAAGGGACAATTGTATGTACAATTACATATCTACATTGATAACATACTTCAATAAAATACCTGTACTTGGTTGATATAATAACTCCTCTCTCTATATATATATTCATAAAACAATGCTTTAGTTGTGAAATTTAGTCTGCTGAAATAGGATCTCATATCACTTTTTACCTGGAATTCATCTGCGATCCTATTATTTTGCCCGATGTTATATTGTTCAATGTGCCTGAGAGATTCCGAGTGGAAAGCGGATTTAGTGAGGGTAGTGTCTCCGTATCCAAGCGCCTCCTGGATGGCGTAGTGAAGTAACCTATACTGGTCCTAGAAGCATGAAAATATGTGCTTTAAACTTTACAGTTTAATGTCAAACAATAAAATAAAAAATATAAATATGTCAAGAAGTTATGCAGCTTATTTGCTGCGAATAGGGCTTGTTTATTTGAAAGGTTAATGACGCCGTAATACCGGACAGAGATTTCATTATGGATCATAAAGTCATCTAATAATCTGATAAATTATAAATATTTCTTAAAACTTTTGTATTTAACATCTTTATTGCCAGGGCATGATATTTAAAAGGTGCTCTCGTGATACACTAAATGTCCTGACAATAGCGTTTCCTTGTCTTAGACTGCAAATTGTTTTGTTTTTTACGAAACAGTGTGCAAAGAAGATTCACGATTTTTTATTAAAGTTTCGAGTCAACTTGACACGTTTTGTTTTTTAGTATGCATTTTTTTCTACAATCAGCATTCGTTTACAGCTTCGAATTGTCTACGAATAAGACAGTTATCTTTCTCTATTTGGGGGAACGCACGAACCGGACATGTTCACTACTTTGATGCAATAATACGCTGAAAAGTCCAGAATTTTGAGATCGGTAACAAAGTCAATACACGTATTTAGCATTTTTTTTAAAACAAACAATCTTTCAAAAAACTACCAAAGATTTGTTCTGATGAGCTTCTCCTGCTTGACCAAAGGTCAGGAAAATCCTACTAAGCGTGTAGGTAATACAGAGCGGGTATGCATTGCAAGGGTCGAACCCTTGATCACATCTTGATTGATGTGGCGATGTTGGAACGCTAGTTCAGATAAGGTGAAAATTTGACCAAACACATACTAAATCTTTTAATGGGTTAAGAAGATATGAACTGACACGAAGTATCGAAAATTATACCTTAAGTTGTGACCTTGACCTGCGGTTAACATTTGACCTATATTTCACAATTCTTCAAAGGATTTTAGCAATAACCATGGCCCATAGATAAGAAACATATGACAAAGCAAAAATGGCATATGGTAGCCTGCTTTGCATATTTCAGATAGAAACTGAGTTAGTTTCTACGTATTTTTTAAACTCTGCTTTTTTGTTTTGTTTAAAAATACACGAACTGGAGCATCATAGTCGATGCTGGGTTTTAGGTCCCATTTAAGATATTTTGTATACAAAAAAGGTAATAACACATACGTATTTATAAATACGGCTGAAATAGTTCTCAGAAAAGGAATAGAAGTAGATGTAGGTGTCACGGGTATATTATGGAAACATGACAACATTTTATATCCCATTTTTGATCAAGAGATGAAATAGTCCTACGCAATAAAATGTAAGAACAAATTTATACACGTTGTATATCTGCAAGCGTCAGTGTACATGTATGTCAATAGCATCTTAACTGCAGTAGCAAAGACTGGAATTGACCATTACATCTTCGGATGGTGTTCCAATACCCATGGAATTACCACGTAAATCATAATCATTTCTTGAAATAAAAACGGAAAAGGGTAACATTACTCAATGCCAATATTTAGTAATTGTACAAATGTAAAACAGAACTCACCAAAGTTTGTATCATGTTCATCCGTTGTTGTCTCATTTTGTTAACGAACGTGGGTATGTCTATGTTACCTCCACGTTTTCCGTAGTGATACATAGCGTCCAGTGCTATGAATGTTCCAGTTCTACCAACCCCAGCACTGTAACGTGTAAGGTAAACGTAGTTAGAATATATATAGAACAAGTCAATATTTCAAGTTTTCAACAGAAAGGATGCCGGTATAACATAAAAACATTTGACTGAATCAATGTAACACTAAACAGATGTTGTAGAAATCATATATATATATATATACAGTAGAGTGGAGAAACTCCGCGTAACAATATGCAGGACTATCATTGCTTCACATGAACAGAAGATCGAATATCTGTATCCATTGTTACGTTGATAAAACCTTCTAGTTTCCAGAAAAACAGATTTTATGTTTTAAGATATTTAATGAGTACCTCTTTTAGAGGGGTAAATGATCAAATTTAACATTTTTGTGCATTACGGACATTTTGTGACTAAAGGTGAAATACATATCTCGTAAAGACTTCCTGATAAAGCTGCAACCTATTGTAGTGTATGAGTACTCTCGGGTACATACATTTACTTTTACGATCAAGACAATTTTACAGTTCTTTAACGTCAATACACAATTATATAGACATTTAGATTTGTGTAAACTGTTCCCATGAAAGAAAATATTTTTTGCGTTTTCTTGAAGCTGTTACAGGTTAACTTAACAGTGTAAAAGCTGACTGCATGTATAAGATACATATTTTTCATACCTGCAATGTACCAGCAATGGTCCTGGTAACGTAATCGGTGTTCGTAGAACACATTTAAAGAAGGAAACAACCTCAAAGGTATCTGGAACTCCGTGATCAGGCCAAGCTGTAAAGTGGAATTGCTTAAGAGTCCGGACATCATCGGGATTCTGTAATCAAATACAACGGCTACAATTTCAAATACATTTTAATTGCAAAAGAACAAACTCTTTCATTGTGTGGTTTGAAAGTAATTTAAATGTTTGCCTTTCTACAGTGCATAGAGGAGTATGCTCAGTGTAATGTGTTTCCGAGCAAAGAACATAGAACTGAAGTTACCGTGCTTTTCGGTCTAGTCCATAGTACATGTATGAGTAACTTGTCGTCTGCTATTCGTATAGGACGGAAGCGGAACTATTGAATTAATTATTTGACCTTCAGTTTTGGTCATTGTCATCATTACATGTGTGCAGTACGGGCTGTTTGTTGTGACAATTTCCTGATGTAATAAATACTAACATTGCATGCGTTACCAGACTTGTACGGAAGAGATGTTTTTGTACATTTTGTACATGTATTAGAGATTTAAACAATACCTCTTCGCTTGTTAATGTCATTACACGAAGCGTGTAGAACGGGTGTTCCTGGCAGGAATTCAAGGTAATCTGTAGATCTCCAAAGGTAAGCGGAACTCTGTCATTAGGCCAATATCGTTCACATTTATTCTGAAAATAATACTTTCATTAAGATGGTGCGATCCTGATCAAGAAAACAAAATGTCCCATACATAGCAAAAACATGACGAAAGTCGTTGATACCTAAGTGGTACCGAATATAACGACATTGTTGTGATTTTTGTGTACTGTACTTCCTTATGCCATCGTCTGTCAACTAGTATAAGATGTTTCATTTGTTAGCACCTAATCGATCATAAGACAAGCATTAATATACTCAAGAGGGAAACTAATTCCAACACGATAAGGAAACCCAGTTAGAAATACAATGATGATTGATATAAGGGTTATAGTCCTGAAACCCCAAATCCAATTAATGCTCTCAGTATGCCATTCCGTGCAATGCAAATACATTTCATACAATACCTTTAGAATAACATGTACGCTCATTTCAAGAAATAATATTATTGCAAGAAATAGTATGACAGTGGATATGTAAAAATTAAGGTAGACTATGGTAGTGGCTCTTATATATACTCCCTAGTTTGTATACATATTCAACATTTTTAAGTTAGCCCCAGAAAACAAAATTAACAAAAGGGAATAAAACGAGAGACTTTATACAAATGCTTGTGTTTACGGGTGTTAACCTAACAATTGTGACAAGCACGCGACCTTAGGGTGAACACGTGACTATGGAGGAACACGTGACTATGGAGGAACACGTGACTATGATACCTTGGACTCCTCAACCAGGTTTGTCAACATGATTATCTTGCCACATTTGTTCTGCCAAACCATCTGCCAGAAATCCTTTAGCGTAATCTTGTTCGGTCCTTCAATAAAATATTTATAAATATCACAGCAGCTGTAATATGTCTACGTATTCTGATGACAAATTGCGTTTTCAAAAAGTCACTAATTACATCTGATATACTAGATTATGACCATTACAATGCTCTAATTACATTATGATAAAGTACATTCCTGGTGGTAATTCATTTAGATGGAATGATCTGTGTCAATTATTATTTGTTTCATCTTGTAATCAGTCATGACAATTAACAAATGGTAGCCTCAGAGGACATGGGCATAAGTACATGTTAAATCAAATATAGATTAGATATGGCAATAAAATGTGAGATATGATTTATCACAGCTTGAAACTAAAGTACGTCATTACCTTGTGTTGCTATGTAACAGTTTGGATAGTCTACGCTCTGAAAATAAGTAAACAAAGGATAGGATGTGCTTGTCCTACATTTTAACCTGAGTTTTGAATAGTCAAACTCACATAATATTGGTTATTAAACAAATCATCATATTAATTGATATAGCCTAATATTCAATGTAGACTCGGGCCATGGCAATGAGATGCCTGTATTAAATATAAGAAATCTTGTATTTGAAACATCAACATTTGTTATAATTTGTCTGTGTGATGTCTTCTGTTTCTTCATTTGGACACTCTTCCGCCAGTATATCTTAATAATATCACTAACTTTCTGCTAACTCTTCACAAGGCCTATTTTGCTTCAATCTATATGAAGCTTTCACGTAAGCATGCTGAATTTATTCTTAATCCATTGGAGATATACCCATGGTCATTATATAACAATTGCTAGATGTACTTATAAAACAGAATCGTTTTGTAAATCAAAATGACATATTATAAATACAGCACATAATTGTTTTTCAATGATATTAAAGAAACGACACGAACATGAAATTAAAAGGCATTACGTAAATATTGTTTTAGACTAAAAACGACACAGTTAAACAATTATTCTCTTAATTAATTCATTATTCTATCCGAGTAAATTCAAAGATATCATGAAGTTCTAATTATATATGAGAATATAAAACTGCTTCTCAATGGTATCAAACTAATTTTACTGCAATATCAAAAGATTCCAAGCAAATAAAAGTGTTCGACTACGAGCAAAATTCATCAATGCAGAGTAAAATTTACAGAAATCCCACGTACAGAGATAAAATAATACATAATTTTATCTTAGAAAAAGTGAAAAATAAACACTGCTTACATCAATAAAATTCGCATTGATATAGTCGCTATCAGGTTCGGTGGGGTCTTCGTCTAGCACAACTCTACTGTGGTCATCTTGAAATAAAATCAGAAGTAAAATACAATAATGTATCAGCTAAATAATAATAATTCACGTAATGTATAGTTTGAAAAAGTAAGCTAGTGTGTCATATATTGACAATCATCTATATACATATAAGTGTCCTGTATAGGTTATTTTCTGATTACAGATTTTTTCACTTAAATTGTTAATATAAATAATGTTGTTCTGTTAACTCACATGGGAACATCTGGGCAAATCTATTCTTGAATTTATTTCTAGGTCTCTTCCCAGCTTCGTGAGGATACTTTAAGCCATGAGGATATTGCTGCAAAAACAAAAATATACTTCATAAAGATATTATTGCAAATATATATACCATGCACATATTACTATGCATATGCAGCAGATAATCGTGCATACATATACCATAAACATAATCTTGCTAACCTTGCATAGTCCATGCTTATGACATAGTAGTTTTCATTGAGCATCATGGTTCAATTTGATTTTGTTGAGTAGTGTAGAGTAGTATTTGTACATCTTAGCCGTATTATCACAGTTACATACACTGTATATTATTTAATTAACCATATCAGTAGTGCATCAAAACCTCTTCATATACACTAAATAATCTTACAACTTCCGCAGTGCCGAGTGTCTCAGACCTAAAATAACTTATTACACAAGTAGCAGTCTAATTAAAGATAGTTTTGCATAAAAAGAACAGATCATTCTTATAAAACGATATAAGAGAAAAAACAATCTACACATGGTACTTTGTAAAAATGGAAATAACCCTTATCATTAGATTTTAAAATTTCTCCTTGTATTGAATGACTATAGTTAAGGATGTCATTTCAGCCAAAGTTTAGAGTACTGCAACTAGGTGTATGGATATTGCACTCACTGTCATCAACTTAGACCGAAATATAGATGATAAAAATTAAATAAAATATTCTTTTTTAGCCATGTTAGTAACCTTCTTGAATGCAGTGAGCATTCAAGAAGGTTACTAACATGGCTAAAAAGACATTACAAAATGTATCAGAAAAAAACCAGGTCAAACCGAAGGGTCTAACGCGCTAGCGCAAGAATATAATAATAAGTAAGGATCATGAAAGAATTCATTGTTGATGTCTGTTTGTCTTAAAACTAGTACTGACCTATCTTAACTAATTAAATATTCAAATGAATCTAATTGACAAGAATGGAATGACAATAAATAGCATGAGCTCCGCAGTTAACCTTTAAATAAAGTGGTGAATCACCACCGTCTAAATTGCTGATTGTAAATCTTTTAGAATTACACAATTGAACAATATATTCAACGCTGTAAATCAAATTTATTTTTACAAAACGCTGATATTAATGTAATGTAATGCCAATCCGAAAATAAATTTCACTCCCTTAACCACACAATTATGAATTTATGATCTAATAACATTTTTTGTACACTCGCGTCTAGAAAACATTGTCGTTCTTAGCAACCTCGATTTTTCCGTTTCGTAAATTTATTGTGCTGACTCTGTGGCAATTATGTGACGACAAACGTCACAAGAAAATAGTCATATCATATTTAAAGTAGTACCGAAAACTGTTCTTTAAACTTTGTTTTCTCTGTCTCCATGGCTTTGATGTATTTGCTGAATTCATTTACAGGAACTCCTGTCTTCTGTGTTGCAAGGTCTGTCTTCGTGTTATAGTATGTTGGCTCCATCTCGTACTCGCTGCTTTGTCCATTTTGAGCAATCTACATACAAGAAAAAAGTGTTAAACATTTTCTCTTTTACAATTAGGTTCAGTACTTCTTCATGAATGAAATTATATATACTTTAACAACAATTACTTGTAACATCGTTGAACATGAGCTGTCTTCATAAGTGACAAATGCCCCCAAGGAGGTATCCCGCAGTCTGTGACCTTAAGCTTCCAGTTGTGGACCCGGTATTGCGCATAACACTTTATATCTCCAAGTGCTGAACATATTTTCCAATTCATTTTTAAAATCATTCAATGTATGTCAGAGTCACAATCTGGACATAAACATATGCATATATTCAGGATTCTAAAACCTCTAACCTGTAAGTGTGACCTTGACCATTAGGTAAGAACGTGGGGTCTTTGACCTTTGAGGTAGGGACGTTGGTCTTACACGCGACACGTCGTCTTCACGTGCTGAACATTTGTACTACATAGTTTGAAAATCCCTTCAGGCATGACAAAGTCACGAATGTGTACATTATACAGGATTTTGTTACCTTTAAACTCTAAGTGTGACACTGACCTTTGAGGTCGGGACGTGGGTCTTGCACGCGATACGTCGTCTTGAGGTGGTGAACATTTGTGCCATATGATTTGAAAATCCCTTCCTGAATCGAAAAGTTACAGCCCGGACACGAAAAAATGGAATGCCGGACAGACGGACAGACGGACAGACGGACGGTGCGATTTTGATATACTCACTTTCGGGGACATAAAAAAGATGTAGTATCTTGGCAATACAAATTTAAATGAAAGATCAATTGCTAAAACTAGAATATTATCATTTTGTGTAGGTTCCTGCAGTTCTATATGCAAAGAAAGATGAATGGCCTGTTAATGTTAACAAAACTATGTGTTATATATAGCATGTATACTACTTAAATCACCTCCTCCCCCTCCGTCCCTTCCCATTCTTTATAATTTAAAAAATATACAGCCTTTTTTGATATATAAACCAAGGGAGTTGCAAAAAGTGACATCATATATTGTATTTGTATCATGTATGTATACTACCTTTCTCTGGAAGGTTGAAAGTTTTGGTGATGGTACAGCAAGAGGTAGAGGTGTAGGATTCTTCTTCTTCAGATTAACGTATAATACCTCTTGGTCATCCACAGTCACTGTATGGTAGAAATCAAATGACATAAACATGTGCCCGTTACTGTCTAGGGATTGTTTTTCGTGAAAAAATATTATTTCCATTGCTTGAGCCGAATAATTAAGAATTAAACTAAAGTTTAAAAAAAATATATTCAACGTTTACTGTAGATATTTATATTGAAATTGTGGAAGTTAACATACAAAAATGAAGGGCAGTTAGGTATAAACATGAAAGGTTCCATTGTGCACTAAGTGTTAGTATGACAGGAAATGATTATAATGACAGACAAGTCTGGAAGCTATCGTTTGCTTCAGTAGCAAGATTGCGTTTAAAGTTAGTTACATCAGAATACAAGAAAAAACACTAGAACATACAAAATACGTTTCATAGTCCCTTTTAACAGTTATTATTCATAGGCAGATGTGATTAACACATATAGATGTGGCCTCAAAGAATGACTATGATACAGATGTGTAAACGTTTTACAATAGTAATTGTAACTTATCATTGGCTTGATATTATATGACAATGAAAATGACAAAATTCCTCCAGCTCATGCAAAATATAATATTTTTGAATATAGTACATACAAATATAGAATATGTACATAAATGCGAGATACAAATACGACATTACAAATAGTTTCATAGCATAAAGTAGATAGATAGATAGATAGATTTATTTTAGTATATCACAGATGTACAAACATGGTTAAAACAAACATGATGCATACATATACAGATAATTAGATGTATACACAAGTTTATAAACCATGATATGCACATCAATACCAAGGATAACACAAAAAAGGGAAAAGTGATTCTCCCTTATTTCCATTGTGGTCCTTGACATTGATGGCACACCACGGAAAGGCACGATTATTTACTTCAAATGTATTAATGGCATCACAGTTGTATAATATCACAGACCTATGTTGTTACAACATCAATATATGGATGAGATCAAAGTATTGTATAACAAAAAAAATCAGTTATATGAGCATCAATCAGTATCATGACACTAAAAGCACAGACTAGATTAAAAAGTAATATACCAAATATACCTATTCAAGCATTAAACTTAAAAATGCAAGGAGATCGTTATGAATGATAAGACACTAAAACAAAAATACAAAGAGATCGTTAAGAATGATAAGACATAATGTTAAAACTAGGACAAAAAATGAAGTTTGACGGCTTCCTTAAAATGCTTAAAAACTGTAATATTAAAGTATACATGTAGCTTTAAATTATGCTGGAAAACATTATAAAACAAACTGATTTTTGATCTGATTTGAAAGAGATTTTATCAAGGTCCGTCCAAAGGCTAAATTTTTAGCTTATGTTTTGGATGAGACCCCTAAAACAAACTGCAGCTAGTATCACATCTCTATATGTTGGGGGATTTATGCCAAACATTTTATCATTATCTGTACATCTTTGTTTCTTTCTTCTATCGAAAGCAGAAGAAAATAGTTCATTATAAAAGTGTTACTTAATGATGCATATGGGCGATGAAAATGGTCATATAAAGTGTGGGGTTCATCTTTGAGACAATGTCTCCAGACGCATTGTGTTGGTAATATATGGGATATCCAGACGGTTAACTCTGAGAAAATGTTTTCTTAAAAAATGTGTACAAAGATTAAAAGATATCTTTTTACACTACTTGCATGCAGCAATAAATTCAAACAGAAAACGTTCAAACAGGAGTACATATGAAACGTACCTAGTTATGTTAGATATATAAAGAAATATAGGCTTGCTTCTGTAAATTCTACATGACCTAGAAACTGAGACAGGTCGTCACCGAAATATTCCAAGACAAAACATGTTGTAAAGCATGTAAATGCAATTCAAGACGAATACCATTTTTTGTTATGTTGTGAATTTTACTCTGATTTACGAGCATTGTATTTACCTAGAAAATATCTAATCTGCCCATCTCAAAATAAGTTTTGTATTTTAATGTCTACAAAAAAAGAAGTATTAGTACATTTTGATTGTTCAATCATTTTTTAAGATGTGTTTTCAGATTTAGGGACATATCATTCCAAACTGACAGACTAGTGTAAGAAATTTTTTTGTTTTTTTTTAATTCGTCTTGAATGTGTTTATTTTCCCATTCTATATCAACATGCACGCATATATAATGATAAATATCAAACATCCATATTCAGATAGGAACGTGATACATGCATTGTGAACTAAAGCTTCTTCATATTTAAAACACAGTCATGTATTTGAATACAAGTATTTTCTTTTTAGCAATAAGTAGTGGGGTTGGTCGGAAGGGGAAAGCATGCAAAGGATAGAGTAGAGTAATTACTAGCCTGGTCACCAGGCCCTGAATTATCCCTTTTACTAATTAATATTTCACCGTTTTGTTCTAGAGCCAGTCTACTATCCAGCGCCGATTTCAGGTGATAAAACTGCTCCAGTGTACAAAGTAAAATCATAAAAAATAGACTGGAAATAGTGCATGAAATCAAGGTCTTTCAAATAGTATGGTCCGGAAACGAGAGTAATACGATAAATAACTTGCCTCGGATCACGTGACAAACATCCGGGTACCCGCCATTTTGGAAAAAGAAAGAAAATATTGAAACTTTATATCTACGTTATCTCGATTTTTCCAATCATTTGACCAACAAAGAGATCCTTAATACAATATATGCTTCCCTTATCATAATATGACTTTTTTTCCCGATGTTTTGGTTTAGATGGATTTACCTTGGAAAGTTGACTTGATAGAACGTTTTTTTCCACAAATGGCCGAAAGCCGAAAACCGACCTATTTTGCGCTTCTTTCCTACTTGCATGGTGTTCTAGGATTGATGTTACTCTTTTTCTCATGATTTAAGTCTATATCGTCTGTTATGTCTTAGATTTTCGTTTTCCCCGTATTTTATTTTCGGGACGGTTAGATCCGATCAAAATCTAAAATTGGCGTCACCGGTGATTTTTCGCGATTCGGTGATATTTTGTGCCAGTTTTTCCTGTATTTTAGGGTCAAATGATGAAAATTGCTAATTAAAATGTAATTAAGGGTTCTTTTGTTTGTTATGATTAGTTTTCGTTTTTTTTGAATAAGATAATACGTACGTTTTGTAAGACCAATATCGCGAGTCAAATTACCATCCATCGCTAAAACGCGCAGACGGAACAGCTGGACCGTGTTTACTCGCGTTTAAAACAAAAAGTTTATTTTATAAAGGTTTTAATTTCACGTTTTACGGATTTTTCAGCTTTCCAATTATACCATTTTTAAATTAAAATTGGTATTTAAATGACAAAATGACGGGCAGTTTTGCTCCTATCGGACAAAATCCAGTTAATCGCTCGGCGTGATAAATGCACGGTGTGTAATCGCTTCCAGGTAAAATCGTACCGAGACAGTTTCGACGTAAGACTTTGGGGCGTTCCCTCTCCTGATGAAATATAGTATATTGAAAAAACATAAATTTTATCAGACTAGTAACTAGTCTAAGTAATTACGTACCATGTGATTGAGTGCAGTTTGTTTTGATGGTAGCATGACTTGAAGACCTGCTTGGTGTTGGAGAATGCGCTGCAGAAGCCGTGTGAATAGACGAAGTTTGTCCGTCGTCATTTACAAGAGCAACATTGGTGTGGGTGTTACGTTGGCTCTGTGGTTTTGAAGGGGACGGACTATTTCTCTTCCGCCTAGAAAAAAAAAGTAGACAGTAATAATAAATCAATAGACATGTCGACAGCTGATTGGCAGAAAATAAATACATTTTAATCCTGCAAAGTTTTCACCCCCGCACTGAGTGGTAAGTATTCTAAAGGTATATTTTTATTGTTAAGTTCCATTTGCATGGTGTTTTTAGATATTTCAGTTAACAAAAAAATTGTATTTATAAGAAAACGAGCTATATCTAGTTATAGTTTGAAGTTTGAGTATATATGTTTGTTCTGAGAGATTTTGACATTATAGTAAACAACTCTTTACATACCTCCTGATTACAACGAACAACATGATACCAAGGAACACGACAACAACTCCCGCCAGAACGCCACCGATCAAAATAGAGAGATCAGGGTTATCTCCTCCTACACTGCTGGTACCTGTTGTATCATCTTTACCCGGAACGGACAGCGCTTAAATAGTAATTTACTTTCAAACCTTACGTATGTACATTGTAATTTAGGTATTTCAATCTTTAGTTAGCCAACCTTAACTACTGGCCTCATCTACGTCACCGAATCGCACACTGCGTTTCTATAAATAACTCGTCACCAGCACACAGCACACCCATCCGTCACCTCTCAGGAAATAATTGGTCTGACCCGCAAGGTGTTTATAAATTGAGAATTAAGTCAGTAAGTGCTTTGTTTTTAAACGCGAAAGTAGCTAGCACATTGGTGAAAATCTTAGAAAGTGCATATTGCTACCGTCAATGACTGCAATATAAAAGATACTCACCAAGAACACAGAGCTCGCCGTAATACTCTGGTTGGCAACCATATGGACAAAGACCATCAACTGGATCACACGACGTGTTATTTTTGCAGAAACCACATGTATTGCTGCATTCTTCACCATAAGAACCTTTAGGACAAGCTTAAAGAAGAAAAGAAGAAAACATTATAAGAAGCCATATGCTTTATGTGCCTGCTTACGTGCTTATGTATGATTAATAACAAACATTTTCATGTACATGTATCTGGTGTAGGCAAAATTGACATGAATAAATACATGTACGTGTTTTATCATATACATTTTTTAAGTGGATAGTAAGAATGGCTTAAGTCATAGTATTATCATAGTATAAGGTTGATAGACGCAAATGTTTACAGCAGCTTATTTATGCATTGATGAGTTCTAGGCACGAGTATATAGGTTTCATCCTAACGAATTATGGACGTATATTCCTTAACCATTAAGGAAGTCTATGGATTATAAATGACACCAAGCTTCTCTCGGAATGCCCCAAAACCAAAGTTATGTCCCCTTATATATTCTATATTGAAATTTTAATTTTATGTAGTACAAAATTAATAATCAACTCATGGGTGTTTATTGAAATTCACAAAATTAGTACAATCGATTACAAATAAAGCCCATAATGGGGTTGGGTTGTTTTCCCCTATATAACCTATGCAGAAATCTTTGAAATAATATGTTATGGTTCCTAACAAAAACTGCTCTGAGAAAAGCCATTCCTTTAGGAATGAAGCCCCTAGTGGGTGGGACATTTTTCAAACTAAGCTGATCCCTTAAAAAATGAGGCACTCAGTAGCATGGGCCGTTTTCCCCATAAATTTTATAGAAACTCAAAAAGTAGTGATCAGAATGTTATTTAATCTGGTCAATTCATCCTTAAGCAGAAAATTCATACCACTGAAAAATGGCCCCCGCAGAGGGTAGGGCCTTTTTTATTTATATACTGTTTTCCACAAAAAAATAGATTTTCTTTCAAGCCAAAGCCTATAAGTGTAGGTTAGTTTTCATTTTGATGCAATTACGAAAATAAATTGGTCAGGCGCGGCGCATGCCGCGCGACCGATTTATTGTAGTAAATGAATAAAAAATGAACATTAACCTACTTAGTTTTTGAAATTATTTTTTGAAATTCAGGTTTGTTCCTCTTTACTGACTCGGTGTGTAATTATTGATTTACCAAAGTTAAAGTGCAGCGAATACTGTCCTGCGATTGGACAAAAAAATAATTTCAAACACTAACCTCATTTAATTTGCACAATTTATATAATAACCCTATACAAAAATAGCTTTACAAGATTTCATCCCTTCAAAAATGTGGCATTATACGGCGGGGGATCCCAATTCAACGAATTTGCTTTTTACTTTTATAATGTGTTTTAATAGGTAAGACTTAAACTGTAAAGGAAATGCCGCATATACCATTATTGCATGTTTTCCCTTTCCAACCGGTCCCACAGCCATTTGAACATTCTCCCGAAACGTGGTTACACGGCTCACCACTTTTGCACACTCCACAAGTTGCAACACAAGCTGGACCATAGTGCCCCGGAGAACAAGCTGGAAATAGAAATTTGTTCAAAGCTTCATAAATTTCTGATCTTTGTTATTTATTGTCGTTGTGCTGAGGTTATTGAAATGTACGCGAACTTTTATAGTTCGTAACTGCTTAAACGGTAGTACAATTCAGTTTAGAAGTAATATTACTAATGGTTAGCAATTTGTTTTGATATTTTAGGATTGACCTCATTTATTGTTATTGAAAATATTATATGCTATACTATAGAGCATACTCGCGTATTAGATATCAGTAATTTATATGACAACTTAGTGGAATCACTACGTTAATGGCAGGTCATTAATATTAAATAAATACTTGTAATGTTGAGCAGTCCCAAATGAAACGACATTAAACTGATAAAATTTATGATAAAAGTCCAGCGTCACACGGTATAAAAACACAGGAGCACTTATCAAAATTACAATAGTAAAATCAGTTATTTCAATCTCTAGGCAATCCTGGTGCCAGTCATATAACTCTAGTCCAATTAGATTGGCGTAGATTAGGGTCATGTGACACAGAAAACGCCTTTTTACACAAGTAACATGTTAAACTTTTGTGAACACATCATACTGCTTACTGTTTTTGCATTTATCCCCGCTCCAACCATCTTCACATCCATTGGTGCAAATACCTGTCACGTGATCGCACGACTTTCCACCTTGACAGAATCCACATTCTCCTGTACATTCATGACCATAGTAGCCAGATGGACAAACTAAAATGAATCAAAATTACTTTGATAATTTTCAAAAAGACATTTAGTCTAACACTGATTAAAACGGCACTCCCTACATCTAGCCGATTTTATTCTCGAAACATAGATTATGTGTTCAAGGAACGTAAAATAATAAATAAATAAATACAATTTCAAAGAAGAACTTATTGCAAAAACATGCCTCATTTTACCACAATTAATCAATATAGAGGCTTTCTGTAATAAATCGCATCCACCCATTAATTGTACAACAACAACTCTACATAGATTATTGAATGGTTTACGGTGCTGCAGTATATTTTAAGACGCTGATTTTATCAATAATGACTGGGAATGCATAGCTGAAACTTTGAGGTTAAGATATGATACTTCCAAAGATTCTATTATTTATGTTTAGGAGGTTACATTGTATTTAGTTTGACATCAGTTATAGGGTATGTCCCTTTAAAACACTTGAAATGATCACATGGGTACTACTAGTATAAGCAAAGGTATTACACAAATATAAATCTGTATTACTATAAATTTCTACCGAAAATTATTAAAGTCATTTTCGACTATCCTAGTCATAAACGGATAAACCACATATAGCGTATAAGTAATATTTTTCATTTCTTTCTGCTTATAAGAGAACTAACTGTGTATGATTGATTTCTTACATGTTTTAAAGCATTATCCTTTCTTGGCGAAAATACAGTGTGTCCATTTTGAACAGTCATAAATATGTTACAAAATACATCATTATCATGTTACCAATCTGGCAATGTGGTACCGTGACACGACTTTGATTAATGACTTATATTAATGAGAACATTAGATGCCACAGCCAACAAGTTTTTAATTTGTCATAAATGTACTTGATATAAATTTACAAAATAAATGATATTGCAATATGTTACAGTCCCTATAGGCAATGATGATAACAAAAAAACAATTACTACTGAATTGGTTTGTGATTAACGTGAAAAAAACCCAACCCGAATTTTTACTAAAAACCATTCGACCTCCAGCACAATGCATTAACGTATTATAAAATGCAAATGAGTTGAAATAGGACGCAAAATTAAAAGCGCTATTTGCTCTGGAAAGGCATGTCAGCTCTCCGCAACTGAACATTGAACATATAATAATACATTATTCATTTCGTGAATTTAAACCACACTCTTGTTATCCCCTTAACGCTAACCAGTCATGATAATTCTGTAGAAAATGCCTGAAACCAAAGATTGTCAGGAATGCAAATTTCAGTATTTGACTAAATGAAATTCCAGATAAAGGATCTGCATGGTTTCTATAAACGTGTCGCTGGTGGCATATTCCATCTACATTGTATACCTAATGCTTTGTTGAAATGATTATATATAATAATGATCGTGGTATATATAGAACAGGTATTAAGTCCCACATACTAGAAAAAAGAAGTTACGCCATAGTTATCAATGGCGGGGGTACATATTCAATAAGATTTTAGCAGAACCGTAGTACTTTTTTAAGATCCTTGTATGAGGTAATAAAGTTAGTATAAACATCATTCATTCATATATCAAAGCATGAACACATACAACACATTTATATAAACAGGATCTATGATTGAGAAGAAAGCGTTGCAACTGTTTGAAACTCTTCCAGAGATCTGTAACTAATAGGATAACGTTTTATTAATAGTTCTAGAACAATTGTTTGCCGTATACATAATATATACGTAAACCATTTTAAGCTGTGCATATGTACAAAACATGTTATACATTACTCGAACTTATATTCAAACCGTTTTCATAAATGATTTTGTGAATTTTTTTCGTGTAGAAAATAAGAATACAACAACAATGTCAGCCACATACATCTGGTGTATAAGTCTTGCGTAGGAGGCATTAGTAATCTTTGTTTTAGAGCCGATTGTGATTTAATATTCAACATAATTAAGCAGAGTGAAGCAGTGCGGTACTAGTAATTCAGCCACAGGACAATATCATCCAATATGATAACTTTAACTGATTACTCTACCAGATGTAAATTGATTCATTTCTCTTCACTTTGTTGAATCCTCATTTGTATGTTGATTTCGCCAGAATCAGTTAGACTGTGTTTCGGTAAACCGAAGGTTTCAAATAATGGAAAGCAAAAATTCAACAGGAAATTTTAGTTCCGTTTGGCATACTAGCAAGTCGGAAAATAACGCCAGTTCTACATCATCAACGCAACATCCTATCGGGTACTATGGTGAAATTCGGGTGCTGCTATGGCAAATAGTGCCGCCAATTCTGATAGTGTTTGGTACAACTGGTAATCTTCTGACGGTACTAGTTATTACCCGTATGAAGAAACTATCAACCACCGCGATGTACTTATTGACCCTCGCTGTCTCCGACACGACGATTCTGTTTTGTGGACCTCTGAGAAACTGGATCAGTAACATGTGGGACAAGGACATTCGTTCCCTTAGCAACGGTGCCTGTAAAATTCAACTATATCTCACATACGCAAGTATTCACTTTTCTTCCTGGCTCCTTGTAGCAGTAACAATGGAGCGGACCATCAGTGTGATACTTCCGCATAAGGTCAAACTCGCATGTACGCGCAGAAATGCTGGGATTGTGATCCTACTCCTGTTTGTGTTTACGTTTGGTGTGGACATGGTTATTCCTGTTACCCAAGGGTTAAACGCCTATGATAATAAAATATGCGCACCAACAACTAAAGAGTACCTAGATTTCCGGAACAATGTTTGGCAATGGATAGACTTATGTATGGCTTTTGCGGTTCCATTTATATTTATTGTGACCGGAAACATTGTTATAATAGTTTGTCTCTACAGATCACGGATGAAGCAGAGAAAAATGGCAATACCCCTTTCAAATAGAAATAAAAATTCAGATCGGAAAGACGTATCAGTATATATATTAATGGCCGCATTGTGTTGTATTTTCCTGTTGACAATGACCCCGGTAACAGTGTACCAAATCTACACTCCGTTTCTTAGACAGCAGCTGAGGGAACTTTACAAAACAGACCCAACCACAGCTTGGAATGACTATCAGCTACTTTTGCTTAGGTACACTATATTTAACCTCGTCGGGTATACGAATGCAGCCTTTAATTTTGTTCTGTATGTTTTCACAGGAACCAAGTTCCGAACTGAACTGAAGAAGCTGTTTACAGATTGCAAATCTTCCAACAGAGCATCCTATGTGTCAGGAAACAAGCGTAGCGAAGAAATCAAAACGAAGTCTACAACAATACCGGCAACATCTGACAGTGCGCGTGCCATTGGGTAAACTTTTAGAAGAGACTTATTAAAATTTATAATACCAGGATACAGGAAAGACGCACCTAACATAAATAGTGGTATTCATTACAGGATGAAAACTACGAACCGCCGTGGCGCAGTGGTAACATGCATTTTCCTCAGGATGGAGGGTCCCGGGTTTGATCTCCACCGGTGCCGTAGCAGATGTATCCTTAGGAAAGAGACAATAATTCTACATTGTCTCTCGAAAAAACATCCTCGTGTATATCAGTGTGTACTATTATACTTATGATTTTCTGTTTAAAACATTGACAATGACTCATTAATACGTTCAGCTTCAATTTTGAAACTCGGCTTCCGTGGCTTGTACAATCAGCGTAAAGACAGTAAAGTGAAACATTCTACTAGAAGGACCAGTTTTACCAGGAGTGGTGTGCTTAAACATTTGATTCTAGAAGCTGAAATGACTAGTCATTTCACTAAAAGTAACATTATGTTTGAATAATATCTTTAGTTATAAAATTTCTTTATTTCAGGTCATTAACCTGTTGAACGTGTCCGGATATAAAGGTATAGGACCTGCTGAATTTATTTCATATGAGATGGTATCTAGATACTCATTTGACGAACTGTTCAATTGATCTAATTTAAAGTTACATTACTCTTCAAATTGGCCTTATCAAATTAGTCAAGAAACTTAAACATACTTTTAAAAGATGTTAGAAATTAGTTAGGCTGAGTTGTTTCTCTTATTGACAGATATACATAAAATATACCTGATATGTAGGATAGCTCTTAAATGTTTGACTACTATAGTGAAGACATATGTTTACAAATTTCCTCTTTATTCGATGGGAGTACAACTGTTATACATATTTATATATTTTGTTTTTAACTACGGGAATAATCATTATTTTAGGAGTGTAAATTAATGATAAATGTCTTATTTAAAATTTTATTATTGTAAGTTTGAAGAATAATATCACTTTAAAAGTTGTTACGAAATAAGTACTTTTTGATGAACGTATGTAGTCCATATGACTGGACCAAACTTCATGTACCTTATGTTTCATTGTTTTATTATGTACTGTTCCGACAGCCAACCGTAACTTTTGTTAAGTAATTTGCGCCGCCGATGACGGCGGCGGCCTATTTTGGAATAGTAGTACATGGTAGCAAGAGCGGTTATTAGAATGCGAAGAAAAATGGTTTTAACTGTATGCTAAAATAATACGAAATAGACATTAAAATATTGATTATACACATTTACTTCATTAAAACGTAATTGTTTAATTGTAATTTTCCTTTTAATATCTTTTAGAAAAAATACGAAAACGTAAAACAACTTCTCCCTTATCGGTTTTGCAAAATTATAATATCAGCTTATTTTTTACCACGTGCTTTAAAGTCAGTCTCCGTGGTGTAGTGGGTAAGCTGATGACCGCCTAATATTTTACGAGTGGAGTTCAAATCCCGGTCAAACCAAATTTTTTAAAATAATTTCTCTTCCGGTTTTTTTTTCAGCTTTAAAACCACCATGATTTTAAATGTTTTCTGCAAATATTCATAAAATGTTTCATTCAAATCAAACTAATAATGATTGCTTATCAAAAAGCTAATTTTAGCTATTTAACGCCACACATGTACAGAACTATTTTCGGCCCCCTTTGATGCTTTGCATCAATGGTATTCTTGTAATATTTTGTAATGACACCTCATAGGAGCTCGAGGTCGGGATTATGCTTTTTTCGGCTATGTTTTGTTATTTTACATTTATTTAAGAACCAAGCTAACAAAATATGTCTTTTTTCCCGGTCTTCTTTCATTTTTCCCTGAAGCCCAGAACTGAATAAAGAAAAGGAGGACACCGCCTGTTATCCAACACAACTGCTAAGAGTGGCGTCCCTTTTTTATTATTTCATTTTATTTTTTCTGCAACACTCATGGACAGTGTGCTCAATTTGTTCAAATGGTACGGCAAGATTAGTCCATTATTACTACTTAAACAAAATAAATGTTCCGCCCTTTTGAAATTGCCACCACCTTTGTTTACTGTATACGTTCCGGTTCCATGTTGCGTCACATGGTAGACGGAGAACAGTTTTGAGGGACGTACTTTAGCAGTTTGTGTTGGATAACATGGCGTGTGTCACTCCTTTTTCTTTTTCAGTCTACCGGGTCTTAGCTGAAAATATGAAGAAGATCCGGGAAAATAGTCATTTTTGTTGTTGGTTCTTAAAAAGACAAAAGCAAAGCCCGACCTCGAGCCCCACAGACACAACTGTTTAAATCTTTAACAGTTTTATATGAAAATGGTGCCGCGTATCAGTATTCCTTTCAAAGTGGAACTTGACAGTCGAACTGTAACATTAAAAGTCAATATTTTATACTAGATTCTAAGTCAGTTGACTTTTCACAGTGACTTTCAGTACCAAATAAATGTTAAGGAAGATACATGTACTCATAAGAAGGAAATTATGATTTTCAGGGTGCTCAAACTTGTGGCAGAAAAAGTGTCACAGCCAGGGCCAATACATACCGTTGTTTGAAAAAAATAGCAGAGTGGGAGTTACTGATGAATCTGGTTATATCCGATGTTTAGTTTATACTACATTGTAATTTATTTTAGCTCGATTGTGAAGAAAGCTTGAAGCTAATCAAGTCACTCTCGGGTCCGCTTCCTAGAAAAAACCAGTATCCGATGTTGCTTTAACCTTTCAGCTACTTTGTTAACGTAGGCCTACTTTTGTCTGTACATATGGCTCTTTAGTTTAGTCTAAATAAACTCCTTTTTGTGCTGATGTTTGTTTCTGATATTTTTAGATAAGGAAGTAATAAATGCTGATGAGAAAGAAACAGTAAATAATCAAAGCGCTGTGAACGCTGAAGGCCTGGGGCTATAGATTAACTCTCCTAAAAACAACTTTTGACCTTCGTGATTTACGCTAAACCTTACCTAAAGCGCGAGTCGAAATGTGCATAGGGCGAAATTTAGTATATGACACAGAATTAATGATTCACAAATATATGGGTGGCAGGGAAGTTTGTTTTAATATAAAACGTACGTTAAATGAAAAATAATCACATGGTCAACAATATCAATTAATTGTTTAAGAGAACAATAAAAATAATTCAATCTGCGCTTTATTCAACTTCAAGCGATATCTGATGATGTGGATCGACAATTATTGTGTACCAAGGACAAGACCTTGAAACAGAAATAAACAAAGCAATACCAACAATGAAATATAAATACAGTACAGTACAATGTGTATTACAGGGAAAACCAATCAAAGCGCTGTAAGCGCTGAAGGCCTGGGGGCTATAGGTTAACTCCCCCCAAAACAACTTTTGACCTACTGTTTTGCGCTGAACCTTACCTAAAGCACGGTTCGAAATGTGCAGAGGACGAAATTCAATATATGACACAGAATGAATGATTCACAAATATATGGGTGGCAGGGAAGTTTGTTTTATTATAAAACGTACGTTAAATGAAAAATAAGCACATAGTCAACATTATAAGTTGTTTAAGCCAATAAAAATAATCCGATCTGCGCTTTATACAACTTCAAGCGATATGATCTGATGATGTGGATCGAAAATTATTGTGTACCAAGGACAAGACCTTGAAACAGAAATAAACAAAGCAATACCAGCAATGAAATATAAATACAGTACTGTACAATGTGTATAACAGAGAAAACCAAAAATGATTCTGGGTTACATTTTAGTTGTAATCGGTGAAACCGTTCACTGAGCCTTGACATGCAGCGTCCTCGATAAATGGCGGGTGATTTTGATCGCGTGAGTTCCTTCTCGGGAATGTACGTAAATTATGTCTTTATTTTAGAGAAATTTATTTTTAGGTAAATATCTATGTAATCGTTCGTAAATAACAAAGTTGTCAATGAAATAACATCGGAAATTTGAAAATCAAACTACAAACTCTTATATCGAGCTCGTACGTTTCCGTAAATTTCCGTAACTATCCGTACTTTTCCGTGATATGCATATGATTATCTTCCGTAATCAGCTAACAGCGCATTAATTTCTAAAAGAAAAAAAATGTGTAATGCAGCCCGTAAGCTATATACCTTTCTGCAATCGTTTGAAGTTGTATGTACTCTTTTTATTTGTAATATGTTCTTATCATATGCGACATTCAAACAGAAGATTGATCTGGTCTGTCTTGCACTACTTTCGCATAGCGCATGTTTACAGTTGTTATTCGCACATAGCACAGTTAAATTGTCTGCAGTGTTTGAAATGTGGTATGCTAACTTAGGTCTAGGGGACTTTCAGTCCCCAGGCCAAAAATGATTCTTGGTTACCTTGAAGTTGTAATCGGTGAAACCGTTCACTGGGCCTTGACATGCAGCGTCCTCGATAAATGGCGGGTGATTTTGATCACTTGAGTTCCTTCTCGGGAATGTACGTAAATTGTTGTTTTTTTAAAGAAATTTATTTTTAGGTAAATATATACGTAATCGTTCGTAAATAAGGAAGTTGTCAATGAAATAACATCAGAAATTTGAAAATCAAACTACAAACTCTTATATCGAATTCCGTACGTTTCCGTAAATTTCCGTAAATATCCGTACTTTTCCGTGATATGCATATGATTATCTTCCGTAATCAGCTAACAGCGCAGTAATTTCTAAAACAGAAAAAATTGTGTAATGCAGCCCGTAAGCTATAGACCTTTCTGCAATCGTTTGAAGTTGTATGTACTCTTTTTATTTGTAATATGGTCTTATCGGTATGCGACATTCAAACAAAAGATTGATCTGGTCTGTCTTGCACTACTTTCCAAAAGCGCATGTTTACAGTTGTTATTCGCACATAGCACAGTTAAATTGTCTGCAGTGTTTGAAATGTGGTATGCTAACTTAGGCCTAGGGGACTTTCAGTCCCCAGGCCAAAAACTAAAAAACACCACGTGACAATATATTTGTAAATCTATTACAAACTTACATATGCTATAAAGTACCGGGTTCACCTCACTATTAAATAAAGAGATAACATTTTCACCAGAAAAGTCACAGTGCGGGCCATCAACCTTCTTTCCACTAAGCTGCAATGTCTCATAACACCATTCCCTCAGCATTTCAATACTTTGATTATGATACGTGATTACTGAATATTTAGCGTCGCAGATTTTTAATATTCGGAAAGCTGAAAATGTGAATCACACAAACAACTTCAATTATTGCTACCCTTTGCTAAAAGCTTTTCATACGTTGACTATGCGATATAACGAAAACGCAGAATATTTTGCAAGTAAAAACGTCCACTGTAATGTGTCCGATACAAATCGGAAAGGTTATTACGGTCTATTTACAAGACCACACAGGCAGATCGAAACAATTTTTCAAACTAGACATGCCTTGTTTGCAGTCTCTTCTCTAGGCTCCGTTTTTTCGAAATGCAATGAAAAGATAGTCTGAAATTTTCAACATGTGCGCACGCATCCATGTACCATCTACCTCTCTGTCATGTAAAATCCCTAAAAATGTCATAGTTGATGTAAACCACTGAGATGAGACATACTTTAACGTAGACATATGTAGTCTTTTAGTTGGAGAATTTTGTTTGTCTTTCTCTCTATTACTAGTATCAAGAGATATGTCTTATCAAAACAATTACATGCAACGAGGTAAAGATGTGGAAAAAAAATCAAAGCCATTCTAATTCACATCTTCTTACACAACAATAACTGGGTGCTGACACAGCAAGATGAGTATATATGCCAATGGCATGCTTA
Source organism: Saxidomus purpurata (assembly GCA_022818135.1). Classification (NCBI taxonomy): domain Eukaryota; kingdom Metazoa; phylum Mollusca; class Bivalvia; order Venerida; family Veneridae; genus Saxidomus; species Saxidomus purpurata. Next base: position 48,377,740 of record JAFMSR010000005.1, read on the forward strand.
TATACCAACAGATGAAACTATAGTTTATACTGGTAGACAGTGGTTTGTATCCCCGCCATGCGGTGAATTGGGCTTTATCTTCAAATCTTAATTGATAACTTTTAAATCTGTATCTTTACCCTATTATTTGTGATTCTGACCCAAGAATAGGTGAATATATAGATAGATAGAGTGATAATGAAATAGTCTACATCAGTCCTATGAGAACAATAATTTAATGTTTTCGAAAAATGTTGAATTTCAAATTCGTGTATTTATAAATAGTACGCTGGCGATGAAGAATTTATCAAGCATAAGCATCATAAAAGTATGCTGTCAAATGTTCAGTAATTAAGGTCAAGCAGCAGAAGTGCATACCTTATTATAATAAATGACGTAGTTCTAACAATTCTGGCATATTTCCTCAACATTTCTGACTTACTTATGTGATGTCCTCATTCCATGTGAGCCAATGAAAGTGGAAATGGGGTCAAAGACAAATAGAGAAAGCAAAGCCTAAAACAAAACGTCAATGCATAGTATCACAAAGTTATTTCACAAAATATGAGATATAAATAATAGCCCTCGAGTATCTGTACCACATGACAGTCCAATACAAATCCATCTTGGATTCCGTTAACTAAATTTATCATCGTTTTCATTCATAGTTAGAAATATCTGTACTCCTCGCGAGACATACTGGACTCAATACCAGTCCAGTATAACTTCCTCGCGAGACATACCGGACTCAATACCAGTCCAGTATAACTTTACGGACAGCAGACACACTGCACTTCATTTGTATGTGAAAGCTGTACAATTATCAATTATCAGCTCTAAAATGTCCTGTGGTGACTTCTAAGCGTTTATTTTTCTCCGATTAATGGATTGACGTTTTATTCTCCTTTCAACCAGATACGATCATCGCATTTGTAATAACCTAAACAACCTCGCAAACATGTTATAGCTTTTATCACAATATAATCGCTTATTTCATCTGTGGGCAAATTATCACAAGTAATAGCTGTGCAGTCGATCTTGATTGGTTAATAATCAGTTTGACGCCCCAAAAAGCACGGGATCGCCATGGTTGGTCAAACAGAACAACAAACCAGATAAATACTGGGGTAGAGTATATAATGTTACAGTATATGAACATTTACAGATGAAAAAACATTTAAAATATTAAATTCAGTGCAAATATTTTCGTTAGAAAATTTCTTGTGTTGTTTCAGAAATGGATAATATAACATTTGCAGTTAATGTGACATTGTCAGAGCTGAATGGGACAACACCTCGGGGACCGACACCGCGTCCAGTAACACCTCCACCCCTTGGTTACTATGGCGACACAAAGGAGATGTTATGGAAGGTTATTCCACCAATTATTATGGTGTTGGGCACTGTTGGGAACTTGTTAACATTTTTAGTTTTTTTACGACAAAAGAGTAAGTTATCTTCAACGGCGCTGTACCTTATGGCACTAGCTGTGTCGGACACAATTGTGCTATATACTGGACCTTTACGACATTGGCTGGACCAGCTCAGTGATTACGACATACGGGGCCTTACAGATGCTGGCTGCAAGATACAAGTGTATATCACATATGCCAGCTTACACTGCTCGTCCTGGCTACTTGTTGCGGTAACATCAGAGCGCGCCTTGAGCGTCGTTTTGCCACACAAGGTTAGGTTAAGCTGTACTCCGAAAACAGCATGCATCGTAATTTTCTCCATTTTTATATTTACTTACGGCATAAATATCATCAACCCAGTAATATATGGCAGTGACGCTTACAGGAGTACCGTGACGTGCGGACCAACTACAAAGGAATATCTGGACTTTCGGGCCGATGTCTACCACTGGATTGACCTTCTTGTAGTGTTTGCTTTACCTTTTATAATTTTGCTCGCCGGGAATGTTATAATCATTGTTTATCTACAGAAATCAAGAATCAACCGGAAAGCAATGGCCGCCACAAGAGAACAAAAAGGTGCAACTTCCGGTCGGGATACCCGATCGGTGTCAGTACTTCTGATAGCTCTTTGTATCATTTTCTTCCTCACCATGACCCCTTCATGCATATTCAGTGTGTACTTTCCTCGCAAAGAAGATGAGATCTTTGAACTGTTTGCAACTAACCCTCGCAAGGCTTGGTACGACTTTCAGTTTCTCATGTTTCAACACGCTGTTGTCAATCTTGTTAGTTACACAAATGCGGCATTTAACTTTATTTTGTACGTCTTCAGTGGTACTAAATTCCGTGGCGAACTTCAAGCAATGTTTTGTTGCGATAAAGCCGGTACGTCAGGTGTTTTTGGCTCGAAAGTATCCAAGTCTTCAAGCAAGACACGAGCAACTTCATTCAGTGCGACAAAGACACAGGTTCCCAAGGGTCAGCTAACATACTTAAACAAGGAAAGCAGAAACGTTGAAGGATATAACGTTCCAACCGAAAGCAACTCCAATGGTGTCACCGATTCCGAAGCTATTACAACTACTGTCACGTCATGCGAAAAACAAGGACATACAGACAACAGTTCGGCGACTAAGGATCAGTCAGAAAAAGTATTTTCGGAGAATGGTAATTTACCGCATAGTACCGAAGCTGAAACTGCTATTACCGACAACAATAGTGAAGAGTAAAACAGATTCGGCTATTGAATAATGGTCAGTACTTGGAATGACTACAGACCGAATATTGCTGGAATGCAGACGGAGAAACAGTAAATCAGTAAAAGTCGTGAACTTAAGCGTTCATGATTAATTTATATTGATAATTGTGTATATTTTGTAAATTGTTCAAGTGTTGAACCTACTAATTGACAAATATCATCTGTATACTTTTATTATTGTTAAAAAACTACATTTTTGTATATAATGTTATCGCCTCAGGTTCGGAGGGTCCCGGGTTCGTTTTCTCACCAGGGCCCAGTATAGTGGTAATGCCCTTACGCTAGACTTGATAATTCCACATTGCCCCTCTCTCTCTTTGATGTTGATTCCATCTGAAGTGAGTCTCGAGAGCGACTAATATAAGTTGTAAGAACTTGTTTGGCAATATTGAAAAACTAAAGTGGTATAAATAAAAAATAAATCAATCAGTTACTGTTAAAGACGCATCTTAACATTTTAGTATAATAATTGTTTGTCAACATTTTTTAGTTTACATATAATTGTGCACATATTCAAGAATAAGTTACTTGTAAGTGAACATATGAAAAGAGTCGTCTATTTCATGTATTTTGTAAAAATGTATAAAGTGTATATGCCTCAATACCAATTTGTCAGTATCCGGTATGCTGTGTCACTAATCTTTACATCTTGTCATTAAAACGGACCACTTTCTTTTTTCTACTTTTTATGTGTCCAAATGTGTAAAAAAACTACTTGTAATTATACAAAATCGTTTCGTTTTTAAAACGTTTGTTCATTGAGCCGTATTGTGATTAAGCAAGGAAAATCAGAATATTTACTTAATACATAAAATTTACAAGTCATTAAGTTTTGCTAAAATACATGAACTGTTACTTGTATGGACTGATTTGTGGCGCATCCTTGTTCTATTTACTCTACATTTCTATATAAAGTTTGTAAACAAAAAAATTGACCGCTTTAATTCTATTGAAGTCATATACGTACCATATTTGTTTAGTACTATAGACATGTGCTGAAACTTCTATAGCACGAGCCAAATATGAGCTTCATTTCTCTATACAAACCAAGAAATGCTTTGTTTCGACGTATACTTCCCGTTACTTTGAGTTTGTCTTTTCGTATTGTCGCAGGCAGAGACAAAACAACGGATAGCTGACATAACAAGAATGGCGTCTGTTTCAAAGCAATACATTTAGCCAATAGATGACAAGAACGCATCAAATGTCCCCTAAACGCGGACTTCTCTAGGGCGGCTGAGAAACTTTAGTTACATATTTTTTCGGTTATATCTACATTCTAGCATAAAATGTGCTGTTTTTGCTCATTTTGCCGGTGTTTTGACAGGAGAAAAAACGTGTGTTAACGGGGAGATTCACGCGCCGTTATAACCCGTTTTCATTTATGCGCATACAGGGCCATTGTAAACAGGACCTGTCTCCCAGTCTTACATCACGTACGGCGCCAACAGGCCGGCCTCCCCGCCAACACCCCCCTAAAAACCGCTGGTGACGTCATAAATATGACGTAAACAACACGGACGTTGTCCCGCGCTTATTGAACGTCGTCCAGAGGCGTTTCATTTTTTTTATGATTTTTTTGCTATTTATGTCTAGAATAAGCGCTAACGAACGTTTTTTTTTGTTTTAAACCCTGTGAAACCCTCGGTATATGTTGGTGCCCTCGCCCTAACGGGACGGGCACCAATACCTCGGATTCTGCAGATGTTATAACACAAAAAAACGTGCGTTAACCTACATTGATGGTTCAATGTCTCAGGTGAAACAGTGTAAAAGCCTGTACGAATGTAAAATAAATTGTAACTACATGTATAATGTGTGTGTGTAGGTCAGTCATCGATTGGACGGACCTTTATTGACTATTATATAGATGCTGACCGACATGTCTGACGTAAGGTACAAGGAACGGAAGGCTGGAAATTTCAGGAAGAGTAATAAATGTTTGTTTGAAAAAATATTTTTTTTTTTAAATCCCCTGATTTCTTTTTTATGATTGCAAATATATGTGTGAATTTTGTTCCTTCAATAAAACTATAGGTGAAAATGACACATTTCACATAAGTTTTAAGCGAACTTTACATACATTACACACACCACTACGTTTAATTGCTTAAAGGTGAATGTCAGTTACTAATATATTATTTTGAAATTGTAACCAAAACAATTTCCATGCAAATTTTGACGTTGAAATTGCCTTGGACCAGTAAGTTTGGATATGCGAATGTTTGGTAGGAATGACATGCTTATTAGTTGAATGACAGGCGTTGCCGCGTGAATGTGTGTGTTAAATTTGAAATGAGTATAACAAATTCCGATTCACCTGAAACGAAATGTGAAAGGACCGAAATAAAATGAAAACGTATAAGATTGCAGTGACTGATTAATGTAAGAAATTAGTGATAGAAAAGCGAAAGAAAGAATGGTTTAAAAGACTGTCCATTTTAGAAGAAAGCCATAGTGGCATATTTCTGCCGTAAGTTAACTATCTTACGTTCGTGTTAATTATCTTGTTAACCACTTAATATTTGCGAATTCTATCAGGTTATCTACATAGCCAAGAACACCCTCCGTAGATAATTGTGTGGCTAGCTACTTAACAATTAAGCTGCACTTAAGTAAGTGGTTACTAGATAAGAATTCGTGTTACCAGATATCCGACACGTTAGCTTAACTAGGTAAGTAGTTGCAGTCTTGAACACTAACAGACACTCATTCGTTTAAGATATTTATCTTACTTTGAGAATGTCCGCGAATATGTAATTATATAACCCGATATAACTCGCAATTATTAAGTGGTTACCAGATCATTACCATGAACGTAAGATGATTAACTTACAACAGAAATATGTCACCGCTTTAAAGGCGTACACATATATCTGGTACGAGACATGGTCGTTCAATTTCGCCAGCAATTTCGCCAGTAGCATTGCAGTAAGTTATATGGTATTATACAACTTACCTTGTTGACAAGTATCACCAGTCCAACCATTCTGACATCCTGCTGGACAATTTCCGGTCACGTGATCACATGTTACATTATTGTGGCATTCTCCACATGTTTGCCGACAGTCCTCGCCATACGTTCCGCTAGAACACTCTAAAATTCCAACAGATTGATAGGCAAATAGTCATTGTGTTTGTTTACAATGTCATATATTCAGTGCTCATTTCTAAAGCAACTACACTAATTGCGAACACTGGATATTGCAGAACAAATGGATGGAGAATTGCCATGCAATACAAAATCCCCACTTATGACTCAAATGTTATTAAAATCCTTCAAGGGGTTTGGGAGATATAGTCTCATGAAGAGTGGCATTGACTTTGTTCATCATGATCTGAGAACATTCGATCCGAGTTTGATAAAACCCTTCAAAGGGTTAAGGAGATAAGTCTGGTGACCTTTTACCTTTAAGTGTAACCTTGACCTTGTATCAAGCCTGGTCGAGAAACAGATTCTCCACATTCTCTCCATGATATTAACATTTACCTAACGTTTCAAAGAAATCACTCACAAGGTTTGGGAGATATATAAACATGACTTTTGACCATAAATGTGACTTTGACCTTGAGCAGGCATGGTCAAAACATGTGCATGTAGTTTTCATGAGGTGAATATTTTGCTCAAGTTTTATCAATCCTTCCAGGGGATGAGGAGATATAGTCAGTTTGACATTTGATCCTGAAATGTGACCTTGTCATGAAACAGCCTTTACGGTATGGGCAACAACTGTGAGAAGTTATTTCAAATCACTAGTCTATGCATGCTTAGAAGTTACAGCCCGGACGTAAAATACCAAAACATAACCCTTAATTACATTGATTTTGACCTCCAAAGTTGTGTCCTAAAGACACCCTTTATGGTAGTAGACAACAACTGGTGTGGTAAAATCAGGTTACACTCTTAAAGTTAAGCGGATTTGAAATACTGGAATAAAACCCTTTTCACTTTCGAGTCCTAAGTGTGACCTTGACCTTAAAAGTAGCTTCCTAGGTGTTGTACATGAGACACCCTTGTGTTAAGTTATTAACGGACGTCCTCACGAAGTCATAATTATGTAGCTATGCTATTGTTCTCTCCATTGTTCTTTTAGTCACATAAAAGAAAATTTTAGCCACATAGCAGACTGAATGAATAGAATTTACAGTTACGTATTGTCGTCCTAGCCACGAAAGTATCTATACGTAAGCTCGGACAGACGGACGGAACAGAGCAAACATATAGTCCCAAACGATATTCGATCGGTTTGGGAGATGGAACTAATACTTCAACTGATGGGAAACAGAATGTTTGCCGTTGTTGGGTCTCTCGTCTATTGCATCGCAAAAGAAGTTCTGTCGAATCATGTGTCAGGTTTAGAAGTTAATCTGATTCGCCTACGTTACGTTATAAAATTAACTGCTTCCTAAAATATTTGAATAACATGGCCTATTCTGTGCAATGTGTACAAATGTTAGTCTGACATCACTTCAGTAGTTCTAAAATGTAAGTTTTTAAATATAAAATGTTTCCGTTGTGAACTATGACTGCGGATAATCTGTTGACTAACCTTTGTTGCAGCGACCGCCAACAAAGCCTACTGCGCATCCAGCAGGACAATTTCCGGTTACATGATGGCAAGCAGCACCTTCTCTGCACTTAGCACAATTAGACTCACAACTTGGTCCATAGGTCCCCGGGCTGCAAACTGTAAGTTATCAATGTGGTATTTATCTCGAAAAACTTAACCCTTAACCACCTAAATGTCTTGTCCATATTTTAAAAAAAGTCCATTTTTCAATTTGGACGGTACAATCACTTGTTCATAAGAATGTTCAGACTCCGGAACGTCTATTCAAACTGATCCTGAACTGGTCTATGTGGTCTCAACTTCTATCATGGTTATAGTTAGTTATACATGAATACATTTACACCAATGACCAACAGGGTCAATACTGTCTACATTTACATTTATAGCTCCTGGACTGGCAATTACTACTCTGTCTTCTTGTTTTGAAATCTGTCCAGTCACATAAATATGTGAAACTACGCGCGGCGTTTTAAAATTATAATTCAGAAACTTACCTTCAATACACTTGGAACCAACCCAGCCAGGCTTACATCCAAGGGAACAAACCCCTGTCTGTGGATCACATGTTCCTATACAGTTACCGCACGTGTTCTGGCAATCTTGACCGTATCTTCCTGCTTCACAAGCTGAACGGGGGAAAAACAGAGCCCATAAAATTACTATAATCACGTCTATTAAAAATTTAACAAAAACAAATGATATTAACCATATCTGTTACGTTAAAAAAGGAAAAAAAGAAATTTGCTCTACACAAAAGGTTACTTCTAAACCTGTATCTCATAGAGGTTCAAGTGTTTCAGTACCGCTATCAATCTCACTGTTCAAATGAGCAATTTGTATATCTTAACGGAGAATCGAGGTCTTGTACCGGTCTTTCAGACCGATGATAGAATGCACTGTTGACAAAATGTAAAATACACAGAAACATAAAAAAGCATCCGTTATGCCGTATGTATAGCATCCATGAACATACCAAGAGATGCATGATGGCTGAGAAGCAAAACGCGTTTGGCATTCAAGCCAATTTTGGGGCTTGCAGACAGATTCTTTTTTATTTAATCAGTGTAGACGGGAATGGATCCCGTGAGAAAAGTCGATGTTGAGAGAATAACTCATTATTATATGAAATGAAGATTAAAGCTGAACAGAACATTGTATCTTAGCCAAACGTAGAAAAGATGATTGGACGGGCATAATATGTATATAGGTCCGTGATGCAGATTTGAAAATGTTCCCACTAGTATTGTTTTATATTACACGTATTTAGTTTACGTACAAAAAAAATCATTTCTAATTAGATGTAGATGCCGAAAAATAGCAACGCAAGTTATACAAACCGAAATCGCCTATACTTTTTTGCCAAGTTCTAAAAGAAACTTTGATCAATATAGTTAAGTGCTTGGAGGATAGAAGCTTTGATGATTGACTTTGTGCATAAAAGAAACTCGCCACTATATTGGGTGATGCCCTGAGGGGCAGTCGCATAACCCAAAAAGACCCATAAATTACGTCACCGCCATACACAGACAGATTTGGGATAAGTTCGTGTCTTTATCAAAATCAGTGTTGTTTAGTGTTTGCCCTTGAAAATGGCTAAAATTTCCTGAATTTGCCTAGCTATTTGCTATAAACTTCTGGCCGTTTATTCTATGTATCACTTTATCTTAATAGAGCCTGACTCTCGCATGTGCAAATAGCCCTTATTAATATAACCCACTCACACCGAATGGAAACAAATAATATGAAAGGCATTTAGTCGTGCATTAAGTTTAGAAATTGATTGCTACCATTAGGTTAATTATATGGTGAAATATTTTATTTTACATAACACAATATTTCACCAACATGTGAAACATTAATATTATTCTTTACATCACACATGCAGTGTATACTAACATGATCTTACATGACCTACTGTGGGGGAATGGGTTGTCCCGACCAGAGGGAAAGCGGGGGATAGGAGGAACCACAGTAGGTCATGTAAGATCCTCTAAGTCAACACCAATAATCGGGGCATGTTTTAGTAATAAGCAGTTGTAAATAAAGTCTAAATGTAGGGCAAGCACTAAGTCAGTAAGAGGTTAAAACAGAGAAAATTATCCAACATAGAAACCCACTCGGTCGCTAGCGCTCCCTCCTTTTGGTTTCTAAATTGTATACATTTCTCTATTTAGCCTCTAACTATCATAATGTAAAACGTTAGATACTTATACTGCAATATTTAGCTTAACATACCTTGGTCACATTTTTCTCCGACCCAGCCAGGCTTGCATGTGTTACACATGCCGGTCACTCGGTCACATGATGAGAATGGCTCTGAACACTGACCACATGTCATATTACAGTTAGTTCCATAACGACTATTCTGGCACACTAAAACAGTAAATGGAATCATAAAAGCTGCATCATTAAGTGTGTTACCAAAAACAATGTAACAATCATTTAATCGTTGATAGCGTATATAATTGTAATAAAACACTGGTTTTAGCATATAGGGCTACCAGTCCCTACATGGTATGAGTGCCAACGTAACGTCCAGTAGCGTACTCCCGGAAGTGCACGGTATTTTCGTCGGCATTATATCAGTGTAAAGCGTTTATAAATCATAAAATATTATATAAATAAAATTCAGATTTCATACTTGAGTTGCAACTTGCTCCTTCCCAGCCAGCCTGACAGTCCCCAGGGCACGCACCAGTATCAGAATCACAAGCTATGCTACCTTGACAATGGCATCTGTTCTCACACAGGTTTCCATAGGTACCATTCGTGCATGCTGCATGAGGAAAACAAATTTACAACACGATACAGTGCAAATCCTCACTGTGGTAAGAAATGTTAAAAGAATTGCTCCTTTTTGCATTGAACAAACATTCGGACATGAAAAGGGTTATTTTGTAATTATAATGAATATTTGATTGGTGTCATAACTGAATAAATCTACATTGTATATGTTTGTAACTTACCGTAAGCTTGGACCTCACACAACTCTAGATTTGCCCAACAGGAGTACAGTGTCTGTGTGGGACAATTTCGAATAGGTGTCTGGGTGGGTCGGTCAATGTACAAGATTATAAAACGACCAGTCGTCTGGGTACAAGCCAAACTTCCGTCTCGTAGAATAAGATGCGGTGGTGGAAATACGAAATCACTCATTTGGTCTATGTAACACAGACCTTCGTTTTTGGCCTCCTCTACGCTGTTTGATATATAGACCCGTAGCCCCGCCCTACGAGATTGCGACATTGCATCTGAAAACAAAAAATAACAGAGTTGTTACCAGTCTCAATGTATTACAGAAAGGGTGTGGAGGAAAAGGTGAGCCTACATGGGGAAATCGTCGTATGCGAAGAAGATGGGTAGGAATGATCATAATTATCATAAATGTTCACTTTTTTTGTTTTGAGAACATAATGTTTAGATAAAACAATATTTTCCTTTATTCTCCTTAAACATTGCGATTGAATAGACATTCTGAGATAAATTTCCATGTGAACTGAAACATCGAGTATATAACTTTTAAAATACAAATGAACAAAACGTTTTAAAAATTAAAACTTACCATCAGTACGAAAGAAAACTTCAATTGTTTTGATGGTGTATGTTCCACCTAGATCAACATTCCACCATGTTTTGAAAACATCGTCATTGTTGTGAGCCCATGCACAGGACCCGTATGTACCATCTTGATCCGGGTTACCGTCGACAGCCCGGGAAGAGTTCCAGCCCATATAGGTACCGTGTTGGTACGTCTTCTTACGAAGGGCCACATTTTCTAGTAAACAAATGCAAGTTAACCATTAAAGCAGAACAACATATTAACTGAAAACTATGTCATTCTGAATCATTTGAAAATTGGTTTTGAATTAAGCCCCGGTGGGTCACCATCGCGTCATATATAACTAAAGCTTCTAATTTCACATGGACGAAAACTCCCGTTCGCACGTTCAACAAAACATTTGTAAATTGAATAAAGTGACCGAAATACCACTATATTTGCCTGTTACTTAAAAGAAAACTTCAAATTCAGAAACTTTTGAGCTAAATATTAAAGTCTAAATTTCGGTTGATAATATAACAAATCTTATTATTTTAATAAACCTAACACTAACATATATTATAATCAAACTGTTCTAAAGTTTGTACAAAGTGTATATGCAACTTTGGTGTCTAAGTATATTTTTTCAGTGCGTTTACAGTAAACGCATGTACATGTAATATAAAAACAATCAAAATAAATCTACTACATGCTGTTCATTTAAAACTCTGCATACCTGCTTGGCAGTATGGCGCCCCAGACCAACCAGGGGCACACCCTTCTGGGCACTGACCAGTCTGTGGATCGCACTCGGTTCCTACAGGACAGTGACACGTATACTCGCACTGCTCCCCGTACGTCCCCTGGGGACACCGACTGGTTCTAGAACCTACATTCAGCGAGAGAGGATCAAGAAATCCATCAGGTGTAGGAAAAGGTTGGGCTGGAAAATTCAAAGCAATGTAACTACAAATGTAACTACAAATGTAATATGTAGAAGACAAGGTAAGAGAGACATTTACTAAGAAACATGTGTTTTAGCTCACCTGGCTCTGCCAGGGTGAGCTTTTCTAATGGATGATTGTCCTTCGTCCGTCGTCCGTTTGATTCAAACGACATCCACTCTGAAACCACTGGGCCAATTTTGATGAAACTATGCAGGGATGTACCTTGCATAAAGCTCTACCAAAATTGTACAAAGAATTCCATTTCATGCAGAACTCTGGTTGTTATGGCTAAAAATAGGGAAAACTTTAAAAATCTTCTTCTCTGAAACCACAAGGCCTAGCGCTTAGATATTTAGCTTGTAGCATTGTCTAAGTAGACTTCTACCAAGATTGTTCAAATTATGCGCACTGGGTCAAAATTGATCCCGCCCGGGGGGTCACTTGGTTTTACACAGGCTTATATAGGAAAAACTTTAAAAATATTCTTCTCTGAAACTACAAGGCCTAGAGCTGAGATATTTGGCATGTAGCATTGCCTAGTGGACCTCTACCAAGTTTGTTAAAATCATAACCCAGCCCGGGGGGTCTCTTGATTTTTTATAGGAAAAACTTTAAAAGTCTTCTTCTCTGAAATCACAAGGCCTAGAACTTAGATATTTAGCATTGGACCTTTACCAAGATTGTTCAAATCTAGACCCCGGTTGAAAATTAACCCTTACCGGGAGGGGGAGGAAGGAGATAGGAGGGGGATAGGAGGGAGGAGGAGGGGGGGGTCATTTGATTTTGCATAGGTTTATATAGTGGACCTCTATGAATTTTGTTAAAGTAATGACCCCTTGTATTATTGAAAATTGATATACAGGTAAGCGATATAGGGCCATCTTTGCCCTCTTGTTATGTATGTGTTTCTACATTCAAAGAAGTCACTTTGACAAAATGGCAAAAATTATATTTGGACATTTGCTATTAAACAACCCGTTTTTTTCAGTCAAATTGTCTTTTTTGTTTCTAAACGTATGTTTTATTGCAATTATTCGTTTTCTATTTATGATAATATCAAAACACCGTCATAGTTCAACAATTAAAAACAAGGCAGCCTAAAGGACAGCTAGATCTATATCATTCACCACATATTAAGGCATGTCGAGAGGGATGGGATGACCTTTAACCCCTAGATGTGACCCTCACCTTTTGTCAACTCAATTGGAACATGTCTTGGTGGAATGAACATTTGATTGAAGTTTTATGAAAATCCTTCCAGGGGTTTAGAAGTTATGGAGCAGACACGAAATTACAAATCAGGTTCCAAAGTGTGGCCTTGATCTTGAGAAGATATGCGGCGGACACGAACTGATACGGACGAATGAAAAATGCATAAAATGATACACATGTATGTATATAAAATTTACTGTAGAAAGTCCTGACGCAGCAAAGAAAAAACTGTACGAAATTAGCAAGACTGGTAAATCCAGTGATCTCAAAGGCCCGATTATCTAAAATACGATCACTGAAATAAGAAATAACAACACTGCACAAGAATTTTGAAGTAAATTTGATCACAAGAACCAATCAACACGCTGGGTAGATCAGGTATCTCATATAGCAAATTTTGGGTGGATCTATAAGACTTTTAAAAATGCAGTTTTGTCAACGGTTGTTTGACACATCCAAAGAAGAGAGATTGTTTGTCAAAACATTGACTAAACTTTACAATAACCTTAGCATTTAACTTGAGCGACATTATTGAAGCTTATTGTTGATTATGCCTCTCTAATTTACAAGGAATTTGTTAAATGGGTTGACAAGCCAAAATTTCAAACTTACGACGTTCCAGTGTCAATAAACATAGTCTAATAACGACTTATCTAAGATCATCAGTGATAGTCGTTGCTCACGATAAAACCAGCAAATTACATTAATAGAAAATGTAACGGATTAGTAGTAGAGAAAGTAATAGCAAGTTCGTTACCGGTCATCTATCAAAAAATTTGATGAATGGTCCTGTGTCTGTATCGCATTTTCTTACGTTTACCTATCCTTTAGATGTACTCTTACTCAGACGTGTCAAGCCTGCATAGCTGAAGTATTTTTCATCTTACGTTATTTGTATGCTTAAATTTAACAATTTTCATCGCAATAATCATCGCGATATACATGTAGCCTGCATGTGCGTAATTGACATTCCATTGTCAAATCGCACGTGCTGGTAAAAAGCATGTTGTGAAAAACAATCTCAACCTTAATATCTTAGAATATCTAAGGAAGGAAACCCTTGTTCTCCGACCGTGCATAGAAGGAAGCATCTTTGGCGTTGGACACAATTAGTATTCAGACTCCAGTGGCATACATCTGTAATACTTACACCAATTAGGCCCCTTATTCGTTCAGGAGGGTCCAAAGAAATACATGTATGCTACATCAAGGCATTCAGTATGGATGATTATACAGTCATAATTATTTGAGTAAAACTCGGTCAAAGGACTCAGCAACACTAGAAAACAATAATCATGGATGTAATCCAGTTGAATCCGTGAGCTTTGATCTAAATTAGTGACTGAGCTGTATAAAAACCTCTCTAAAGATCTGGTAAAGTTGCATGTCATGACATCCTATTTCTTACCTTGGACAATATATGGTACGACGAGAGCTATGGCATAGATGGCTATCAAATGAAGGTATCCCATTCTCATGATCTGGATCCGCTTTTAACCACACGCAATATTTACTCCATTGAATTTTTATTGTGTACACAAAAGTATAACAATAAAATTAACACGATAATAGTCACGAAAAGAATGTATCAGATAAAGTAATGAATAAATAAGCGAAACAGGTAACTCATAATTTCTCCTTGGTGACTTCCTTATCTTAAGGCGATCGATGAGACATGCACTGACGTTTGTATATATGCGTGTAATCATTACAGTCCATGTAAACAATATCTATCAACCAGTGACCATCAATTAATTTAAAATTTATAGTCAATCGTGAAAAAGTTTACCACAGTATCGCAATTTAAGTTTTGTGTAGTATACATGTAAGTAGTACTCATGTAACTGTTCAGACGTCAGTTTAGATAGTTCCTTTATAATAACACCTTAAATGGTAGATGTGTAACTTTGTTTTTGTATTTAATTGTGTCATTCAAAAATGTATGTCCGGTTTCATCACAAAGAGATGTAAAAAGATAAGCAAAAACTTCTGGGTCCTAACATCTAAAAATAATGTTACAAGGTGAAAACAAGTCGTAAAGTGGAAACATAAAGCGCATACAAGTAGCGGGAATGACCAGCGCCTTGGGGGACAGCTGGATATATATTAAATATGACAGTGATGATACTTATACATGTAAGCGATGTCACTAACACTAATTGTATGCAAGATTCAATTAAATAGTTTAAGGCGCTGTCATTCGGGCATTCAATTTTAAAAAGTGGAAAAATGACCTTGTTCGTGCAACATGCATAAATAGGCAGTAACCCGAGAAGATTTAGATTACCGAGATAGAATCCAATATAAATGTTGAAATATTGAAAGTAATGAAAGGTATCATAACTTGCAACGTAGCGTATCTTCAAGCAATTGTTGTGACATCTATTGAAAACCATGTATACCTGTAATCAAATATAGAGGACCTAAATTCCAACTTAGCATATCCAGTACCTCTATATCAGAATATCCGAGAATCTAAATCGAGAACGCGAGAACATTCTTTTCGAAGTCATAATGCTCGCACAATATCCTCGTTCCTTCTGTAGTATTGCCTTCCCATTGCCAATTATTTGAGGCAGGAGCCAGTTTTGAAATGACACCGCCAAGCAACTTACTAGTAGTCCATTCATGTGACATTGTCCAGCAACAAGTAGTCTGTCGGACATCGTCTATCACCAGTTAGTGCGAATATTGCCAACAACAGCAGATATCATCCAGCAACAGTAAGTGTAGCCATGTTGTTTGACTAGGCAACGTACTAATCACGCTTATGTTGCAATCCCTTAGGAAACTGCAAATATAACGCTGTCAATACATGCAATGTATCACATGCACATATATCCTCTGTATTTTCACGTAACATTTTCTGCTGCTAAAGGAAAGTGGTAGCTAGTCAAAGGGAGTCAACATGTTATATAGATGTAGTGCCTTTCAATTAATCTATCAAACATGTCTACAAGAGTAAGAGATATTCCCGAATATCTCGCTTGAAAGTCGCACTTGGAATGCTAAACTTGGTGTACGAGGGGGATACTGTGAATGTCCAAAGCAAGGCTTTGTTATGGAGCATGGTCCTCATAAAGATTTATTAGCAGCAAGAACTTTTCACCCTAGCCCGACTTACGGGGGGGAAACCTGTTGCAGAAAAGGGACTGGGGACTCCGCTTTCTACTACACGTTTTGGGCGGTAGTTAGGGCCCGAGTATTGGTTGGGCGACCAGATAAGAGTAGTTTTAACAACAAATCCAAAGCAGTATTTATTAATCACCTTTATTTTGAATATACAGTAACAATGTTAACATAGTACTCATGCCAGACGTCTTCATTCATAATGCTAGCTAAATGCAGCCGAGAATCAGAGGCCATCTTGAAACTGAGAAATATAAGAGCATTTTAAGGCTGTCATAAATTGGTTACTGGAACTTAAATCAATTGTCTTCTAAATACTGGAAACTCATTTGGTTGTAAAATAAAAGGCCTGAGAAGTGTTTACTTTATAGTGTCATTTCATTTGGGACTATCAATAGATAAAAGCTATAGATACTTATCATATACACATACAAAATGTACCTGTTTAAAACTGTTTTGTTTAGAATAGTTTGTTTACATACATGTATTAAATTGTTCCTACATTATTATGAGGATTTTTTAACAATTTGGAATGTCAACTTTAAACTAGTAAAAATCTTTAACAAAATACAGTAACTTCATTCTTCAAGACTGTTACTGTAGTAACAGAATATATATAGCAACCTAACAAATAACATGGTAACATAAGTAACTGAAATTTTGGTTGTTTAAAAGGACAATATTGCAACCTCCACCAAATTTTCGATCTGCCTAAAAAAAACCTGTCAACTAACTCACTATTCAGCAACGTTGATCATTATAGATTTGATGTACTTTGATGTAAGAAAGTATACACTCAACAGGTTTAGAAACGCAAAAGTGGCAAAGTATTAATTTTAACAGTGTTATCGTGTTTCAAATTTATTCAAATTTCATACACAACAAAAACAATATAAAATTGAATTCTTGTAAAGGTTTCAATAATTCATCGCAAAAAATAACTTAAATAGAAATAAAAACAAAAGCATCATTCAAATAAAAATGTTCAACAGGGGAAATCTTTGCATTTCTAAACCTGTTAAGTGTACATCTTTCTGAAGTTTACATGCTGAATTTTCACAGAGACTTTAGAACTTTAATATTTAAAGGGACTATCCCTATAACTGATGTCAAACTAAATAACCTCCAAAACATAAACAATCATACTGAACTTATTGTACCATCGCTAAACCGCAAGCTGATACAGCCCCAGTTTCCAAAATCGATAATCATGTCTGCATTAATATTGATTTTTATTCATGAAGCCGGTAAGTATAAATCCGTTTAAAGGTTGATAATGTATGCTAGCTTAAGTGGGACCGATTGATAAATGATATCGAGCTGACTAACTGATTCTTTGTTTAAGTTTAATAGAAATTGAAGAGTGAATGTGATAAATTGACTTAATAATAATATGTGTTAATTTTTTTTTTTTTATTTATTTAAAAAAAACCCCCTAAAAAAAAACAAAAAAAAACCCCTTCTTTTCCCTCTTTTTTTTTTTTAAAAAATTTTTTTTTTTTTTTTTTTCTGGAAAAATTGAAAGTTCCATATGAGAATCTTTGAAAGTATTATAAGTCAACCTAAAAGTTTCAGGTATGCATTCCCAGTCATTATCGATAAAATCAGCCGTTTAAAATATACTGCAATCATTGATCTGTGCAGAGTTGTTGTTGTACAATTAATGAATGAATGCGATTTATTACAGAAAGCCTCTATAATGATTAATTGTGGTGAAACGAGGCATTTTTCGCCATAGATTCTTCTTTGAAATTGTATTTATTTATCATTTTACGTTCATTGAACAAGTAATCTTTGTTTCGAGAATATAATCTGCTAGATGTAGGGAGTGCCCCTTTAAAGGTAGTTGAAGCACTTAAAGCATGTAAACTTACTGTCATCTTTTCTACAATATCTCAGGATAACCTGTCCATTGTGGTAAAATACAGAGTGAACTGAATAACATTACTGCCAGGAAATAACAAACAGACCAAGGCAATCTATGTATATACTGTTTGAACATATCACAGACTCATTTGAACAGGTGTTTAATTCTGTGAATTCATTTTGTCAAAAGCATTTCTCATGCAAAGAGGCCTTTAGCAATTTACAGCAAAATATCCAATATTGAAGATTAAATATTCACAACTTCCTTGAAATCATAATTTATACTTGTAACACAAAGAGACAAACAAAGGAATATATTACAGCTGAACGTGTGCCAGGTGGTCTTAGCTAAATCCATGTGGTCATCCGAATTACACATCAAACCACCCAGCCTAGCAACTGTTTCTTTTTACAGCACAATGTTTAAATCTGCTCTTTATTGTGTCATTACTTCTATACATAAGATAAAATCATTGGCATAAAAGGTAAAGACTTGTTTATACAATAACATGATCATAGTTACATATTGCACAAAAACACTGAAAATCAAGAGCATGAACACATTTGTATCTAAAACTGTTATAAGCCATTTTCTGTGCCAAAGGAAAATTGTTCTTTTTCTTTCTGAGCATCAGATATATACCTTAACTAATTATAATCACATGACATAGGGAGGTCATGTGATACCACTCAACGACCAAGCACCAGGCTGATAAAGACTATGTGATAGATGAAATATTCTACTAAGTTAATAATTTGTTTTGAATGATGGAATATGACCATCATAGATGCCACTCCAGAACGAAGAATGACCCACAAAGTTGCACAGATTAAACAGTTTTATCAGGGTTGTGTCCTATCTAATATGACACTGAAGGCAGTAGAAGGATTGTTGCAGTCTATTGATGTAGAGGCAATGTGTAACACTAGTCACAGTCAGGTCTGATCTCTCATACAATTATCATATGAAAATATACTACAACACAGTACAGTAAATGCTTTGAATCAAACATATCAAAGTGACAGCACTATGCACTGTAAAATGAGAACTTAGACATAAAGACAAAAGTCTGGCAAATATTGGTATTTTCAAATTTTCATTTTTATACATGATTGAAAAATGTTTTTGCACCAAACTTCATTGCTGTGAAATGGAATGATATCTTCCCAAACAACAAATACTTTATCTACCTATGACTGGAACCAGAAGACACATGCTGACATTTACATGGCATAGTTGCAGAAGTTAACAAGTGTTATTACATGTATAGTGGAATCTGTTCTATGAAGTCTTTATGACAGATACATTGTTTTGAGATACTGAAATTTGGAAATTTTCATGTGGCCAATATTTTAATAGCTGACAGACTTATTTGTGAATTAAAATCTCACCAGAAGGAAAATACCTTTATCATAAATATATGTGAAATGAATCTTAAATGAAAAATAGCGAGTTTAATTATCTGAATTATTACTAAATTTACAGATGTAAGCTTCTTTAAAACACATCTGTGATTTCTAAATGGTATACATCAACTTCTTTCAAGAATAAACAAACATTTCTTCACATAAAATACAGCATAGAAGACAAATGAATGTGTTTACATTTCTAGATAAACCATCATCACAGATTACATCTGACATCCCAGGGTAGCCTACTCAACATTCTGGCATTGGTAATTCTAAACTCTTCAACCCCTCTCTTTCAAGAAAGGAATCAAAGTTACTGCTATTTTACCCTAAAATGTATTTTCAACTTGTACATTACCATATCTGGTTAACATGGGCTGCTCAATGAAATTGTTCAGCCAGCTCAGGAAGTCAGACTTCAAGGATATACACTGGGCATGGTCTACCATAGTTGTTTACCTTCAGCAGGACAGAAGCAACATTTTGATTTTACTGAATCACTTATCACCTTTTATGTCTAGCCTGAATAAATGCTCCACTCAGATATTATCACACACAACACACACTTAAATGCTTTCTGCATAAAGGTAACAAGTGTTCATAAAACCAAGTTATATAAATAAATACATAATTTTCAATATCATAACAAGTATATTTCATTATTGTACTTGTAAGTGAAACAGGTCTTGTACACAGGAATGTGATTACATCTACTGGTCCATATTGACAATAATACTCAAGCTCTAAACCATGATACAAACATGTACACTAGTATCACCTCATCGGAGTGTTAGTTTAGCATTACTCCTAAATCTTAATCCATTCTTCACAGTCTTCACGGATGAGCTGCTTTAATCCAATCTTCTTTATTTTAATGTTAGATGTTAGCTATGCGATGAAGACTGTTTCCTAGTGCTCTAGGAATAACTGCTGAAAGAACAGAGTATAGCAATCATAGCCAAACTCTGGATGTTAACCTGCAACCCCTTGGTAAAGAGTCTGACACATTATGTTGACTTTATGGTAACAGGTCACTGAGGCCACAAGGTACACATTTAAACAGCTCTAAATATGCAGCAAGTTTCATTCAAAGCATAGAAAACACATCAAGTGATGCTCCTTATACATACATTTGATTTCGATATGTCATAGACACATATGTGATGTAACATTTTAGAAAGTTACCTTATGTTAGAAACATTAATTTTTTTTCAAGAATTTGAAAATTCAATAATTTCTGGTAATTCTGTCAATATTAGGAATACCACACTGACTAAAACAATCGAAGTATAATGTTTTATGTAGTTTTCAATGTTAAATGTCAATGTTAAATGTCAATGTTTAAATGCCACCTTACAGTAATTTTTATAAAAAATACGTGACCAACTTTGGGCAGTTCTTTTTACAATTGTCAAATATTATCTTTTTCCTTTTTGCATGTTTTGTTCCAACTGACTGAAAGAAACACACATACTAACAGAGAGTGTTAAGATTCAAAATATAAATACTTAACTTTAAATGAGATCAAAGGCTTTATAATGTGAAAAATATTTCACAGAATTTATGTGAAAAGATGTATACTTGAACTGTATATAAGCCATTTGCCTTTAGTAACTAATTATGATTTACAAATATAAGTAGGTATGTTTTAATGTGACAGCCTGTTTTATACAGCAACCTGCTTAATGTGACGACTTTGATTCTAGCTGGACACAGGTTTCTATGACAACTATAGACAATATCAATGTCACGAATGATCTGACTGGAGAAAGGATTATATAGTAAACTTCAGTTAAACTGATAAATAAGTTAAACATTCAACTTTCTGCTGATTTCATGTGTACATCAGTGATTTCTTTTTATCCGTATTTGTAAGCAACATTGGTGGAGAAAGGTCTTCTATCAGCCGTCCCACTTGCGGAGAACCCCGTGACTAAAGATGAGACACTGGGTGGGGTATGGTACACTCTGGTCCCTCTGTAAGCCTAATGAATCCATAACATCTGGTCCACTTACAAGATCCTAAAATGAGTTAAATGAAAATTGATAGTATTTGTGCAAAAGCCTATGTAATGACCTTAACAATTAATGGAAATATATCTAACAAAAAGTTTCAGAAAAGGGGCATTTTACTAAATATAAGTCAAATCTTACAGACATGTTTCTCAGATTAGTGTGTGAAGTTCTATATAAAATCTGTAGAAATGTTTAATGATGTCAATGCTGAAGTTATGGGACTTGATAATACAAGGCAGTCTGAATGACAGCTATATCCCCCACTGCATGAAGCAAAGTTGACAGAATGACCTTTGACCCCTATGTGTGATGCTGAGCCAGCGAGGCTGGAACATGAATCTTGCATGTTATTTTGAGGAATTGAATATTTGACCAAAGTTTTATGAAAATTCTCCCTGTGGTGTAGGAATTATGGAGCAGACAGGAAAAACCAATGACACCATTGCTTTGATGCATAGCATAATAACCTTGTTTACCGACCATAAAGATGTTCTTAAAGTTTCAACCAACATTCTGCATTACATTAGGACATTATCTGCCAAAAACTTAAAACTTACCAAAATTAATCTTGCACACAAAATTTTTGACTTAAATTTCTAAGTGAAGTAAGGGCAGTAATTTGAATTAAATTCAGTGAAATGTTACCTAACTGGACAGTTTGATACCCTTAAAGGCATATTAAACGGTATGAACATGAATTGGTCCCTGAGATATGGCCTTGAGAGGAACTTAAACACAAAACTTCAATTATAATGAAATACCACAAGGAATAGGATAGAATGCCATTTTCTTTAAATAAAACTAGACCACTTTAATAAAAAAAAATTGAAGTTACGATTTTTGACAATTTCTTCATTTAATACCTGATATTGAGCTATGAAGTTCAACAGTCTAAGGGCCATCTTTCTACTGGAATGTAAGAGTTTCTCCAAGCTGAAAAAACAAACACATTATGTTGCTTCAGGCAAAACTTCTGACAAAAAATTAAGAATAAATATGTCAAAAGATATCTAAGTAAATTTCTGTGCTCCTTTTGGGTTGTTTGTCAAAACCATGAGTTTCAGAAAGCTTCCATCCAAGCATATCTAGTCACTGGTAGGTACCTGGGTACAACCACTGACCTTCTGAAGGCCAGTTTAGACATACATCCCAGACTTACACAGGCTTGAAAATGTGAAATTTCAACTTTAAAACTTATGACAGTCAACATATAAACACAAGTAGAAAATCTTTATACAAGAGGGCCAAGATAGCCCTATATCGCTCACCAGAGACCTATTTTCTGTTTGACCTTGACAAGACAAAACTCCTGACCAATTTACATGATGATTGGCTATAAAATGTAACCTCTAGAGTTCCAACAAGGTTTTCCTCGGAATTGACCTGGTGACCTAGATTTAATCCCAGGTGACCCACACAAACATTCTGACCAAGTGTCATGATGACTGGGTTGTAAATGTCACTTGTATGGCATACCCAAGGTGTTTAATCAGGTTACCTAGTTTTTGATCTGAGATGACCCATATTCAAACTCGACCTAGATTTCATCAAGGCAGTTATTCTGACGATCCAACGAAAAATGCAAACTCTATTGCATACACAAGGTATTTCTATGATTTGAAAGGGTGACCTATTTTTTGACCCCAAATGAACCATATTCGAACTGGACCTAGATGCATACACAAGGTTTTTCTTTGATTTGACCCCATGACCTCGTTTTAGACCAAAGATAAACCATATTTAAACTCTACCTAGATTTAATCAAGGCAATTATACTGTCCAAGTTTCATGAAGATCCAATGAAAAATGTAACCTCTATTGCATACACAAAGGTTTTCTTTGATGTGACCTAGTTTTTGACCCTAGATGACCCATATTCGAACTCAACCTAGATTTTATCGAGGCAATCATACTGACCAAGTTTCATGAAGATCCAATGAAAAATGCAACCTCTACTGCATACACAAGGTTTTTCTATGATTTGACCCCGTGACCTATTTTTTTACCGAAGATGACCCATATTCCAACTCGACCTATATTTTATCTGGGTAGTCGTTCTGACAAAGTTTCATGAAAATCAAGTGAAAAATGCATACACAAGGTTAAGTGTGGACAAATGACTGACAGACGACGGACACCAAGCGTTCACAACAACTCACCTTGTGCTCAGGTGAGCTAAAAACTTACTCACCTGACTTTTCTGATACTGTAGTAAGATTGTGCGCTGCATTTACACTAACTGATGCTTACTTTAACTGATTTAAGAGAATCATTCATTTAGGTGAAGCATTCATAAGCCTCAAAGTAAGTGAAGTTCTTACCAGCCCTTCTTTCCCCTAAAAACATGTTCTATTGTTTCCTTACCTGTTTGAATTGAATAATCCTTGGGAAACTACTTTATCACAAATCTGTTTGTTAATGTTTGGTTCAAACAAAGGAATTCCAAAATAACAATCTAATAAACTCCATTCATCCTCGACTAGGCTCTCAGTCTCCTCTTTGAGATCTAAACTGTTTGGTTTTTCAGCAACAGTTTCCAAATTATCTCCCTTTTGTGTACTCTCTTGTTCCAAGAGATCAATTTCTGATGCCAACATGGCTGCAGAAGTTTTATCTTTCAAACCATTTAATGGTTCATCTAAAATATTGTTCCCGCTATCTGAGGAATGTATGCTACCAGTCAAACTTCCAAATGCGTTTGAATTGTTTGAATTAATGTTCAATTCTTCCTCGTCCTCCTCATGTTTAAATATAGTTTGTGATTCTCGTCCTGTATTCAATAATGTAATGTATCCACATAAATGCTCCAAGTCAATTTCTTGTTTTAGTGATTGTATTGCACAGTGATTGTGAAAATGACTCTTTACAAAAGACCCTGAAAGATAGAGGAAACTTAGTTATAAACATCATATAAGTTATAAGTTTGATGTAGATTTTTGGAATTTTAACTTGTACTCTGTAAACCTTTTGTGTGTGCCTTTTCAACCACTGATTACACTAGCCAGCATCCACATCTATACAGACTTGTCAGTCTCTACTTTTTACGATTCAGATGATAATTCTTCATTTTGTATTATACTTACAAAAACATTATTGCAACCCCTTTAATTTGAGATTTTAAGGGGAGATTGATTAATAATCTGTCATATAATGGGACAATTGTTCACAACACATTGTGACATAGTGATTTTAACACCCTAAATATTTTCTGCTTTTTTACAAATTCATTCCAAAGTCCTCGACCTCTGGTTTAAAATATCCCTAACTTTTCTGTTTCATTTGCTCAATTTCCAAATATCCCTGACCAACTACAAATTTCCTAACATCTCCCTGACCTTGAAAAGAAAACTTTCAATGACATTTCCCTGACAGAGGGAACCCTGAAAAACACTTTAAACCCTGTATATCTGACATACCTGTACTCGAGTCTAGAGGAAACGGTATATGTACAGTTCTGCCCTCTGACTGCCACCCATGTGCCTGAAAATCACACAAGCATAAGCTAATACTTTGACATCATTGATAAAACAACACTTCACAGATCAAA
Organism: Saxidomus purpurata; assembly: GCA_022818135.1. Classification (NCBI taxonomy): domain Eukaryota; kingdom Metazoa; phylum Mollusca; class Bivalvia; order Venerida; family Veneridae; genus Saxidomus; species Saxidomus purpurata. The sequence continues at coordinate 48,402,631 of JAFMSR010000005.1, forward strand.
GTTCTGTAAACTGTATGTCCTGCTTCTCAACAGCTAGAATTCTGGCAAGTCACAATACTTGCTTGATCTAGTTTCAGCATTAACTTCATAATTTTATAACTAATTAACAACTGTTACCAAAAATTATTTTAATGTATAATATTAAACTTCATGAAGTAATAAATGAAAATATATGTAATAACTGCCTTAGGTGACTTCATTATATTTATTTGTTTTACTGCTAAGTAAAGTTCTATCATCCTATTCTAATCATTATTGAGACCCCACCCATGATGAAACTTCTTAGGAGAGGAAGAGCCAGCAAATTTGTATTCCAGATACCAGTCCACAGCTGTGCTGACTGAGGCGTTCTTTTCACAAGGACACACTGAAGTTGGATTCACATTCTACTGAATGCAGGTATTCTGGACTGCTAATGTCATAACCACTACACTTTAAGTAGAACTAAGAGGTTAATGAAGTTGTGTGCATTCATGCACGACTATTCCTTTTTGACAACAGCACTACTGTAGTATTTCCCCAGGCAGCTGAGTTGAGACTGTGTCACGAAGCCTTGTGCTTTCATCCTACTATAGGGCTTACATGTATTTGTAAAAACTTACCTAATTTAATCACATGACCATGTTGCTAACTGGTGTTATTTCTCTTTTGCAAACAGTGTTTTTCATTTATGTTATAGAAGGAGAAACATACCTGCACAAAGACAGCGGAATGTGAGAGGGCATCATTCAAGGTCAACAAGATGTTGCTGGTTGCTATGACACCAGGGTCATGACCCCAGGTCGTTACCAGAAGACGATCGTATTCCTACAAATAATAACTTCATTATTCCTATATGAAATGAAATCTGTTAGAGTTATACATGATGTTGCATTACGACCCCACAGGAAGACAAGATATTGGATCTTACCATAAACAACTCTAAGCATTTATGCAGCTGTTTTTTGGAACACACCCAAACTCATCTAATGAAATTTCAATTAGATGGCCAGTAGCACTGCAACTTGCCCATCAAACAGCAATAAGTTTTATATCTTCGTTTTTTTGCCTTTTACACAGTATTAAATCAAACATAAATCACTTATATTACAGTAAAGTACTCTGAATGAAAAGTTTCCTTTATCTCTAACAATGAGAATGACAGGAAAGAGGGCTACTTTATACACAGTCATATAATGGACTATTTTATCCACAGTCATATAATGGACTATTTTATCCACAGTCAGGAACCAGCCTCTTCCTCATAGGGAGTTCAAAGTTCTACACAAATGTCCTCAGCACCTCACCAAGCAATGAAATACAGCATTCACAAGCATCTTACTTTGATGTACAAGTCATCTCTGTAACTTTAGAATACTAACCAGAAATATTTTTGGTATCCTTCGCAGTTTTTTTCCTTTGACAAGTAACAGTGACGGTGGACCACATCCTGTCAGACTGTACATGTATAACTTGAACCAGACTGAATTCACCTGCAGTGTAAATAACTCTAAGCTATACACATGACACATGATAGTAAAAACATTTGTATTCATGCATTTTATTACTCCATTTAAATTTTTACATTAGGATTTGCACAGAATGTTGAAGAATAAAACATTTCTATAAAATACTTTTATAGGTATAGTTGATCAGCTAAACTGTTTTATGGCCTCTCAATTCATTCAAATCAAGATCCTAATGTAAACCTAACTGAATGTGAAATGAAAATGAAACTAAGTTCAAAGGAGTAAAATGAGACCATTATAAGTAAAAAGAAGCTTAAGCCTAACTTCAAAGAAAGTGCAGCTTAATTCTAACTTCAAGGAGTTACTGGAAGCTTAACCCTAACTTCAAGGAGTTACCATGAGCTTAATTCTAACTTCAAGGAGTTAAGAGAAGCTTAACCGAACTTCAAGGAGTTACCATAAGCTTAATTCTAACTTCAAGGAGTTAAGAGAAGCTAAAGCCTAACTTCAAGGAGTTACCATAAGCTTAATTCTAACTTCAAGGAGTTAAGAGAAGCTAAAGCCTAACTTCAAGAAGTTACCATAAGCTAAATTCTAACTTCAAGGAGTAAAGAGAAGCTTAACATAACTTCAAGGTGTTACCGGAAACTTAACCCTAACTTCAAGGAGTTACCAGAGGCTTTACCCTAACTTCAAGGAGTTACCGGAAGCTTTACCCTAACTTCAAGGAGTTACCGGAAGCTTTACCCTAACTTCAACGAGTTACCATAAGCTTAATTCTAACTTCAAGGAGTTACCAGAAGCTTTACCATAACTTCAACGAGTTACCGGAAGCTTAACCCTAACTTCAACGAGTTACCATAAGCTTAATTCTAACTTCAAGGAGTTACCGGAAGCTTTACCGTAACTTCAACGAGTTACCGGAAGCTTTACCCTAACTTCAACGAGTTACCGGAAGCTTAACCCTAACTTCAACGAGTTACCATAAGCTTAATTCTAACTTCAAGGAGTTACCGGAAGCTTTACCGTAACTTCAACGAGTTACCGGAAGCTTTACCCTAACTTCAACGAGTTACCGGAAGCTTAACCCTAACTTCAACGAGTTACCATAAGCTTAATTCTAACTTCAAGGAGTTACCGGAAGCTTTACCGTAACTTCAACGAGTTACCGGAAGCTTAACCCTAACTTCAACGAGTTACCATAAGCTTAATTCTAACTTCAAGGAGTTACCAGAAGCTTTACCATAACTTCAACGAGTTACCGGAAGCTTTACCCTTACTTCAACGAGTTACCGGAAGCTTAACCCTAACTTCAAGGAGTTACCGGAAGCTTAACCCTAACTTCAAGGAGTAACCGGAAGCTTAACCCTAACTTCAGGGAGTTACCAAAAGCTTAACCCTAACTTCAAGGAGTTACCAAAAGCTTTACCCTAACTTCAAGGAGTTATCGGAAGCTTTACCCTAACTTCAACAAGGTAAGAGAAGCTTAATCCTAACTTCAAAGAGTTTAGAGAAGCTTCAAGGAGTTTAGAGAAGCTTAAGTCTAGCTTCAAGGAGTTTAGAGAAGTTTAATCCAAACTGCAACAGTAAAGAAGTCTTACAATTATTCCAAAGAACATTTAGTAAATATATTTAATCCCAGCTTTATAGGAGATTCTAACACAAGCGGCTGCTTTTCCTATATAAACATATAGGGAAAAGCCTATATTTTATTTTACAATAAAATACAGCACGTTTTTCCAAGGACGAGGTGCGGTAAATGACGTAACGACGTGACATATGTAAACAAGCGCGTCCAATCTTATTTCCCGTTTTAAGGTTACAAGGAAGTACTACTACGCGTTAAATAAAGTTGGGGATAGTTTTCAAAGAAAATCACATGTAAGAACCGAAATAATAAATGTCTCCCTATATTTTATCGTGGAATGAAATACAGCCAGTCATTTGGATGCGAAAAATTAAATCTCTCGTGCTATGCACTCGTAATTTAATTACTACGCATCCACACTCCTGACTATATTTTATTCAACGATAAAATATAGGGAGACATTTATTATTTCTTAAGTAGAGAGGAGTTTCTTCCTAATTTCAACAACATGAACAAGTTTAATTCTTATTTCAAAGGACTAAAAAGTTTAACCCCAATATCAAAGGATAGCAATGAGTTTAATCCTAAGATATTAAGCTATTAATTTACAACCTAGTATAATGAAATACTAAGAATGTGGGTCAGCTGATCATAGTTGTTATTAACTTTGAACAATATATGATTTAAACTAATAATTAACTGAATAAAACCTCAGGTATTGCTGGTCCTATATGTTGTGGTGTACAACTGGAAACTGGCTGAATCTCATAACTTAGAGGAGCCATAGAAACAAGTAAACTGAAAAACATGCAAAACATATATCATGATTATGGAGTCTTTGAAAGTGTGTCAGAAAGTCAAACTGAATTATTAAATTTCCTAATATGTACTCATACTGATTAGAACCTTCCTTTGTTACTATTGTTCTTTTACCATGTCAAGTTATTTCTCAACCTTTACAGTAAATGCCAGTTTGAAAGTCAATTTAGCAGTAACCATTCGTGAAGCAATAGTCAGTTCAACTGTTTCAGTAAATCTTTATTCAGCATGGATGTCACTGCAACAGTCCATTAGTTTTAATTCATTTCACTTATAATTATTTCTTTGCTTCATTGCAAAACAAATTCTCTTAGCTTACAAGACGCCTTACATGATGGAACCAATCCCTTATCAGACAGGGAGCCAGCAACTTTTGTTTACAGCTGGGTGAACTGAGGCACAAGTGGCATCAGGTATATTGCCTAAGGAAACACCTCAAGTGACCTAATCGGGTCCCTATGGTTACTAAGTGAATGCAGTAAAGTTACTTTGCTTACTTTCTAGACAGAGTATAACTAACAAACATTTGTTTACCAAAATCTGCATGTGAACCTACATTATGAGCACCAATACCAGTATGTTTGTTTACCTGTAATTTTTGTTGAGCACCCTGGACCTTGTGGAAGCATCAAGACTCAACAAACTTTCACATCGGATAAGATCAACGGCAGACCCCGTCTCACTTTCAGCACACAGGCTCTTGTTGTAACGTAAAAATTTCACAGTATCTCTTAGCAACAGAGCATGAACAAAGTAACGCCTTGCCTCTCCTTCTGCTTCAAAACCAACCTAAAATCATTAAGTATTACTTCATTTAATCATATCATCATATAAAACAAGTATAATCGCTACAAAAATGTCTGTGATGGTTAAACTGTTGTGCTGAAGGTATTTAACAGTATAACAGTGTACCCTTCATCAACTCCAACCATAGTTTCTAGCGTTTTTTTTGCATAGGCAGACCAATCCCATTTTTGTCTTCAAACAAATCACAACAAAACAAGTGACAGGAAATTGTAACAAAACCAGGTTTTCATTTTCCAGTCTGCTGGCCGAGCACAAAATTAATGTGTTTTTAAAATCAGTAGATATACATAATATGAAAAAGAAACAAAGGTCTTCTTCTATATATTACATGTGTAAAAAAAGCAAAGGGCCATAATTCAGGCAAAATTGATCCAAACACAAAACCCAGACAATATGCACGAGGGCACTTGATGACAACAGTTCTGTGAGAGTTTGGTTTAAATATCTTGAGAAATGTAGGAGGAAGTGGGCACATGACAGTATTCTTCTATATATAACATATGTGGAAAAAAAGCAAGGGCCATAATTCAGGCAAAATTATTAAAAAAAAAAAAAGAAAGAAAAAAAAACAAAAAAACTTGCTCTGTGTGGGGTTTGAACCGCTGGTCTCATGAGAAATTTTGTCATCTTACTGTAACAGAATACTCCAAAGTATACAGGACTGGTAATCTTTTCTTAAAATAGACAGTAATAACAGAGTATTCTCCCTTTTCTAATAACAGAGTATTCTCCCTTTTATATATATTTAAATAAGGAGACTCAAAATTGCTAACGGACGGACGACCAGGGGCAGAAAATTATATACTCAAAATTCTTTAGTTCACAATTATAGTTCTGTGAAAGTTTGGTTGAAATCCCTTGAGAAATGTAGGAGTTGCACACAGAAGAGTATTTCTCTATATATATTACATTATGTGGAAAAAAACAAAGGCCCATAACTCTGTCAAAAATGATCAAATCACAAAACCCCGACAATATGCGCCAGGGCACTTGGTGACAATAATTCTGTGAAAGTTTGGTTGAAATCCCTTGAGAAGTGTAGAAGGAGTTGCACACAGAAGAATTACATATGTGAAAAAAACAAAGGGCCATAACTCTGTCAAAAATGATCAAATCACAAAACCCCAACAATATGCGCCAGGGCACTTCATGACTATACTTCTGTGAAAGTTTGGTTGAAATCCGTTGAGAAATGTAGGAGGAGTTGCGCACAGAAGAAATTGTTTACGCCCGCCCGCCGACATACCCCAATCTAATAACCAGGATTTTTCCTTCGGAAAACCTGGTTAATAAAATTATTTAAACCCCTAGTTAACCATACTTCAAGTATCTGACTATTCCAACTGATTGTTCCAAGGTAGTAACCTCAGATTCAACCTTTTAATTTATCATGTGTTCTTGACTTTCTGGTATATAGGTAGTGTGGATATGATGTTCTGTACTTGCTGCTCTGGGTAGAAGTGTGACCTTTATATAGTATAGTCACGAGTACCTTGTCTGCCGCCTGTTCTCATGGTTGGAGGATTCATTCTTCTGTGTGTGGGTCTGGTTGTAAAGGGGATTAGTTTCCTTATTTTACATTTGATGCAGCAGTCATGTGTCACATATCTGATGCTAAATTCAAGGGATTTGTGCACCTACGTGAAATTGAGCTGGAGGAATTCATGGTCAAATTCAAACATATGTATCTAGGTTTGACAAAATGCTTTTTCTCATACTGAACACTCTTAGCAGGCTCTGTAACCCATCAGTACTTTTATCTGATATCACAGACATCAAGGGTAAGCCACAAGTTAGTTACTGAATTACTGAACAGATTTTTGTCCAATTTCTTGTATGTTTATTATTTCTTAAGACGTGTAAACACAGAATTACCTACTTTTGACATTCAGATGTACAAAATATTAGCAGGGGCAATTTACAGAAGTCCAATGTGGGGAATGGAACATCCCATTCCAAAAGCTTACCTTCTCTAATTCCGATAGGAAGCTGTCTAATGACTCATCACTCAGTTTTCCAACCTCAAACATTGTTACTGCATGACTCTTCAGGCCCTGCAATGTATGTTTGGAAATAAAGAACAACACACCTTATTTCATGTCCAATACATATACATGTACTTCTCCAATTTAGCTTTCATAGGGATTCTAATTGATCAGTGTATAATTTTGACCCCAAAAGTACCAGGTATTTATTCTAGTGACAAGCAAACATTTCCAGCATTAGATTAGTTCTAGAAATCACAAGATCTGTAAACACATACAGTTTCAAGAGAGACTAAAGATGAATAATACCTACTGAGGAAACTCTTTAATTCATGTTTCATGTTGATTCTGTATACCATGATCAATTAACCTTACAGCATTTCATTTGACTTCAAATTACTTACATGCACACATGTACCATTAAGGTTTAAAATGGTGAAAATGTCAATTATCATGTTTTTATGATAAACATGTTTTCATGATGACTTCAGTTTGTATAAAAGTACACTGAGATCACTAAGCAAGATTTTTCCAGGAGACTGCTGCTGCACACACTTACAGGTGATAGATTTCCCATCATGAGGAAGGCAGTGAGGGTAGAATCAAACAAGAATGCTATTCTTTTTGTAGCACCACTGGGAACCGTGTCTGGAATACAGCAAAAGTCAGCACATGTGTATTGTAATGAAACAGAATATCAAAATTCTGCAACATGCAACAAATCTTAAGCAACTTGAGTATGATAGGATTAACATGTCAGAATTTTGAATCAGCTACGGCAGAACTTACAACATGGCAACACTTACAGTATGCTTCAAACATTCAACATGACAGAACTCACAGCCTTACAAAATTCATAGCATGAAACTTGCAACTTCAACAAAGTAGACCATACAACATGAAAGGACTTACAGTACAGTAGAACTTGCAACTGGAGCAGGGCAAAACTTACAGCCTGGCAGAAATTACAGCATGGCAGAACTTACCCATTGATGTTTCCAGATTGACAAGATCTGAGACAATAGCTGGCTTTGTTAAAGATGAGGGACTTGGTGGGGCTTCATTCACATCAGCAAGGGCATCACCCCAGTCTATAATCAATTGGTCCTGGCTAACTCTAGAAAAAGAAACATATAGTTTAATAGACAAAGGAAAACTAGTTTTAAAACATGAAACTCTTTAAACGTGCAAACACATTTACTTAATGCTGGTATGAAACTTAAAAATAGGCACCAACACATTTAACAAAGAACACTGAACTGTAAAATTACCTAAAGATGGAATATGAGACCTTATCAGAAAGGTACATAAAATTATAATAGGTTGTAACTGTATGAAGTGTTTCGAGCTATCAAATGTAAGTATTTTTGTGGTATGCTGTGGACTTACTTTTTATTTTGTGGTTTCAATTCATCCCAAGATGGATGCAGCTCTTCCTCACTGGTGTCTGCACCCTTTTTCTTCGCAAAGCCAAGCCGGCAGTACATGGACACTGCCATCTGATGGAAAATAAGTATTGGAGGTGCCATTGAATAAACATTCACTATGTCAATTTCATAACCTGGGTTTAACACTGTTACAGAATAACTCATGACAAGGTTTTTAGATAACATTATTAAATATGTCAATCTGAAAGCTTAACAAATGCAATGTATGTCTGATACAACTTCCAAGAATGAAAAAGGAATTAAGACATAAATTCATGCCTTTTTTAAATACATACCTTTACCAGTTGTAAGTCTATCTGTAGGACCTGTGAAAGCTGAAAAAAATCAAGATTTTTTTTGAAAATTAATTCAAGTTGTCATAATTCCCCCTAAACTACTGTGTTCTTATTATTAAACTTTATTTTCTTCACAATAAGAGAATTGATTTTAAGGTTTTAACATAAAATTTCAGTGACATACTTAAAGTATTTGCTTTACAAAAAATATTCTGTCAAAAACAAAATTTTCAAAGCCAATGAACAGTCATAATCAGCACAATTATTCTTAAATCTCTTTAAATAGCCTGTAAGATTTTTTTATACAGTCATGTGAACAATTGTTTGTTTATACCTCTGCAACTGTCGTATGCTCATCAATGGATACAAATATCTTATACAGTAACGTCTCAAAGTAATCTCCAAGCACTCGATTCATCACAAAATTCTCTAATGGAGGCACTGAAACATTTTCATGATATTATTACAAATATTGTTGCTGTACAAATTCAGTGGTTCAAGGAAAAACTTAAATTTTCCTTTAGGTGTTACACAACTTAACCTAAAGTATGCCTTATCCCATTCAAAAACTCAATCAAAAATGCTGGTGACTTCACAAAGACAGTTGAAGTATGTAAGCAGTATTTTACATTTAATGTAGTATTCTTAGCCTTTGAACACTTCAATATCAACATATAGGCACTTTTCTACACTTTTCCCTGTGTAAGCACTTTCTGAGAAAATATAAAATTCAAGCATTTTTTACGGCCAATATAAACTCAATACCCAGTACTTTCATATCTGTTTTCAACAATAAAACTTCAAGTACTTACAAATGATATAATCATCATCTTGGATTGGAACATCTAGATACACCAGGCCTCTCCTATATAAACCTAAAATCACAGTAACCTTTTAAACTTGCAAAACTAAACCATACATTGATATGTACACAGAAGTTCAATGAACTCTGAACATTTTCAAAAATATCACATAAGTAAACTGCTCCAAGCAATGTTTCTGCAAATAATTTTTTGTGATGCAACATCTACTGTGTGTAAACAGACCTTGTGTAAATCACATTCACTTGTTGCATCTACTGACCTGCCAAAGAGATCAGCTGGTAGAATCTTCCTGTATAACACATATATATTCTAAATTCTCCATCATGTCTTGTATCATTTACTACCACTACCCTGCTACGGCTGAATGCTGGACTTACTACTATATATTTCTGTTTAAACAAGGTAATTTAGCATACATTTCAGGATAATATATCAAATGAACAGCAACTATAGGCCATGCCTAGACTGTGCAGATAGACCATACTCTAAAGAGGAAACAAAACATGAATATCTGCTTCCCACAATGGTATGGTTATACAAATGTATTACCTAATACAGTAGTGCTTACGTATAACTTTGCACACGGAACGAACGATACATGCACGATGAACGCACGATAACTGATGAATGATGAGCGATAAGAACGATACACTATTTCCGATGAACGAAACGAAACACGATTATTCGATTAACTCGGACATTATCGTTTGCTTAACAACAATATTATTATCAGATGTCTAATTACATTGTAAGAGCTTAATTAATCCCCCTTAAAGTCCTAAATTATCAATAATTTACAGTAAAACCAAACAGATCATAAAAATAATTAATATTTGAATAGCGGCACACATACTTATTATATCTATAATTAAATGTTGTAAAGAATCTTAGGACGGAAAGTCCGATTTGGCGTATAATGTTTACAGTTACAGTGAGCACTTTACCGAATGTCTAGACAGAAGATATTTACAAATAAGTGAAATCACTTATCCTTTGCGTAAGTAGAATAACATATTGTTGTTTATATCTGGTGCAAATCTTGCACGATATGCAGAACGTCTACTTTCGATTTCACGGGAAATCTACATCTCTTCTCACAAATATCTCGTGAGAAAACAAAAAAAAAAACAATGTAACAGAAAGATAGTTTAGATAATTAGAAGAATGTTTTTTATCTATTTCATCAATAGTTCTTTCGTAATTTAATCCGATCTTTGAACAATGATATAAATAATATGCGTTTAGGACTAGGCTAACGTGCAAACGTTCTACACGATTGGCTGCCCACACTATCTTGGACCACTATAAATAATGCATGATACACGCAAGATACATGGAAATTTTGCAAAGTTACACGTGAGCACCACTGTATACAATAATAGATAAAACAGTACAGGAAATGCTTCATCCTGCATCTGGCTGCAATTGATCTGTGATTAATTCTCCAAAAAAATTAAACAAACAAAAGCATCTTATGTACAACTACCATCAAAATTATTATTTCAGAAATGTTGAAGCTGTTTTCATGTCAAAGAAAGATACAATTTGTTCACACAATACAGTTTTAACTCACTATGTAATAGTTTGTAGCTGAGCTCCCCAGCTGTCTGTGAACCCAAGTCAATAATTCTGTCTATCACATTTCTCTCTGCTGCTGAACAAACCTGAAAACAAAATGTAAATATAAAAGTTTCTAATCTCATAGGCTGCTTAGATGACCTGAACATTAAACACTGATATTGCATGTACATGTCATTGAGAGACATCCTTCTTGGCTGTAAGAGATTTGTGTATCCGTTTTGAAAGTTGTTTGTACAGAAGGACTGTAAAATCAACTAGAAAACAAGTTCATGCTCATAAATAACCTAATTAGTTAAGTAACTACAATTTAATACAAAGTATACACTTTATTGATGAAGGTACATGTATGCCACCTTTGCAAGCTGTCAGAAACCATTTGAGCAAAATTTTAACAAAATTGCAAGAAAAAAATGGCATTTACAAATGACATGTAACTTCACATTGGTTATTGCTACAAAGCATCTAACATTCATAAAGCCGTTGACTGACTTTGAAGAAGACCGGGCATAACACATGCTTGTTAGGGTATACATAAGCTTTCTTACCAACTCTGAATACATGTATCTACTTTCAAATCCCAACCATTCTATCTTACTGACAGTAAGCAAAATAATCAAAATAAAACTTGTGATCATGTTTACACAAGGTATAGCTAAAATTAGTGATGCTCGAGTATCACCTAGGTTTTTTGTTGCATATCTCACATTATGACTTATATTTTTAAACTAGACTGACAGTTACCATCAAACATTTTTGGACAAGACTTGGCTAATTTGGTTTGTGATAGTGTCGATTACTTAACCAAGGTAACTGTAGATTCAGTTTCTGACTCAAGTCTCAACAGAACTGGCGTTTGTTAACATATTTATATCCCATTAGCACTTCTGATGTTAAACTGCTTGTGGCTCTTGTAGTACCAAGAAAGATGTGTTACAGTGTTACTGGTGAAATTGACCATAATTGGAAATTGTAGATGCCATAAATGTAGCGCAATATTTTTCAAAAACATTGCAAAACAAGAGGGCCAAGATGGCCCTATATCACTCACCTGCAACTTCAGACAATATGTGAGCAAACTTCAACTCTAAACTATATATTATAAACACGAACATTCTGTTTGACCTTGACAAGACAAACCTCTTGACCAATTTACATGATGATTGGGTTGTAAATGTCACCTGTATGGCATACACAAGGTTTTTAACTGGGTGACATAGTTTTTAACCTCAGATTACCCATATTCATACTAAACCTAATTTTCATCAAGACAATCATGCTGACAATGTTTCATGAAGATAGAATGAAAAATGCAACTTCTATTGCATACACATGGTGTTTCTACAATTTTACCCCGTAACTTAGTTTCTGACCCTAGATCATTTAATAATAAATATGTTTGAACTCGACCTATATTTCATCAAGGCAATCATACTGACCAAGTTTCATGAAGATCCAATGAAGAATGCAACCTCTATTGCATACACAAGATTTTTCTTTGATTTGACCCCGTAACCTAGATTACCCATATTCATACTAAACCTAATTTTCATCAAGGCAATCATACTGACACAGTTTCATGAAGATAGATTGAAAAATGCAACCTCTATTACATACACATGGTTTTTCTACAATTTTACCCTGTGACCTAGTCTTTGACCCTAGATGACCCTTGGTTGAACTCAACCTAGATTTCATTGAGGCAATCATACTCACCAAGTTTCATGTAAATCCAATGAAAAATGCAACCTCTATACTGCATACACAAGGTTTTTCTATGATTTGACCCTGTGACCTAGTTTTTGACCCCAGATGACCCATATTCAAACTTGACCTAGATTTCATCATGGTAGTCATTCCGACCAATTTTCATGAAGATCCAGTGAAAAATGCAGCCTCTATCCCATACACAAGGTTAAGTGTGGACAGATGACGGACATCAGGCGATCACAATATCTTACCTTAGCACTTTGTGCTCAGGTGAGCTAACAAGAGCTGTCAGTAGGACAGCGTGCTCGACTTTTTTAGTGCTTGCCAATAAAACAAAACTTTGACAGTTAAGGGCACACAAGAATTTAACTAGGAATTTCTAAGTACAAATCAAGATACATTTTCACAGAGTTATCTTCTCTTGCTTACAGATAGGTCTCATGATGGTACATAAGTACTCCAACTTTCAAAGTAATATCTCAAATGGTTAAGTCAACAAGTGGACAAGAATGAAAATTTTAACTAAGTTTCTAAGTCAAAAAGGGCCATAATTCATATAAAATCCTTCACAGGATTACCTTCTCCTGCCCGTGTTTTGGGATCATGATGGTAAACAAGTAATATAACTTTCAAAGTAATATCTGGACGGTTTAGTCAAATAGTGAACCGGTACGAAAAACTTAACCCAGATTCTAAGTCGATAAAGGGCCTTAATTTTTAAAACAAATCCCTGACAGAGTTACCTTCTCTTGCTTACAGATGGGTTAATGATGTAAACAAGCATTCAAAGATTCAAAGCAATATCTCAAAGGGTTAAGGCAATAAGTGGATTTTACCCATATCTCAATGTATTCATAAGCTAATAAAAAGGGGCATAATTCTGTTCAAAACCTTGACAGAGTTATGTACTCTTGTCTGTTGATGTAGGTCATGATGGTAAACAAGTATGGTAAGTTTCAAAGCAATACCTCCAATGGTTTGGAAATAAAGTAGATGAAAAAGAAACTTAACCAAGCTCAATACATTTTCTAAGTCAACCATGGGCCATAATTCTGTCAAAAACCTTGACAGAGTTATGTACTCTTGTCTGTAGATGGAGGTTATGATGGTAAACAAGTATGGTAAGTTTCAAAGCCATACCTCTAATACTTTTGAAATAAAGTGGGGTGGTATGAAAAACTTAACCAAGGTGTGACGCCAACGCTGACGCCGACGCCGGGGCGAGTAGGATAGCTCCCCTTTTCATAGCAAAGGTCGAGCTAAAAATGAGAAACACGCCTTGTCAACACTTTTTCGTGAAAAAGGGACATAAATATGAAAGAAAGGCATACATCAACCTTGTTTTAGAGTAAATAGAACTAAGTTCTATCATTCTACAAGTAAATTCATTACTATGGGACTTTATGGTCCTTTTCTTCAAATTATTTGCATATCATCAAATGGACTAAACATGTATTCTCGATTTTTATAATTAAATTTGCTCATACTGGATACTCTAAAAATAAACTGGTTCCTTTTCACTCCATCTATTAATGACTGCAAGTCTTTGAACATACATTAAACTTTAAAAAATAAATGATACAATCAAGAATGTATGTACATACTCTGATATCATCTTCTGTGATATATCCAATGTTAACAAGCCACCACGAGTCTATGGTCACAGTTTCTACTGGTTTTGTTGGCAGTAAATCTTTCGGTGGTTTCCGTCGGAAGAATTTCTGAAAGAATAGAGGTATGGCGATAAGAATCATGATAATTAGAGAACTCTGCAAGCTCTTGACACACAAGCTTCAGCAAAATTACACACTATCATGTAAATTGTTGATGTAAGGCAATTTAGGGCATACATTATTCAGTTAATTTGGTATACACTACAAAAGTCTTGTGTCATCTTAAAACTGGCCAACTCACTTGGCTGTTTTGTCTGTGAAAGAATATGTGGTATAGACTGGGTATGTGTGCACAACATACCAGCAGGAGCTTAAAATCTTAATCACTTTTATTAATGTCCAAACAGAACCAGAGTAAAACTGAAAAATGCACCAACAAATATTAAGGTATTGACTTGTATAAATAGAACATATATCATACCTTTGATGATCTACATTGATTCATTAAATCAATGTACTGGTTTCTACCTATTCCTAACAATCTCAGGCCTACAAAGTAAGAAAATAGTTTTGCTATCTGTAAACATTTTAGTACTTAACTGCAATATCCTAACCTAAACTAGAGCTATCACTAAATGTGATTAATACCCCCAAAAGACTGCTTTATAAACTGAGGAAGTTCGAAGTAACAGAATACCTTGCAAACAAACTAAAAAGAGATATTGTTCTTGGCAATAACTGTAATTTGTCAAGACAGAGTTATGGTGGTGTGGTGGCCGAGTGGTTAACGCTCTGGACTACCAATCCGGAGGTCCCTGATTCGAATCTCGGCCGGACACTGGATATTTCAGAAACGCTTTTCAGTGTTTCCCACCTATCTGAGATGAACTGGTTAGAAACCCAGAGGTAGTCTCGCGTGTATCGGTGCTATACGCCGGGCACGTAGAAAAGAACCAAGGGGTCTATTCGTAAAAGAGCTAGGGTCTGGTACCCGGATTCCCTTGTATCTGCTTCTGTCTATAAAATAAAGGACCACAATGGAAATAAGAGCTTGCTCTTTCTTGTGTTATCCTTGGTACTTGGTACTGAAATAAATACTATGGTTCTTGTACACTGCACTTCCTCTTAATGTGCTTGACCATTGTATGAAGTCATATTGAATTCCAACCAATAGTTTTTGAAATATTTTCCGGATAAGTAAAAATAACAAAGGGCAATAACTCTGAAATGAGTCAAGATAGACTTATTGTTCTTTTGCACTGCACTTCCTCTCATTGTGCTTGACCATTGTATGAAGTTGTATTGAATTCCAACAAGTAGTTTTCGAAAAATGCTCCGGACAAGGAAAAGTAACAAAGGGCAATAACTCTGTAATTAGTCAAGATGGAGTTATGGTTCCTGTGCACTGCACTTCCTCTGATTGTGCTTGACCATTGTATGAAGTTGTATTGAATTCCAACCAGTAGTTTTAGAATAATGCTCTGGACAAGGAAAAGTAACAAAGGGCAATAACTCTGTAATGAGTCAAGATAGAGTTATGATTCCTGTGCACTGCACTTCCTCTCAATGTACTTGACCATTGTATGCGGTTGTATTGAATTCCAACAAGTAGTTTTCAAGTTATGCTCCGGACAAGGAAAAGTAACAAAGGGCAATAACTCTGTAAATACTCAAGACAGAGTTATGGTTCTTGTACACTGCACTTCCTCTGATTGTGCTTGGTCATTGTATGTAATTGTATTGAATTCCAAACAGTAGTTTTCAAGTTAAGCTCCGGACAAGGAAAAGTAACAAAGGGCAATAACTCTGTAATTAGTCAATTGGGAGTTATGGTTCTTGTGCACTGCACTTCCTCTCAATGTGCTTGACCATTGTATGAAGTTGTATTGAATTCCAACCAGTAGTTTTTAAGTTATGCTCCGGACAAGGAAAAGCAACAAAGGGCAATAACTCTGTAATTAGTCAAGATGGAGTTATAGTTCTTGTGCACTGCACTTCCTCTCAATGTGCTTGACCATTGTATGAAGTTGTATTGAATTCCAACAAGTAGTTTTCAAGTTATGCTCCGGACAAGGAAAATGCAACAGACCGCCCGACCGACCAACTGCCGGGTGACTCCTATATACCCCCCTAAACTTCGTTTTGGGGGTATAATAACCTAACACTTACAGTCCATGGTATGTTCATATTAAATTTATGAAAATTTCAAAGACAGAAGGGGGCAATAATTCAGCCAAAATACATAAAAGAGTTATATACGTTTCTGTCATACTCTCCATGTTGTGATTATAAACAAGTGTTTCAAGTTCAAACGTTATTGCTTAATTCTTTCAATGTTACTCATCTAAAGGCAAAATTTTACCAATTTTTAAGTTGAATAAGGAAACAATTCAATCAAAACTCAAGGAAGATTAAAAAAATCTTGTGAAAATAAACTAAACAAATAACACAAATACTGCCAAATACCCTGTATACAATGGATGGACAGATGGATGACCAAGGCCACATAACAACACATTTAGTCTTATAAATTATCTTTGTCAGGTGTATGTCTTTTGTACACTACATACATCTTCTATAACCTACTTATAAAAATCATTCCAAGTGTGAAGTCATCCCCTAGAATAGTTTATAAGGTATGATCCAGCTATTGGGGATACATTAACTACATACAGGATTCACACTGTATCGGCAAAACGCACTGGCTCCCACTTAACGATAATGCTCCAACTAACGTAACGAACCGGCTCCAATAAAACATGGCGGATTTCGTAAACAAAACGCACGTGAGTATAACAGATTAGTGTATTTTTTATAGTTATTCGCAAATTCTGATGAAATGAATACTCTTACGGAATGCCCACACCTGTCCTGCATGACCGTAGCTTGTCGGCTTTTTCAGACATCCGTGCGTGTGAAAGTAATGCAGTTGAATGCAGAGGATTCAACGGTAAACAGTCGAAAACATACCAAAATACATGGATTTTGCACAAAATGAGCGAGGTTAAGGTGTTTAGGATAAAACAAATGCACTGGCATGTTACTTTTTAGTCAAATCTCGTAAGATTATACTCGTACATTACCGATCTGGTATTTCTATGGGGAAAAATCTACCTTTTCAACAATACAACGATTTAGACTCCAATTTCAGATACAACGAAACAGTTCCAACTCCTGTTTCACCAACCATTTTTATAGACATTTAAGAACAATTGCAATAATTAAACAGTTCGATTCGTTTTTCTCAATGTGTTTGCTCGCCATTGATAGCAAATGATGACAAAATAAAAGCAGAAATTTATATCGAATGTAAACGGAAAATAAAAAGAATCTGAGAGGGCGTGTAGCGCTTTTTGTCTTATAGTAGTGTAAACCGAAAAATCATGGACTATAACTGTACTGTATTGACACCTTTTCTTTATATATTATCAATTGTTAAAAGTTAAAAAAGGACGTTAGTTGGAGCATTATCGTTAAGTGGGAGCCAGTGCGTTTTGCCGATACAGTGTGGGATTGATGAGGCATAAAAACATGAATTTAAACTTACAATCTGCAGCAGTAAAGTTAGGTAATGAGTCATAGCTTCTCTCTTGTGACATGATATCTGACATCATGTTGATGTAATAGATGAATGGGGTCACCCTAAGCCCTTTTACAACAACATCTGAGAGATGATAGGGGTACAACATCAGGTGGTCCTGGCTATACTGTAGAAGGTCCTCATAATAACGTCTTTCATCTTTTTTAACAGTTTTCACTGTAAATTGAAACATCAATTCAAGTAAAAATATCATCAGAAAATGAATTGTGCTTCACAGAACAAAAACATAATACATATAATCCCATACATTATATAGAAACATGTGCCAGTTGAATGTATCAGTATATCCGGTTGAGAAATATTAGCTAACATAATAATTAATTTAAATCCAACGAGTGTCACTGTAAAGTGACATAATTTATGCCCCCAAAGGGCAGCTTTGAATGAAAATTTAGAAACATTTCTTTCAAGGCATTTAAAACAAGCACGATTTCCTTTTGTTTTCTTATGTATTTTCAAACTTTGTAGGAGCATCTAAAATAACTGAAACTAGAGTATTAATGGTTCTAGTGTACTGCCCTTTCACTCAGTGTCTTTAATAAATATAGGAAGTATTCATTTATTCTTGGTAATGCTTTTCAGGTTATGCCCTACATATGAAAGGTAATACTTTTCAGGTTATGCCCTACATATGAAAAAGTAAAGTAAGGCAGTAATAACTTAAGTAATAAAGCTGGAGTTATAGTTCTTGTGCACTGAACTTCTTTGCAGTGTCTTCTATTAATATATGAAGTGTCAATCGATTCCTTTGAATACGTTTTGACTTATGCTTTGTGCAACAGCGGGATGGACGGACAATAGAATCACTAAAAGCTGCCACTGCCTTTTAGCAGGGGCATGTGCATAACAATATGAAGAGCAGTGCTCAGTCAAATCTAATTTATCTTTTCTGCTTGTCTTAAGACGATTAAACATTATTCAAAAGCTAGATCTATTTTTCAGCTGTTAATGAAACAATAAATAAGAGTTATATTTTTTTCTACATGTGAATTCGATGCCTAATAATGTATTAGCATACCCTGTATGCAAATATGTTACATGGTATTAGGGATGTCATTGATTAAAATTTTTGTATTGATATATCAATTTAGAAATATCGATGATACAGCGATATATCGATACATGGGCGTAAAATAGTCACTGACTACATATTCTACCAAATCTCTTGACTTCATTTGTACTGAAAATATGGTTCTGGTGTCTAATATATATATCAACCCTTACAGTGCTGAAATATTTTTGCCTATAACACCACATTTCATTAAATTATCATTCTTTAGAAAAACACTGAACTCTGGGTAGAGTGATTGTTGATATTCTGGTTGAGTTTTGATGGAATTTTCGAACGTGAAACTGTAGATCATTGCACGGTGTAACATTATTTGATATACGATTTTTCAAAACGGCAATCGATATCGAATCGAAAATGTTTTATCATTGATATATCGATATCGTTTGAATCGATTACATCCCTACATGGTATTGATGGTGACACCACTATTTTATGATGTTTAAATTAGCAGTGTTGTCATTAACTCTGCTAAATTTCTATAATGGGACTTGTCAAATTGGCAATGTTACAATTTGGGATATCCGCTGAAAATTTACTGTCTGATCACCAGACACTGTGCAGTTATGTTCAGACTACAAACAATTTTACAGAATGACTGAATCCCGTGATCATGATCTGTACTGGTTGCAAATGCAAGTTAAATGGAATATTAAGAAATCTACAGGAAATGTATTTTTATTGCACTGTAAATTAATAAAAAATATCCCATTTTAAAATAATTAGCATCTTACCTAGATTAGCTTTGTATCTTAGTTGATTATTTACACTGAACTGAACCACAGCCTTTTCATATTCCTTCTGAGAATTACCCAGAACCTGTAAATGGAAATTCTGTAATAAAATATGAATTCTAAACACCTGCCTACAACTGTGCAATGTTTAAATAATTCATGTTATTGTCTTCTAACTTGAATTAGAACCAAACACAGTTTTACACAGTACTGAAAGCCCAACTCTGTTATTACGCAATGGCACATTTAAATGACATGATAAATTCATTTCACTGCTAAAACATGAGTCACGTTATTTTCCAGACAGAAGTGTGACAGAGTTACAGACAAACCAGTGACTATATACTTCTCTCTCCTCCCCCTTTTCTATCTACAAAGTTATCTAATCAATGAAGAAACTAGGCTTAATGATCAATATAAATGTATGCATTAGTTCTTGAACTATCAATGTGTGAAAAAAATGACTTCCCAAATTATCCACATCAACCCCTGCACATCTCACACTCGAGGACTTTGCAATGTAAGAAATATAGATGTTTAACAGTTTTGTTTTGTTTTTGTGACATGTAACACATGACATTCATTTCAAAGAGTTTAATTCCATGCCCCATTGCTGCTCCCAAGTCTACAACTTGTCAAGTCTTGATGTTGCTGTTTAATTTTTATGTCAGACAACAACATCCAGACTTGAGTAAGTTAAGAAGATGATGTGAGAAGAAAACATGGTGTAGAGGTTAAGGTATCTTCAGCTCATCCCGGATGTTGCGGGTTCAAGTCCCAGTGGGGACACGACCTTACCTTCTCATATAACACTAGTACTGGTTTTCCCAGGAATTGGACTTGAGAGTGACTCAATAAGCTACAAGCTTTCTTCACACGTCAAAACCGAGCCAAAATGAATCAGTATAAACTAAAAGGCTTCTGTCATATAGGAATCTCAGAAGAAAAGTTCTGCACTATCTGAATGGATATGAGGTTTCCAAGATGGGTACTGGCAAGCAAGGAAAAGCCGATGGATTTTGCATGTTTTTTTCGTTTATTTTAGAAATAGATGAGACAGAATAAAACCGTTGACTATTTTGCTAATCTTGGCCTTGACCTCCATCGCGGGAGAAAATTTTTGTTTACATTGGTCGCGCATGCTCGTAAATATGGGGCCTTAAAAGGGGTACTTAGAGCACACGAAAAATAGGCATTACAGCAGGAAATGTTGGCGGCTTGCATTTATCGCCGATATATAGCTCATGTCACTTATAACACAAAAATAATGGAAAAGAATCAAAAATAATTATTTCTAATGGTTTTTAACAATAAATTGTCTTTGAGAAATTATATTAATTTGCGGCTTTGTAAGTAGGTCTATATACCTACATACATGTGTCATTGCTGCCGGAAGTATCCGTTTTCTACTTA
Organism: Saxidomus purpurata; assembly: GCA_022818135.1. Classification (NCBI taxonomy): domain Eukaryota; kingdom Metazoa; phylum Mollusca; class Bivalvia; order Venerida; family Veneridae; genus Saxidomus; species Saxidomus purpurata. The sequence goes on from JAFMSR010000005.1 coordinate 48,423,543, forward strand.
GTTAAAAAGATGCAAATTGTTTTGCTTAATACCCTGCACAGCCTCTGGAAGTCGGAGCTAACATCAGATGAGAACTCCCGACATATTTTCTATGTGTTTGCTTGGCAATATAGCCTATGATTTCTCTGCATTGAGCCGCCCTCAAACAAAGGGGAAATACTATACAATCAGTACAAATTACTTCCCTTAAATCGAAGAGTCAATTCATCCTGATATACTAGTGTACGGTTTGAAAATGTTATCAATACCTTTTTATTGCGTGTTGAAATGTATTTTAACTTGATTTTCTAATTTTTAAGAAAAATTGAAGTAACATTTTCGCGCGGACATCAGAAGTTGACAGCTGTCACATGACCCCCACGCGACTTTGTTGACAACATATGTCAAAGTTGCTAATACGCTGAAAAACCGATATCTTAGTAAATATTTAACACTGTGACTTATGATTTCCGTCAGTCAGCTTCAAAACAACCCCGATAGCTTTTGATCAAAACTTCCTTCATACAGACTAGTTATAGAGGCAAAACTAAAAAGCTGCCGACAATTCCTTGCCATCGGCTTTTCCTTGCTTGCCAGTAAATATCATATAATGCAGAATGCTTGAAATTGATGAAGTCTGCTGATCCAGGAAGCATGTTTTGAAAAAAAAATCTACCTGTTTGACAGTAGCAGGAAGTTTCGTCCATTGATGGTTTTGTCTAATATGATTTTCTACATCTGCATTCATTCTGATATTAATTTGTACGCAATCAAGCACTGTCGCAATAAATATTTTAAAAATTTGCTAGATTTTCTGGCCCTCCCCTGCCTCTTTCTGCCATGTTGTATTTCTCAGACCGAGGCTGTCAAACTGCTGGTAATAACAGTAACAATCATTGGCTTACAATAAATTACCTTGCCGGTTTCAACCAATGAAATTTACAATTACAGATTACAGATGGTAGCAGGTTGTTGACAAATGGCTGCCCGATACCACTGGACGAAAATTTGATTCATAGCTGATTAATACTGGTGACTTTTATTTTACTGATAAACTGCATTATTTTATTGTACAATATATTGCGGATCAAAGAATTTATTCTTTCAAGTGATGTACTTAGAAATAATATTACGCGTTTGCAATAAGTTTTCGCGACAGTTATCGATATTTTGATCTCTGGACGGCTTTATATATTGAATATATAGCTAGGACGGGTCGCACTCTTGTACCCGGGTACCCGCTGCCGTATTACCCACAGGTACATGTTGTCATTACTTCCCTTTGAATTAAAATTAAACAAGTTTCTTTCTTTTGTAAAGTAAGTTTTAAGTGTTTTACGAGGAGACACTCAAAATCCCCTTGGTCATAATCCCCTTGGTCCAAAAATGGCATAGTACTCATCATCCCCGTAATGGATTTCTCATATTTATTTCAATAATTTCAATTTTTTTCAATCATTCGGATTAGTAAAGTTAAACTAGAGACGAATGAAACATTTAGTAAAATTTTTTATTCAATATATGCTTTTCCACTTGTAAAATCTATTGAGGGGATTATGCATGACTACTCTGCCATTTTTGGACCAAGGGGATTTCGACCAAGGGGATTTTGAAGTACACTCGTTTTACCATCACAAAGCAGCGATCAAGTCTTGATCCATCAGTCACATTGATTTGTTTGGATAATTGCAACCTGACTGAAAACAATAACGGATTATATCCTTTAATAAGTGTGGGTTTTCCATTGTTTAAACTTATTTTGCACTTATTCATAGTAATTCTCGGCTTCGCACATCCGGGTACTGAAAAATTATTTACATTCGTGAAAGGTGATTCCTTGGATGTCATCGCTGGTCTCTATGCATCTTTAACTTCGAATAATATAATTACCAAGATTAGAAATGAAAGAAGACGACGATCTTCCATTACCTTGAAATTATCAGATTGTTTTTATGATAATTCTATGTTGTCAAAATCTTTGTGTTTCATTTAAAATAAATTTAAACTTGCATATGAGTCAACGGTAAAGACCGAGTTTTCACCTTTTATCGAATGAAGAAATGAACGCGACCTTACAATCCGATTGGTTAAATAATCAGTATGACGTCACGGCGAAGCCGAGAATATGTGACATGTTGTAGCCCTAGTGTTTAACTATGGTCTATGACACAACAGAACAACATATATTTTGAAAATCTATTAATATGTAGTAAAGCTATAATGATTCACAGTCACTAATTTAATAGAATATCTAGAATGCTTTTCACAGAACTGTGTTTCAACCTGCCACTTACAGAAGGAAATAATCATTAATTTTGATTACCCTTTTTGAATATACTGGATTCCTACCAGTTGTTGGGCGCTACCAGATCTTCGGGCGTTTTTATGTTTCGTACCGCACAGGCTTTATACCGTACTCAAGGTCCTAGATTACGCAACCGTGTCACTGGGACGATTGTTCTTTCGGTGTAAGTGACTAAATAGGTAACTCAAACTTCTCATTTTTTTTAATATCCCGCATAAATCACTTCTCAATTGTGTTACTATTTATAACCTAAGCTGCCAGCAGTTGGGGTTTTTCCGATTTTATTGCGCATGCGCTGAGATAAAAGCAGGGGTTCAGTTTGTAAAGGTACACTGAATATCGATATTGCAATGTGAACGAAACTATGTCAGATAGATAATTATTTGAATAAAAATGTGTAAAAGTAAGTATATTCAAGAAATACAATTTAAACATAAAAAAGACCGTGTAATGGATGAGGCGTGTAATGTAAAATCGATATGACATAAGCAATTTTAAATACAGTCGTATAGAGAAGTTATCAGAAATGGTCGAGTGGTTACGCTTACAGTTTGTCACCCACGTGGACAGGGTCCAAGGCTCACACTATGCTTAAAAAAATTGTTTTTTGCTTCCCCCTTTTTTCTTTTTTAAGGATCGGCATGAGCAAGAAACATTATTTTTGAACATGAAAACTATAAATGTAAATAATGCGAGTTAAATGATGTGTATCTTGATTGGAATATACTTATATTTATTGTTTTTCTTTTCGTACATGTATTTAGAATAGAAAAACAAGCACTAAACATCTTTGTTGCGAATAGTGCTTTGCACAAAGTTGAGTGCCCGATAATTGGTGGCCCGATATGGCTTTAAAGAGGGAAATTGTACCCCTTTTCTGGCCTCATTTATAAACAAGCTCTGGTCGCAGTCGATAAACTGACAAGTTTATAATGTCATCAGAGAACCTAAGTTTATCCTGTGAAAGTTTTATGGGTTTACTAGTATTTGTTGCTGCACGAAATACAAAAATGTTCATTTTCCGCCCGAGAACTGGTAGGAATCCAGTAATCATAATTAATCAATTACTGAAAAAAAGCAAACTAATCATAATTCAATTGATTACTTTTTCAAGTAATTGACCCATGTCTGATAAATAAAGATGAATAGGACTCTTGGATCACCATGACGTCACTCGGCAAGATTGATACAATATCTGGTGGGAAAATAACAGTTGTGTTTACAACGTTTTTATTGAAAAGAAATCTGTGAAGTTTTATAACTCTTTTGCTATTTTTACATTACACTATCTTTTTAAAGTGTATAATGTGCAGTTTTTAATGACACTTAATTTTTCATATCAGCATGTTACCACTATTAGTTGCACGCTTGCGATTTTTATGCCGCCGAAGGGTGGCATATTAAAATCGCACAGTCTGTCCGTCCGTCTGTGCGCACACCCATACGAAGGTGTTATTAGGTGGTATTTCCATTGTTCTCGAACAATAGAGTGACCACTTAAGTAACAAAAGAATGACAAAAGATGGAATGAAGACAATAGATTTCTATTGTCTTAGGCCACATCTACCACCCAAGGTACCCATCGTGCGTGCATCCCCACTTACAAATTCGTGTCCGGACTGTAACTCTGTCATGCATTGAAGGATTTTAAAATTACTTGGCACACATGTCTAGCACATCAAGACGATGTGTCGCGTGCAAGACCCACATCCCTACCTCAAAGGTCAAGATCAAACTTGGAGTATGGTTATGGAATCCTCTATATATGCATACATTCGTGTCTGGACTGTAACTTTGTCATGCATCGAAGGATTTTAAAATAACTTGACACAAGTGTCTAGAACATCAAGACGACGTGTCGCGTGCAAGATCCACGTCCCTAGCTAAAAGGTCAAGGTCATACTTAGAGTTTGAAGGTAATGGATTCCTCTATATATGCATAATATGCACACATTTGTGTCCGGACTGTAACTTTGTCATGCATTGAAGGATTTTAAAATAACTTGGCACAAATGTCTAGCACATCAAGATGACGTGTCGTGTGTAGGACCCCTGTCCCTAGCTCAAAGGTCAAGGTCACACTTAGAGTTCGAAGGCAGTGGATTCCTCTATATATGCATAATATGCACACATTCGTGTCCGGACTGTAACTTTGTCATGCATTAAAGGATTTTCAAATAATTTGGCACAAATGTCTAACACATCAAGACGACGTGTCGCGTGCAAAACCCACATCCCTACCACAAAGGTCAAAGTCACACTTAAGAGTTCATAGGTAATGGAATCCTGTATATATGCATACATTTGTGTCCGGACTATAACTTTATCATGCTTTGAAGAATTTTAAAATAACTTGGCACAAATGTCTAGCACATCAAGCGGATGTGTCGCGTGCAAGACCCAAGTCCCTACCTCAAAGGTCAAGGTCACACTTAGTGTTTAAAGTAATGGAATACTGTATGCATGGTTACTCTGTCATGCATGGAAGGATTTTAAAATTACATAGCACATTTATTGAGCACATGGAGAGGACACAGACTGTGAGGCACCTCTTTCGGGGGCATTCGTCACTTGTGAGGAACAGCTCTTGTTTCATTTTGAATTTTAAATGTACATTTTGTGTAAATGAAAACATTGAATAAATTGTGCTTTTTATTAGCTTTCCAATGATATAAAACTTGTTAAAATATCTTTTGTTTTAAGAAAGTTAACCTACCTACCAAATTTATAGACACTAGGCCAAAGCATTATCTACTTCTTGATCGGACAAGCTTTTCTGTTGAAAGTCACTTTAACCAACCAACCTACCAAGTTTGAGGAATCTAGGCCAAATCATTCTCTAGTTATTGATCTGACAAAGTTTGGTCTACCAACTGACATGTGCAAAAAAAAAATACCCCTCTATCTTTGACGGGGGCATAATAATATATGGAGAAATGAAAATATTCTTTGGTAACACCCTATGTTCTTAAAGAAGTATGATAAGATGGACTTACCAATGTTTCAAAGCTAAAAATTACACAAAAAGTTGATATTGTACGAAACACAAAAAAATTATTTATTTTTATAGTCCACTTAATTACAATGGGAGAGTTACAAGAGCAGATGATGGTAGATGAGAATGCTGGAGTATTACAGCACATCTTTAAACAATACGACAGGCATCACAAAGGGGAACTTTCACCACATGAAGTACAAAGTTTACACGGTGACATAAGAATGGGAGGGATCAGCTATCCACAGGTATCAGATACTACAAACATAAGAACTTCCAAAATTTGACTGTACTGTTAGTTATTCAGTCAATGAATTTGCAGTGGACACTCCTAAGAACAAGTGGAACCTGCACATTGAATTTTAAAAACTAAGCATGGTCAGAATGAAAGTAAACTGGTTCCATCTCACTACCTGTATATTAACATGTAACAACTTAAAAAGGAGAGTTGAAAGTATCTTATATTCAGTTTTATGCTATATAGGTTCTTGCCAGTATGAAGTACACATGTGCCACACAAATCACTTGTACACTGGAGGAACTGCATGACCTTCTACAGGAAATGGATCGGCGGTACTTCCTGCTGCAGGATCTTCGTTGGGAGTTTTCTCTCCTGGACAGGGAACATAGGGACACAATCACAATCGAGCAGGCTAGGTACTTTAAACCTCACTTCTCATTCTTCCTTGCTTTGTATTTTTGTTGAGGTAACGCATGTATTCTTGTGGTAATAACAAGGTATTCATGTTGAAAGGTACAGCCTAGTGTCATGCACATATTTCAAACAGGTTTTATAGGATTGATTTCTAACTTCAGTTGTGTTTTGGAGTATCAAGTAATAAGATCTCATAAGATAACTGATGAATGAACATATTGCAAGTTTTGGCCTTTAATTGACTTTTGAATTTAATTTAATAAGTTAAATTTTTGTGTGCAAGTTACTATTATGCATGTTTTTCAGTAACCAGTGGTTACTGATCATTGAAACCCAAACAAAGTGATCAGCAGGATATAAAAAAGAACAACTAACAACAAAAGAGAGTTATCTGGCATTTTTGACCCTGATTTTGGAACTAATTCAAACCCATTCCAGTGCAAAATCCAGCTTATTTTCCGAAATTAATGCTGAAACTTCCCAAAATACTGCATATAATTCCCAAATTGCAGTAGTTTTGATTTTATATTCACCCTCTTCTGAGTGCTGTACTAACAGATGTGTGTCTGAGTCATAGAGCTGAAAAAAATTACTTTTATAATGATAAAATGATATGAAGAATATCTTCGATTACAAATTAATGGTAAAACTCAATTTTCCCAATTTTAACGCTTTATGTATCATTTTTCCTAACTGAAGGGACCCTGCACCCAGTTTTGGAAAGGTGAAATAATCTCTGGTTGTAGAACATTAATTTTAACAAGTTTATTAGCCACAAGTTTATTTGACTCCAATAATGGATCATATTGAATAGTTAATTGTCACGAGACAGCTCTTCTCTATGATTTTTGTTTTAAATGATAAACCCACATGTATTGTATACTCAACATATTTAAACTCTAAAGAGATCCTGATTTAAAATGAGAAATTCCTATAGGTGGATGGTTCAAGCAGTGCATGGAAGGAACTTTTCCAAGAGGAAGTGGGCAGACTTTCTTCGTAAACGTGCAATTCCTGGTTCCAGAGTAGCATTTCAGGAGATTGAAGTGTTATTATGCAATGTGAAGAGCAGTTTAGATGTCCTCAAAGACAAGGAAGATGAAGAAAGAGAAAGACTAGGTAATTATAACAAAACTTCCCCCCAAAACAGTATACAGTACCAAAAAAAGTATACAGTACCCAAAAAACAGTATACAGTACCAAAAAAAGTATACAGTACCCAAAAAACAGTATACAGTACCAAAAAAAAAACAGTATAAAGTACCAAAAACAGTATACAGTACCAAAAAACAGTATACAGTACAAAAAAAAACAGTATTCAGTACCTAAAAACAGTATACAGTACCAAAAAAAAATTTAAGTCCATAAAACAGTACCAAAAAAACATTAAAGTACAAAAAACAGTATACATTACCAAAAAACAGTATACAGTGAACTCCTTATAAAATAATTATGGATATAGTGAAATTCAGGATATATTATAAGGATTTTATACTTCAGATATAAGGAACAAATTTAAATAGTCTCAAGGAGTTCATTTTATATGGAGTTACTGTATATTACAAAATGAACCATGCCAATTTAAAACCAACATCTTTATGATTGAAGTAGATGATATTGTTTTATCAACCTTTCTTATCATTCATAAAAAAATTAAAAAATGGTGAAGATAAAAATGATGTAATCTTACCGAAGTTTTGTGAAACAGAAAACTGGACAAATGGACAGATGTACAGACATGTATACCTGTTTTGAACTGATTACAGAACCTAAATGTTGGCTTTTGTTAAGCGTGGCTGTGAAACCTCCATGTTTTTAATTTGAAATTGTTTTTAGGGTTGTAACATTTATACTTGTAATAAATTACTACTAATGATGTGGTGGTGATGAAAAAGACATGGTCACTAGGACCTGTACTAGAATGCAAGAAAACGTTCTAAAGCAGTAAGCAAGCAGCTAGTGTAAGTGTTTAAAGCTCCAAAAAGTAGCAGCATTTAGCCTAGTAGTGTTACAGATTTTATTGAGATGAAACATTAAATCATCATGTAGCTTATATTGCTTCTGCATTTTCTCTCATATTACATCTCATCTGATTGCAGGTGTTGGATACAGTAAAGTTTTGTCAATAAATAAAAAGTTATATTGCCAGCTTTTATTTCAGCTCTTGATGGATTTGTTATTTTTGTCTTCAGTCTTCAGCTGTTTAAAATATCACAAAGTCTCAAATAGATTAGTCATGCTTCAATGTTTTATTAATTGTCCAAGTAAATATTGATGTACTTTACAGTGAGGAAAGTACCCATTCACTCAGGTAAATACTTCCAAATGATGGTACTAAATCTTTCTTTTAATTACACCTGTATTTTTTAGGATTTATAATAAATTTTCTATTTCAAAAGAGAGCAAATCATAAAGTTTACTCACCTTACTTATTTCTTCTCATTTTTTAGCTCGACTTTTCTATGAAAAGGGGAGCTATCCTACTTGGTTAAGTTTTTCGTACCACCCCACTTTATTTCAAAAGTATTAGAGGTATGGCTTTGAAACTTACCATACTTGTTTACCATCATAACCTCCATCTACAGACAAGAGTACATAACTCTGTCAAGGTTTTTGACGAATTATGGCCCTTTTTTACTTAGAAAGTGTATTGAGCTTGGTTAAGTTTTTCGTTTTTTTTACCACCTCACTTTATTTCAAAACCATCGGAGGTATTGCTTTGAAACTAACCATACTTGTTTACCATACGACCTTCATCAACAGACAAGAGGACATAACTCTGTCAAGGTTTTTGACAGAATTATGCCCCTTTTGACTTAGAAAATACATTGAATATGTCCACTTATTGCCTTAACCCTTTGAGATATTGCTTTGAAACTTTTAATGCTATTTCACATTATTACCCCCATCTGTATGCAAGAGAAGGTAACTCTGTCAGGGATTTGTTTTAAATATTAAGGCCTTTTATCGACTTAGAATCTTGGTTAAGTTTTTCGTACCAGTCCACTTTTGGCCTGAACTGTTTGAGATATTAATTTGAAAGTTGGAATACTTGTTTACCATCATGATTTCCAAACATGGGCAGGAGAAGGTAATTCTGTCAAGGATTTTACTTGAATTATGGCCCTTTTTGACTTAGAAACTCAGTTAAAATTTTCATTCTTGTCCACTTGTTAACTTAACCATTTGAGATATTACTTTGAAAGTTGGAGTACTTATGTACCATCGTAAGACCTATCTGTAAGCAAAAGAAGATAACTCTGTGAAAATTTTTCTTGATTTGTACTTAGAAATTCCTAGTTAAAGTCTTGTGTGCCCTTAATTAACTGTCAAAGTTTTGTTTTATTGGCAAGCACTAAAAAAGTCGAGCACGCTGTCCTACTGACAGCTCTTGTTTCTGTCTCTTTAATATACAAATGGAATAATGCTAAATACTTTGTTGTCTCAAAATGTAAAAGTTTATATTTGTCATATTATTTTTGCCTTCATAGTCCTCAGTTAGCAACACACGGTTGATTCAGGAAAAAAGAATCATTGCTGAGACAAAGCAATTTTAGATTTCATGGCTTTATTATAAATTAAGGAGGTGTATGTTTGAATGTAGGTTTAATGTACATGTAGGTACAGTTTGTAAACTTGCAAATGCTTCTTAAATCTGTACTTTTTATTAGCTCACCTGAGCACAAAGTGCTCAAAGGTGAGCTATTGTGATAGCCTGGCGTCTGTTGACTGTCTCTTGTCTGTCTGTCTGTCTGTCTACACTTAACCTTGTGTATGCAATAGAGGCTGCATTTTTCACTTGATATCTTCATGAAACTTGGTCAGTATGACTGCCTTGATAAAATCTAGGTCGAGTTTGAATATTGGTCAGCTGGAGTCAAAAACTAGGTCACAGGGTCAAATCATAGAAAAACCTTGTGTATGCAATAGAGTTTGCATTTTTCATTGGATCTTCATGAAACTTGGTCAGTATGATTGCCTTGATAAAATTTTGGTTGAGTTGAAATATGGGTCATCTTGGGTAAAAAAACTAGGTCATGGGGTCAAATCATAGAGAAACCTTGTGTATGCAAATGAGGTTGCATTTTTCTTTGGATCTTCGTGAAACATGGTCAGTATAATTGTCTTGATGAAATCTAGATCGAGATCGAATATGGGTTATTTAGAGTCATAAACTGGGTCAGCTGGTATAAGTGTTTAAAGCGCCAGAAAGTGACAGAATTTAACCTAGCAGTGTTACAGATTTTTCTTGAGATGAAACATTAAATCATCATGTAGCTTAAATAGATAAGTCATGATTCAATGTTTTATTAATTGTCCAAGTAAATATTGATGTACTTTACAGTGAGGAAAGTACCCATTCACTCAGGTAAATTCTTTCAAATGATGGTACTAAATCTTTCTTTTAATTACACCTGTACTTTTAGCTCACCTGGCTGCGCCAGGGTGAGCTTTTCTAATTGATGATTGTCCGTCGTCCGTCAACATTTTGATTCAAATGACATCTCCTCTGAAACCACTAGGCCAATATTGATAAAATTATTCAGGATTGTTTCTTGCATGAAGTTTTACCAAAATTGTTCAAAGAATTCCATTCCATGTAGAACTCTGGTTGCTATGGCAATTAATAGGAAAAACTTTAAAAATCTTCTTATCTGAAACCACAAGGCCTCGAGCTTAGATATTTGACATGTAGCATTGTTTAGTGGACCTCTACCAAGATTGTTCAAATTATGAGCCCCGGGTCAAAATTGACCCTGTGCGGGTGGTCACTTAGTTTTGCATAGGCTTATATAGGAAAAACTCCAAAAATCTTCTTCTCTGAAACCACAAGGCCTAGAGCTTAGATATTTGGCATGTAGCATTGCCTAGTAGACCTCTTCAAAGTTTGTTCAAATTATGCCCCTGGGGTCAAAATTGACCTTGCACATGGGGGGGGTTTCACTTGTTTTACAAAGACGTATATAGGAAAACCTATTTGGTATATAACATTATCTAGTGATCTTCCACCAGGCAAGTGGACTTGTACCAATGTGAGCGATATAGGGCCATCTTGGCCCTCTTGTTTAGGATTTATAATAAATTTTCTATTTCAAAAGAGAGAAAATCATAAAGTTTACTCACCTTAATTATTTCTTCTCATTTATTCTGTCTTTTTATATACAAATGGAATAATGCTAAATACTTTGTTGTCTCAAAATGTAAAAGTTTATATTTGTCATATTATTTTTGCCCTTATAGTCCTCAGTTAGCAAGACACGGTTGATTCAGGAAAAACGAATCATTGCTGAGACAAAGCAATTTTAGATTTCATGGCTTTATTATAAATTAAGGAGGTGTATGTTTGAATGTAGGTTTAATGTACATGTAGGTCCAGTTTGTAAACTTGCAAATGTTTCTTAAATCTGTACTTTTTTTCGTGAATAAATATATAGTAACTTTGAAATATATACAATGATGTGGTTACAGACATGATAATTTTAGTCCATGTAAGGTTTCAATGAAAATAGACACTTTCAATCTGAGCCATAGTGTAAGCTTTGAAATAGTTTAATAATATTATTATATTATGAATATATTACTGTACTGTATTATGATATATTATTATACTAATAAAATTCAGATACACATTAAATCCTGTTAATGTGTCATTAGATAGATAATGCTTCTAGAGAAATAATGTGCTTGATATGCATTTCAGAGAAAAACAAACCATATCAACCAGGTATATTATCACATAACTGTTGTTTCCTATTTATTACCATTTTGTGTGTGCATATTTTCAGGATTCATATTTACACTTTTGGTCACTTCTTAGGAGACAATAATTTCAGTCTTTAATACACTCACCTGTATCTTTTTAGTTGTTCCTTTTCATTTATTTCTTTTTATGCTCATCAAGAGGGAGAGCGTATAGTTGCCGCTTTGTCCAGTCATCCGTCTGTCCATCTGTCACACACTTTATTTAGAGCATTATTTCAAAACTGTTGAAGGGATTGAGTTGATACTTCACACAGTGAAAGAGGCTATAAGAGGCTATTGAGAGGGACTCTGCATTGACCAAGAACCATAATTCTAGCTAACCCCAGTTTGAATTGTCTACCTTTCAATTATGAAATTATGCTTGCCTGAATGTAACTTCAATTTGCTTCAGATTACATACATTGATAGAGGGCATTGAGACACCCTATTTATGAATTAGTTCCTTGTATTTTGTAAAATTACGTTTGACTAGAACACTTGAACATTATTTATGGAATTGTTTATCAGTTTGAGTTATTTTTTACACAGTGATAAAGGGCATTCAAAAGAAGTGCAGTGTCTAATTACCTTAACTCTACCGTGCTTCATTATTTATCTCTTTATCCTATGAAATTATTCTTGTAGGGAATATAGCTGGAAAACTATTCTATAGAATTACTTGATTTTTAATATAATAGAAGAGTATAATGAAAAGAAGTGCGGAGTGCAAGAACCATAATTTTATCTATGCCTATGAGTGAATTATGTCCCTTTAATATATTTTCTTTTTGCTAGTCTGCAGTGTAAGTTTTACAATTTTCAATCCAGTGAATTGAAACATGTTAAGTTTTCATATTCAAAAACAGAACATGTGTGCTGTTACTGAAAGCATATGCTTGGAGGAGCATCCATCAGTGTTACTGATAATCTTGAGGGAGCGTCCATCGGTGTTATTGGCTTAGCATCCAATGGTGTAACTGGCTTGGGAGAGTATCCATCAGTGTTACCAGCTTGGAGGAACATCCATCAGTGTTTCTGGCTTGGAGGAACATCCATCAGTGTTACTGGCTTGGAGGAACATCCATCAGTGTTTCCAGCTTGGAGGAGCATCCATCAGTGTTACTGACTTGGAGGAACATCCATCAGTGTTTCCAGCTTGGAGGAGCATCCATCAGTGTTACTGGCTTGGAGGAACATCCATCAGTGTTACTGGCTTGGGGATACATCCAGCGGTGTTACTGATAATCTTGGCAGAGCATCCATCAGTGTTACTGGCTTGGGGATATATCCATCGGTGTTACTGATAATCTTAGGAGAGCATCCATCGGTGTTACTGTTTTTGAGGCGCATCTATCAGTGTTACTGGCTTGGGAGAGCATCCTGCTTTGTTGCTGGCTTGGGGGAGCATCCATCAGTGTTATGAATAATCTTGGGGGAGCATCCATCAGTGTTATGAATAATCTTGGTGGAGCATCCGTCAGTGTTATGAATAATCTTGGGGGAGCATCCATCAGTGTTACTGGCTTTGGAGAGTATCCATCAATGTTACTGGCTTGGGAGAGCATCCTTCATTGCTGCTGGCTTGGGGGAACATCCATCAGTGTTATGAATAATCTTTGGGGAGCATCCATCAATGTTATGAATAATCTTGGGGGAACATCCATCAGTGTTATGAATAATCTTGGGGAAGCATCCATCAGTGTTATGAATAATCTTGGGGGAGCATCCATCAGTGTTATGAGTAATCTTGGGGGAGCATCCATCAGTGTTATGAATAATCTTGGGGGAGCAACCATCAGTGTTATGAATAATTTAGGGGAGCATCCACCATTGTTACTGGCTTTTCGGGGAGCATCCATCAGTTTTATGAATAATCTTGGGGGAGCATTCATCAGTGTTATGAATAATCTTGGGGGAGCATCCATCAGTGTTACTGGCTTGTGGGAGAGCATCCATCTGTATAACTGGCTTTTTGGAGCATCTTTCAGTGTTACTGGCTAGGGGGAGCATTTGTCTGTGTTACCGGCAAAGGGGAGCATCTTTCTGAGTTACCGGCTAGGGGGAGCATTCATCTGTGTTACAAGCTAGGGGGAGCATCCATCTGCGTTACTGGCTAGGGGGATCATCCATCTGTGTTACCGGCTAGGGGGAGCATTCATCTGTGTTACCGGCTAGGGGGAACATCCATCTGTGTTACTGGCTTTTGGGAGAGCATCCATCTATATTACTGGCTTTTGGGAGCATCTATCAGTGTTACTGGCTAGGGGGAGCATCCATCTGTGTTACCGGCTAGGGGGAGCATCCGTCTGTGTTACTGATAATCTTGTTTTTAAATTGATTTTATTCAGTGTCTGATGATGTAATACAGGGCTATGATTGTTCAAGAATTTTGATACAATATGGGCAACAATGCCTAGAATGTTTTTCTCTATTTTGTAGTATCATTTCTATAAAGTGTCATAATTATAACATTCAAATAGACAAATACATCCGGAGATTTTTGTGCAAATTAATCAAAATCAGCAATTTTCATAGCTCTACTCATGCTGGGGACAATCAGAAGGAAAACACCAAATGCACAGCTTCACACACTTTCTGTGATTTCTATGTTTCATAAAATTCCTGAAATCAGCACAAGATATGCATGTCACATAATTCCCAGGAGGTTGCTGTATGAACTCAAATTTTGAAAATTGTATTGAATGTAATTGATTTTGATGTAACTGAATATTCTTTTCTGTTTAATATTTTATTTTTTTTTAAAAATATTTATTACATTCTATAACTAAAAAGAAAAGCATCTAAGCTTAACTGTATGACTGTCTTTCCTATCTGCTCTTTTCATTTCTTTTTTGCATTGTGTGTTGTTTAATGTAATACTGAAAAGAAGAACTGACACATTAGTATATAGCTTCAGAGAATTCTGTCTTAAAAGATATCAGAGAAAAATAGTTAAATGAGTAATAACCTATGATTTCTTTGTTAGCCTAATTTGAGTGAATTTTAGTAACATTATGTCAGATAAAATAGTTTTTTTCCATTTACAAATATTCACAGGTGAGGAGTGGAAACATTATCTACAATTTTGGAGAATTTTAATATTTATGTTATTATATAACTTATATTATATTCATTTCAACAAAGCAGAATTTAGTTAGTGACTATGAATAAAATGATCGCAAAATTGCAATTAACAATGCAACTGTGTCTCAGTAACATGATAATCCAGTATAATCTCAGTTTGTAAAGACTGTATCTCAGTGATGTCATAGTTCATTGTTACCAAAGGCAATTTTTCTGCCAGATAGCTATAAGCTCAGTACAAAACTAAGTAAATAACTAAAACAGATATCTGTATTATAAACATGAAGAGTAAATCCTGTGTCATGCAGCCAGCCAGTAGATACATCAAAATGGATCACTTTATGTATGGAGGTTATTTAATAAAAAATAGTCATTTGGGATACATCAGTAGTGGCAGCTGAAACAAGTTGGCTGATTATTTCAGGTGACAACACAGAGTCAGCTGTTTATTGTGCTGAAGATGATTTTGAGTTTTTCAAATCTAAGTAACAGATAAATGTTTTATTTGATTGCAACAAGTTTTAAAAACTGTATTTACTTTTAGATTATTTTCAAGTATTTTGGTTTACTGTGTGATAGGACAGTCAAAGTAAATATGATAAGGACAAGGGTTCCCAAGTTAGTTTCTGTAGGAAAACAATGTTTCTCAAAAAGAATTCTTTCCAGCTCTCTGATCCTCACAATGTTTTGATATTTTTAGATATCTCCCTGCATTTACAAGATATTTAGGTTCAGGGTACATGGGAACCAGACACAAGCGCACATCCATTGTTTCCTGTTAGTCAGACTGATGTTGACCAACAGCCTGTGTCACCATGAACTATATACAACCAGTTGGCTTGTCTGACTACGCCAAGCTCAATGACTTGCCTGACTACGCCAAGCTCATTGGCTTGTCTGACAACGCCAAGCTCAATGACTTGCCTGACTACACCAATCTCAATGACTGGCCTTTATTTTCCTAAGTATCTAATCATTGAATGACTTTTCCAATTTAAACTAACATTAAAATTATCTTTGTAGAACGACTTGAAAGAGAGCGATTAGCTGAAGAGGAAACTTTGAGAGAAAAAGAAAGACTAAGGAGACTGAAAGACGAAGAAAGAAGAAGGAAAGAAGAGGTTTGTTTCATTTATAACCTTGCATTTCATCCAGCATGCCTTATTTCCATTGAAATGTTTATCAAAATAGTTTTGTGCTGCCAGCAGCTGTAGTAAGACAACGCATCCTTCAAGACACCAAATCAGACTTGTCATGTGATCAGATATCCATGTTGTCATGTGATTAGATATCCATGTTGTCATGTGATCAAATATCCATTTTGTCAGATGGTAAGGTGTCCACATTTCAGTGTTATAAATTGTTCATTCTTTTAGCAAATACGAATTATAGATAAAATTAATGTAGTTATGTTACTTGGGAAATGGGACAGTCGTGTAAAAGAATTGTCACAAGTGTTGTAGACTTACCTTTGTACTCAGTCTCGTGTTACATGGAGGGATGGAAACATTTTGTATATGCAGCTATACCCTGGATTACTATCAATATATCTGAGAGTGTCTCCTCAGGAGTGGTGTTTGAACAACACATGTAGCATCTTACAATAGGATTTCACTTTAATAGAATTAATTAGCTAAAGATAGGACATGCTAAACTGAAGGGTTAATATAATTTACATGCTCCAGTATCTGTGTCTGAGTGTCAGACAAACAAGATTGTGACGTGTCAGGGTACAAGTATATTGTTTGTCAGGAAGAAGGAAAAAATACAAAAGATCAGATTTTTATCTTTAATCTAATTTTTCAGATAGTCATATCATATAGGAGTAATATCAGCATAAAAATAATGCAACATTTTTGTATAACTTCTGACATAAGATAAATTGCTACAGTCATTGAATAGTGTACAGTAGCATTAGACATAAAATACTTAGCTACAATACTTTAGTATTTTAACTATGTGTAGGTGTAGGAAAACTAGGCATATGATATTTAAGTACATGAAATGAATACTGTATATTTTTAGACATAGAACAACTAGTTACAGTTTTTCAATACTGTACAGTTTTAAACATAAAATAATAAGATACAGTAATTGATAACTGCATGACTTTACACATATAATAATGTGTCACTGAACAATGTACAGTTGAAGTTAAAGGCAAACAGAGTTTAGTCACTGTAAGCAGCAGTGATAGGCCAGGTAAATATGCACAAAACACCACACTACAACAGTAACACTTTTAACTGTGACAGGTAAATCTTATACTGGGTTACATTGCAGGAGAAGCAGAGACTGGAAGATGATGCTCGCAGGAGAATGAGTGAGGAGGAAGGTCAGTAACATCTGTTCGCTTGGAAAAGTGGGATTTCATCTTTTTCTGTGAAAACTCTTTTTATCTGAAAACCACTGCTCAAATTTTAAAATATTTTGATAAACAATAGTAATAACAATTTTATAACACTGTAAATTACAATTGATATAAGGTCAATCTTGTAGGTCTCAGTATTAATGCTTTGACATGATTGTTTCATAGCTGACTCTAGCATATCTGTAAATTTACATTTAGCATTTATTAAACTTACAGCAAGATATTGCCTATTGTTACAATGAACTTTGAGTGATTATGTGAAATTTGATCATAATACTGTACCTAACCTTGTTGTATCTTTGCTTTACAGAGGAGCGCCGCAGGTTGCAACGTATCAAAGAAGAAGAGGTACTGTCACTTTTTGTTGTCTTTAATAAGAAATCTCATTATTACAAATTGACTGCTCATAATTATTATGTCTCTCTGTCTCTCCCCCCACCCCACCCCCACCCAAACTAGTTTGCTAAGATTTCAGTTCTAAGGGTTGTTATACCCCCAAAACGAAGTTTAGGGGGGTATATAGGAGTCACCCGGTGGTCGGTCGGTCGGGCAGTCTGTTGCATTTTCCTTGTCCGGAGCATAACTTGAAAACTACTAGTTGGAATTCAATACAACTTCATACAATGGTCAAGCACATTGAGAGGAAGTGCAGTGCACAAGAACTATAACTCCATCTTCACTAATTACAGAGTTATTGCCCTTTGTTACTTTTCCTTGTCCGGAGCATAACTTGAAAACTACTAGTTGGAATTCAATACAACTTCATACAATGGTCAAGTACATTGAGAGGAAGTGCAGTGCACAAGAACCATACCTCCATCTTGACTAATTACAGAGTTATTGCCCTTTGTTACTTTTCCTTGTCCGGAGCATAACTTGAAAACTACTGGTTGGAATTCAATACAACTTCATACAATGATCAAGCACACTCAGAGGAAGTGCAGTGTACAAGAACTATAACTCTATCTTGAGTATTTACTGAGTTATTGCCCTTTGTTACTTCTCCTTGTCCGTAGCATAACTTGAAAACTACTGGTTGGAATTCAATACAACTTCATACAATGGTCAAGCACATTGAGAGGAAGTGCAGTGTACAAGAACTATAACTCCATCTTGACTAATTACAGAGTTATTGCCCTTTGTTACTTTTCCTTGTCCGGAGCATAACTTGAAAACTACTGGTTGGAATTCAATACAACTTCATACAATGATCAAGCACACTCAGAGGAAGTGCAGTGTACAATAACTATAACTCTATCTGAGTATTTACTGAGTTACTGCCCTTTGTTACTTTTCCTTGTCCGAAGCATAACTTGAAATCTACTAGTTGGAATTCAGTACAACCTCATACAATGGTCAAGTACATTTAGAGGAAGTGCTGTGCACAGGAACCATAACTCCATCTTGACTCATTACAGAGTTATTACCCTTTGTTACTTTTCCTTGTCCGGAGCATAACTTGAAAACTTCTGGTTGGAATTCAATACAACTTCATACAATGGTCAAGCACAGTGAGAGGGGGTGCAGTGCACAGGAACCATAACTCCATCTTGACTAATTACAGTGTTATTGCCCTTTGTTACTTTTCCCTGTCTGGAGCATTTTTCGAAAACTACAAGTTGGAATTCAATACAACTTCATACAATGGTCAAGCACAATGAGAGGAACTGCTAAGAACAATATCTCTTTTTAGTTTGTTTGCAAGGTGTTATGTTACTACGAACTTCTTCAGTTCATAAAAAAATCCTTTTGGGGGTATTAATCACATTTAGTGATAGCTCTAGTTTATTTCAGGAGAGACAACGGGAGGAAGAGAGGTTACGTCAGTTGGAAGAAGAGGAGGCCAAGAGAAGACAAGAAGAGCTGGAGAAATATAAGGATGCTGAAAAAGTTCTTGAGGTACCAGAGCTATACATTGTATATAAACTATCTGTAGCAATTATAAAAACCTTAAGCTTTAAAGATGTTAAATAATATCAAAATTTTATCTACTGTAAGCGTTAAGTATTTTCTGTGGATACTAGTACTGTATTACTAGTTTTTCATACTTTGAATATTTTGTGGCGATCGAAATTTGCGGAATCATATTGGCTTAGAATGAAGTTGCTACAGGAAAAAATATTAACAGAGTAGACTAGTTGGCCAGTTTTAAAATATATTAACTGATTAACTCCATTTTCATAGTCACTGACAACGTTCTGAGTTCTCAAAACTTTAAGGCATGTTTATATTTCTGTTTTATATTAAAAGGCAAAGTATCTTAGTGATTACATGTACTTATTTTCAAGTTTCAAATACTTGATTGCTTTGATTTAATCAAAGTAGAGAATATAACTTAAACACTAGATATATGGTAATAGGAAGCTGTCTATGATAATAGACAGGATGTCAAACTTTCAGTAGTGTGGAAGTTTAAAACTTTTGGTTTTACAAAGATGTCTATTATCTGCTTTATAACTACTTTACATGTAATGCATTACAGAAAAGACAAATTAATAAAAAGGTATTGTATTGTATATTGTAAATGTGAAAATACCCATAGTAACTGCTTCCAGATATATTTCTGTAAGCTTCTAGGAGGTTATTGCTTCTAAGTAAACTCAAGGAGGTTATTGCTTCTAGGTAAACTGAAAGAGGTAATTGCTTCTAGGTAAATAGTAGGAGCTAACTGCTTCAATTTAAACACTAGGTAAAGGCTATGAGATAATTGTGACTAGGTAAATAGTAGGAGCTAACTGCTTCTAAGTAAACACCAGGAGATAATTGTTTCTTGGTAAACACTAGATATTACTTTACGGTAAACACTAGGAGGTGATTGTTTCTAGGAAAACAGTAGGATGTAATTGCTTAGATATAAACACTAGGTAAAGGCTAAGAGATAAGAGTGTGTAGGTAAACACTAGGAGATTATTGCTTCTAGGTAAACACTAGAATATAATTGCTTCAAGGTAAACACTAGGAGATAATTTCTTCTAGGTAAACACTTGGAGGTAATTGCTTCTAAGTAAACACTAGGAGATAATTGCATCTATATAAACACTAATAGATAATTGCTTCTAGGTAAACACTATGAAGTAATTGCTTCTAGATGAACACTAGGAGATAATTGCTTGTAGGTTAACAGTATGGGGTAGTTGCCTCTAGGTAAACAGTAGGAGATAATTGCTTCTAGGTAAATAGTAGGAGGCAATTGTTTCCTTGTAAAGGCTAGGAGATAATTACTTCTAGGTAAACAGTAGGAGGTAATTTATGCTAGGTAAACATTAGGAGGTAATTGCATCTATGTAAACACTAAGATAAAATTGCTTCTACGTAAACAATATGAGGTACATGTATAGCTGAACCTCTGTAAGCTACCACCTGGATTTAGCACCTTTTTGCTTCAATCAACCATTAGTATTACATCCCAAACACACCCTAAAGCAATAAACGTGCATAAATCAGTCCCTGTTTTATATGGCCACTGACTGGCAGCTCAATACAGGTTGACATGTATATATGTCTATAAGTTTGACTGGAAGTTTTACTGTTTCCTACAATCAAAATTCAGTCAACATAAATTTAGTTACATACACACACTGTGGAGTATGAAATTGTTGTAATTTTGTGTTTGTTTTTAAAATTTAATCAAAACACTGCATTGTAAGCCCACTTTTTTCATTGATATGGAATCATAGTGACTACTGTTATTGACCACTACTGACAGGACAGCTGGTTAAACATTGGCTTTTCCTTTATGCTTTACCATTATATATGCTTGCTTTTCTAATTAAACAATGCATGTCGGAAGTTAAAACACTGATAATCTTCATATTTCAGTCATCCATCAGAGTTTTAAATTTCTTTATAATCAGTGTTTTCCATTAAGATAGACCCCATTAAAATAGATTGATCTAGATTCTTTACCATTACCGGTATTATACTATCAAGGGTCACTCTCAAATAATCTGGAGGGAAAGAGTCATTATGTCTGAAATAAAGCAGTACATTTTAATATAATGAAACAAAAAACAATAATCAGTTAACTTGTTTTTGTTGTATTAAAACAGTTAAGTTCAATTCAATTGTCAGTGATTTCCTTGTGTCTCAGTTAAGAAGGTGTCTGACCATAATATATTTCTATTTATTTTTTATTAAACTTGAGACTTTTTTCTGAATCCCTTTGAGAGGGAATATAACTTGAAAACCTTTGTGTAAGTTTTATAAAATTATAATGATACTTTACATTTTGGATAAGAATGTTGATTCAGCATAGTCCTTACTATAGACCTGACCATTATGATCTTCATACACTTCTGGGATACTAATAGACCTATCATAGGTTATGTTGTATTTGCGTTCTTTGAAAACACTGTTAACATTGATACAACATCAAATCAACCTTTAAGCTGAATTTAAACACACAATTTTAGTCATGTTACTGCATTTACTAGTATAACATGCAATCGTAACAAGTCCACATAATTTAGTTTCAGTTGCAGTTTAATCAAGTCAAATCATAAATAATCAGTGCACAAAGTAAGAAGCAAAGTTCCAAGAAATAAAGTATTGCCATAGTAGCCTTAGTAACCATAGTAATGTTATATTTGTTCTTGTAGGATACCAAAGAGAGAGAGAAGGACCTGGAGGAGCAGCTTCGTATTGTACGGGAGAAACTGAAAGTAGAAACAGATGAGAAGAAAAGGAGAGAATTGGAGCAAGAAGAACAGAGACTTCTTAAACTACTTCATGGTAAGTCTATGTATGCAAGACTTTTACTTTTCCCACAGTTAAGCGAAGTTATATATAAACTCAAGAAAAATCTCATAAAAGTACATCTTTAAATCAGCTTTTACATTCCTTATTTTATTTTTATGAAAATGAACTGTGCAACAGTTTACAAATTCTGTAGCTTATCCAAAGTTGTATGAGAACATTTGTACAACACTATATTCAAACATTTGATAATATAGTCATGCATGCTAGGAAGATTCTGGTAGGAAGCCTAAGAACCATAGGCTGCAAAAATTCATATGACTACAAAATATAACATAACTAACCTCAAAATGGCAAGAATTTTTGGAAAATATGTTTCAAATTCTTGAAATTTGCCTATCCTGGCACTTACTTTCGGAGAGCTATTGCCTGTCTGTCAAATAACTAGTTAATGAAGCAATATAAGTGCTGCCATTTATATTGTAACTTTCAAAGGAAAGGAGTAAGTGAGATGGTTTGCACCAACGAAAAGTTTTTAAATCTCTTTTTTTTTAGATTTAAGGCATAAGAGAATCCGGTACAACTTGAAGGTGGCAATTAAGGAGAAAGACAAATACAAGCTGCAATACTCTATAAATGAGTTTAAGACAGAGAAGGTGGAAGATGTAGACATGGATCTGGAGAAAGCAGAGAAATTACTGAAGGAACTAACATCTAGAGACAGTAAGTATAAAGGTTTAGCGGCTAGGTCAGTAAGATTGACATTTTATTGAAAATAATTTACATTTATTTGAAAGCTAGTTGAAAGAATTTTCAACACACAGAATTATAAACTGTAGTAGTGATGCAGTGAATAGAAAGATTGCCATTTATTCCAGGAGTGGCCTACAACAAAACTTACATAATGTGCCAGTACTTATTTTTCTAGGAAGCTGACTCATGACTGATTGATGATTGGGAAACTTTCTTAGTCAAGCTGAGAAAGCTATAAACAGTTTGATAAATTTTGCTTTAATAATAATAATAATAATAGCTTTATTTACCGAAGGTTACACATTTAGACATATGAAAATATATATTCTAATTTTCAATATGGCCTTCAAAGTAAAGAAACGAAAGAAAAAGCATTATACATAAAATAAATCACCTGGCAAAGTTAAGACACTTTATATATAAGACAAACATTCTGTTAATAAATGCATTCATACATAAACATTCACTGACAGACACTCAAAGGACATGAATATAAATTAAACACAATTATAAATATGTTAAAGAAAATGTAGATTAACTTATCATTCACTCAATAAATAATGCTTATAATTTCCTTTGAACGTTTTAAGTGTTTTCAAACTACGTATATTTAAAGGAATGTCTTCCATATATTTTTGCTATAATTTATGAATGATGTTTCCATGTATTTAGTACGAGGTGTTATCTGTAAGACAAGATCCTTGTTTGATACTGATCTTAACTGGTATGTTTTATTGTCAGAAAACGTTACAATATCTGCCAAAATGATGGGGCATTGTTATTCATAATTTTTATATCAGGACAGCACAGTGGTATTTGCACGGTCTGAAAAACTCAGCCATTTTAATTCATGGAATAGCTCTGCCGATGGTGTTCGCATCGGTTTATTAAGTATTATTTTTGCAACTCGTTTCTGTAATATATTTATCTTATTCACATAACTTCTTGTTCCTTTGCCCCAGACCGTACACCAACTGTTATTCATATTATTTACAGTTTAATTGTTTCATATCTCAACCAAATTTTGCATACACTTTCAGCTGGAAAAGAATACTTTGTATTATTCAGTTCAGTGCTTTCTGTTATAATACTGCTCTGAGACCAGTCTTAGATCTTTGACTCCTGCTTGGTCAGATGTAAATCAGTTTCAAAACCACCCAATCAGAAGCTAGATATGTTAGACTGGTTTAAGAGAAAAGTTTTATGATTTTAGGACCCTTTGTGCAAAGAAAGAAACAGGAACATTTAGTTCATCAAATTGATATAAGATCAACTGAAATAATAATAAGTAGTTGCCAGTGTCCTTTGGTGATGGCAGAAGAAACCAGGGTGGTCTGCCATAATTCTAGTAAAGCATACTGGAAGAAAAGAAATCTTAAATATATACAAGCCTTTCCATAGATGTATGAGAAATGCAAGTCCACATTTGTGTTGAGCTGTGCAGTGTAAAGTACCAGTATGTTAACTAACAACAATATGTTAACTAGATCTATACAATGTTTCAGACTTGAGAAAAGCAATGTCTCGTAGGGAGATTGAGGAGTTAGAAAAGGCTATCAATATCATCAAAAAGAACGGCCTTGAGGTACAGCTGGCTCGAGAACTTAGGGACGCCAACGAGATTCTTGCTCGGCTACGTAAGATTCAGCGAATTCGTTCCGAGATTCTGGAACTGAAGCAGTCGACTGTAGCTGAGATCAGGAGTTACCAGAAACCACCAACTGTAGTGCACACTGTCATGACAGCAACATTCATTATACTGGGGCACCAGGAAAAAGAAATGAAGGTATATATGCTCTCTGAGGTTTATGTTCGTACAAAATAGAACTTTAGTTTTAACTTACAACCAAGAATTTTAGGTAACAAAGTCTTTCAAATACAGTCTAACCTGTGTATTCAAGCACTCCTTGTCTGAAACTGTACTGTTTATCTACCTTTTGAAAACAAGACCTAACTGAGATTCTACACCATCATGCGTATACTAGGCCATTGCCATCATGGTAGTATTAATATTGACATTGGTTTTCACACACTCGGGATCATTTATATACGCTCACTACCTTAAATGCCTTTTATTGAATATTACATGACATTTTGAACTTCCAACAGGATTGGAAGAATGTGCAGGCACTTGTTGGCAAGACAGGTAAAGAAGGCTTAAAGCGGCGCTGTATTGAGTGTAATGCTGAAAAGATTAAAATGGCTGCTGCTAGAAGAGCTAGGGAACTTTTGGATAAACAGGAACTGGATGAAGTGAGGGATGTATCAGCTGGGGCAGCCACATTCTATGTCTTTGTAAGTACATGTAGTGTTTCTGTGACAGTTTTGCAATGGCTAAAACTTTCAGAATGTCTCGTGACACATGCATAAGTACAAAGTTGCATTCTTCTATAGATACATGTACATGCAAAATTTAAATAAAGTGATTTCCTTGATTTGGTGGATACAGTATCACTTTACTAGAAAAGTTAAACCAATTGTAAGAAACTTTTAAATGTACATTTTCAGACCTTTTTTAAAAGCCATAAGAGCATTTAGTAATTAATTATGCAGTTAAATGCATAACTATCTTTGACTAGCTTAATTGCAAAACAGCCAAAAAGAATACAAAATCACTTTCAGCTTAAACACCAATGTAACTTATCACTGTTATTGTTAAATTTTCAAAGAAAAGCTGTCTGTTTTTAGCTCTCCTGAGCACAAAGTGCTCAAAGGTGAGCTAATGTGATCACCTGATGTCTGTCATCACTATCTGTCTGTGTGTCTGT